>CM070774.1:173100501-174300501 GCA_036346955.1 Dipus sagitta
TGTACAAAAGGTGACATCATAACCAGAGCCAAAGTGAATGCAGCCCCTGGTCACGTAAAGAAGAGTCAAAGTCAAGGGATCTGCAAGGAGGGGAAGAAAGAGCATGTGTTCATAGTCTATGTATGTCTTCTTTTCTGGTCCTGAAAAAAACAGCACCTAATTCCACTCACAAAGAGCCTTTGTACAATGACTCCTGATGAGAGATAAGGATGTACCTGTGTATTAATAAAGCCCATGTGCTGAAAATAGGAAATTATTTTACTGACACATACATACCAACAGAGATGTGGGTAGACATGGAAATTATAAGATTTATCAGTAGGCATACAGAAAGCAGAGTAAAACTTTAAATTGTGGTTTTATTATTTTCTCCTGTCTAATTAAGCTGTTTACTTGTTATTATTGTTATTACCGGATGCCGTGTGCTTCTCAAGGCATTGGGAATTTATTAGAGAATACACCAAAATATGATTTCACTGAGCTTACTTTCCTAAAGAAGGGGATATAAAATAAACAAGAAACAAATGTCATTCCAGATGGGGCTACTTTGAAGCATCTTGCATGCAGCTAAAATGGAGTTACAGGAGATTCTCAAAAGAAAATAAAAACGGTGGATGAAACACACAGTAAATACAGTATCCTTTGATTTAAGGCATTAGAGACTGGCTGAAGCTCTTATAGCTTGAGGAGCCAGGATCCCAGTGACACTGGGTCTACAGGGAACTCAGCAGCCCCTCTGGTGACCATGTGTTCCCTTGGGGAAATGCTTGAAGTGGCGGCAAATGTTAACAGTCAAGAAGCACCTGGCCCTCGGAGAGCTGGCTTCTGGGGAACAGGCTCCAGACCCTTGTTACCGTCCTCGGACTCATGATACGCTGTCCAGCTGTTTCCTGGAGACTGAAACATTGCCTCCGTGAACAAGGTTGATGACTCAGGAAGCTAATGAAATGCACATGACTGGAGAAGCTCAGACAGCGGGAAGATTCACAAGGCTTCTCTCTAAGGTTGTAAACGCAATCCACAGTTGATGGGGAGATGAGCCTCTGCAGCAGAGCCGCCTGCGGGGAGTTCAGGCAGCTCCAGCGATGCAGCGCTCCTTGGTCACCTCGCAAACTGGGACAGCTTTTCAGTAAAGTAGCTGTCACCATGCTTAAAGCAATTCTTCCTCCCTGTGAACACCCAGCGAGTGGATGGAATCATTTCCTTGGTCTGCTGCCGTGCTGTCTGGACAAGGTTCTGTTCGTTCATGTGCCCCTGGAGAAAGGTACACACAGGTTATTATTATCCTCCATGTGTGGCCAAGGAAATCCGTGACTTATGTTAAGAAACAGAGAAGCCTGGCTGCGAACCTAGAAGGCTCAGCAGTTAAGGCACTTGCTTGCAAAGCCTGGTGGCCCTGGTTCAATTCCCCAGCACCCACGTACAGTGACATAGAGACACAAAGTGGCACAGGTGTCTGAAGTTTGCCGTAGCAAGAGCCCCTGCCGTGCCTCTGCTCATGGCCTTTCTGTCTGCCTGTTTCCTTTGCTGTCTCTCAAAGAATAATAATAATAATCTGTGATAATTTTTAAAAAGAAATGAAAAGTAAAAATGTTTGTGTCACCTCATGGGACAAATGATACCTGCAAAAATGAGCTGTGAATATACCCAGGACTTAAGGATGTCATCTCCCAGAGAGTAGGAAGGCCAAAGAAAGTGCCCAGATCTGCTGTCTTTGACTAAGCTACAGAGGTTAAAGAAAGGAAACAGCTGAGTAGGAATGTGTTTTACAGGAGGGCAGAAGCTCCGTGCTGGGCAAGGTGGAGAAACCTTGGATTGGGCAAACGTTCATCTTATCTCAGGAGGGTCTCTGGGTTTACTTCTCGTTTTCTTGGTTATCTTGTTCTTCTCCCCACTGCTGAGACAAAACACCCAGGCAGAAACAACTATCGGAAGGAAAGGTGTAGCTTGGCCTTCAGTTTCAAGGGCAAGTTTCATGGCAGATTAACATGGTGGCAAGAGAGGGTGCCAGCCGGCCACAATGCCATGTCTGCAGGCAGGAAGCAGTGGACAAACAGGAAGTGGATCCAAACTACAAAATCTCAAGGCCCATCCCAACTTGCCTACTTCCTCCAAGAAGGCTGCACTTTCCAAAGGTTCCACAACCTTCCAAACAACTGGGGACCAAGTGTCCAAGCACATTAGCCTCTGAAAAGCATATTTTACATTCAGACCACTGTATATGGGTACCGTCTGGTATCCCTGAAGTGTCATTAAGATTTCCTTCAACACTGCTCTCTCTCCCTGGCGTTAGCTCTTCCCGCCCTGCCGTACTTTTTCCTAAGGGAAGCTGTGTCTCCTCAATTCACTTCTGCCAGCTTTGTGCAGCTGTAACTGTCACAGGTCACTTGCTACCTCTTAGAACAGGATGGGAGAGATGGCAGAAGAGTCCTTCTCATTGTCATTGTCTTGGTTGGCCTCACGCAGAGATGGGCACTGTGGGTGAAGATCTGGGGACCGGGTCTTCATTGGTAGGACGCAGTACCCTGGCCTCAGTTTGCTTCCAGTCCCTTTTCCGCAGCAAGGCGAGGTCCGGTTATCTTTGGCTCCCCAGTGGATGTGGCAGGGTTACACTCTTTCTCCACCCAGAGAAGGTGTGGGATCCGCCTCAGGCGAGGCTCCATGCCTTTTCCTTTTCCACACTGCCCTCGTTGGGGGCCCCTCTCCACCCACACACCGGCATATGGCTTTGTCAGTCAGCTCTGACCTGAGCTCTCTTACAGGTACCTGCTGGGCAGTGGGGGAGGAGGCTAAACAAAGGCAGCAGTTCCATCTAACTATAGTCCCTGGGGCTTCTGTATGCTCATGTGGAAGCCAAAGTCTGCTTTTATCAGTTTGTCAAAACTTTGTTGGAATCCTCCCGAAGATATTTTACGAGGCCTTGCACCAATGCCAGGAAAGCAAGCAGTCACTCTCTGCTGCTCTTCCTTAGAGCTTAGTTGAGTGGTTGCGCCCAACTTTGATGAGTCCAAGAACAGCGCGAACGCTCAGCTTGGCTGTCCTTTTATTGTGAGGATAGAAACAATGCTCTTCTCAGATCTTTATGCCCTAGCCAGAAGCCAGAAGATAATTCCTTTTCTTTTTAAAACTGTTCTCTTTTTCATTTTACCACTAAAGCACACAGCTCCTTTGCATGTTGGAAAGAAATAGCCCCTCATATTCATCCTTTTTATAGCATCTTCTTTTCATGAATTTTATATGTTCAAATGCTCTCACTACCAAAAAAAAAGTTCCAAGTGATGAACAAATAACTCATTCTGCACGGTACATGAGTAGCACAGTCCCACTTTTTGTTTTGCATGGATAAGAAGCTCACTGTGGCCCACACTCTCAGGAACTTGTGACCCACCACCTGTTTTAGCCTCCTGAATTCCTAGAATTACATGTATGCACCATCACACATGACTTAGCACGACTTTTTATGCCATAAACCTTAAAAATTATAATTACCCACTTTATAATATTTTTAAATGTAACAAAAATGATGAAACTAACAATGACAAAATTCATTAAGAAGAATGACCTAATTCTAAAGCATTGAGCACATGACTGGGTTTTCTTTATCAAAACACTTTGACCAATTGGCATAAACAGAGATTTTTGTCTAGATATTTTTTCAGGTCAGTCACACGCATGTATATAGTCACATCAGTGTCCTTAGCACACACTAGTAGAATTACAGACAAATTCTGAAACATATGTCCACCTTCTGATGTTAATTGTACCACCATGTGATTAAAGTCTTCATAACTAAGTTTTATAAGGCCCTGTTCACAATGGCAATTATTTACTTGGATGAAGTTGTCTTTCACAAATCTCACCAAACTAACTGAAAGTATTCGAATCAAATTAGCAAGTAATCTTATATTAGTAGTAATTGATGCCCATAATGGCAAATAAATGACTCATATTTCGGCCAAGTGGTAGCTCATGGGATTTAAGATAAAGAGTATGTGTTTAGTGTGAGTAAATCACCTGGGAAAAAGTCTTTAGTGAGCACTTGAAAATAGAGGGTTGATGTTGGGGGCCTTGTTTAATTGGGTCAGTTTCCAATGAGACAGAAAAGCTTGTTTATAATTAATTTGAGGGTGACAGAAAGACTTTTAATTAGATTTCTCACACAAAATGGGAAAAAATAGGTTTGGGGTCTGAAACCTACAAGAGTTCAGCCATCTGCTGCCCAACTAGCTCTTCCCAGCATGTGATTTGCAAGTTGAGTGCTGCCAGTTGATGACATATGGCACTACTTACTTCCTTAAATATCTACTCAAAACGAGTTTGCTGCTCTGTCACTTGGCTAAATACTAAACGCTTTCATATGCTGAGTCTGGACTTTCAGAAGGCATGCCAGTTACCAGCGTTTTCCTTAGCAAACAAATCTAAGTAAAGGAACATGCATCTAAGTTGCTGGCTCATGTGTTATCACCCTGTGATGCAATTTTGACTTCTATAAACTTGATCTCTGAGATGCTCGCATTTATAAACTTGAAATTTTTCTTCACTATTTTAGGGTAATGAGGTAGAGAGGACAAAAACCACGTCCTTCGGTTTTAACCTGGGAACGTGTTCTCAAGAAGCCTGAATCTATTTGAGGTCATTTCTCCATCTCTAACATGATGTGCCTGTCAGCTGGCGAGAGCTGAGACTTATTGTAAGACAGCAGCTTTCAAATAGTTAAACTATCAACACACTACAGAGTGATGTATTCTTTTTTAAGATTTTTTTTTTACCTTATTTATTAATTAGAGACAGAGAGAGGGAGAGAGAGAGAGAATGGGCATGCCAGGGCCTCTAGCCACTGCAAAGGAACTCCAGATGCATGTGCACCCTTGTGCATCTGGATAACGTGGGACCTGGAGAATTGAACCAGGGTCCTTAGGCTTCACAGGCATGTGCCTTACCTGCTAAGCCATCTCTCCAGCCCCAGAGAGATGTATTCTTAATGCCGGTGGTGTGGCCTAAAGCTGCAAAATTCTATTCACTTCAAGGTTCTAGGCTTGTTAGCAGCTAGAGGTTTGTCTTCAGAATTATTGATCTAACTTTCTTAAATCAACATCATAACCTTTTCCCACACTTTAAAAAAAATTATTTATTTATTTGAGAGAGAAAGAGAGAGGGAGAGAGAGGGAGAGAGGGAGAGAGAGAGACTGAGAATGGGCACATCAGGGCCTCCAGCCACTGTTAAGGAATTCCAGACCTTTGTGCCACCTTGTGCATCTGGCTTACATGGGTCCTGGAGAATTGAACCTGGGTCTTTTGGCTTTTCAGGCAAGCTTCTTTACCACTTAGCCATCTTTCCAGCCCCTTCCAAACTTTTAAATTGCTCAATGCCACCAGAATCTTCATAACAGTTTAGTAGGACCTAATTAAATCAACCTATATAAGTCCAATCACTACAATTATGCTGTGTCTATAAACACACACACACACACAGACACACACACACACACACACACACACACATGCACATACAACATCAGGCCAATCACACCATAAACTTTTCCATCTGTGGCCCTCTTATTTACCTGTAAGAGAGAGACTTGAGGCTGTCAGATTGGAAGTGTTATTGTCTAATAATCATTGATTTTGTACAAGCTATTTGCATTCCTTATCCAGCCACAAATTTTGATAATGAACTATCCATTATATAGCAAGCAGAGGTAGTTCCCTCTAGATAACACCTGATCTCAAAGCATAATTACAGCCTGACTTCCAGTTAGCATTTTGGATCATATCACAATACCAAATTCTTACTCTGTCTTTTTGTTATATCTATGCTCTATAACAAAGACCTTATGGATTTCCCAGGCTATATACCTTAAATATTCCATTACTGTTTCCAACTGTAGTCACCAAAAGATTTAATAATTATGACACCAGCTCATAAGTAATGATAAAGGTGGATGAATAGACATATTAAAAATAAAATGTTTCCAGAACAAGCATGACATACTTAAATAAATGGGGTTTTTATGGAAGCCAAACTGCCTCACCCTAATCCATTAAAACATAGCTTATTTAAGAGTATCTTGCCAGGTGTGGTGGCACATGCCTTTAATCCCAGCACTGGGGAGGCAGAGGTAGAAGGAGTGCTGTTAGAGGCCAGCCTGAGACGACATTGTGAATTCCAGGTCAGCCTGGGCTAGAGGGAGACCCTACCCCCCTCACAAAAAGAGTATCTTGGGGATGTGAAGGTGACCTGACTGTACCATCTGTCACCCCACTGATTGCCAGGGTTGATCCAGCCTGTGTGACTGGGTAGATGGGTTTCCCCTTAAGCTCTTCCCCACTTCACGTGCTGCCCTCGCCCCTGCTGCAGCTCAGTTGAAGAGAAGACCTCCCTGGAATAGAGCAGGACCTAGGTCCAGGAATGCGAGTAGCTGTGCTAGTCTTCCAGAACCTCCACACAAGTTCTCAGGGTTTCACAGAGTATCTTAGAAGTTGAGGACCCTGCCTGTGTCATAAACTAACCCTTTAATTGCTAGACCATGGCAAGGTGGGGAAATGATACAATAACGGGTAGGAAAAATCTGAAAGGCTTAGGAGTTCTCTATACAAAACTAGACCAAATTTTCATGCTTTAACAACTGGAATGCTACATTGTTTATCAAATAGCTGAATATTAATCCATAAATTTACTTCAAACATTTTAACCAACTTTTCTAACTCATAGAGTTTCAGAAAATGAACATTCATAGGATGCGCTAAATCCTGAAAATAATTGTATCATGGCTCTTCGTACCACCAGTATCAATAATGCAAAGCAATATCTTGTGCTTATTCTAGGAGATGTAAATGTGGTGTGTGTGTGTGTGTGTGTGTGTGTGTGTGTGTGTGTGTGTGTGTTTGTGTGTGTGTATGCTTGATTTGAAGGTGATAACTCAAATCTGATCACACCTGACAGTTTCAAGTACTTGACTGTATGATACAAATGTCTCAGCTTAGCAAGATGGTGAATGCAGATTTTGTCATGCTCACAGCAGTGCATTGTTTCTGGCATTTAGTTCCCACTTCACTTGCAGACATTCCATCCATACTCATTTCCCCTCAGGCTTCTGTATTATTGAAAGTTCCCTGCAGAATGTGTCATGTGCTTATGAAGCAGAATAACAGGGACAGGAGCCGTGTGACATCAGCCGCAGTCTGCCTGTCCTCGCTCTCCTGTTTTCTGCAGGGTGAGTCCTCGTCTTGTCTCAGGTCCTGCTGTGGCTGACGCTGTGACGACGTGGTTCCTTCAGTTGCAGGGTCTGCCCTTGCCAGACCAAGAGTTCAGCTGCCAAATCTTCTGTGCTGAGAGAGTAATAACCTGACCAGTAACCCTGTGTGGAGCTTTGTCCCCAGGCTGCAAACTGTCACCACCTTTAAACTGTCAATGGACAAAATTACAAGCAATGTAAAGGTCTTAATTGAATTTCTTTATTATTCTAGAATCAGAAAATACATAGTTCATTGAATTCGAACAAGCGTTCCCATGAACTAAGCAGGAAGGACTAGGTTTTCAGACATAGAAAAGCTGAAGAAAGTTAAAAACAAAGAACAAAAAAATGGGTTGGTCATTTAAAGATTTCTTTAGAAGCCTGAACAAAGGAACAGAATAGGAAAAATAGCTAGCTTCCATCAGCTTCCTTAGATTATATCTTTATACAAGGAGTAAAAGCATTAGTATAATAATAATAAACATCATTATGATGGTGATTAAAAGAGGCTTTTGGGGAAAATTTTCTTGCTATCTCTCTCCTGATTTCCCAGAAGGCTATACTCACTGGGAACTAAGGTAAAAGTTTATTGAATTTTTGTGAATTTTTGATTAATAGCCTTTTCTCACAAAATCTTTCAAGTTCTGGTTTAACCACTATTTAGCAGCTTACCTCCCTGCATCAAACTGAGCCACTAAAGTGTCCATCACCTTCCATCAGTGAGTTATAAAGCAAAGTCAATTAGGACCCTTCTCAGGGATTGGCAAGGCTGCTGGAACAACGATGAACAGTATAGGTCCTGAGGACCCACTGAGGAATTTCCTGGGACCATCTTGGCAGGGCATGGAGGCATTCTGTCTGAGTCTCAGCTGCTATTACCCACACTTCAGGTACTCAGTAGTCACGTAAGACTATTGTACTTTACAATTCAGGTATTTCTAGCCTCCGAGATTAAGGATTTTGGACAGACTGATGAAGAGAGAGGAGTCGCGTCCTTATTCCATTGTTTACATCCCATGCAGCCTTAGGTGGGGCTGGATCCACTTTGCAGCTCACTGCTGCGTAGTAGTGAGACCCTATTAAAGTTATCTTCCTCATATTTCATGTTTTTGAGCAGGAACTAGCCCTCTATCTTTTCTCCAAGCCAGACACCCAAAACTAAACCACTTTTTCCCATTTTCCTAATTTCTTCCTGTGACTATTTTTTGTTTGTTTGTTTGTTTTTTGAGGTAGGGTCTCACTCTGGCCCAGGCTCACTTGGAATTAATTATGTAGTCTCAGGGTGGCCTCAAACACATGGAGATCCTCCTACCTCTGCCTCCCAAGTGTTAGGATTAAAGGTGTGTGCCACCAAGCCCAGACTCCTATGACATTTTTGAC
Organism: Dipus sagitta; assembly: GCA_036346955.1. Taxonomy (NCBI): domain Eukaryota; kingdom Metazoa; phylum Chordata; class Mammalia; order Rodentia; family Dipodidae; genus Dipus; species Dipus sagitta. The sequence continues at coordinate 173,109,117 of CM070774.1, forward strand.
AAGGATCAACATCACCGTCTCTTGCACATGCACATGCACACATGCACATTTGCACACATGCACATACACAAACACACACACACACACACACACACACACACACACACTATTTAAAAAAAAAGGATGGTTGGACAGATGTCACCACAAAAGTAGTTTCATTATCAAAGATGACCAAAGCTAAACACTAAAGTACTAAAAACATGTTTTTGTGGTTTTTTTTGTTTTGTTTTTTCTTTGTTGTTTTTTGTTGTTGTTGTTGTTTGTTTTTCAAGGTAGGGTCTCACTCTAGCTCAGGCTGACCTGGAATTCACTCTGTAATCCCAGGGTGGCCTTGAACACATGGCGATCCTCCTACCTCTGCCTCCCAAGTGCTGGGATTAAAGGAGTGTGCCACCATGCCCGGCTCAAAAAAAAAATGTTGTTTTTTTTTATTTAGTACGTAATAAAGAAACCCTCCCCTGAATTGGAGAAGATGCATTCATCTCAAGGGGCAGGAAAGGACTCACTCTTATAAGTCTGTTGAGTTTGCTTATGGTTGTAGGCAAAAGAACCGAGCTCTATTTTGATTTTCATAGAGGTGACTGGACATTTTAAGCCTCAATGAAAGTCTTGCAGTTTCTCACAGTAACGGTGACTAGACCAGCTGTGGATGCTGCCCGGTAACATTCCGTCTTCCCTCAGAGACCAGGAGATGGGCCCTGCCCTTTGTAATGAATAAATTTCAAAGATGGCTTTCAGTTGCTTGGAGAGGACCATCCTGAGTTGGAGAAGGTACACTCGTCTCTAAGGGACAGGAAAGGACTAGCTCTTATAAGTCTATTGAGTCAATACAGAGAGGCCATTCATCAAGTCTTAGTTAGATCACGTAGCGCATTCTTTTGACAACTAGAATTTTCCAGACAGCAGCTCCAGAGGGGTCCGGCTTGCCCAACGGACAGCCTTAGGCTACTGTAAGATGTGAAAAAGTTAAGCCAAGTCTCAGTGAAAGAGTTTGAATGGCACATTTGGGCTAAAAGTTCTTTTCAACTATCACTACTAGATTCTTCTCACTAGAATTTTCCAGATTGTACAGCCAAATATAAATTGTGTAAATTGATCCACGGGTATCTTTCTGCTTATCTGTTTTATAGACAAAGTGATCAAAGTTCACAGAGTTTGGCTACCAATCCAGACCTCATACTAAAATATAAAAAAAAAAAATATTGGAATCCAGACTTCTGATTAAAGACCACCTATTTCCTAGCATCACTCATGACTTCTTCTCCCTATGGAGATCCCTAATTTTTTATGCATGTATCTATAACTAGTTTTCACAAAAAAGAACCCTTGCCTTTAGATGTCAAAGCTCATAAGATATGAATAAGAAATGGAGAAAAAATACACTATAAAACATCAGAAACTTGAGATTAACAAGCAGCAGGTATACACACTTAAAGTGTGTGGCACATATCCATTGTCATCTCAGCAAATGCCTTGGTCCCAAAGTTGCTGAAGGGGGAAATTTGATTATCTTTGTTTCCCTGGAAGACTGATGAATTGAATTCAGACTGCTATTGTTCCAGTTACAGCCTGGATCTTCCACAGGGTTTTAATATTTTATTTTTATTTATTTATTTATTTATTTTACACACACACACACACAGAGAGAAGAGAGAGAGAGAGAGAGAGAGAGAGGCAGAGAGAGAATGGGTGTTCCAGGGTCTCCAGCCACTGCAAATGAACTCCAGATGCATGCACCCCCTTGTGCATCTGGCTAATGTTGGTCCTGGAGAATCAAACCTATGTCCTTTGGCTTTGCAGGCAAACGCCTTAACTGCTAAGCCATCCCTCCAGCTCTTCCATAGGGTTTGAATCAGCAGCAACATTATGTAGCATATGGGAGCATTTGGCTGAGAGGAGAGCCTGACTGTCATTGGAACATCCACCCAACATGAAAGGAAAATAATAATGAAGGATAATGGTGCTTTCTTACCTGAAGAGCTGCTTCCCTCTGAGAAACTCTGTGGTTTACCATGCTGCATCCTTATAACATCCTGTCAGGTGGGCCAGGGAGTGACTTCACTATAATCTTAGATGTCTACTGGCTGACTTTATCGACATTTTAATGTCATATGTAGCTTTTGAGCTGTCTGTAAAGCCTACTTCTGCTCACTTTTCAATCTTCTTTTCATTTTAATGATTAACTTTTACCCATTTCTCCTAATGCTTCACTCTTCTTCAACTGAATTTTCTTGCTTTCCTACCCTTATTTTTTAAAAGGCTACATGGTAGATCAGATTTCATACAGCAAGCAGGTCTACATCTCAATTATATTAATCGATTTTTTTCCCCAAAGTGATGGTCACATGTAGATGTCCTTTTACTTCACTTTCTCAGTCACTGAGACATTATGAAGTGTATTTGTTTTGGTACTCGAAGGTGCATCTCACCCAGAACCCTTCTTCAAGCACAGAGGACACATGGACTTCTAATGATAATGCAGTAAGTGTCATCATCTTATGAATCCATTAAAATATGGGGAAAAATAAACAGCACAGTTGTGCCTGCAGTGACAGTCCCAAAAGATTCCAGGCCTGACCCAGAGCCAGACTCATAAGCCAGTCACCAGTCTTCTTTCACCCCTCTCTATTATGACGTATCTCACGCTGTTTCCTTCCACCTTACAAAGGTCAATAAAAGATACTAGGAAGAGTTATTTAACATTTTACACACAAAAGAATAACAGAAATAAGTGAGAACATCTGCTATTTCTGAGTTAGCTTTTTTTTTTGGTTTTTGGTTTTTGGTTTTTGGTTTTTGGTTTTCCGAGGTAGGGTCTCACTCTAGCTCAGGCTGACCTGGAATTCACTATATGGTCTCAGGGTGGCCTTGAACTCAAGGCAACCCCCTTACCTCTGCCTCCAAAGTGCTGGGATTAAAGGTGTGTGCCACCACACCCGGCCCAGCATTTTGTTTTAAGTAAACAGAGTCAAATCCAAAGCCTTCGAGTTGTGTTTATTCATATACATGAATTACAGAAAGGAAGAAGCAAAATGGGATACTGAAGTGTAACATCAGGTTTTCTTCAAAGTTCTGTATTTTATAGAAAATATACCAACAAAAGTGATGTATTAACCAACACTGGCTTTCACCTCTTGAGTAAAATATAGGCTTCATCAGATGACAGATAGAAGATGGTTTAAAGAGAAATGGCCATGAATTATAGTATTAATTCAGTATTGAAGCCACGTAAGAAAATACAGTTTGCATTCCCTGCCTCTGACTTAGTTATCTGGGCTTAAAAGCTTAACTTACAGAAGGGTAAGAAATGCACACTTCACCACAGAATTGCTACTACAGTGTGCCAGCCACAGAAAGGAGGGCCTACAGTTATGTGTGTTTAAAAAGGTCTATGCTAGTTTTGTACAATGGCAGGCATTCAGTAGAAGACATTATTTTCCCTCCTAAATCAATAATGGAGGGAAAACTATTCCATTAGCATCAAACCCTAGGAAGAGGCAGGCAACAGAACAATTCAGTATTTGGATGAGTCTTGAATATGAGACTCTAGTCACATGGGATCTTGAGAGGCATGATAGCATTGTTGAGATTTCATCCTGAGTATAAAACAAGGTAGCAAATTACTCATGGTAAAATGTAGTATATTATGTTCGTTATTGGGTGCATATACTTTTTCCTTATATTTTATATACACTGGAACCTAGACATAAGAGATACTTTTGCATTCAAAAATGTATAAACAATTAATCAGACATTAAATTCTCCCAATCAAGACTGAGAATTACTTGTTTAAAGCATTGTAAAAATAGGAAGAATATTAGATTCAAGAGTGATAGCCATAAATGAACATGTGTATAAATCAAAAGGCTAAAACTCACATTAGTCTTCCAATGTGTTTGTTAATATTGATTGACAGACAGTACCTTTAACATATAATTCCCATCAGCTTATTAGGTCACTTCAGCAAATATCCTCACAAAGCCTTTTTGTCTTTACACAGTGGGCTTTTCTTTTGTGTAACTGTCAAATGGCGGGAGTGAAGGTAGGGCAAGGACCCTTGCACCACACGGTTACTCAGGGGCCCTGTTCTTACAGTTTTTTCAGTTTTCTTTTTCAGGCTTTGGCTCTTCGAGCTACACTCTGTCTACTGGTGTTTAGCCAGCACATGTGGTTATTCTTTGGGACTACTATGCAGAATCGTTTGGGTGTTTCTCTATTTGATTTGATATGCTAGAGTTATATAAGCTTTTATGTACTTCTGATGTTCCTGTCCATCATGCATGTGATTGTAATTATCTCTACGTAGTTAAATAACGAGTGGGCATAAGATGAGACGTAGGGGAAATCTGCCTAAAATTTCACTCAGAGGACAGTTTGCCTTACTACACAGCTACCCAAAAGCCCTCCAGACCAGACTACCTCCTACAACACATTTGAATAGAAATTGACCACAAAAATGGAGTTTCCAAGGATTATTATGGGAGGAAAATCTTTTCCCACTGTTGGAAGCAGAGTTTCATTCAGGTGGGGCTCCCAAATTGTGAGGTTGTAACAGTTTTCTAGGTACCTTCTTAGAAGTGGGTTACTCCCCAAGCCAAGCAGTGCTCCAGCTTGCTAAGATATTTCCCCTGTTTGACGCCTCAATATGGGCAGAAAATCATAATGCCCTGGCTGAATTCATAGAAAATGAATGACAAGAACATGTGACAAATACACAGTATGCATTGCTGAATGAGCTGAAAAGACTCAAATGATATTCTGGAATTTGTTTACATTATACATAACTGTAGATTTAAGTATAAGATTCTTTTGATTTATGTAGTCTTAAATGATGTATGGTTTGTTTGTTGGTTAACATTTTCCCCAGTGATTAGGATAATAAAGATTTGAATGTGAAGTGCAGAAAATCCAGGAACTATGGGAAGTTGGGGAAAGTTGAGAGAATCAAGGAAGCAAACACAAGTAATGTTTGGGGGTCTGTGCATCCCCACGAGGGGACTGACGTCAATGGACGACAGCACTTTAAGTGTCAAAAGAGGAAACTGCACTCAAAAATATTTCTCTGTCTTTGTTTTGTCCTATTTACCACGTGTCAACTATTCAAATGCAAATAAAAGGCCTATATAAATAAGTCCATCTTGGTTATGGCAATTGGCTTACAGTATGCATATCGGCTGAGTCTCTAAAGATGCTGTTTTTAATGTAGAAGAAGAAAATTGTGCCTGGGGAGGCTGACTTGTAACAAATTAATCAGACAATTGATCTGGTGGAAATTGGCTTTAGTAACATTGTTGGCTTGAGTTAGAGCAATTAACCAGTGTTCAATAAGTTTGAGATGCACGATGTAAAGCCCATTACTGGGACAAAGAAGGGTGTCATTAATCCCTGGGAAAACAGGAGTCGGCATTTTAAAGTCCTGTTCTGCATCCTCTCAGAGTTGCGGCACCACAGATACGACAGGAGTGCTGAGTGCATGGTGACCCATTCCTGACGCTGACAGCCGCCATGAGGATTTGCATGGGGATGGGCCCTTCAGCCCTCACTTGAGTTTTCCTGCGTATGGTTACCAGATAATTCCCGAAAATGTGTGTTCTCCCTGTAATGGGACATTCAAGGCAAAACAGGCATTTCACTATATTTATTCAAAGAAGCAAGTTCACACACCTTCTTTTGTTCTGTGATACACAATGGCCAGATATACCTTTTAGGCATGTACACTGTCTCTAGGCAACAAGAGTATCTTTAATGAAATTTTCATTAATTTCTCAAAAAATAACCTGCATGTCCAAGTACTCTATCAAATGAACATCTTTTGTCATACATATGCATAAGGTAGAATCAGAAATGTTTAAGTACACATATTTAATATGCTTACTAGTGCAATAATAGATTAAAAATGCAAAATAAGGCAGAGAAGTCCTGAAATAGGAGCCTGTAATTGCCAATACATAATGCAGCCCCAAAGAATATTTGGTTATTATGCTCACTGTACACATAATCTGTGCCAAAAGCATAGATGAAAGTAGATACTAACAACATTCTCAATTTACTGACGGAAGGCCAAGTCACTGGCTTTAGGTCACACAGTTTGGAGCTGGCATAGTAAAGTGGAGGAGTGAGCTGCTGCAGGGTCTTCACTACTTGAGGCATCAAGGAGAAAATCCAGTGAATTGCACCGAAAGAAGCTGCATTGGCTGGATGGCAGGAGATGGCACCAGAGCCCAAGGAAGGAGGCAAAAATGGTGAACAGGGGCCAGTACAGAAACCAATCAACAGAAGTTATAAAACTATTGCTGATGATGCTAATAGACAGTGCTAGTCACAAGATGCTGGATTTGCATGAAGCATGCAAAAATGGTAATGAACAAGTTAAAGTTGGTGCCAAAGCCAAGGGAATTTATTTCCGATCTTTGTATATAAAAAGAACATTTGTTTAATTGTCATTGACCTGTGTCGCCTTTCCTAAATTATTGTTGACATGCCCAAGTGTGGTGGCTTGATTCAGGTGTCCCCCATAAACTCATGTGTTCTGAATGCTAGGTCTTCAGCTGGTGGCAATTTGGGAATTGAAGACTTGCTGGACGTGGGGTATTGTTGGGGGCAGGCTTATGGGTGTCACAGCCAGTTCCCCCTTGCCAGTGTTTGGCACATTCTCCTGCTGCTGCTGTCCGTCTGATGTTGGCCAGACAGTGATGTGCAGCCACTGCTCATGCCATCCTTTCCCCTGCCATCATTAAGCTTCCTCTGCAGTCTGTAGGCCTCCCACAGGCTGCTTTGGGCTGGGTGTTTCACCCCAGCAGTGAGAAGGTAACTGAAGCACCACGCTTTCTGTCTACACCTTGTTTTCAGGAGTTGCTTCGAGGAGCTCCCTCCTATTAGTGAGCACAGTTTCCTCAGCAAAGCTCCCTCTGGCTTTCTCAAAGCCTGTAAGAGGACAGCCTGGGCCACCTTAGCACGTGATCCCATGAAACCAATCAGCTCACATGTTCCCTTGAGAAACAAAACCACATCTCATAACTTTACAGACTCAGATTCCTTTAGAGCAGTGATGACCCATACTCTTTACAACTTTTTAAAGAAATGTTTTCATTTATCTATTTGCAAGGGAAGAGAGAGAGAGAGACAGAAAATGGCACACCAGGGTACTGGCCACTGAAAACAAACTCCAGACCCATGTTCTGGCTTTTCTTGGGCACTGGGGAATTCAACCCAGGTTGTTAGACTTTGCAGGCAAGCACCTTAACCACTGAACCATCTCTCCAGCCCACTTTATAACTTTTAATGAGGTAACTAATCTTTCCTTCAAAGAAGTAAATGAAAGGAAATTGAGAGCTGACTATCATAGAGAATCATTTAGCAGAGCATAAATTTCATGAAGAAACACAATACCCATTTTTTTTCCAGCTTTCTGAAGTGGATAGATAAAAAGCTACATCAGAAGATGGCCACGTTCATTTGTAATCAACAGACAGCATAAACGGCCCGATCAGTAGATGCCCACACACAAGCATGGCCAGAAGATTTCCCAAGGAGCAGGTCCTGGGAGATTAACATTTCTGGGACACTAGCAGAAATTCCCTTAAGAGGAAGGAAAAGCAAAACAGTATTGGGTGGAGGTGGGGTGGGGAAGTGGAGCTGTCTTACAAGTCCCATAAAAGCCCCAGGCAGCCATATGCCTCGGGGCAGAGATGGCCATTAGGAATTGCTTCCAGTTGATGCAAGGGACCTTACTATACTCATGGATGAGTCACTAGCCTGCAGGCATCACTTGGGAAGAGGAGCAACTATGGGCAAATTGGATTTCATTAGCTCAGGTATTGTTGGAAACAGGCTAAAGATCTTCTTTTAACAACACCCCCAGCTTCTGTGTGAACATGTAATTTTTTTTTTCCTAGCACAGGATCTGAGAAACATAACATAGTATCCCACATACAGAAGCAAAAAAATCTCCACAAAGTAGTCAATACACCAGGGAATATGGATATTTAATAGTTATATCATATAACTATTAAATCAGATAATATGTGTATCTATGAAGCATGTATATAAGATTAACTATGTGTATATCTACATATATATATATATACATACATACATATATATGTGATATATGATAACAACATATCAGTGCTCTATCCTGCCCTGATAATATTTATACAAGAGTTGAAAGACTATATTTTAATAGCTAGATTTAATAAAAGCTCAAGAACTTCAAATTACTGGATAATCTGAAAATTTTATTTCACTTATAACATCTAAAAGATAATTACTGTTGGCCTAAAAATGGTTAGGAGTATTATTTTTAATTTAATGAAACAGATTTTTATTTTAATTCTTAAAATGTAGTTATCTGCTCAGTATAGAAATAGAAAAAGCCTGAATAAAATCCATGTAGCTAGGGATGAAGGGATGGCTTAGTGACCAATGGTGCTTCTTTACAAAGCCTAATGTTCTGGGTTCTGTCCTACAGCACACACATGAAGCCCTGCATCTGGGATTTGTTTTCAGTTACAAGAGGGCCTAGCATGCCCATAACTCACTCATTCACTCTCTCTCTCCCCCTTTACAAATGAATAAATATTTTTAGATTAAAAATAACTTAAATATTTTTAAAAGTTCACACAGATAAAATCTAGAAGAAAACTTATTGATCGTTTGAAGTAGAAGGATTCACCTTAATTAAGGAAATAATCATTTATGTGTTGTGTGTACATGTGTATGTGTGCAAGTTTTTTTAATTTGTATTATGTGTGAAGAGTACTGTAAGGGTAACATATATATTGTATATAAGATATTTGGTTTCTCTTTTCTATCAGGTCTTATATTCCTGGTATTAGATAGTTCTAATCTCTATGAGTTTCACATAGACCAAACAAAATGGAACTCCTTACTTTAGGTGATTTTACATACAATTTAGTTATTCTTCAGAGGCAAGCAAATATATCAAATGAAAAATGAGAGATAAAGTCTTTTCATAACTGCAGACACATAAACATCTAGCTTAACTTGGTAGCATTTTTCAACGGCCCTTGATCATGGAGTGAAATAAACACAGACTAACAAGTCAAGATTTCAAATAGTTCATCGCTTTTGTAGTAGAAGGTCAATGAGTTCTTGAACAAGCGAAACTGTCTGTCATCCGTCACCCAACAGAAAAGGTCTCTACCTGTAAAAGCATCACAAAGCAATCAGGCTACAGAGGTAACTAAGAAACAAACATTGCTGGCACAATAGGAAATGACACAGGTGTGAGGGTTCAAGCCATAAGATGAGCTAGCACTTGTGGGGGCTGAAGTAGGAGGGCTAAGAGTTCTAAACCAGCCTGGGCCACATAGTGAGTTTAAGGCAAACCTGGATTATGGAACCTGCTGGCCACAATAAAAAAAGGAAGGACTTATAAATGATATGAAAAGAAAACAGAAACACAAACTTCAGGATAACCAGGGAGTGTGAGGAAGGAGTGAGTGAGCAAGGCGTGATAGCGCCCAGCTGTAATGCCAGGGCTGGGGAGGCTGAGGAAGAAGGGCACAGTGAGTTCAAGGTCAGCTGGAATACACAGCATGGCCCAAGTCAGCCTGGGACACAGCTTCAAAGATGAAATTAATAAATGTTTGGAAAAGACAGAATTACAATGCTACCTGGAATTTGCTGCTGGAGCCAAGAACGGAATTTGACTGCGTAAGCTGCAGGTGTCCCCCAAAGCTGATAAACGGTATAGTTAAAACCTCGGATACCTTGATATAATCTATGAACTTTTCAAAAAACAGTTTCCAAACAGGTAAAAAATACAAGTTAGAGTACACTTAGGAAAATATTTATCTCACTGATGAAGGGGCCCAGACAACTGTAAAACTGATTTGTATTAATTTGTAACGAATGAGGAGAGCTGCAGATTTCTGTCATCTGGGTGCTACATGGTGTTACACTCAGGAACTCACAGCAGGCATGGTTTCCCGCACAAGATTTCACCTGTAAACGCTTCATCCTGGATGGGGAGAGGTTAACAAGACCCTGCTCCTTCCAGAACAGCTAACAGCAGCTGGTACTATGTGACAGGAGACCAGGTTCTTAGGTGGTGTAGCCACTGGTAAATTGACATTTCTCATGCAAATTTTTACCCAAGATCAAGAAAGCAACCTTAGTTTAACTCAACAGGCGGGGGGGGGGGGTCAGCATTAAAGTAGGATGGGGATTAATTTGGAAAATGAAGGGTTTGAGTGGGGGGTAGTTGGGGGAATTAGATTAAAATGCATAACCTACGTGTATGAAAGTATACAGCAAAATGAATGGCCTCTTCCAGTTTGGTAAAGCACAGCCTTAGGGCAACTGGCTTTTTCTGTGCCCATCTTTATGGGCGCTGTGGGGGCTCAGAGACACAAGGTCCCCATTCCACAACATTCTGCTCATCTCCCGATGCGACCAAGGGTGACGCTGGGCTGCCTTTCTGGCTTGTCAAGTTATCTCCTGAAATAGCTATCTCTACTTTGTCAGACAATTTTGTTTGTTGATTTTTCAAGTTCTATTTAACTCTTATCCTCTCAGAATGTACATTCTTTCATTTTGCACATTAAATACTTTCCTAAGAATACATATAATGAGGGATTGTACAGACATTAGCTTCTCCTGCAATTTTGTATATCAAGTGTAGAAATAAAATGGCTGAACTCGACATTTGCTGGTCTAAGATGAAAAAGATAAAAATTATGCATTCAAACTTTATTCTTAGGAGAACCCATAACCCCAAAGCGTCTCTCATCCAGTGTCTAACGCTGAGGGAAAGTCACCCAGGTGTTCTGACTTGCCCTCTCCCTCCTACTCAGTTTTATTCTCACAAATCAGAACAGAATTTGATAACTACAAAGAACAAATATTGAAGCTAAGGCTATTTTTGGACCTTCCTTCTGTTAGATGCTCAGGAAATTATACTCCTGAAAATAATAAAGCACTTCAAAATTTATTTTAAATTTTTTTTCTGATGTGAAATTTCTGACAGCATGCTATGGTTGTTTGTGCCAATAGATTTTCCCCTTAAGTCAAAAAAAATTGCACAATAATTACCTAATTAAGATTTGCATAGTTATGATTACTAAATTTCAAAAAAAACTGTTGTAGTAATGCTATAACAACCTGTCCAAGGCCAATTAACTTGTATTTCCTTTCTGATTTGATTTATTTTAATTTAAAAGAGCAGCAAAGGACATATCTAGTTGATTATTTAATTAACTACAATGTACTAAGAAGTCAGAAATTGTTATAATGCTGAAAACCTCAATGTCCTTCAAAGGTGACAACTTTATTTTTTGCTCTCAAATAGTTTAGACATTTTACTATTTCCATATTTAAGGCCATATCCCAAGTTAAGATCAATATGCAACAAAGCAATGAGTTAGTTGTATGTTTTTAAATGACTGATGAAGGAAAAGAAAAGGGAGAAATAATTTTTTTAGTAAAATGGCAATTTAGTTTAATGCTTTTGACACATCCTGGAGAAAATCACATTAAGTTGAAACGCCACTTACTTTAAAAAATGAGCAGAAGCATTCAAGAACATAGAAAATAGTATCAGCTGGGCATGGTGGCGCACGCCTTTAATCCCAGCACTCAGGAGGCAGAGGTAGGAAAATCACCATGAGTTCGAGGCCACCCTGAGACTACATAGTTAATTCCAGGACAGCCTGAGCTAGAGTGAAACCCTACCTCAAAAAACCAAAAAGAAGAAAAAAAAAACAAAAAAAAAATAGTATCGAAAAGAAAGATAAACTTTACTCAAGGTCTTTCTGTGGTTTGTAAACATGTCAGGACTAAGCATGAGCTGGACAAAAGGAACACAATATTAAATCTTTCAATATGCTCATGGTCCAAATAAAGGCATGGGAATAATTGGAAAGGGAATAAAACCTCAAAGTACTGAGGTAATGGAGGACAAATATCATGATAAAACTATAAAAATTGTCTTATTCTCTTTTCTACCTTAGGTTTACAAGCACGTTGGTCCCATAGCTGTCAAACTCATGATATAGCATGTCCTGCTTTATTCTCGCATTGATGCTGCTGATATTCACGCCCATCCTCTCTGGGTTGAATCCTCAATTGGTCTTTTCCAGTATTTCTGATCTCAAGTATCTAACTCCTCGTTCACTCATCTTTTTACACCTTTCTTGATTTGCCAGTTCATTCCCTTTTCAGAGATAAATTGAATAAGTTGTATTTGCTTTCATTTTAAGACTGTGTGACCTCTACGTGGTGATGCATTCAGGTAAGAAATCACCACCACAATTTCCCATTAAATTCAAGAGAATTGCATTTACTTTTTTTGAGAGCCAGAAGTGTTTAACATTTCTCTAAGATGATGGGTTCACATGGTTGTACAAAGCTGTCATCGGTGACATTTTAAAGAGATTTGTCTTGAGCATTTCAAACTATGAGAAAAGTTTGATATTTAACTAAAATATCATCCAATGGGACCTGCTTTAATGTTTTATTATTAAGTCTTTTAACATTGATGACCTTCCTAGGCATTATTTTCTATTTCTCTTCCTCTTGAATGCACTCTTGCTTTTCTATTCCTACATTTGTTTACATGTAAAGATACTCAAAAATCCAAATATTCTGGATGTTAAAGTTGGGCTATAGATGGAGTTGGGGTTACTAATATTTGCCATTGTTTTCTCAAAAGTGGAAGACCAATATCCTTGAGTATTACCATTGTAAAATAGCAGGAGCTCACCAGCTCTCAGAGGGAAACCCAATTTTCATTTGTTCTCCCACTGATATTTTCACTCAGAATATGTCAGAAAAGTGCTGGGCTCCAAGAAATAGAAAACTGTCATCACCAGAGAATCCCTAGGCAGAAGCCTCTTTTACAGATGAGCAGACAGTTTTCAAAAACAGAAGCTACTCGCTCAAGATTGATGACACAGATTTGATTAAAACTAAAGTGTCTTTGTGCTATCAAGCTGCTCTACAATATCTCTTCTACTTTCAAGACTCTCTGCTTGCTTGAATTCTTTAGCTCCTTTTGGCTTTTATTCCTCAAATCTGAGCAACTACGGTCTGAATGCTTTTAAATAAGACCTTAAGATTGGAGAATCTTCATTAAGAAGAGTGTAGTGTAGGGTAATTAAGAGCACCATGTAGTGAAAAAATTAGGGTTTTCATTTTCACAATTATAATTTTTAATTTTTACAGTATTTATTTGCAATCAGAGAGAGAAAAAGATACAGAGAAAGAGAAAGAGAAAGGAAAAGAAGGAGAAAGAGAAAGAGAAGGAAAAGGAGAAAGAGGAAGAGGAAGAGGGAGAGCACACACCAGAGGTTCTTGCCACTGCAATGAATTCCAGATGCATGTGCCACTTTATGCATCTGGGTTCACATGGGCACTTGGGAATTGAACCTAGGCCATCAGACTTTATAAGCAATTGCTTTTAATAGCTGATCAACCTCTCCAGCCCTAGGATTTTAATTTTAAATATATAGTCAAAAGCAAATAAATTGCATTCCTTATTGTCTTTTATGTTTATTATTTACAAGATTTTCTTAGCAAGGGAAGAAGTTCTTGGGGGTCACTGTAGTTCCTTTGACTATGGCAACTTCTTTAGTTTTTCAGGACTTCTTGCCTCAAGAATAACTTTGAAAATGTAGAAAAGGAATATGTGATTACTAAAAAATAGAAAATTAATCATCTGAAAAATATTTGGGGTGTGTGTATGTGTGTGGAGAATGATTACTGTTTTGGACACTTTCTGCATTGGAACATATTTTCTATAGTTGCTTGTTTTGGATTATGAACTTAATATCTTTCATTCTATACTCCAAATCAAGGAAAATGAGGCACCAAAAAACACAGATGTTCATGATGTAACAGTTTTAACATACATACTATTTTCAGATCACTTAGAACTCTCACATTTAGCTCAGAAAACTTAAAAACTTAGAAGTACAAGTTAAGATGTGATTAAGAATTATAGATGGATACTATTAAAATCAAGATCCAATGTGAACCTAAATTTGTTATTATTGTTACTAAATAATCAGTGGGTGTTTTAATGGCCCTAATCCTACCAAACTTGATCAAGATTAAGTTCAACAGGTATTTCACCCTTAGCTTACATGGACATAGAAAAATAAAATTTACAATCCTCCACACTTTATTTTTATTTATAAAATGTTATGATATTTTCTTTCTTCCTTCACCAGATAATTAACAAACACTCATACATAAAAGCTATGTCTGCCCTCAAGGTTCTAGAAGTTAGTATCAATGGTGAGCAACTCAAGAAAAGCAACAGGAGGCTGGAGGGATGGCTTAGCGGCTAAGGTACTTGACTGTGAAGCCTACGGATCCGTGTTTGACTCTCCATATCCCATGTTAACCAGACACACAAAGGTGAGGCAAGTGCAAGGTCACACATGCCCACTAGGTGGCACAAGTGTCTGGAGTTCAATTTCAGTGGCCGAGGCCCTGGCAAGCCAATTTTCTTTGCCTCTTTGTCTCTGTCTCTCTAGCTCCCTCTAAAAAAATAAGAATTAAAAATAAATAAATAAATAAAGCAAGAGGATAGCTTGAGACTAAGTAGATAGTGTTACAGGAACTTTTAATAAGGTACATTTTACCTGAATTCAGCTGGCAGGATGTGAAAATCTGAGCAGAGAGTATCAGTTAAGTAAGAAGCTCATAGACAGAAGGAATTATATCAGAAAGACTCAGATTCAGAAAGAATAGAGAACAGATGAGGAAGTGAAAGAAAATGAGAGGAAAGGCTAAGGAGGGAGCATGAAAAAATGTCCATACTATGTCAGCAAACAGTTTCATTTTATCCTAACAACAGTGAAAGTCATTGGAGATGTCTGGATAGGTTTGCGGAGTGCACAGGAGGACTGTAGCTGCTTATGGGGCTGTCGGTCCAGCTGCAAGATAAAGGACGATTCGGAAAGGAGCGCTCGTAGACAAGGCTACTTGGCAATGCTTTACCACAGGACAGAAGTGGCCAAAATGTAGGACTCGCTGTGCATGTGAAGATGTATTAGGGAAATGAAAGCTCATGAGATTTGTGTTTTTATTGATTGGAGAAGTGAGGAAGATAAAGGAATCACAGACAACTCGCCCTTCTCGTAAGCACAGGGCACAGGGATGTGACATTAAGGATATGGTGAAAAATGGTGCAAATTTGGGAATGAAAACATAGATTGAGGTTGGAATACTGTGTTTAAAAGATCTTTGGACTAGACACTAGGATGGAAGGGGAGGGAGGGGAGGGCATCAAAGGGGTGGAAAACACAAATCTAGACCCAAACGGCAATAGTACCATAAAATTCTTACTAAAAGACAGACCAAATGGCTGAACCTCCACCAGGCCCTTAGAGGGAACACCTGAACCACAAGACACTGGAGAGGGTAGGATCACAACTAACCTTAATCTTCTACATCTTCCCTCCCTCCTTCTCCCTCTCCCCCTCTCTCTCTCTTCTCTCTAACTCTTGTATATTAGTTATCTTTTTCCTCATTTTCTTAGTGGGCACTGACCTGTAACTCCCAGTACCAGTATGGGGCTATCATCCACAATGAGCTTTTGATCAGAGAGACCAAAACAAGGTTTCCTAAAAGACAGACATATTTCTCTCAGAGTACTTGATGACCCACCAAAGGTTAGTGGTAAGACCCTACTGCTGAAGACATCTTATGTGGTTGACATGCAAAATAGAATGTCATGGCTGGAAGTTGGAAAAGAGTCAGTCCACAGACAGTCAGCGTGTCTAGTGCCAGAAGGTGCTACATGGGAAACTGAGGGAAAATGACCAATATCTGTCCAAGCAACTCATAGTCTAACCTACTTAGCAGCAAATAACCTGTTGTGATGCCCACAAAAGTGCAATAGTGGCACACAGCCATGGTGGGGAACCAACTGCTGTTAATTTGGCTAACTGTTCTCCTCAGTGGTACAGGACCCATAGCTGGAGCTGGGAAATGAGTCAGAACCATATCCAAACATAAGCCCACTTGCCAATATCAAGCTACCATCAATCATGGGCTACAAGAGGGCCTATACCTATTAAATTCTCTATAAAGAAAAAGTAAGGGCTATCTCTTTTGTCCTGGTGCTAACTTACTCTCCATTGGAGAATCTGCTTCTCTTTTTCAGATAGATGTAGATCCTAAGGAGAGAGCCACCCCATCATACCTCCAAAGGGCCCTGGCTGAAACTAAGGAAAATTTGTGAAACAATCAAGGGTGCTGTTTTCCTGATGAACCAGATACCAGCACAAGGGGGAAGGAGATCAACACAGAGAAAAATCAACTCCTACCAAATCAGAGAGCCAGAGCCTCAGAGGCCCCCAACACCTCATCACTGAAGCAGACCAAAAATGAACCCAACATGGCTCAGGGAAATTTTGCGGAAGAGGGGGCGGAAAGAATGTCAGAGCCACATGTTGGGTCACGATATGCGGAGACATTTAGCTTACCCATAACTGTGGGCTAACTCCACAATGCATGACCCGTATACCTCAGCAAGGAGGGGCCAAGGGGAGGGGGTAGGTCACGGATGAGCCTAATAATGGTACCAAACTGACTGTATTTGCTGACTACAAAACTAACTAATAAAGAAAAAAAGAAAAAAATATATACATACCTCTAGCTAAAGAATATAATTCATAAATCAGTATTTGCTTCATATAAACTATAAAATAGATTTAACTCAAATGGTGAAATAATGTTTTCAGCTACAAAATATCTTTTTCCTAGAAAGTAGTGTTACTCTACCCATGATATTCATGTCTGTTCCCTCTCTAGATTCACTGAGTCAATATTTATTTGTAACTGAATACATGAAATGTTGAAAAGATAAAATTTGTTTCTTCACAAGTCTTTAATAAAATAGTGAAAATAAAATAAAATAATAGGTCTTTGCATAATTTGTGTGAAAATTCAGTTGCAGAATCAGAAATATCTCTATTATAATAGAGATTTCATTTGGAGAATGATCACAAATATTGAAAACCTGAGAAGTACCAGTGACTAAGGGAAAATAGATAATAACCCCCCCCAAAAAAAAGAGCTGGGTGTTGTGGTCCACACCTTTTATCCCAGCACTCGAGAGACAGTTGAAGGAGGATCTCTATGAGTTCAAGGGCACCGTGAGACTACATGGTGATTTCCAGGTCAGCCTGGGCTAGAGTAGTGAGAGCCTTCCTCAAAAAACAACAATAATAACAACAACAACAAAAAAAGGAGATCTAGAATAAATGGCCAAATATTCAAGAAACAGAAATCAGAACAATGTAATCCAAGGACATCAAATGTTATATTTTATAAGCATGACCCAGGGCTCAAGGTTGTCAATTATTGCACAGCAAAGATACATTGCAGATGCGATTCAGCTGAGGGTCCTACAAGGGAGGTCTTCCTGGATTATTATCTAGATAAACCCAATGTAGTCACAAGAGGGAGGGAGGCCAGAATGCCAGAGTCAGAGCAGAAGATGGGATGCATAATGGAGGGAAAGTGTATAAGAGAGACAGAACACATGTATACACACACACACACACACACGGAGACAAAGAAAGAGAGGAAAGCAAGAAATGCAGTAGAAGCTAGAAAAGGCCATGAAGTGCAGTCTCCTGCTCACTTGTCAGTAGAGGGAACCCAGCCCTGACCACAGCCCTTTCAGACTTCTAACTTCTAGGACTGTGGGACATTCAGTCTCTGTTGTTTTTAGGTCACAACTACTTTGGGAACTATGACAACAGCCATAAGAAAATGCTATGCTGTGCGTTTTAAATTTCATGATTTAGAATTTATTGATGATTTGGAATGAAATGTAGCCTTTTGATAAAAATAGTTATGATAGAAGTGTTCTGAGGATGGGCTTGAGAGATGGCTTAGTGGTTAAGGCATTTGCCTGCAAAGCCAAAGGGCCCCAGTTCGATTCCCCAGGACCCACGTAAGCCAGTTACAGAAGGGGGCACACGCATCTGGAGTTTGTTTGCACTGGCTGGAGGCCCTGGTGTGTCCATTCTCTCTCTCCCTCTTTCCGCCTCTTTCTCTCAATCTCTCTCCCTCTCTGTCAATTAAATAAATTTTAAAAAAGAAGTGTTCTGAGGAATTAAAAAGAAGAAATGACTCGGGTCTTCTTCCTTCGTATCTCTGCCCTTGTGTTGAATGCCACTGGGCAGCATCAGCAGCTCCAAGTCTGGGACATTTGATGCAATTCAAAACCCCATCATGTGTTGGTCGCCAGAGTCCTGGGTGACCTGCTTCCTTCTTTCACTTTTCTGTCATTTTATTGCCTAGAATTTTTAGTTATGCTTACTTTAAAAAATTGGAGAAAATCTTCCCAATTTTTTAAAAACATAAATTTTTAGAGTTCTTATTAACTTGCATTTTCATTTTCCATTGGACATGAATCAAGTATATTTTAAATAAAATCAACATTTTACATGTCATGTAGTAATCAGTATAAAAATTGAAAGCAATTCTGTATAAAATAAAAATCTGAAACAAAAACTTATAAATATAAGGAATATTCCCAAATTTGTATCATATTTCAGCCATCAATGACACCTTTCATATGGTATTTTTTAAATGTATGCTGTGCAAGATGATTTTTCACAATGCTGAAGAGCTAGTCTGGCTCAGGAAGAAGCTAATAAAGTGATGGCCCAGCAGTCAAAAAGGATATTGGCCGGTGCAGCATAGTGCACACATTTTCCCCAGCAGTATAAAAAAGCTGATTAAAAAGCCCAAAGAAGAAGGCTTCCTCTGGCAATATTTGGACAATAATATCTACCACTACTTCCTTTTGAAATTTCTTTTTGTCAGAGAAAAGTATCCTTACCTTGATTAAATCCAATTCTATCAGGAAACTATTTTCTCATAAAAACCTCTTCCTCCATCCAGCAACGCCTACTCATTGCCTGTAGAATATAATTTGCAAATACTCCTTTGAATGTTTCCCTGTTAAGCTGTGACCATTTCTTGTCTGTGCCTTTTCCTTCCAGTTGATATTCATTGCCACTTTCATAAAATGCATTCTCTAACTTGGCTGATTTTACATTCTGGTGTGTTTAAGAAAAGTGACACATCTAAAATTAAATCATATGAGATATTAACACTTTCCTGGACCTAAGGAGACATTTGCTAGATTTCTATCAGCAAAAAAAGAATGCCAACACATAGGAAAAGATAAAGAGGATTACTTTTGAAACTAAAATCACACATCTGTTTTCTGTAATGCCATCCCCATCAACTGCAGATCTCTGCTAAAGATTCTGTAGGCAGATCTAGATTAAGAAAGAAAATATAGAGCTTAGTTTGTAAAAATCCGCCTCACCAAGACGCTTGAGTGGAAACCCATGTGCCAAGTACTCAGTGTCTCTTAGATAGAGAAATGTTGAAAGGGAATCATACAGCCTGCTCATCTAATTGCTCTTTCATATTGAAATGTTGTTTTGTTCTTAGAAAGAAAATGAAATTTCCCTTTCTCATTCCTCTTGGCTCCAAGAAAGGAATCTACTTTTGCCTGATGATATAATATCTGCTGCTTTTACTGTACCATCCCACAGCATTTGCAACGACCCTCTTTATCAGATATATGCATTGAGGTACTGCCAATGATAATTACATTGAAAACCATATTTCAGCTTTAAAAAACTAATCTGCATCTTAAATTTACTACTGAAAACAACATGCTTAAACCAAAAAAAAAAAAAAGTAAGTAAAGGGCTGGAGAGATGGCTTAGTGGTTTAGCGCTTGTCTGTGAAGCCTAAGGACCCCAGTTCGAGGCTCGATTCCCCAGGACCCACGTTAGCCAGATGCACAAGGGGGCGCATGCGTCTGGAGTTCATTTGCAGTGGCTGAAGGCCCTGGCGTGCCCATTCTCGCTCGCTCTCTCTCTCTCTCTCTCTCTCTCTCTGTCTCTTTCTCTCTCTGTCACTCTCAAATAAATAAAAAAATAAAAAAACAAAAGAAAAAATTTTAAAAAGTAAGTAAATAGTTTCATATGTTATTAAACCATTTAATTTTAATATGCTCCAGGATACACTTATTTATATTTATCATAATGAATCAAAATTCTTTCATAGAAATTAAGAAAATACTTCTATGCATGGAAAGTGGAAGCAAAATACCACACAGTGTATACTTCTAAATTTATAGACCTATCTGATATAGTCCAAAACAAAAGGTGCCAAGGGGAGAAGGGAAACCTTACCTGGATTTATGAATAGGAACCAGGCTGGAGTTGTCCTTGGTGCCTGAAAGGTGGTTAAAAATGAGCTGCAGAGGCCTGTGGGAAGACATGATTCACATGGAGCTATCAACTTGAGGAGACAGCACCAAGCTTCAAGCGTCGATGTAAGCAAAGGCACCCACTATACAGACTATATAACCTCAGCCATGGTTTGTATAGATTTTTACTATGTACACAAAATAAAATCTCAAAGTGTGCATGAATAGAACTATAGACAAATACTGAAATTAAGCCAAAGGAAACAAAATGAATAAGTAAAAAAATAAGATAGTTCCTCTTCCTGTCAGTGGCTGAGGTGACTTGTGAAAATTGTTTGCTACTCTCTTGACCGGGAAAACCCCACAAAATCATGCACGTCAAGGGATTCAATTCTTCATATCCACTTTAAGAACAACCGGGAAAATGCCCAGGCCATCAAGGGTATGCACATCCAAAAAGCCACGAAGTATCTCAAAGGTGTCACTTTAAAGAAGCAGTGGGTGCCATTCTGGCCATACAATGGTGGAGTTGGTAGGTGCGCCCAGGCTAAACAGTGGGGCTGGAATCAGGGTCGGTGGCCCCAAAAGAGTGCTGACTTTCTGCTTCAAATGCTAAAAAAATGCAGAGAGTAATGCTGAATGTCAGGGTTTAGCTGTGGATTCTCTGGTCATTGAACAATCCAGGTGAACAAAGCCCCCACAATGCACCACTGTACTTACAGAGCTCAGGCCTGGATTAACGGCTGCATGAGCTCTCCCTGCCACGCTGAGATGACCCTCACTGAAAAGGAACAGACTGTTCCTACGCCAGAAGAGAAAGGTGCACAGGAGAAAAAAATGTCCCAGAAAAGAGAAAAAGAAAAGAACTGAACAAAAACTTTTATTATTATTTTTTATTTTTGTAGTCAGTGGATACAGTCAAGTTGGTACCATTGTTAGCCTCCTCCCTGTCTCCCCCTCTCCACGAGGACCCTCCTTGTTGAGGTATATGGGTCGTGCATTGTGGACTTAGCCTTTAGTTCTGGGTAGGAGGAAATGTTCTATGGCATGGGAGTAAATTCAGCATAAAAAATAAATGGAAATAAAAGTTTTTTAAGAAAAGACATTACAGAAGACAAAGCAAGATGTAACATCTACCAGCAATCATTCCCCGTAAACATACCCAGCTGCCTTCACAAGTGCTAAGGTCGCCAGGAAAGAGGTCAGAATACTTAGAAAAGGCATCATTGTGATTTAAATATCAAATGTCCATCAAAACTTCATGTGTTTAAGCCCATGGTTTCAAGCTGGGTGGTACTTTTGGGGAAGGTCATGGGACTCTTGGTGGAAGGGCCTTGCTGGAGAAAGTGGTTCCCTGAGGTGGACCTTGAAGTCTTATGTCCAACCATCCTTTCCTGTTCTCCCTGCCTCTGCTTCCCGCCTGAAGGTGCAACGACACCAGCTGGCGTCCCATTCCTGCTGCTCTCCTTGCCCTGATAACTCTATTCCCAACACTGTAAAGTAAAATAAGTCCTTCCTCCTTCCTTCCTCCCTTCCTCCTCCCTCCCTTCCTTCCCTCCATCTACCCTTCCTTCCTTCTTTCCTTTCTTCCAACCTTCCTCCCTTCCTTAAACTGATTCCTGTCAAGTACTTGGTCACAGAAATGAGTAAAGTCACTATTACAGGTATATTGAAGAAGGTAGAATGAAAAGAATTACCCAAATCATTCCTCCCACCATCCAGGTAACATCTTATGAAGAAAGTTGACTCCTGCCTGAGCTAGAGAATTCTAGGCCTTAGGTTTAAAACCCAGTGTGTTAGTGAGCTAAACTTTGGTGGGTCATTAGGAATAAAGAAAAGTTAGGTCATTAGGAATAAAGAAAGTTACTGGCTTAGGAACATTGAAAGCAATTTTTTCAGGCACAGGGAGATTTTTTAAAATATTTATTTATTTATTCATTGTTTATTTATTATGAGAGATTGAAAAAGAGGGAGAGAGAAAGGGAGAGAGAGAGAGATAGAGGGAGAGAATGGGCATGCCAGGGCCTTTAGCCACTACAAACTCCTGATGCATGTGCCTCCTTATGCATCTGGCTTACATGGGTCCTGGAAAATTTAACCTGGGTTATTGGCTTTGCAGGCAAATGCTTTAACCACTAAGCCATCTCTCCAGCTCTGGGGAGATTTTTTTTAATCCAAGGGGGTAGGAAGCTTACTCAAATTATCAATAACATAAAAGGTCTCAGAGCCTAAAGGAGGATATGACTGTCTAGGTACAGGAAGGTCAAAGGTCATCACTCAGATTCAATTCCACCAATTCTACCCCAAGAAAAATTATAACCAAGATTTCAAAGGGCAGTGACCCAGAGAAAATTCAGAATTATCTCATCATATGGCTCCACTCTTGAACCCAAAAATATAACTAATTAGGTCACAACAGATAACAATTCTTAATGACATTCAAGACCTTGAAGGAAATAACACTTCAAAATTCAGTTCATGAGTCCAATATTACCTTTTCACACCAATGCCAAATAAGGACACATATTTACAAAAATAAAAACAACAACACAGACCAATATCATTGATGCATAGATTCGAAAATCCTCTTAAGTATTGATAAGCAACGTATCGGAATATTAGAAAAATACTTACTGTCATCCAGTGTGATTTACCACAGTGATTCAGGAATAGCACAACATGGAGAAATCAATAAAGAGAGCAGAGCAATGGAGCAATAACAATTGTTTAAATAGATGGTTCTGGGAGATTTTGATATTTGATGCATTCAGAAGGTCAAAGTCAGGTACCTTTTCTCATCACTTACAAAAATTAACTCAAAATGTTACCATTGTCGTTTGGGTCCAGATTTGTGCCCCCCAACACCTCCCATGCTTTCTCCTCCCCACCCTCTCACACTATTGTCCAGTCCTTGAGATGCTTGCTGGGTATGTCAGCATTTTGGGTAGATTCAAGTTAGGTGCTGTAGATGAGAGA
The DNA here is from genome assembly GCA_036346955.1 of Dipus sagitta. Classification (NCBI taxonomy): domain Eukaryota; kingdom Metazoa; phylum Chordata; class Mammalia; order Rodentia; family Dipodidae; genus Dipus; species Dipus sagitta. The sequence goes on from CM070774.1 coordinate 173,132,317, forward strand.
GACTATGTGGCGATTAACTTTCTGTAATTGGGTGAGTTCACTGAGTATGCTCTGTTCCAGGTTCAACCATTTTTCCTCAAATTTCATTGTGTCATTTTTTTTCTTACTGCTGTGTAAAATTCCATTGTGTAGATATACCACATCTTAGTTATCCATTCTTGTAGTGATGGACATCTGGGTTGATTCCAGCTCTTGACTATTACAAATTGAGCAGCTATAAAGATGGTTGAGCAAACCTCTCTGAGCTGAGGAGTGGAGCTTTTAGGATACATGCTCAGTAAGGGAATAACTGGGTCTGTTGGTATCTCTATAGTCAGCTTTTTTTAGGAGCCTCCATATTGCTTTACAAAGTGGTTGTACCATCTTACATTCCCATCAACAGTGGATTAGGGTTCCTATTTCTTCAAATTCTCACCAGCATTTATTTTCTTTTTTTTTCTTTTTTTATATATTTTTTTCTTTATTAGTTAGTTTTGTATCCAGCAAATACAGTCAGTTTGGTACCATTATTAGGCTCATCCGTGAACTACCCCCTCCACTTGGCCCCTCCTTGTTGAGGTATACGGGTCATGCATTGTGGAGTTAGCCCACAGTTATGGGTAAGTTATTTTCATTTGAGTTTTTGACGTTTGCTATCCTTACTGGGGTAAGGAGGAATCTCATAGTTGTTTTAATTTGCATTTCTCTGATGACTAGGGATGATGAACATTTTCTTAAGTGTGTGTTTGCCATTTGTATTTCTTCCTCTGTGAACTGCCTGTCCAGCTCTTTGCCCCATTTTGTGACTGGGATGTTTGGCATTTTATTGTTTAGGTTTTTGAGTTCTTTGTAGATTCTAGAGATTAAGCCTCTGTCAGTTGGATATTTAGCAAATATTTTCTCCCATTCTGTGGGTAATCTATTGGCTTTGCTTATTGTATGTTTGTCTGTGAAGAAACTCTTACGCTTCATGTGATCCCATTGGTTCAGTGATTGTTTAAGATTCAGGAAGTCTTTCCCCATTCCTATATCATGGAAAGTTCCTCCTATATTTTCTTCCAGTAGTAGCTGAGTCTCTGGTCTTATATTTAGGTTTTGATCCATTTGGACTTGAGTGTTGCGCATGATGAGATGTGTGGATCACATTTCAATTTCCTGCATATGGTTATCCAGTTTGTCCAGCACCATTTGTTGAAGATGCTGTCTTTTTTCCAGCCTGTATTGTTAGGGCCTTTGTAAAATATCAAGTAGTTGTATTTGCTTGACCAAAGTCCGGGTCCTCAAGTCTATTCCATTGGTCTATACTCCTGCTTTTATGCCAGTACCATGCTGTTTTTATTACTATGGCTTTCTAATATAGCTTTAGATCAGGTATGGTGATGCCTCCAGAGGTATTTCTTTTGCTGAGGACATGCTTGGATTTTCGAGGCCTTCTCCCTTTCCATATGAATTTTGAGATCATTTTTTTCTATCTCTGTGAAGAACGATGCTGGCATTTTAATTGAAATTGCATTAAATCTGTATATTGCCTTTTGTAGGATTGACATTTTCAGAATGTTAATTCTGCCTATCCAGGAAAATGGGAGGTCTTTCCATTTTCTCAAGTCCTCCTCAATTTCTTTTTTGAGTGTTTTTGTGTTCTCATTGTATAGATCTTTCCTATAAGGCTGACCAAATGGATGAACCTTCACCAGGCCCTTACAGGGAACACTTAAGTCACAAAGCACTGGAGAGGGTATGACGAAGACTGAACTTAATCTTCTACAGCATCTCTCTCTCTCTCTCTCTCTCTCTATCTCTCTCTCTCCTCCCTCCCCCCCCTCTTTCTTCTCTCTAGATCTTTTATTTTATGTATCTTTTTCTTCCTTCTCTTCATGGGCACTGACCTGTAACTCCCAGTACCAGCAGGTGGCTGTCATCCACAATGAGCTTTTGATCAGAGAGACCTACAAGGTTTCCTAAAAGAATGACAGCTTTCTGTCAGAGTACTTGATGACCCACCAAAGTTTAGTGGTAAGACCCTACTGCTGAAGACACCATATGAGTTTGACACATAACATGGAGTGACATGGCTCAAAGCTGGAAGAGAGTCAGTTCTCAGACAGTCTGCACATCTAGTGCCAGAATGTGCTACATGGGTGACTGGGGGAAAATGACCGGTATCTGTCCAAGCAACTCATGGTCTAACCTACCTAGCAGGAAATAACCTGTTGTGATGCCCACACAAGTGCAATAGTGGCACACAGCCATGGTGGGGAACCAACTGCTCTTGATTTGGCTAACCGATCCCCTCAGTGGTACAGAACCCATAGCTGGAGCTGGGAAACAAGTGAGAACCATATCCAAACATAAGCCCACTCTCCATTATCAAGCTACCATCAATTGTGGGCTACAAGAGGGCCTATACCTATTAAATTCTCTACAAAAAAAAAAAGTAAGGGTTATCTCATTTGTCCTGGTGCTAACTTACTCTCTGTTGGAGAATCTGCTTCTCTTTTTCAGATAGATGTAGATCCTAAGGACAGAGCCACCCCATCATACCTCAAAAGGGCCCTGGCTGAAATTAAGAATAATTGGGGAAACAAGAAAGGCTGCTGTTTTCTTGGTGAATCTTATACCAGCACAAGTGTGAAGGAGATCAACATAGAGAAAAATCAACTCCTACCAAATCAGATATCCAGAGACACAGAGGCTCCAAAGACCTCATCACTGAACCCAACATGGTTCAGGGAAATTTGTGTAAGAAGGGGCAGAAAGAATGTCAGAGCCACACATTGACTCATGATACACAGAGACATTTCCTCCTACCCATAACTGAGGGATAACTCCACAATGCATGACCCATATACCTCAACAAGGAGGGGCCATGGGTAGGAGGGAGGACAGGGAAGAGGCTAACAATGCTACCAACTTGACTGTATTCACTGAGTACAAAACTAGTTAATAAAAATAAATTTAAAAAATTAGCTCAAAATGGATGAAATACCTAAAATTATAAAACCTCAAACTGTGAAATTACTAAAGGAAAGCATATAGAAAACATTTCAAAATCTTGTAATGAGCAATACATTTTATATAAGACCCCCTCACACATAAGAAGAAATATCACCAGTAACCAAATGGGACAACTTAAGACTAAATAGATTTTTTATAACAATAGAAAGAATCTCCCAAGAGGGCTGGAGAGATGGCTTAGTGTTTAAGGTGCTTGCCTGCAAAGCCAGAGGACCTCGGTTCGATTCCCCAGGACCCACATAAGCCAGATGCACAAGGTGGCACATGCATCTGAAGTTTGTTTGCAGTGGCTGGAAGCCCTAGCATGCCTATTCTTTCTCTCTCTCTCTCTCTCTCTCTCTCTCTCTCTCTCTCTCCCCCCCTCTCTCAAATAAATAAATAAAAATAAAAATACTTAAGAAATAATCCCCCAAGAGATCACCTATAGAATGGGAGAAAATATTTGCAAACTATGCCTCTCATAATGTGTTAATATCCACAATATATAAGGAATTCAAATGATTCAATAGCAAAAGCATAAATAGTAGACTTAGACTTGACCTTCATTAAGAGACAATGCATTCAAACAAAGAAAGTGTCCAGAACTAAGTGGTTTTAGTGTGCATTCTAACTTCTTTTTGTAGTGCTGGATTGAACTCAGGGATCTATATGTGCTAGATAAGCATTCAACCATTAAGCAGTATGCCTAGCCTTCTATGTACCCTTTTGTTTTGAGACTGCATCTCATTCAGCTGTCCACACTGGTCTTGTACATACTCCACAGACCTGACAGAGCTTAAATTTGTACTCCGGACTTGATCTCTAGAGTAGATGGGGTACAGGCCTGTCTCACCAGACTCATCCTAATATAACCTGATATATTTTCAGTGATATCTGCAATCTTATATAAAGTCTTCCAAAGAATGAGCAAAGAGGAAAAGATGTTTCACAAATTTCTCAGTGAGAGTAGCTGACCTTGGTATATAGATTTGACAAAGAGAGTGAAAAAAGAGGGCTGGAGAGATGGCTTAGCAGTTAAGCATTTGCCTGTGAAGCCTAAGGAACCCGGTTCAAGGCTCGATTCCCCAGGACCCACGTTAGCCAGATGCACAAGGGGGCACACGTGTCTGGAGTTTGTTTGCAGTGGCTGGAGGCCCTGGTGCACCCATTCTCTCTTTCTATCTGCCTCTCTCTCTGTCACTCTCAAATAAACAAATAAAAAATAACAAAGAATTAAAAAGAAAAGTGACAAAATCATTAAAAAAAGGAAGAAAATAGCAAGCTAACTTCTTGAATAACATATTACCAGCTTATATGTGCTTATGAATTTACAAATATTTTATTAGTGTATATTAATTAAGTAAATCCAAGGGATTCATTATGGAATTTTGATACATGCAAATAATTTATTATATTCACCCATGCTCTTGCCGTGTCTTATCACCCTCCCTCCTATCTCTTTCCACAACTGGTATAGTACCCATTTATGATTTCATACTCTTGTATTTTCCCCTAGATTTTACATATGAAAGAAAACATGGGCAACTTTCCTTTGAAAGACTGGCTTATTTTACTTAACATTATAATATCTACTTCAAAGTGCTTCTTGTTAATGACATATAATTCTTCTTTACAGCTGTACAGCATAGTTTCTTTATCCATTTACCCATTGGTGGGCTCCTACGCTGATCTTATAACTTGTCCATTGCAAATAATGCAGCAATCAACATGGGTGTGCAAGTATTGCTTTAGTAAGCTGAGTCTAAATGACTCTATAGATCAAATAGACTTAAAGGACATCTTTAAAATATACCCAGACACTGCACAATATGCATTTTGCTCATCAGCTCTCAGAACTTTCTCCAAAATAGGTGTTATTTTAGGGTAAAAAGCAAACCTTAGCAAATACAAAAAAGCTGAGCCATATATGGTATTTTATCATATAACAATAGAATAAAAATAGAAAATATAAGCAGCATGAAAAAGGACAAAAAAGCAATGCATGAAATAAACCAGAAGGAATTTGAAAATATAGGGTTAAAAGAAAATTAAGGCTGAAGATACAGCTCATTGGTAAATAACACATCCCAAATGCCACAGCAGACAATATTCTAAGGGGTAGTTTATAGCTATGAATGCTCAAATTAAAAATTCACAGAATTTCAATTAAATAGGCTAATGAAACACCTCAAGGTCTTATCAAAACAAGAACAAGCCAATTCCAAAATTAGTAGATAGAGGAAAAAAATAAAGATCAGAACTAAAATTAGTGGAGTGGTAACTGAAAGGAAAATGCAAAAGATCAATGAAACAAAAAATATGTTCTTAGAAAGGATAAACAATATTGATAAGCCCTTATCCAAACTAACCAACTAAGAGAGAAAAGACCCAAATCAATAAATTAAATGTGAAAAAGGGGATATTACTTAAGTCACTGAAATCCAGAGGGCCATTAGGGGATGTTTTGAATCACAAAATCTAGTGGAAATAGATACATTTCTAGACACAAATGACCAATCAAAATTGAACCAAGAAATTCAAAAAAGAAATCAAGAGCAAGCAAAGTGATTGAAGTGGTATTTAAGAATTCTCTCTTACAAAACACACACACACACACACACACACACACACACACACACCACATATGTGTTGAGAGAGAATCAAATTTTTCTGAGTTCCACCATATCATTAAAGAACTCAAAGTACTCCATATAATAGCCCACATTTGAGCAAGAGAAATGGCCCAGCAGGTCAGAGCCCTTGCTGTATAAGCATGAAGCCCTAGGAGGTCTTGAGATGGCCTGAGTTTGATCCTTAGTGTTTAAGTAAGTAGTTGTGCACAGCTATGCACACGTGTAACCCCAGTCCTGGAGGGTAGGGGGACTGGAGCTCAGTGCTCAGACACTTACTGGACATGTCAGTTCTGGATGTAGTGACAGACTCCCTGTGTCTCAAGTAGAGCAATATTGGGAAATGCTCTCCGTTCTCTTCTGGCCTCCACACATAAGTGCATGCACACATGCATCTATTATACACACACACACACACACACACACACACGTGAAATATACACCAATACCACAATACGACACACATGGGATGAAAAGCTCAAATTTAAGAATTATTAAAATATGCAACACACAATCATTTATATTTATCCTTAAGATCTAAGAATAATTGACTATACCAAAAATAAATAGAAAGGAAAATATGATTACTTCAAATGGTGCAGAAAAAAAATAATTTGAGACAAAATAGGAGTTCATTCAAAATAAAACTGTCACTGAAATAAAGGAAATCAACTCATTTGAACATGATGGAAGACACCTGCCTTCCTAGTGTATAGCCAATGTTACTATTGATGAAATGTTGGAAGAACCTCTTTGTAACACACGAAAGTTTAGCAAGAATTCATCTGCATTAGTTCAATGTTTAGTTAAACTCTTTAATCCAGTGGTGTTAGGTTAGAAAACTAATGAGAGATTAAGGATGTGAAGGAGACCAGCCATTATTCATAGTCTGTATCACTGAGAAGACTCAAATGATCTGCCTAAAATTTGTAGGAACTAATACAATTACATCTAGGTCATTGGTTTTAAGTTTAATAAGAAAAAAAAATCATTGTGTGGGGCTGGGAAACTGGCTCAGTGGACAGAGTATTCTTTGGGAAAGCCTGAGTGTGTGAGTTCAGATCGCCAATGCTTAGGGAAAAGCAGGAGGCTGGGGCACTGGCATCTGTCATTCCCGCACACCTGCAGCAAGAAGAGAGAGCACAGGATAATCCGCAGGAACCGGCAGCTCAGCCCTGTGAACGCAGAGAGCCCCAGTGCTGATGACAAAGGCTAAGTAGGTGGGGAGTTACAATCAAGGACACTGGTCACACGCCCTCATTAAACCATCCCCTCCTTGTTTGGCTCTTATTGAGGCAAGTCCGCAGTTCTTCAGGGCTAGTCAGAAGGGAGTACCATTTCTCTCCTGAATGCTTCCCCAGACCTTCAAAGCCACAGCCAGCCATAAAACTACCAACGTATGCCCAAGGTCCCCAAATCTGCCATCAGATGACCTCTGAATATGAACTTTCCCTGGTGCCATTCAACCACGATAAAAGAAAATTTAAGGGGAAATTGATCCCATTGCATTTAACATCAGTACAGTACAGCATCAGATGGGGAGAAGTCGGGACTTCCAAGGCTGGTTTCATTACAACAGAGCGCTGGCCTAACGTGTGCTGGGACCTGTGTTCATAAATCTGAGGACCTAAACAAACGCAGGCTGCTACAATTGTACATAAACTCCAGCGGCTCCCTGCAAGCACGACCAGAGGAAAATCACTGGAAATATGTTGTATTTTCCCCTCATACACACGGGATGTTCACATCAGGCACAGTCAAGTTTGCAAATATTTTTGTCGCTATGTACATGTAGATGGTCACATATACATATGGAATTGTATCATGTAGTCTCCTGTCTTTGTAATAAAAAACATTCTGAAACAGCAAATAATTATCTAAAAGCCCAAGTGAATATACGTATGGAAATTAGTTTTCAACCTATTGATTTGAAATGAGAAAGGAACATTTCATTCAAAAATAAGGTTTTTATAAAGAGTATTCTTTTTAAATATTGTTATTTATTTGCAAGCAGAGAGAGAGGAAGAGAATGAGCATGCCAGGGCCTCTTGAAGCTGCAAATCAACTCCAGATGTATGCACCACTTTGTGAATCTGGCTTTATGTGAGCTCTAGGGAAGTGAACTTGGGCCAATAGGCTTTGCATATGAGTGCCATTGACCACTAATGCCATGTTCTCAGCTGATAAAGAGTATTCTTAACTCGGCGTTATTCTAGTGAATCCCTATTTCTTTACAAGTGGACATCTTGTGCTGAGGAGATGGCTCAGTGAGTGGTGGTGCATGTTGCCCAAGCCTGAGACATTGAATTTGATTTCCAGTGTAAAAATCTGGGTGTGACAGACAATTCACCATCTATAACCCTAGCACTGAGTGGGGTGCAGAGAGGAGTATCACTGGGCACACTGGTGAGCCAATCTAACTGAAAAAATGGCAAACTCCAGGTCAGATGAGAGACTCTCTAGGAGATAAGATGGAAGAGCAGTCAAGGATTATACCTGGCATCCTCCTCTGGGTGTGTGTGTGTGTCTGTGTGTGTGTGTCTGAACACATGTACACACATGCACACACAATGTGTACACACACATACACTGTACACAATCAACATGAAAAACGAAAAGTAAATTAGAAATTGACGTCTCCTTCCGTAGACCAGTATTATTCTAAAACATTGAAAGAACATTGATCTTTGATCTAGGACTATGGAAAAATTATTGGAAGGGGCTGGAGAGATGGATAAGTGATTAAGGTGCTTGCCTGCAAAGCCTGAGAACTCAGGTTTGATTCCCCAATACCCATGTAAGCCAGATGAACAAGGTGGAACGTGTGTCTGGAGTTTGCAGGGCCTAGGGGCCCTGGAGTGCCCATTCTCTCTGCCTCTATCTGCTTCTCTCTCTCTATTTCTCTGTTAAATGAATAAATAAATAAATAGTTAATAAAATATACTAGAAGTAACAATTAATAAATCAAAAACCACATTACTGATATTTCAAAATGCCAGTTGTTATATAAACCTAATGACTTAGATTGTTTGCTTAATGATTATCCTGATACTGAGAAGCAAACAGTGTCTGTCATTACAATAGCGTCAGGCCCTCCTCTAAACCATCCGACCATCTTTACATACCTTCTACAAGCAGAAACCCCTCAGGTAATTCTTCTCTCTGGCATCATATACTCACCAAATAAAATCATCTGAGGCATAGTTTAAACGCTCAAAAAATAATGTATTGGAAATAAACTTTTGCTTCTGTTTCAAAGATGACAGCATCAAAAACAAAAATTTGGTGAAGTTTTTTGAGATTTTGCCCCCTAAGAAAAATGTCACAAAGGTTTGGTTTTTACATTGAACAAGAATTTTTAACTGAGGCTGTTTGGGGTTCTGAGTCCCTTTTGAGCTGAGTTGCTTAGTATTTTGGGTTTTCACTCCTGCTGGTAAATAAGAGCAGCCTCCCTCTTCGCAACGCCAGATGTTTGGCTCCATGGCTTGCAGCAGTACATTCCTGGGAAAGGCTGTAACTGCATCTTGGAACCCAGCAATAAGTCACTTGAGCATCCACCAGTAGCTTCATGCTTAAATAAACATCACTCCCTGTATCAAGCACTGGATTTCCTATGCTTAAAAGCAACCCCTTCTCTATGATTCCTAACATCCTCGGAGGAAACACAAGTATAGGAAACGGAGCTCATATTGCTCAAAAGGACAGCCCTGTCCTGTCAGACTGAATCAAGCATTATGAATTCTGTAGAGTTTTCTGTATTAGTTAGTTTTTTTTTTTTAATCCCTCCATTAACAGGATGACGGTGGAAAGTATGTTTCTGTGATTGCTTGGCATAAGATTGATTAGATCCTAGCCTGAATTCTCTCATCATCATTTTGGCTACAAGAAAAGCAGCAGCACCTCCAACAGCAAAGAAATGAACCATGAGCTCTGGGAGTCATCACGTTTGTTTGGACAAGACCTATATTCTGTTCAGTGAAGTTATGCCAAGCTCCAGCACAGTGAGTTCATTTCCCTAAATTGTCGTTTCTCAAGCAGTCTAAGATCTTTCTTACTCTTTCATTCAAACACATTTCGGTGGTCATTTCATGAATGTGCAGCTAGAAGCCAGGTCTCACACCTTTAGTGCTTCTGCAGGGACAGCTGGCAGAAAAGCATCTCCTCAGAGGGCTGATGATCATGAGTCAACTCTTGAAGTAGCTCTCAAGAGTTAACACCAGCATTTATGTTTTGATGGCATTTTAGATATTGCTAATTACTCATCTTATTGATGTGGAATTTACTAAATCCTCCTTTCTTAAATTTTTCAAGGATGTTGTCTTAAATTATGCCGGTTATATGACGCTGTTTTCATGGAAGTATGCAGTGCACGTTAAGCATAGTTCTCCTCACACCTTGCTGCCTCCCATCCCCTCACCATACTCCCTCCCATGAGTCTCTTGTCCATCAGTTTTACTTCTGCATCCATGTCATCTGTACATATGACTTTACAGATCTATTAAAGCTAGGACATTGTTTGTCTTTCTAAGACTGACTTAACTTGCTCTGTATCATTATTTCCAGTTGCATCCACTTTCTTACAAATGATATACCCTCACCATTTATTACTGGAAAAAAATGTCCATTGTGCATATAAACCACATTTTCCTTATCCATTCCTCTGTTGATGGACACCTAGGCTGGGTCTAGAACTTAGCTATCATGAATAGCATTAGGATAAATATTGATGTGCAAGTATCTCTGTGGCATGTTGACTTGGGGTCTTCTGGGTAGGGTTTCACTCTAGCTCAGGCTGACCTGGAACTCTGTAGTCCCTGGCTTGTCTTGAACTCACAGCAATCCTACTACCTCTGCCTCCCAAGTACTGGGACTAACAGCATGCTCCATCTTGCCCAGCCCTAATCTTAGCTTTTGAGGAGTCTCCATGCTGATTTCCATAAAGGTGAGTCTAGCTTATGCTCCCACCAAATGTTGAGTAAGTATTCCATGTCCACATTCTCACCATAATTTGATATTTGTTTTCCTGTTGACTACATTCAGGCTGAGGTGAAATAGATGTCAGTATAGATTTTATTTGCATTTCTCTGATGGCTAGTGAACAATTTCCCATATGTTTACTGGCTATTTGTCTTTCATCATTTAAAAAATATCCATTTATCTCATTAGCCCATTTCTAGGTTGAGTTATTTCTTTGTTTAGTGTTTAGTTTTCTGAGTTTTTGACTATAAAACACATGGACACATCACCACATATCAGTACTGTCTAATCTTTTAGAGAATCTGTGTCTTGATTCTCCAAAATTGCTTAGAATGTTTTCTTTTAATATTATCATATTCAGTATTAGATGTGGAAGAGACTCTATAGGAACTTCTATTTTAAAAGACCTATATTTTCTGACTACAAATACATTCTCAACCTGAATTTTATGTCAGTCCAACATGACACTGGCTATCTTCAAGATGATCAATAATATGAATAACAAAGACATGTTTGGGGATGGTTTGTTGTTATTGCTGTCTTGAGGCAAGTTCTACTGTATCCTAAACTGGCCTTGAACTGACTGTATAGATGAAGGTGACCATGAACTTCTGATCTTACCAGCTACATTGAGTGCTAACTGATATCAAGTTAGGCATTTCTAAAACTACTGACTACAGTTTCAGTGTCCTTAGTATATTGTTCATTGCAATACAATATTTGAGGTAATGCTGATAAGAAAAGAGTAAATAGCTCATTTTGCTGATATAATCCACTCAGTAATCTGAGAAGTTATAAAGTTACAATTTATGATAACTACCTATATTATAATTCCTCAAGTTTATAAAGAAATTCTTAAGTGTCATGTTAAATATAGCAAACTACACAGGGCATAAAGCATTTACTTAAAGATTATTTTCTTATTTTGTCATGGATCAGATAAAATGCTGATAAAAATAATGGACAATTTATCAAAAGTAGCGATCTAGCAACCTGGGAAATATGAAGTTAGGTTTCATTTTACAATTTCATTTACATTTTCCTCCAGAGATTTATCTCTTGTGGAATGTGTCAGAGTACACCAGGTACAGAATACAATTACCTACTAAATTGTGCTCTGTACTTGCTATTGTAGGAAAATTTAAATAGACACCACTTTTATCTAGCAAAAAGTAATACATGGGCGACCTATAATGTATTTGGTACTGAACAAGAAAGATAACAATATTGTGTTAATAAAGAGAATAAGACATGAGTAATCACATTAAGGTGATTACAGTTTAGTTAAAGAAATGGTTAAATGGCCAATAATTAATGTATCAACAAGAATAGTTCTTCCCATGGTGCTGTGGTAGTACAGTACTGGGAAAGAAGTTAAAGAATGCTTGATGAGAAAAGACTTCTTAAATGGGTCTTAAAGGATGGGCTGAAGTTCACCAAGTCTCATCCAAAGGAAACTTTCTCCCTCAACAAGAACAAGTGTAAACTTATAGTGATGTTTGAAAGTACAACAAAGGTGTAGAATACTGACCTCATGGGGTCAAAGACATCCTGGAATTGATGAAGAAACAAACTAAAAAAGGAGTTCCAGTGACATTGTTTGTGTTCGTGGTGGTGTAGGCATAGGCAAGATGGGGATTCACAAAACAAGACGGACAGAAGTTAAAATGGCCAAAGCAGATTTTACTCAGAAGCTATTATAGTAATGAGAAAATAAATAGAACCAAGTGTCTTTCCCAGCATAAGAATAAGAGGGGATTTATAGCCAAGGAACCATATTGGGGAAATGGATGGAAAATTATCAAGAAGAAATATGGTGGGGACCCAAGCCAAACCAACTCAATAAGATTCTTAGTGAAGTCAAGCCACGGAGTTCATATTTTGTGGGGCAGGGTAAGGGGTGTTGCCTGATAGGGAAGGAGAAGAAGAGTTACTAAACTGACCCAGTAGGAGTGCTTCTAAAGCAAAGGGGAGAGAGGCTGACTAACTTGTCGGTATCAGAGGTTGGAAGCAATGTCATGACCTTGATGCTATGCTGAAAAACTATCCTTTTACTGTTCAACAGGAAGTCAGCACAGGTCGAGACTGAGAAAGGCAGTACACAAAATGCTGGGGATTTTTGTAAAAACACAAAAATTGGGGTCAACTGAATGGGAGACACTTTTATGGCTGTAAATTAGTATGTTTTAGCTTTATATCAGTGAGTAGCATTTGACAATGAAAAGGAAGACAGAGAAAGAAACCCAAAAAGAATTAAAACAAACTTGCATGAATTTTAAAACCAAGAAGAAAGCATCCGCGTTTTAGCAGTATTTAGATGTGGTATATATTGAGAGAAAGGAGTTAACATGACGCCACTGTGTATACTTGAGCTATAGGTCAGATCAGCCAAGACGGGGAGTCTAGAAAGCACAGCAACAAAGAGAAGAACTCAGATGCTCATTTCTTTTATTCAGAGAAATCATATTCCTGGAGGACACAGGAATTTAATGAAACGCCAGCTAGTGAGATGATTCAGTCAAGAAACTACTTGACGCACAAACATGAGGACTGGAGTTTGGATTCCTAGCACCCATGTAAGTTAAAGGACTACACGACACCCACCCAGAATCCCAGCCTACGGGAAGCAGACAGGAGACCCTCAGAGAAATCTGGCTAGCGAGACAACTGAATCTGCAATATCTGGATTGAATGGGGAGACTATAGGTCAGCAAAAACAGAGAGGAGAGCCATTGAAGAAGACAATGTCAATCTCTAGCTTACACACATGTATACACATGTATCCACAGATGTGTGCCCATATGCACACACACACATGCATACCACACACACGCCATAAAACATGTTAGTTCATAATTTAAGTGGAAAATGGAGAAATTCAGTAAATTGATACTTTGTGTACTTTTATAAGGAAAAAGTACATCAAGAAATATGTAAGCAAAAATTATTAAGTGTATTTAAAAGTTAATAAAGATTAAAATTCCCAATAGAAAGAAGGAAGGGAAGGGTGGAGGCAAAAGGAGGAAGGAGGGAATGAAGGTATATGTTGTGGGGAAATAAACAAAACTCAGTTTTCAATACAAAGTTTAAAAAAATACTTTCAAATAAAAAAATAGCCATTTAAATTAAAAAGTTGGTGAGTATGTTAAAACCTATAAATACATACTCAAAGACAGAATTAGTTCCTTGCAAAATAAATATGAAAAAAAAAAAGCCCCAGGAAATAGCAGCCATATAACGAGATGGGAACACAACAAAGAACGTCAGAGACAAAGAGAACAGAATATAAAGCTTAGTATATTTCCCTGCGGTGTTTCAAAGATAGACACTCCTAGAGGAAAGAAAGTGCCATTTCCACCAGCACTCAGCAAGGACAATGTTCAAACATAGCCTGGATGACCATCCAGTGGACATGACGGAAAGGAATTTAGTTTTCTTCATGGACAACAGGGCACATAGGAGTCTTTCGGAATCCCCTGATGAACCTCTGTGGTCTGTGCCTCAGGATGAGAGTGTCCCCCCAGGAAAGGGCTAAGCTTTCTTGGTCACATTTCAGAACAAAACACCGGGGTCCAACAGGCCGTGCCAAACTGATTTGGCATATCCCGTGGCTATTCACATCATTTTCTTCTTAGAAATGTCCCAGGCCCTCTGTCTTAGATTTTTGTCGATGCCAATCAAAAGGATCAATCATTGTGTCCTCCCTGTTATGTTTGTTTACTTTCACACTCAGAGGGTGGTGATCAAGTCATAATCATTCATACCCAGGTCCTCCAGGGTGGGAAGGTGCGTAAATCATGCTCATAGTGCATGTGCTGGTTCATGTCATACATCCTTGAAGGCGGTCTGGGAGAGAATCCTAATCACTACAGGAGTGGGCCAAGGCCCGCTTCCAAAATCAGAAATTGGAGAGGCAGTGTCAACCCACAGCTTGGCTCTGCAGTGGTAGAGAATGTGGCATATTATTATTATTATTCAATGTTACTCATTTAGACTTGCTGGCAAACATACAAACACATGTTGCATACAAAGAAACCTACTTGAGAGCATTAATTCTTTTTCTAAGGGGAATGATAATGACTGTCAATTTCAATTGTACCTCTTTGGCAAGTGGAAGACATTAAAATTTACCATGTAATCAGAAAATGCATATGACTATTTGTTTTGGGTTTTGTTTTATGGTTTTTTTTTTTTTCAAGGTAGGGTTTCACTCTAGCCCAGGCTGACCTGGAATTCATTATGCAGTCTCAGGGTGGCCTTGAACTCATGGTGACCCTCTTCCCTCTGCTTCCCAAGTGCTGCGATTAATTTGTGAAACTATGTGAGACATAATCACATAACACATGCCTATTGTTTGTGACCTCTTTTCTGGGGAGAAGCCCATGTGCTACCTCCTCCAGCAAAGGCATCCCAACAAAATGAATGCTAATTCCACCAAAGTTCACCCTGATGAACCAGGGAGTTGATTGGGACTTCTGACAATGCCTGAGTGAGGGGTTCCTTTTAGGAGCAGAGACCTCAAAGCAGTCACACTGAAAGGTCTCATTCTAACATGGATAGCAACCTTCCCTCGGCTTGGGAGACGGTCCTCTCTGCACCTGATCTTTTGTTTTCTACACATTCTACTTCCTCCACTGAGGCCACAAGGGCTTCCTGAATCCTGGCATACAGAGCACAGGGATTTCTGGAGATCTCAGATGAGAGTCTATCTTTCCCACTTCTCTCCTTTCCTGGGGGACCACCAACAGGCTCAATCTGGAGAGTCTTTCATTTGCAATCTCAGCTGCTTTTGATAAAGGTGGCAAGAGTTCGCTGGAGAGATGGCTTAGCAGTTAAGGCGCTTGCCTGAGAAGCCCAGGACCCACATAAGCCAGATGCACAAGGTGGCACATGCATCTGGAGTCCGTGTGCTGTGGCTGGAGGCCCTGGTGCACCGTTCTCTATCTTCCTCCCTCTCTTTTTCTCTGTCCCTCTCTAATAAGTAAATAAATGCAATATTTTTAAAGGTGTCAAGAGTTGCTTTTTTTCTCAGAGGATTGAGTCACACAACCACCCTCTTCTACCCACTTCCTCAGTTACTGAAGAAACCGATCAGCAAGTCCGAGACCTGTATAAACTGCAGAGCACAATGTGTATGAGTAGCCCTGGGACTCCCCTGTTCTACCAGAACCCAGCTATCAAATTCTCTAGCTTCAAGTCCAGCTCATTTTTAAGTGTAAACTTCTAGCTACACAGTGAAATTCCTTCTTTGCCTTGAATGAATGTGAGTTAAGGATATTTCAGTCTATACCAATTCAGCATTCCCATACCCAATAACCCCACTGCCAGGCTTCCTGGCAGTGGATTCTGTCAATCCCATATTCTGTCCCATTCTCTTGGCTCAGAAGTGCCAAGTGGGTGAAATATTGAGCAAATACTGAAAGCCTCCAGCATAAATAGGAATGTAACCCTCAAATATTTAACAGAATACCTTTTCTGGAGGACACATCACTTCCTATAGACACTGTATGGTTGGAGATTATTGAACACATTCTCTCACAACTCTGAAGAACAGAAGTCATAAATTAATCTGGTGGGTCCATGGGGCCTCAAGTTGTAGCTATCACCCTACGGCCACATTACTTTTTCTTATTCTTTCAAAAACTTCCTTCTACCTCTCAGTTCTTAGAATAGATGAGCTGGGCATTATGGGCTTTATACTAGATCTTGGGAGGGTAAGGTAAAGGGACTACCATGAGTTCAAAGTAAACCTGGGGCTATGGCGTGAGTTCCAGGTCAACCTGGGTAGTGTGAGGCCTTACTTTAAAAAAGTAAAAATTAATACATGTCACTGCAACTAAGCTCACTGATGTCATCCCGGACAGACTTTTCTCTCAAGACCCTTAACTTCATCATCACATTTCACATTATTTATGTATATTTTACAGGTTCTGGGGATCAGGACATCAACCTCTTTCCATATGTCACCATTCAGATCATCGCATTGAGTGAAACCATTAAAGGATAGCAACAAGATTTTGACGAGAACATGGAAACAGATACAAACTTGGAGAGAGCCACTCACCTTCCCTTCTGAGACCCCGTGAAAGGCTCTGCCCAGCCCGTCACTGGAATGAGCTTATGTCCACAGCGACTGCACCATGCCGATGTAGAATACCCTACGGTGCTTTGCAAGTCTTCACTTAAGACACTCTCATGTTTCAAATATGTACTTATGTTAATATTTATATATGGCTAGGTATTCCTTTGTTTTAGTATTCTTACTAAGATATGCATCCATTGATTCATTAATATTGATGAGAAAAGTATTACTCTTGGGATTTCAGTTTCCTTATCTGCTAAAATTATAGAACTGAATGCTGTGATACGTAACGGGAAATATGACAAAGCACTTTGTGTAAAACAACCTGTGTTGGCTAAAATTATGCAAAATTAATGAAAATTATGAAGGTATGCATATGTATATTTAAGAATTTTGAACTGGAGAGATGGTTTAGCAGTTAAGGCATTTACCTGCAAAGCCAAAGGACCCAGGTTCAATTCCACAGGACCCACGTTAGCCAAATCCACTGGAGTTTGTTTACAGCTACTAGAGGTCCTGATGTGCTCATTCTCTCTCTCTATCTGTCTGTCTGCCTCCCTCTCATCTCTTTCTCTCTATCTCTCAAATAAAAAAAATTTTTAAAGAATTTAAGATTTAAGTATATATATGTATATATTATATATATGTGTATATAAATGTGCAATATTTTAAGTAACTAGATCAAAAACACAGAAAACTTTGTAAAAGTATAGAGAAAAAAAGGGTTATTGTCACATAAACAGAGGCAGATTGATAGAATGGTGCGCCTTAACCAGGATCTAGAATGGTGCACATTAACTAGGATCTAGAACGGTGCATATTATGTATAATCTAGAATGGTTCGCATTAACTATAATCTATGGAGGAGACATTGAGTCTTTCAAGTGCTGAGTCAAAGTATTAAAGCTGAAATTCTGCACAGAGTTAAATCACAACGTAGAAGCAAAGCAAAAGAAAAATGCATTCAATTTTCTTAATTACCACTCACAAATACTTATCAAAGAAATGATTAGAATTCAATTTGGGAAGAAGGTTAGAAATTTATGATAATGAGGTAGTGAGATGCAGGAACTGTGACAAGCAGAGAAATCAGCAAGCATAATAAAACTAATCAAGTATTGTGTAAAACACTAGTAATTATTAAGCTATAAATTAAAAGTCAATAAACAAAAATATTAAGAAGTGATACAAATGCATTTCCCTGTGTTAGGAATTCTTTAGTGTGACTACAGAGTATAGTTTTCTCCTCAAAACAAATCTGAGATATTTACTAATGATAGCCTCACTTGTAGATGGAGAAACTAGGTCAAAATACATTAAATAGTTTGCTTAGGAAATCACATCTGCAGAACAGCAGGCCCAGGATTCAAAGCCATACTCGCCCATTTCATTCTCTGCCACTAGGAGTCAGCAACAGAGAAAATACCCTGAGAAAAGTGTTGAGCGTGTAGCCAATAATTACATTAATATGGAGAAGGCTGGTTGGAAGTAAAGGTTTTCACTTTCATCATTTTTGCAGAATTTAGAGACATGTGGGCTGGAGAGATGACTTAGCAGTTAAGGCAATTGCCTGTGAAGCCTAAGGACCCAGTTTCAATTCCCCAGTACCCAAGTAAGCCAAATACATAAGGTGGCACATGTGTCTGGAGTTCTTTACAGTGGCTGGAGGCCCTGGCATGCCCAGTTTCTCTCTCTTTCTTCCCTCTCTCTCTCTCTCTCTTTCTCTCTCTCTCTAATAATAATATTGAAATAAACAAAATAAAATTAAAAATTAAAAATTTAGAGACACAGAGCATAATTTAAAATCACTAAAATAAGCCAGGTGTGGTGGTGCACGCCTTTAATCCCAGCACTCAGGAGGCAGAGGTAGGAGGATCGCCAGGAGTTCAAGGCCACCCTGAGAATACAGACTAAATTCCAAGTCAGCCTGGGCTAGAGTGAGACCCTACCTCGAAAAAAAAATCACTATAATAAATATGGAAAACAAATAAGTTTCTTCTATGTCGCTGACAGAAGGTGGTGTGGCATTATTGAGCAAATTTCAGGATATGTTTCCCCTATGGCCCAACTCTTCTGGGTATGTGAGAAACTCTTGCACATACATACACACATATAGCATATATACATGTATGTATATATTTGTATGTGTGTATATACATGTATTCTATTAGCAACAGTGTATATAAACATTGATATGCCCTTTTAAAAGTATAAATTTTGGCATACTCAAAAAATACAATATTGTGCAATAGTGAAAATAACTGAACTCTGAAGACTCATAATAATGTGGACAAAATATAATACCTTCACATTAGGTAGATGAAAAAAGTGGTATGAGTTTCAAAAACTTTGAACATACCTGATCCAAATATAATTAATTGAAAAATTTGCCAAATATAAAATTTGTTGCTAAAAAATTAGATTTAATAACATTTTGAATTTCAAATTTTCATATTTGGAAACTTGATCCAATAAATTCAATATTACCAAGTGCAAATATTCTGAAATTTGAAAAGGTGAAGTTAAAATCCAAATCACTTCCAGCTCCAAGCATTTCAGTAAGGGAAATTTAACCTTCACTATTTTACTGATTTTAAAAAATGTATTTATTTATTCATGAGGGGAGAGAGAAAAAATTAATATGGGCACACCAAAGCCTCCAGGTTCTGCAAACTCCAGACACATGAGCCACCTTGTGCATCTGGCTTATGTGGGTCCTGGGGAATCCAATCTGGATTCTTTGGCTTTGCAGGCAAGTGCCTTAACATCTAAGCCATCTCTCCTACCCATATTTTACTGAATTTTAAAGTAAGTAAAATGGGATGAGCTGAAATTTAGGCATATACATTTAGGACAAAAATACTGAAAAGATAAGTAAATGCAAAGTTGAAGGAGTGCAATGAAAGATGAAGCACGTAAGTGAATGGGAATGGTTGTCAATGTCCTTTCTCCTCAGATGCTAGTAGATTCTCCTGAGTGACTGAACAAATCAATTGCATTATGTTAGTGCCAATGATGACTGTGTATCTCTTACCAACAATATTGATTTCTTGAAAGTACAGGGAAGGAACAGACTAAGCGCATAAGAGAAAAATATTCAAATTTAGTTTGTATCTCTTGCATGACCCAGGAGCCTTCATAGGAAAATGAAGACCCCCAAAAATACTTAAACCAAAGCATTTCATACAAGTTTTAATATGAGTTGAATATCTATAGAAAAATATAATACTACAAAAATCATAGGAGTTAATGATGATTAAAAGGTAAGAACTTAGCAAACTTACTTTTTAGTTTTTGCTATCTTTAGAAACAAAAATCTACAGAGTCAAATGTTCATGTCTTTCAGGTTCACAGAGGTCACTTTTATTTGAGAGTCTTAAAACCTGTTTCGTGAGAAGGTAAGAAAATCTTTCTCAGATTTTATGCCCTGATTCAATGAGGCAATATAACAGAAGGTCAGAGACACTTCCCTGTTTCTACAGGATTTTTCTGAAATTGTTCCAATACAACAGTTTGGCTAGCATATCATGAATTTCATTAAAACAATGGAAGTACTTTTTTTTTCCTCCCTGGAAAATATAGAGAGATGTCAAGCTATGAGTAGTTGACTATTTTCTTGAAAAGAATACATAGAATTGAAGAATTCAAAACTAAAATATCATTGGAGCTGGGAACTAAACGATGAATTCTCTCCTTATTCATTCAAGTCACTCGAGTAATCATTGGTAGAAGAAAAATGAATTTCTTGCATTTAATTTCCAATTCTGCTATCAATGCACATTGTGAGCTTAAGGATAATTGTACTTCATGGCTGCAGAGTGTACTTCAGGCATGTGTGTTAATTCATAATCCTTGTCCTGTATCTGTGAAATTAGTATAGTAATAGGGCTTAGCAGTCTTCCTGTGTACCTAATACATATTCAATAAACCTTACCCACCATCATTATTACTGATGGAATTCGGTGTATTTAAGTGTTAGAAAGTTAGCATCCTATAATATAACAAAGCATTGGCTCTGATATAGTTTATATCATTACTTGATTGTATGATTAATGCAGAATTCCAGGACTCGGTTCTGGTTTTTCTGTCCTCTAGCATTAAGATAAAGAAACCAATGATTATTAAAAACCTACACACATGACTCTAATGCAGATGATCCTACACAATACTGTGGCAAGTATTACTTAAGACAAATATACCAATTGCAAACCAAAAAAGCAAGGAATTGTCTCTAACAATGCATATAAGCCAGGTACTAGCCATCTCCAACTAATGACATTATCAGATGGGCCAGTCTAAGAAAAGAATGGATGCATTCAATATAATGCCAAGCTCCAAATAGTCAAACATAATCTTGAGGACCACAAGTAGGAAGAAGTTTTGAAGGGTCTACACTGGGGCTTTGTCATTCATTCAACACTGACTACTTGTGGTGGTTTAACTCAGGGGTCCCCCATAAACTTAGGTATTCTGAAAAAAAGAAACTTAGGTATTCTGAATGCTAGTCTCCCCAGCTGATGGCAATTGGAAATTAATGCCTCCTGGAGGCAGTGTATTGTTGGGGGCGGGATTATGGGTGTTATAGCCAGTTTCCCCATGCCAGTGTTTGCCACACTCTCCTGTTCCTGTTGTCCACCTGATGTTGGCCAGGGGGTGATGTCCACCCTCTGCCCATGCCATCATTTTCCCCTGACATCATGGAGCTTCCCACTTGAGCCTGTAAGCCAAAATAAACCTCTTTGTTTTCCCCACAAGCTGCTCTTAGTTGGGTGACTTCTACCAGCAATGCAAACCTGACTGCAATAGTAAAGTGGAATTGAGGAGTGGAATTGCTGCTAGACACCTGACTGTGTGCCTTTGGCCTTTTGGAGCTGATGTTCAAGAAGAATGTAGAGGGATTTGAAACCTTGGCCTAGGAGACTCCTTGCATTTATGTAAGTACAGCTTGGTGGACTATTCTGATCAGAGTTGAAAGACCTATGAATGCGGTAAGAACTAAGGACTGTGAGGTTTGGCTTATGAGGGTGAGAAAGAGCTTTGCCTGGTCTGGACTTGAAGCAGCTTCTGTGAGTGGCTTGCTGATATCCCTGTGTCCTGAGAAGTTGTGCAGGGTTGCAGTGCATAGAAATGGAGTGGTGTGTGCAGAGGGATATGGCACAGAAAAAAAAAATGAAAGCTTTGGGCTGAAATTGCTGCCTGTTCAGCTGCAATTTATGAGAGATTGCAACCATTGAGATTGGGCCAGCTGACCTGCATTGGGACAATAGAAAGAATGAAGTCTTGTGAAGGGGCCTGAATGCTCAAGGAGTGTCTTGTTCTTCAAAGTCTGCTTGGTCCACCCCGCCCCCCCCGACAGATTAACAAATTGGTACCCTCCCTGGTATTGCGGAGTATAAGAAATGCAGGAAAGAGAGAGTCATTAAGTTTGCAACGTGGTCTTGTGTTTTGGAAATGGCCATGAACAGTGTGAAGCAGATTTGCTGGGTGCCTACATGGAGATCCTATGGAGCTGTGAGGATGAACCATGCATTGCAGTGGAGACCCAGTGGAGAGGCAAGAACCATGAGATGCCTGCTAAGGAGAGCTGCCGGCCTCAGATGAAGTTTTCCAGGACCGTGAGTAGCCTAGCTGGAGGGGCAGAATTGTAACTCCAGAGACTTGTTGCTCGTTAGAATTATCAGACTTGGAGAGTTGTCACTAAGTATAGTGTTGGACTTGTAGCTACAGGGTTTGTTGTTTGCCCTGCTTAACTCTTGTATTGGTTGAATATTTCTTTGCTATGTCCAGTGCCATATTCTGAAGCATGAGTGTTTATTCTGTGCCATTATGGGTTTGGGGGGAATTTTTGGTATTATGGCTCAGTGAAAAGACCTTTAATTATGGGAATATTTGAATATCATTAAGATTGATAAAAACTATGGGTACTTTTAAAGTTTCACTGAATGCATTGCATTTTATATCATGTATGGATATCAGTTTATGGGGCCCAGGGGCAGAATGTGATGGTTTGATTTGGGTGTCCCCCAAAACTTAGGTGTTCTGAATGCTAGATTCTCAGCTGATGGCAATTGGAAATTAAAGCCCTCTGGAGGCACTGTATTGTTGGAGGTAGGCTTCTGGGTGTTACAGCCCATTTCCCTATGCCAATGTTTGACACACTCTCCTGTTCCTATTGTCTACCTGATACTGTCCAGGGGGTGATGTCCACCCTCTGCTCATGCCATCATTTTCCCCTGCCATCATGGAGCTTCCCCTCAAGCATGTAACCCAAAATAAACCTTATTTTTCCCACAAGCTGCTCTTGGTTGGGTGACTTCTACCAGCAATGTGAACCTGACTGAAATACTACTCAGTGTCAGTAATTAACAATGTATGATGGTATTATGAGTAAAGATCAAATTGAACCCATTTTTGAGAGAAAATATTACGCAGATGAGCCAAATATTTAACAAGAATTTTAAGACAAATGGGAACTCTAAACAAGAAGAAACAGAGAAACAAAATAAGAGCACAGAGGTATAGTGTGTGGAGGCAAAGATCTCAGTAGAACAAAGATTACACAGTGAAGGTTCTGGGTACAGGGCCTTTGTAAGAAATCTCAATGCTTCCCTCAGTGCTCTGCCTAAGATATGAGATGGCCATAGCATGGCTGCATTGTACAGTGAGATTTTCTGAGAATGGATCTTAAATGTCCTCACCATTTTGAAAAGCTGACTAGGTGTGTTAATTAGCTTGAAGGTTGACTAGGTTAATTATCTTGAATCACTTTATAACATGTAAATGTTACCTCAAAACTACATGTAATACACCTTAAATATACACACTTTTTAAATTTTTTATTTTATTTTTATTTATTTGATATAGACAGAGGAAGAGAGAGAGAGAATAGGTGTGCCAAGGCCTCTAGCCAATGTAAATGAGCTCCAGACGTGTGTGCCACCCTATGCATCTGGCCTACGTGGAACCTGGAGAATTGAACCTGGGTTCTTAGACTTTGCAGGCAAGTGCCTTAACCACTAAGCCATCTCTCAAGCCAGTATATACATTTTTAAATAAATTATATTTCAATAATGCTTGAATAATATTGAATATTGTATGTAAGTAACGGAAAGAGAAAATATGCTAACTCAAAACGTAATTCCCAGCCAGTCATGGTGGCACAGACCTGTGATGCTAGGTACTCAGGAGGCTGGGACAGAGGGGTGACAAGCCCAAGGCCTGCCTAGGCTACAAATCAAGTTCAAGGCCACCTAGAAAATTTAGTGAGCTCATATTTCAAAATAAAAAGGGGTGAGTAGAAAATTCAGTGATAGCATGTCTACCCAGCAAGCATGAGGCCCTAGGTATAATCCCAAGGATCCAAAATAAATAAATAAATAAATAAATAAATAAATAAATAAATAAATGAAATAAAAGTCCAGAATAAATTGTAGTTTATGGTCATGTTGTATGTAGACTTCATAGTAACTAGGCCTAATACTTTTTATTAGTTTTTGAAAATAAGCTATATGATTCTAATAAGTGGAATATTTATTTGGAATTACTTTACATGCATTGCTTTGGAGAGTAATATGAGCCTATTAAGTGTTTTTTATATAATAGAGTTCTAGTACTGTTACCAGGATGGATATAATTATGTATAATAGAATGTTATATCTTTGTTTATTTAAACAGAATTCCTCCAGACATAATAAACTAACAAACATGGTCACTATTTTTACTGCTGATGCTGTATTCGTTCAGATGAACTGAATGTAGTATCTTTACCTTTCAATTTGATTTTCTCTCACTCATGGTGGAAGGAAATTTTTTTGTCGTTCAAGTGCCCAGCCATTTTAATGGAGGGTGTTTGTTTCCTGGTACTGTTAACAGAAACACACGCTCTTCAGGAAATCAGAGCTACATCTCTAAGGCATTTAGGATCGTCCAAATAAAAACCCAAACCCCTCTGCACTTTAACTAAAAGCAGTAACCCAGCAACTGTTGACAAACAGCCCAGCTCAAATGCTCAAAGTCTCAACATTGCTCATCCACTCCATGGAGAATCAGAATGTTCCCTGCTTTTCTTTCTTGTCATATGTGCCTGCTTACAATGGGCGATTCACTTCCTCAAAATCACTGACTTGGTTTCAACAAGACAAATATATATGTCTAAGGTATATCTTTAAAAACATGGTTTCTGTAATTTCATTTCTCATTGTTTTAGCAGGTAAATAATTAGTAAAAGTAATGACTATATGATAGAGAAACCTATATTTTTATGAAGTAAAATGATATTCCTCAGTTTTGTTGGTGCTGATTTGGAGATAAGACGTGGAATCAGAAAGCTTTCCTGTGGATATAGTCTTTTAGCTTCAGTTTGAAAGATAAATAGAAATTTTCTGAACAAACAGAGGGACTTGGAGAATATTTCTGTTCATATTTCCAGTCATTTCTCCAGAACTAACACAGACTACAGGTTTGAAGAGACCTGCCTCACGTAATAGAAAGAGCTCACAATAAGAGTCAGCGTCTCACTACCCCATGAAATTAGCAATATACATGGCAGTGATATATGCAGAGAAGAACAAACTGGTCACA
Organism: Dipus sagitta; assembly: GCA_036346955.1. Taxonomy (NCBI): domain Eukaryota; kingdom Metazoa; phylum Chordata; class Mammalia; order Rodentia; family Dipodidae; genus Dipus; species Dipus sagitta. Next base: position 173,157,559 of record CM070774.1, read on the forward strand.
TACAAGCAACTGTAAATAGAAATAAAAATGGCACTTAATGTCTCAGGATTACAGTAAACAATATGATTGGATAGGGTATGCCGCTGAGGATTCGATACCCAAACACCCTATCAATTAAATGGCATGGAGAGCTAGCATGATTCAGAAATATAAGACATGAAAAAGCTTAGGTTCCTGACATCATTTTCTAAAATACACCTGTATATTGCAGAATTTTGGACTTTGATTACCCTCCCGCCTCAACATACCTATAAACAGGCCGTGGGTGTCCATGCAAGCTCACTAGTTGCATGCACGTAAGGGAAGTCCCTTCTGGAGGGTAAATCACTTTCTATGTCATGAAATAAACTCAGTAACATAGACTGTCATCTAATTTTCTTCCCTGACAACAATGAGATGAAACTGAAAATTAATAACAAGGAGACTAGAAAAATTAATAATTAAATGAAACTGCATATTAAATTCACAGTCACTAAGCCAAGAAAAAAAATAGCAATTGTCTTAAGACAAAAACACAATATGCGAAAATATTATTTAAAAAAAATGAAAAACAGCTCTACGGGAGAAGTTACAGAGATTACATTAAGAAAATAAAGAGATCTTAGGGTTTGAATGTGCTCAAGGGTAGAGGAAAGGTTTGACGTGCATGAGGCCCTGGACTCAATTCCAAGTTACTGAACATTCAGTAAATGCCACCTGTAGCTTTTTATTTATTTCAGAGACTTCAGGAGAGATTTCGTAGCATTCAGTGCAGATCTATGGACTCTATGTCCAAGGGTTCTCCTACATACTTCACTCATCTCCAAATCTCTGTCACTCTGACGCCATTGGCTGACTTCTTCTGAGTCTCCTCTTCCCTGTGTTTCCTTGTCAAAACTCAAGAATTTGTCAAGTTGTGATCTAAATTCATCCCCCAAAAGTCTGTCAAGTGGATCTGCCTCAAGACCTCAGCCACCCAGGCGTTTCTCCTTCTGCAAAATTAACTTATAAGGATAAAGGTGTTTATGATATTGATCTCAGAACAATAACTTTCAAATGGACTATGGAGTCCCTTTTAACATTTGTCTTCACGAATACAAATGTCAAATGGTATTGAGACACGTGTGGAATAGCACTAATTTAAAATAACCTAGTACCCAGGAATCACCTGTAAATTATCTTTACAATTTACTGGAGTAATAGTACATTATTGTTGACTTTTATTCAAATTATTCAAATTATTCAAATTATTGAATCCCTGTTTAATTGGTTTAGGTAACCCAGAATATAAAGATGCTACGTATGAAAGCTAAAGGGTCCATCAGGCGTTTGGAATGACCAAGATTCCATTAATATCTCTTTTTTTCTGTCACTTTGTTTCATTTATTATTCATGTTCACTATTGCTTTCACAGCCTCCTGCAAGAGTTGTCTCTTTTGCAGACATATGAAAAAATGGGCAAAAGACATATCCGGGGACTGATTCTTGAGAGAAACATTACATTCCTGTTTGTGTCAAAGACGTGATGTCATGGCTCGATCATGGTCAACAAGACGGTTCATATGCTTGAAGAATTGCATATTAAGACAACTCCGTTAGCTATGTGGATGTGGGAGTCACACAAGGGTGGGATACAGAAACCAGTGGTAGGAAAGATAACCAGCAGGAAGGGGCCACTTTCCTTAACAGTGGTGATGATCTTAGGGAAAATGACTCCCTTGTGGAGCTCAGTCACTGAGATGTCTTCCACTCTACAAATAAATAAAGTGGAAAATAATTCAAGTTATCAATGTGACAGAACAGAGAGGCCAGAGACAGAGCCTGGAGAAAGAAGCAAAGCCGATACCATGCAGCAGTCTTCAACAGCGGTCATTCAACAACTGAACACTGGCAAGCAAAAAGGGTGACACATAGACCTGATGCTCTTCATAAAAACTGACCAAAAATGATCATAGACAAAATTTATTTATTTACTTACTTTATGAGAGAAGGAGAGAGCAAGAGAGAGGGAGAATTGGCACGCCAGGGCCTCTAGCCACTGCAATCGAACTCCAGGCACATACGCCACCTTGTGTGTGCACGTGACCATGTGCGCGTGCATCCCTTGTGCATCTTGATCACGTGGATTCTGGAGAGTAGAACCTGGGTCCTTAGGCTTTGCAGGGAAGTGCCTTAACTTCTAAGCCATCTTTCCAGCCCATAGATAAAAATTAAAAAGTGAAAATTAAAATTCTTAAAGAAAAATACAGATGAACTTGCTTATTGTACAGACTTTCAGATAAAATACCAAAGACATGATCCATGAAAGCAATAACTGAGAAGCTGGACTTTATTAAATTAAAATTTTGTTCTCTAGAAAAGATAATGTCAAAAGAATAAAAGTCAGTGCATATCTAAATATGTAAATCACTGGTAGAATTCAACGGTGAACAAAGCTCACGGGTGGGGATAGCTCGGCCCCTGAAGTGGTTGCCTGAGAAGCATGATAACCCGAGTTCAATCTCCAGATACACGTAGTTAATCAAAGCCAGGTGTAAGGTGCATCTGCCATCCCAGTGCTAGGATATGAAGATAGGTGGGTGCCTGGAGCTTTCAGGCCAGCCAGTCTAGCCACTTGGTGAGCTACAGGCCATTGAGGGACCATGTCTCAAAAGAGGTAAATGGGCCTGCAGAGATGGCTCAGGGATTAAAAGTGCTTGCTGTCAAAGCCTGATGACCTGAGTTCAATTCCTCAGTACCTACACAGAGCTGGATGATTCACAGAGTAGTGCATTCATCTAGAGTTTCCCGTGGCAGGAAAGCCTGGCAACTCTTAGTCTTTCTCTCCTTTCTCTCTCCCTCTCCTCCTGCCCTTTCTCTCCCCCTCACAAGTATGGAAATAAATATATATCCAATAAAAAGGTAAATTGTGTTCCTGAGAAATGACATCCAACATTGTCCTCGCCTCTGGTCTCCATATACACACAACTGCACCAGCATACACAAAGACACTTGCCTTTGTACACACACACATCTCAATATTTTTAAAGATGCATAATCAGGGCCGGGCGTGGTGGCACACGCCTTTAATCCCAGCCCTCGGGATGCAGAGGAAGGAGGATCACTGTGAGTTCAAGGCCACCCTAAGACTACAGAGTGAATTCCAGGACAGCCTGGGATAGAGTGAGACCCTACCTCAAAAAAACAAAAAAAAAAAAAGAATGCAAAAGATGCATATTCATTCCATCAAAGAAATATGAGAAGCAGATGGCTTTAGTCCCATGAAATGATATTCCAGATATATTACTATGGAAGAGCAAACTAGAACAATGAAATTTATACCATTGCACACCAGTTAGAAAGGGTAAAAATCACAGACACTAACAACATCCGTGCTGGCAAGAACATGGAGAGACAGAAGCTCTCATTCACTACCATGTGAAGACATATGGTATGGACAATTTGGAAGGTTATCTTGGTGATTTCTTATAAAAACTAAGTGTATTCTTGCCAAGAAATTCATCAACCACCATCCTGGCATTTACCCAAAAAGTAGACAGCATTTGTCCATATAAGCACATGAATACAGATGCTTATGGCATTTCATTCATCAGTGCAAAACTTGAAAACCACCAAGAGAGTTTCAGATCAATGGACAAGGAAGCTGTGGCCCAGGCAGACGGTGGAGAGCTCTTTATCACTAAAGAACGGTCATCACGTGTCACGATCTGAAAAGACACGAAGTAAAATTTACACCCACATTTCGAAGTGGAAAAAGCCAATCTGTAACTTTTTGTATGATCCTAACCATGTGATGCTTTTGAAAATGCAAAATCATGGGGACAATAAAAATATTAGTTGTTGGCAAGAGTGCATAGGAGGATAGAATTAGTATGTTGAGTATAGTGCAGTTTTTTTGGACCTATTTATTTACATAAGAAATAGGGAGAGAGAGAAAGAGTGAAAGAGAGAGAGAATGGGTGCACCAGGGCCTCCAGCCACTACAAACTGCAGACTCATGTACCACCTTGTGTATCTGGCTTACATGGGTCCTGGGGAATCAAACCTGGCTCCTTTGGCTTTGCAGACAAGCACCTTAGCTGCCAATCCATCCTTCTATCCTGAGTATAGAGAAGTTTTAATGCCACAAAATTACTCACTGCTGTATTATCCTGGTGAGTGTGAGTCATGGTACATGTTTTTCAACCTTTCACATACACATCATGAAAGAAAATAAAGATTGAAACTTTATACTTTGGGTAATAGTGTATCAGTGTACTTTTGTCCTTTGTGACAAATGTCCCACTCTGGAGGAGATTAGATAATCGGTCAGCTATACATGTGTAGGGATAGGGACTACATGGGAAAACTTTGGTGACTTTTCCAAATTTTGCTGTGAAACAAGAACTACTCTAAAAAAATTAAATCTAGCTAAATATATAATTCTACTTACGAGAGGATCTTTTCTATCATTGTAAAAAAAAACAAAACATTAATACTTCATGGATGTTTAAATCACTACAAGAAAACATAAAGCTGTGACATCTAGGAGAACGATGTCTGACTCCCAGTTTAAAATGGCAAACCGAAAGCATCCACTTCCCTTTCCACATGCTCAAAACTCCATGCAGCTGATGGTGAAGACACATCCTGTAAGAAAAGTCCATAACCATAATCAGTTCTGAGTGGAGAGGCTTCTATGATGCAAATATCCTGCTGGCTTCTGCACATTATAAAGCATAGCAGGGCCTGGAGAGATGACTTAGCAGTTAAGTCACTTGCCTACAAAGCCAGAGGACCCAGGCTCAATTCCCCAGGACCCACCTAAGCCAGATGCACAAGGAGGCACATGCGTCTGCAGTTTGTTTGCAGTGGCTGGAGGCCCTGGCACACCCATTCTCTCTCTCTCTCTCTCTCTCTCTTTCTCTCTCTCAAATAAATAAAAATAAAATTAAAAAATAAAAGTTAAAAACAGCATGGCAGAAGACAGGCGTGGTGGCACACACCTCTAATCCCAGCACTTGGGAGGCAGAGGTAGGAGGAGGATGACAGTGAATTGGAAGCCAGACTGAGACTACATAGTGAATTCCAGGTCAGCCTGGGCTAGAGCGAGACCCTACCTCGAAAATCCAAAAAATAAAAATAAATAAAAGTAGGGCAAAGTCTCATAGACACAGATAAGCTGTGTGGTGCGGATAAACACATCATTCAGAAGGTGAACAGGTGTGGGTTCAGACAGCAGAGGAGGAAACTATTCTGTGAAGAGAAGCTTAGAAAAGCCTGAAGCTAAGAGTTAAAAGTGCAAAGAGAAGGAAAGAACTGTACGAAAGTAATTACAAATCTGTCCACACCACTGTAACTTGGCTCCTCCCACAAGAGCATCATCCCAATGTGAGTGGTGGATGATAGTATGATAGCCTGTGTGTTCAGTAGGCATAAACAACTGTTCTCTAAAACAAAAACAAAACAAACACAGAAAAGGTGAGTCAATGCTTTGGGATAGCAAAAGTTCCAAGTGTGAGATTTTCCTATAAAGACGAAAGATGACCTCATTTTCCCTAGGGATAATGGCTAGTATGTTTCCTATACACTTTCAAGTTCAGTCAAACCCAGTACAGTGGCACATGTAACCTCAGCACTCAAGAGGCTGAAGCAGGAGCCACTTGAGTTCAAGGTCAGCCTAAGCAACATAGCAAATTCCAGGCCGGGTTGTGTTACGAAGCAAGCCCGTTCTTTAAAATGCACAGTTTGCTGATCATAAGTAACATCACATACAGAGTCAAGAAAGGCCCACATACACGGCATTAACGTGTGCGCACACACACAAAACGAACCTGCCATCTGCCCTTCTAGAACAGAACAATGCTTAACGGGGTGCAGCTTCAGAAAAGCCGAAGAAATTCATCCTGGCAGTTTCAGTCAATCAACAGCACATTTTATTAAGTGTGGGTGGTGACCCAAATGCCATGAAGCCATTGGGAGAATCAGAGCACAAGGAACGTATGTAGAAGAAGGAAGGCTTGACTGCACTTACGGTACTCCGTCTGAGGAAGCCACATCCCTGGCCTGTACCCACTAGACGTCAGCACTACCTCCCCACCTAGGAGCTTTCAACATTCCCAGTGTTTCAATGAGAGAACATGGTGTGTGTAGTGGTTAGGGGCTGAGTCAAAACTAAAAGTTTATGAGCAGTCCATATGAAAACGTTATCTCTTTATTAGCTAAATAAAATTATAATAAAAAATGGTGTGAAGGCAGGAGAAATGGCTTAGCGGTTAAGGAGCTTGGCTGCAAAGCCAAAGGACCCAGGTTCAATTCCTCAGGACCCATGCAATCCAGATGCACAAGTTGGCACATATATCTGGAGTTTTTTTTTTTTCAACAGCTGGAGGCCCTGCTGGGCCCATTTTCTCTCTCTTTCTCCCTCCCTCCCTCCCTCCCTCTACCTCTCTCTCAAATAAATGAAAATAAAATATTTTTTTAAAAGGTTTAAGCAGGAGTGTCCTGGGTAGATGGACAATGCTATCCCCAGAAGACATAGGTTGTTATAGGAATACCCCAGCATAAGGGTGGCATATCTCCCAGGAAACTGTTGGTCAAGTTGGCCCATGAAGCCATCAAAACAATAAAGCCTCCTGCCAATGCTTTTGGTTGTGCACCAGAAGTCAATGGCGAGAACCTGCTGCTGAAGACTATAACACAGTGAGAAATTCCTTTGGCTGTAAGATACACTGAAGAATTAAGCTGAAACTAAGCTAGGAGCCTCCTCTCTGCTGGCTGGCTGTCACGGTGCTGTCAAGGGCTCTGCAGGCTGCTAAAGGAGAAAATCATCAGTAGCCGCACGTAGTGGCAGATCCTGCAAGCAACACAACCTCGAAGCCAGGCAGGATGTGCCCACTGGTATAAGAGTGGCATGTCTGTTAGAGGGGTACCCAACCACTCTCTGATTACATTTGAGGCCTATTTCACAGAAGGGACTTAATACCTGGCACTGAAAGCTTGGTTAAAAGTCTGCAGCGAGGGAGTTCACACACCCCTTGGGGGAAGGCTCTACTGTTGTTTGGCTAAACGGACATGCTGTGCCTGTCAAATTTTACTCATATGATTGTTAGATTCATGTTGCTGTCACCTTTGGTCAGCGAAGCTTCTCTTTGCAGTTGGCAGTAAGTGACTCCCAGGGAGACACAGGCTTGCCAGAGACATATCACCACCTCCAAGGCCAAGGCACCTTCAGAGAGGAGGTGGGAAGAACCTAAGAGCCAGTGGGTGGGGAGGAGTGCCTTGCAATGCTGTCTCCCAGAGACGAGTTTTAACAGGGACTGTCATTACCTGCACAAAACCTGCACAATATTGAGCCCATCAGTATTTTGACATGGATGACGGAGGAGGACAATACACAAAGAAGGAGTGCTTCACTCACTAGTGTTGTAATTCAGTAGCACAATACTGACTTAGCCTACACAAGGCCCTTGATTCATGCCAAAAGCCACGAGAGTCTCAACATCCTCCAAATCTTCCTTAAATAGGCAAAATGATCTATTTTAAAACTATTTCTTAAGAGGGAAAAGTATGTGGAAATTCATAGCTTTTAAAGAACATTGGACCTTGGACAAATCACCTGGAACTGAAAGGGAAAGAAATAGAAAAGGAGAAGTGTGGCTATCTTGGGATACCCAAACGAGATAAGAAAACTATGCAGTTCTGCCATAAAGAGTGAGCTTCTGCCCACTGTAAATCTGAGCAGGCCTTGACATTGCTCTAACTAATAAGATATGGTGCACGTGACACTGTGCCACATTCCAGGTCATGGCTTAAAAATATAAATAAAAAACTGGCAGCTTCCATTTGTGACATCTGTGAACATTAATTTTTGGGAACCAGCCGCTACATCTGAGACTGCTAACATACAGAGAAAAGTGACATGCATTAGTACACTCATTGGCCTCAGTGGAACCTAAGACCGGCCATCCGGGTGCCTTGAGCCTTGTGATGACTCCAATACCAGCTATTGCCGCCAAAAGCGAGATTTTCAAGCCGAAAACACCCAGTAATGCTTACTCAGCACATTGGGTCAGAAATGAATATCAATAATGCATTGTCACTTTAGACCAACAAGTTTTCTGTGACATGTTGCCCAAAAGAAGCTAGTTTGAGTCAGGCGTCCATGCCTATAATCCCAGCAGCTACATGACTGAGACTAAAGGATTATAAATTCCAAGTCCTGCCTAGGAAACAGTAAGTTCAAGGTCAGTAAAGACAATTTAGTGAGAGTCTGTCTCAAAATAAAATACATAACTTGCAGTGGAGGGTCAAGGCTGTGACTCAGTGACGGCACAAACATGTGTGAGGCCTGAGGCTCAATCTTCAGAACCACAAAGAAAAAAATATTAGACAGTTGGTATTTAAGGAAGAAGTCATATGTGATTTCATTGACCTTTCAGAGAGAACTTTCAAACTCTTGGTCATCTTACCAGGCAGTAACTTAAATCAGCTAAAGTAAGTGCTGTCTGAAGAAAGAAAATGCAGAATGAGTGACACAGGCCCTAGAGATGCTGAAATTCCAACATGGTCTTCAAAACGGTGGCAGCCGTGGGGGCTGTAAAGATCCGGGGACTTTTTACCTTTCCCAGGATGTCATATAGGTACATTCACTAAAGACCCTTTGGAAACAGACGTCTTTAACACGGCACAGTGCTTCCAGGACCCTTCCAGACTAACGTGTGTGCCAACAGTCCCCTCCTCTTATTTGCTAAAGACTTTTCTATGGATGTGTGCCTTGAAATCAATCTTCACTTGGTGGAGAAACTGGGGGGAAGGGATTCAACCATAGCAGCAGTAACTTTACTTTACCTTGAAACAATATACTATCTTTTTTTTTATTAAATGTTTTTATATATTTATTTATTTTATTTGTGTGAGAGAGAATGAGAGACAGAAGAAGAGGCAGGTAGAAAGAGAATGGGTGCCTCAGGGCCTCCAGTCCCTCAAACCAACTCCAAACACATGTGCCGCCTTGAACATCTGGCTTACCTGGGTCCTGGGAAATCAAACCTGGATACTTTGGCTTTGCAGGCAAGCACCTTAACTGCTAAGCCATCTCTCCAGCCCATCACTGCCTTACTTTTAACATACAGTTAGGGTATAAATTTGTAAAGGGTGGTTAGAAAAAGGGAATTAGTCTTAATGAGTAGGTTGTACTAATCTCATAAATTTGAATATGTGGATTTGAAGTTGATTTGTGTCAACAACAACAAAAAAAAAAAAAACAGCATTCAAAACCAGTGTAAAACTTCAACCCTCAGCTATTGTGTTGTTTTCAGTGAAAGTTTGGCCTCAAATAAACATCCTAATTAAGGGTCACTATAGCCCATTTCTATATCCACTACAAGTATTCAATAATTGTGAAAGTATAATCATGGAACTGTGAGGAAAATTTTAAGATTCCCACATCCACTGAAGGACAAATCTGTTCACCTACTATAACCCCATGAGAATAAATGGACCCCTTGCTTGGATGCCAGAGGTAACTTGTTGAATTATGTGAAACATGAGCATCAGTAAATAAAAAAAAAATAAAACTTTGATAAATACAAAATCTGAACTTAGGTTTGGGGGATTAATCAATAGTTTAAGGCACTGGCTCCACAAGCCTGTCAACCAGAGTTCTAACCCCAGCACTCACAAACCTTGATGAAAAGTCACAGATCTGTAATACCAACATAACTATATATAGGAGTAGGAGGCAGAGCCAGAAGAGTGGCAAAAATGACAAGCGGGCCCCTAGAGCACTGCAGAAGACAGGTCAGGAGGAGCGTCAGAGGCCGAGGGTGGGGAAGGGTTCACCCGCTGCTACCCGGTGAACATCTTCACAGCGTTAGGAGTGTGAACATTCCGTCATGAAGGGCGGAGGAAGCCACGAGGCTGCTTGGAGAGTTATTGGCAGTTAATGGTTAGTGGGGAACGCAGAGACACTTTCTTTAATGGTGGAAATACTGGTAAAATGCATGTACCCTAGTAAGTAGTCTCCTATCCACGCTCATGCAGGAAACCCTGATTAAACGCAGACACACACACACACACACACACACACAAACACACACGACATTGTATTGGTTATCTTCACATTGCTGGGACAAAACACTCAACCAGATACAGCTTATAGATGTAAAGAGTTTGGGGCTGGAGAGATGGCTTAGTGGTTAAGGTATTAGCCTGCAAAGCCAAAGGACCTCGGTTTGATTCCCCAGGACCCACATAAACATAAGGGGCTTCATGCATCTGGAGTTTGTTTGCAGTGGCTTGAGGCCCTAATGTGCCCATTCTCTCTCTCTGCCTTTCTCTCTCTCTCTCTTTCTCTCTTTCTCTCTCTCATAAATAAATAAAACATATTTAGAAGAAAAGAGTTTGTTTTGGCTCATGATTTTAAGGGTAAGTTTCTTCATGTGGGAAAAAGCATATAGCTGTGATGTACACAACGGTTGTCACATCAGGTAAGAAGATCCAGCAAGAATAAGCTAAGCTGGACCTCAATTGAGCTATACTAATAATTTTCAAGGCTCTCCCCAAATAACACACCCCCTCTAGCAACACAACATCTCCCTAAGCGCCACCTTCCAGGGATTATAAACACAAATATATGAGGTTATGGGGGATCTTTTTACATTCCAACTACTACAGACATCAAAACAGAAAAGGAACCAGCTGGGAAAAAGAAGGGGTTCAACAGAATGGAACAGGAAGTGGGGATATGAGAAGATAGTAGGAGAGGGTTATAATCAAAATACATTATATAAATCTATTAAAATGCTAATAAAAGAAAGAAATTTAAAGAAAAGAGAGACTCTGTATCAAAAAATCGTAGACAGAAAGAATAAATATCATGAGGTCATCCTTTGGCCTCTACACTATGTTATGTGTATACACACACACAGAATATAATAATAACTCAAATTTATTAGTATTTTATTCAACTAGAGTAAGAATTTGAGTAAGAAATAATGGTTTGATCCATTTATACCTTTAGAGAGAGAGAGAGAATGGGTGCACCAGCACCTCTAGCAGCTCCAGACACTGCAAAACTTTGTGCGTCTGGCTTTTACTTGGGTCCTGGGGAATTGAACCCTGGTCATTAGGCCTTGCAGGCAAGTGCCTTAACCGCTGAGCCATCTCTGTTCTGTTTAATTGTTAACTATTTTCAAATATGTTCCATTTCTTTTGAACTGGCCATCAGTGAGCAAATGTCTTGCACACTTAGTGCAGGCTCATTCTAAAGGAGATTTTCAAGCAGGTTCAAAGCTCAGGAGTTAACCACTTTGTATTTTCCCCAATACCACTTCAGCAGATCCTTGCCCCAAGCTTTTATGTGGTAAAGTCACTCTGAGGTTTATGTGACAATTAATCTAAATTCTAAAACTAGAAAACATACTATTAGCATTTCAAAACTAAATCACAGTAGGTATTTCATTTCAGTTGTTTGTTTTCCTTTGCAAACTGCTGAGTGAATGATTGCACTGAAAGCTAATGACTTCCAACTGGAGAATAGGAGAGACCACATAAAGGGAAAAGATGTCTTAAGGAAAAGCAGCATCGACTTAAATAATTCTTATTGTGCTTTAAATACATACAAATACAACAGTATAAATTCCTCATGTGCCTAATGCTTTCCAACTGTAAAACTAAGTGTTTATAGCAAATACTAAAATATTTAAGAAAATAAACATCGAGGAACATCATTAAATTAATGTGATGGATTATATACTGCTAAAACTAAGTTCCACAATATAAATATAATAGTGACTTCTATAGTGTAAATTAGTTGGAGTCAACAAACTACCGGTGCTGTGGGGCACACATCCCTAGCCACTCTTCTGTACCTCAGTTCATCATGCCTCCCTGTTCCCTTGTGACAGCTTCCACTTTGTACAATCATTGCATTTACATATTTTTCTTTTTAAAAAATATTTTATTTGTTATTTGAGAGATAGAGAGAGGTATAGAAAGAGAGAGAGAATGGGCACGCCAGGGCCTCTAGCCACTGCTAATGAACTCTAGACACATGCACCACTCTGTGTACCCAGCTTCACATGGCTACTAGGAAATTGAACCTGGGTACTTTGGCTTTGCTGGCAAGTGTCTTAACTACTAAGACATCTCCCCACCCCATGCATTTGTATTCCTAATTCATGCTGTTTTCTTGTTTATCCACTACAAAGAGTATGTTACTTTGTGTTAAGGCTTATTATGATATTAGTAAAGTCCTTTCATAAAGTCATTTCCAGAAATTTTTTTTCAATAAAATTATTAGTGTGTCTCTAACTGCTAAAAATTCAAGCATGAAAGCAGTATAGAATATGACATGATTTTGTTGTTTAACATTAGAAACAAATGGAAAAAATGATTGCAACAAAAAATTGAAAGTCTCAATTGCCAACCAATCCTAATCACATTCCTCACAGGACTAGAAGAAGAAAAACCATAATCTAAGAACTCATAACAAAACACAAAAGACCTCAAATAGCCAGAGCAATTCTAAGCAGAAACAGCAATATTAGAGGCATCACAATGACCTGATCGCAAACTATTCTAGTCATACAAAATAAAAAGAGGAAAAAAAGAAAGAAAGCAAAGCACTGGTATAAAAAGTATTGACATCATGAACAATGGAATTGAATATAGGACCGAGAAATAAATGTACGTAGCTTATAATAAGCCAGTTTTGAACAATGATACCAAAAACATACTTTGAAAAAGACAGCCTCTTCAAATAGTTCTAGGAGAACTGGATATCACAGATAGAAGAATGAAATCATATCCCTGCCACTTTTACTGGATAAAAGTCAACTCAAAACAGAGTAAGGACTTTTAAATATATATATATATACATATATATATATATATATGTATATATATATATATTTTTTTATTTATTGGGGAAAGAGAAATATATATATATGTATATATATATATATTTTTTTATTTATTGGGGAAAGAGAAAGAGGGAGGGAAGCAGAATGGGAGGGAAAGAGACAGGCAGATAGAGAGAATGGGTGAATGGGCAAGGCCAGAGCCTCCAGCCACTGCAAACGAACTCCAGATGCATATGCCACCTTGTACATCTGGCTTTATGTGGGTCCTGGAGAATTGAACCTGGGTCCTTAGACTTTGCAGGCAAGTGTCTTAACCGCTAAGCCATCTCTCCAGCCCTGGACCAAGGACTTCAATGCAAGACCTGAAACTGAAGCTGCTAGAGGAAAAACAGGTAAAATGGCCCAAAAATAAGGGTTCAGGCAAAGTATTTTCAAGAAAGACTCCAATAGTTCAGGAAATATTTCTAGAAATGGAATAATTGGGCTACATGAAATTAAAAGACTTTATTCTATGTATAAAAGAAAGCAACAGAGCAAACAACCTATGGAGGCAGAAAAAGTCTTTGCCAACTATATACATCAGATATGAGGTTAATACCTGGGTAGAAAAACTGAAGATTTGCATGCCAAAACCCCACAAGTTATGCAATCAATAAATAGGCCAATGAACTGGACAGGCAGTTTCCAAAGGAAGAAACACAAACAAATAGGTTTTCAATTCCAACATCCTTGGCCATCAGGGGATGCAAATTAAAATAGTTTTGATATCATAAATCACTCCAATGAGAACAGATATCATCAAAGAAACATATGATTAAAAGTGCTAGAGAAGAACTATAGAAAAAAGAACCCTACACATCACTTTTTGAGAATATACTGGTTTACATACCGTAGAAATTTTTAAACTAGGAGGTAGTGATCTAGCTCAGAGGTAGAGCACTTGCCTCCCATGCTTGAGGCCCTGGGCTTGATTCCTACTACTGCCACAAACACACAAGACAAGACATGGCAGAACACTACAGGACAAAACAGAAAAAAAAATTAAAGAAAAAGCTAAATACGCTGAACAACACTGCTCCTGGGTATACTCAAAGGACTCCAAGGCAATATAGCACGGAAGTAGGTGCACATCCATGTTTCTGCTAGCAGTATTAACAATAGCTAGGAATTAGAACAAGGCTAGATGTCGATCAATCAATTAATAGATAAAATGGGGTATATATGCACAAGGGAATTCTATTTAGCCATAATGAAAAATGGTACTACGCTTTCAGGAAAATAGATTAAAATGGAAATATTTATATTAAGCAAAATAAGCGAGACTTAGAAAGACAAATTCCACATAATATTATGTGTTTCCTTTCACATATAGAAACTGGATTTAACTCTGTGTGGGGGTGTGGGGGTGATAAAACTAGAAAAGGGGAGCTGAAGAGATATATCAGCACTTAAAGGTGTTTGTTTGAAGTTTCAGAGTCTGGGTTCGATTCCCCAGTGCCCAAGTAAAACTAGATGCACAAACTGGCCTGTGCATTTGGAATTCATTTGCAGGCACAGGAGGCCTGGGTGCACCATACCTACTTCCTCTATTTCTCTCTCTTGAAAATAAATAAAAATGTTAAAAACTGGAAAGGGGGCCATGAGATGGGGGAAGATTATCATAAGGGGAGGCATAAGAATACATGTGACACGAAACAGAAGAAAGCATCAGCTGAGAGGACCAGCAAAATGGGGCTGGGAGCATCAACGAAGGCAGCAGGGGGAACAAACAGATACGAACAAAGTATACTGAGGTTACGTGTGGAAATGGTATAAGGAAACCCGTTGCTTTGATTGCCAACTTGTATATTGATTCAAAACAAAAAACATGGGCTGGCGAGACAGCTTAGCAGTTAAGGTACTTGACTGCAAAGCCAAAGGACCTCAGTTTGATTCCCCAGGACCCACATAAGCCAGATGCACAAGCTGGCACATGCATCTGGAGTTTGTTTGCAGTGGCTGAAAGCCCTGGCATGCCCATTCTTTCTCTCTCTCCCTCTCTCCCCCTCTTTCTCTCTGCCTCTTTCCCTCTCTCAAATGAATAAATAAAAATAAAATATTAAAAAACACAATTAGAAAAATCAAATGTAAGCATACCAAGTGTCAGTAATAGTTATAAATTGGAAAATGAATGCCAACTTCTCAAGTTTTGATGGA
This sequence comes from Dipus sagitta, assembly GCA_036346955.1. Lineage (NCBI taxonomy): Eukaryota > Metazoa > Chordata > Mammalia > Rodentia > Dipodidae > Dipus > Dipus sagitta. The sequence goes on from CM070774.1 coordinate 173,172,579, forward strand.
TAATTTCACGTAGCACAAAGCACCACGCACATTCTGCATTGGGTATAGTATACCAGCTGCAATGAAGTTCTAAGTATCATTCAAGGCTCCCCTTCTAACCGTCACTGTTACATATGCAGATTGAGCATGACAGAGTTTAGTGACGCCAGGCTTAAGCAGGACTTGAAACAGAGTTGAACTCTGCTTGAGCCTGTGTCATGACAAGGTCTCAGCTAGCATAAGTGATGATGGATTAAGCGCATGCAAAGTGCATAGGGTATGGCTTGTAAAAGGAGCTATTTTTTAGTTTCTATTGCTATAATTTGTTTTCTGTGGAATCCTGGCCCACAACAGAAGGCAATGAGCATGAGTAAACCAAGCTGCAATATTTTTGTGCTCAATTATAAAATAACTTTAGCTTATTGTGAAAATGGTAGTACCACAATTTTATTCACAAGTTTTCAGTGAGGAAACTGGAACAATTTTTTTTTCAGGAAAGGGGGATGAATGATAAAAAAAATTGAGCCTATCTATCTTTTCTGAATTCAACTTTACCTTATAAAATAATACTCCTTTGTATATTCTTGAAAAGGTTAGTTTGTGCTCATAATATTGACCATCAGACTCAACATATTAAATAATTTATGAAAATATTTTGTTTTTACCATTGTGATATGTAATGACAATGATACCAAGAAGCTGAAAGATATCAGTTATTGCGGACTTTGAGGTGTAATCAGGAGAAAGATATACACCTAACCAGGCAGCATCTGATAAACGTAATGAAATATATTCAGTGCATTAATTCTAGGGCAAGTTATCAATCAATATAAACCATCAAAATTACTAAACACACTTTATTGATTCAATGCCATCTCCATCAAAATTCCAATAATATCCATAAAACAAATGCAATCCTAAAATTCACACAGGACAATAAAAGACCCTGAGTACAAAAATGATCGCAAAAGAAAGATCAATGCTAGAGGTGTGGCGATACCTGATTTCAAATTACACCTCAGAGCCGTCATCACAAAACAGGTCTCATGCTGATGCAAGACACCCATTGTAGAATAAAATTAAATCCCTATATATCATGCTGTACACACACACACACACACACACACAACATAACTCAGATCATGACAAAGACTTTAATGTATGACCTAACGCTCTGCGTGAGTTACAAGAAAAAGATATGGGCATCAACAAGGACTGTTTGAAAATGTTTCCAATAACCCACACAATAATCACAAATCTTGACAAATGAGATCACAAGTGAGTCAAAGGTCAGCACAGCAAGTACAACCATCAGCAGCGAGACAGCCTGAAGAACAGGACACAGTCTTTCCAACTGCACTCCTAGAAACCATAAAGAACTTAAAAAATTGAAGATGGGTAAGTAAATTACGCAAGTAATAAATGGGTAAATGGACTTAATAGACAATTCTCAAACAATTAAAAAGAAATAAACAGGGCTAGGGCTATAGCACAGTGGAAAGTTGCTCACCCAGCATGCCCAAGACCCTGGTTGGACCCTTCCTTCAGCATGACCACCAAGCTTTTTTGTTAAGTGCAAACGGCCAATAAATACTTGAAAAAAAAAAAAAACACTCAACGTTCTTTCCAATCAGGAAAACAGTTGCATATCTGAATTTCACTGAGGTTCTCTCACCAGCTCCCTCAGACAGGCCATTGTCAAGGAAACAAACAGCCCATGTGGTGGAGGATGTGGAGTATGGGGAGGAGTCCTTACTCATCGCTTGTCGGAAAGTCAGTGAAGCCACTATGAAAATTAGGATAGAAGGTATTCAAAGATCTAAAGAAAACTGGAGCTTTCAAATGGCCCAGCTGAGGCCCTCGGGAATACACCTGAAAGAATGACACCCGCAAACCAGAGACGCCCGCACACCCCGGTTACTGCCCTCCCTTCACCAAGCCAAGCTCGGGGGGTAGGGCTGCCGTCAGCATCTCGCACTTAGCCTGGTTTCACTCGAATCCTGAGGGTTTGTGTTCTTCCTCTATATTAAAGACCAACAAGGCTGACCATCAGAGGTCTCTCTGAGGGGGCCGAGGGCCATCTCCTAACCTTTAGATCTCTTCCCTTCTACCACGACGAGGATAGAAAGTGAAGATGAAAATAGTTCTTCTTTATCCCTATCGGGGGATGAACTACTATAGTTGATCATTACAACAGAAAGCCAGGAGATCCATGGTACACATTTAGTACAGAGAAGAGAAAATGAAAAGGGAGAGAGGTTGCACAGTGGCACGGGGTTTATTCAGTGTGAGCACCGGTGTGTGGAGGAGGTCTCTGGCAGAGGACTCAGAGCCCACATGCCACTCACTGACTGCGATGGTCCTAGAGCTCTGAGGAGGAAGACCTTGGGTGATGGGGTGAAAGGTTAGGCAGCTGGCTAACCCCATTAGAGGCGGGCTACAGATGCCACTTGTGATCAGAAGAGGTCGCTGTTGACTGATTCCCATCAGTGAGAAGGAGCTGGGAGTGGGAAGTTTCAGTTTACAGAGAAAAACTATTTTAATTTTGAGAATTTTTCCAGTGCAAGATGGAGGCTCCTAGAGGTAGCAAATTCATGGCAATATTTATAAGTTGTCGGATGAACTGCCCAGTAACAAATTACATGGCCAAGTTTTGAAAATTAAGTTATATAAAGCTCCAGATGTCATAATCACAAAACATAGACAACCCTGGAGGGCTAATTCAGCTAAGAAAGACCGCCATGAAGATTTATGGTCTGCAGGCCATCACGGAGGACAAGTCAATAAGAGAAAAGACATATGCAGCGTATAGTGGAAATATAATTACTAACCTCTGTTTCTGGTTCTTTAAGGTCATCAGATAATTTGTGGCACCACCAAACTGAGTACTCATCAATATCAAAAGCTTTCGGACCTAGCTGGTCAAACATCAATGACCTCCCACCTCAGTTAAGCTAGTTTCATATGTGTCCTTAGAAAACTGAGCGCTGAGCATTGAGCAGAAATACATTCCTTACACAAATCTAAAACAAGACAGTATGCAATATTAACCTAGGAATTAAAACGTATTTACTGTTGATAAGAAATATTTTCATCAAAAAATCAAATGCTGCCTTTCTGAACTAACAATTCAACAAAACAAATGTTTCTAGTGGAAAATGTTTTAAACATCAAAGAAAGGGATTTCATAAACAAAGCAAGAGTGATAGACTTTTGATATCACACTTGCAGCATATAGCATGCTGCATGTATTTTGTTGCAAAATCGATAACAATCCCTCCCGTAAGGTTTATAGTCTCTTTAACTAGATATGAAAACTGCAAAACTCCATTCCACAGGCTTCCATATTCAAAAGCAAAATAAAACCATGCTAAAGCAATGATAATCCATCGTCTTATAATATTGTTTCCTCCAAGGCAATCACTTTATGGTTCTATTTTATTCCTATGAAATTTAAGCGAAGATCAGAACACTTACTGCCACCTAAATTTAAAAGTACAAGTAGCTCGTAATACAGTGTCAGCCCAAGCAAAGGAATTCTATCCTGTGAAAGGATGCAAGAGTCATCTCTTCTTGCCCAAGGCCTTCCCGATTTACTCAGCATGATTTTATCACCTTGGGATGAAGAATAAAAGAAAGCTTATATTCATATGATTGCCAGAATATTGAGGTTTTAATATTGTCACCAAAAAATTGGGTCTAGAGAGGTCTATAATAGAGGCCTTTAGCGATCTACATCTCTAAGTTTTGATGCTGGGAAAAGTTAAAATAAGAAGAATATAAAATGGCAAATATCTTGACGGGAGGCCTTTGAGCAGGATATGGTGTTACATGAAGGCAAACCATTTCCACTTTGTAGCTTTGATAGATGTCCCGAGGCCTTTTCAAAGTAAAACAAAGTGAAAGGAACGAAGGCCGAGTGATCATTTCATCAGGAGACCATCACTTTATATTGTAGCTCAGTTTGGGCAAGTCGATATCAGAAAGCTCAAGAAATGCTAAAGAACTTCTTTTCCCAAAACTCCTTCCATCTCTGGTCTAAGAGCATACCCTAATGTGTCCATTTCACCACTTTCCAAAGTGACGGCTTCACTTGTTTTCTCATTCTGGAGCAAACATGACCAAGTTGGTTCCAGGCTACAGAAGGGTTAACATGCTACATGGGTATAGAAAGAGAGTTGTGCAAATGCCAAACTTGCTGCAAACTTGAATTAATCAGCTTGCCAGAAAATATTTTCTGAGTATCTATAATGCACTAGGATCTATGCTAAATTACGACAATCAAGCAATTATTAAGATATGGAAGTCCCCGCACACACAGAGACACACAGGCTCTGCAGTGGACCTGTATAAACAATAAACTGTTCATTACTCATTCCAAAAATAAGCAAGCGAAACCAAAGGAAGCCTGATGGATTTGACTCAATGGAGCCTCAGAGTAACTATGAGCACTGTGTGGAGGTCTAGTTTTGAAGAATGAATAGGATCAGCAGGGAAGAGAGCTAGGCACTAGAGTGGGAGAAGAAAGAGAACTGTCCTGGCTGAGATAAACGCTCCCCAGCGAAGAGTTGCAAGTCTGAAAGCTAACAGGAACTTGGGAAGAGCAGAGCTGTGAAGGAGAGAGGGACAGTAAGATATGCAGTGGAAGGAAAAGTAGACCAGAGTTAGATTATGCCAGGCTTGGAGGTCGTATCAAAGCTTTCACGTTTCACATGGAGAACAATAATAAACATTTAACGATTGCTGTGATCAGAATGCCCTCACTAAAAGTTTCAATTTAATACCTACTGTGAAGCATTTCGAGTAGAACCAAGATGGTGATGTCACAGGTCTCCACTCTCACGAAGGGCTTAAAACATTCGTGGATGAATGGATATGGAGGGAGGCCTTGTTATTTATGTCAGCGCTCTTTGGCTAGCTCGCTCGGTCGCATCCTGTGTGGCCTTGCCCTGACTTGGGACACTCCAGAGCATTCCTACCAGCAAGAAGATTCCAACTGGAGTCAACCCCTCACCCAAGGACCGGCAAAGCTGTAATAGATAAGTTAATGTTGGTTATGAACTAATCAATTTTAGTATTTCAGTTACAGGAGCAGAAAATAAGCCAAGACATAAGTTTTGAGCCATATATGGATAGCATCGGACTTATGTTTTAGTCAATCCTTTGAATTGCAATGTGGAGAACGGATCTGCTCTGTTTAATGAAGCATTTCCTTCTCAAATATTAGAAGTATCATAGATATCCCCAAACCCACAGCAATAACAAATTAAGAGGGAAACAATGCAAGTGGTTAAGGAAAAATAGATAACGCACCAGAGCCAAATTCAGAAGGTTAGGTTACGAGATGATGACAGAGGCAGGCTGTTTAGTCAGGGTTCTAGGCCCTTACAGAGAAATAACCTTTGATCTTCCAGGATGTCTGACATGCATCCGGATGTGAGCTGATCACCTGCCATTGCCTATTTCTTGTCCCCACACCTTCCTTAGAGTTTTGGCCAGCTGCCATTTCCTGACTCCTCAGAATTATGGTGTGCTTCCCTTGAGCCAGAGCAACCTCACCTTACTTCTTTACCAGTTAGACACCCCCAAATGTGTCTATGCAGGCCTGTCACAACCTGTACCGATCCAATGCCTAGTTCCCATGGAAGTCATCACTTAGACGTGTTGTTATAAACCTGCTGCAGTTGCCTTCTTGTTGCTGGGTAAACACCTAACCAGAAACAGTTTATGGGAGGATAAGGTTTATTTTAGGCTTACAGATTCCTGGGCAGGCTTTACCATGGTGGAAGAAGCTGGCTCACTTCATCACACATCTCCAACCGAGAAAGAAATAAAGAAAATAAAAGCCAGACCCAATAACACATTTTCACTGTCAGGGTGGTGCCTGTTGGAGTTGTAAACAGGAAACTTAATCTTAATCAAAACTACCCGAGGCTATGAGGCCAATTACATTCAAACCACCACAAAACCTATAAAAGCCACAGCAGTCCCGAGCGCCATTGGGAAAGTCCTGAGTCAGCCTTGAAGCAGAGCTTTGTTCTGTCTTTTCCTGAGGAGTCTTGTTTGCATGTCCCTTGTCTCCTTGTTTTGGTGTTCTATACAACCTGGAGATAATGCACTGGACAGCCACCATCTTGGGGAGTTTTCGTGATCTTTGAGTGTCTAATGCTTTAACAAACCCAAGCTATGATTGCCCAGAGCAGAGGGCCTACACTATTTACCTCAAAGAGATGTTCACAGAGGAATGAACGACTGGAGAAGAAACCTCACATGGCAAGTAGTAAAACTGAGCCAGAAGGAAATGTTGGAATAGAGGAAGAGATAAATCAGTTTCTCGATATTATTGGAAAGTTTCAATAAGTATCAACTATGAGAACATCCGCATGTGAAGAAGGGGTACAGTGGAAGTTTTGTTCATTCCTGCACACAGTTTGTGTTTGCATGTGACCGTGACAGAAGGTGAGAAGCGCCGGAGTGAGTGGAGCTCAGAAGTGGAAAGCACAAGATAGAAATGCCACCTGTGCCTTTCACAATACAAAGATGATTAGCCATTGATGTTTGTTTAAAACACTATCAGTTTGAATATTTCTTCTAAAGTTGCACAGCAAACATAAGAAGAATACAAATATGGATGTCCTTTTCAAGTTAAAAACACAAATAAAAGAAAAAGTCTACTGGTGCATAGAATAATATGTAGGAAACAGAAGTAAAAATGATTTAATATAGTGAATAAAAAGCATTAAACAAGAGTCCCGAATATTTCAGTGAACACATTGAATATAAATGTGCTCACTTCATCTCTTAGAAGTTATTTCAAAATGTAATGAAACAGCTAAATACCTGGCCATGTGTGACTTAAAAGTGACCCACATTCATCAAATGGCACAAGAAAGTTGAAGATAAAGTTAACACTAACAAAGTTGGGTATCAACACACAAAGAAGATTCAAAGGGGAAGCTTTAAAGACACATCTTCTAAAGAGGTTGACATGTTGACAAGTCAACAATCGAATAAGGAGATATCCAACTCATAAGTTTTATATATCTAACAGAATAAGTTCAAACTTTATAAATGAAAAAACTGTTATTCCCTAGGAGAAATGGATAAAAGCATCATTCACAGCAAGAAAACAGCACATCTGTTAGAAGTCAACAGATGATAAAATAGAAAAGAAAATTAGTTTAGGACATGTGATTTCTACATTTAGGAAGCTTGATCTAACACACATATTCATGCACCCAAACTCATAGATACTCCCACACAAGAAGTTATTTGGAATGAACTATGAAGAAAACCTTGTTTCATCTTACAATATTTATTCATTGGCTGTATTTTTAAAATAACAAAACTTAACTATAAAATAGCAAAAAATAACTTATTTGTTAGAAAAAATCAACATTACATATGTTGAACAATAGGCCACTTTGTGCACTTGCCTTTACGTGGGTACTGAAGAATTGAACCTGGGTTGTTAGGCTTTGAAGGCAAGCGCCTTAACCTCTGAGCCATCTCTACAACCCCCATCTTGCACTATAAAGTTAAAAAAAAACATTAAAATCAATAATCTCTTAGAACCTCAAGGAAACATGTACAAAGATGCTTTGTTAATGTTTATTTAAAACAGCAAACAAAAACATCAACAACAAAAACCTGGGGAGCGTGTCTATTCTTCAATAGACATTTGGTGTGGATGAGGGAAAAGTCCCTAAATAGGGTAACGCATGAGGAAATGTTGGAGGACATGACATTTGAAAGGAAGCCTGGGTTGAAACAGTAGATGGGTTACGGGCAAAATAGGAAGTAGATGTTAGGCAAAGGAAATGACCAGAGCAGGGCCCGAGGCCCACTTCACACTTGGGGCAGGGGAGCAGGGAAGCTGAGCAGGTGAGAAACAGGATTTGCTTTGAACTCTCCACCTTCCATCCTCAGGGGCTGTACAGCCCAGGGCATGCAGGAGGGTGCTTGGCTCATTTAGGAATTCTTTACGTGAACTTTCATGTGGTCTTCCAGAGTAGCTGTGCCATTCTGCATGTCCTCCAGCGTTTCACTTTAGATGATCGAGTTTCTCTACAGCCTTTCCTCCAGCGTGATTATAAGTGCTTTCATTTTCGTCTGTTTGAAGCGTATAGTGGTAATGCATCATGTTCTTTTTTAATTTATTTTTATTTTTATTTATTTATTTGAGAGCGACAGACAAAGAGGGAGAGAGAGAGTAAGAATGGGAGTGCCAGGGCCTCCAGCCACTGCAAACAAACTCCGGATGTGTGCGCCCCTTGTACATCTGGCTAACATGGGTACTAGGGAATACAGCCTCGAACCAGGGTCCTTAGGCTTCACAGGCAAGCGCTTAACCACTAAGCCATCTCTCCAGCCCGCATCATGTTCTTTAATGGGCATTCCCCTAGTCCGTTGATAATGAACATGGTTTCATGGGCTTATTTAAAGTGTGTGTATCCTATTCAGTGAAATGTTCACCTTTTGCCCATGATCTAATTGTGATTATGTTTCACTGATGATTATATACATATGTATGCATGTATGCATGCATATGTATGTGTGTATATATATATGTGCATATATAAAAATGCACATACATATATATATACATGGATTTTTGATGGATATATGGTTTATAATTATTTCCTCCCAGTCTGCAGCTTGTAATTTTTACCATCTTTACAGGGCTTTTTGTTCTGCTCAGCAAAAGTTTGCAATTTTATGAAGTCTGATTTATTACTATTTTCTATAATGGATAATGTTGTTTTTAAATAACAACGCTAAGTACTCTTTGCCCAGCTCTAAAACTTAAATATTTTGGTCCTATATTGTTTCTAAAACTGCTATAGATTTACATTTCATACTTCTCTGTTTTATGATTATTTTATATTTTATTTGTATTTATGTATTTGAGAAAGAGAACGAGGCCGAGGAAGAGAGAGAAATAAAGGTAGAAATAATGGACATGCCAAGCCTCCAGCTACTGCAAACGAACTCGAGATGCATGCGCCACCTTGTGTATCTGGCTTATGTGGGTCCTGGGGAATGAAGCCAAGGTACTTTGGCTTTGCAGGGAAGCACCTTAACCACTAAGACATCTCTCCAGCCATTTTATTATTATGAGTTAATTTTTGTATGATATATGAGGCATAGATGGATGTTGTTTGTGTATGGGTATATAATTCCAATATAATTGCTTGAAAATGTTATCGTTGGTCCACTGAATTTCTTATGCAGTTAAGTAAAAACTAAACTAAGCAGTGAACACATCTGTGGACTTATTTTGGAGTAATCTGTTTTATATCATGTGTTGTATGTACATCCTTCTACTAATACCATATAATACAGATTATGGTATAAATATACTATATTATACAATACATGTTAAATTATATTTTTCCTATTTTTATTTTTTTTTAATTGTTTTAGTACTGGGTGTGGTGGCACACACCTTTAATCCCAGCACTCGGGAGACAGAGGTAGGGGGATTACCAAGAATTTGAGGCTAACCTGAGGCTACACAGTGAATTCCAGGTCATCCTGGGCTACAGTGAGACCCTACCTTGAAAAACAAAAAACAAAAATGTTTTCGTGAGGGCAGGGAGATGCCTCCAGGGTAAGAGCACTTGCTACATAAGCATGCTAAGCTCTATCCTTAACACCCATGTACAAAGCTTCGCATGGCTGTCCCCAACAGTGACCCCAGCCCAGAGGGAGGCACAGAGAAGTATCTCTGTGGTTTGCTGGTCAGCCAGTCTAACTGAAATAGGGAGTTCCAGGCTCAGCAAGAGACTCTTGCCTCAGGGAAATGAGGCAGAAAAGCAACAGAAGGGAAACCTGGCATGCTCTGCTGGCCTGTGCATCAGTGTATACACATGGATACACACATGCATGCTCACACAGGTACACTCACATTGTTTTAGATATCTTAGGGTCTATGCTTTCCTGCACAAACTGCAGAATAATGTGGATTATACTTTCTAAACCATGCTGGGATTTTTACTGGGAGAATATGTGAAATCTGTTTATCAGTTTGGGAAATGATATCTTTAGCAATAATTAGTGTTCCAATCCATGGACATAGTATGTCTCTCCATTAATGTAGACCTCATGTTATTTATTTCTTCAATGTTTTATAATTTTAAGTATACAACTGCTATATTGTCTGTTTCCACCTACATATTTTTTTTTCCTTTGAGTGGGTTTATATATTATTGTGTCTTAAATTTTGGTGTTTATGTCCATTTCTTGTTTACAGCAATCCAATAAATTTTGTAGGAGGCTAGATTCTTTTAAGCAGTCTTAGTTAATGTGGTTCTCACAGAGCATTGGTTTAAGACCTGATTCAAATAGTTTCTCAGAAGCTACCTAATAAGAAAAGGGAATAACTTATCATTACTACTAGGTAAGGGTGGCCCTGAGTCACAAAGTCATGTGTCCTAAAACCCTGACCTCTGGCAGGGATGATACACTGACTCCTACTTGTTTTCTCTATCAACTCCTTGGTAGGGACTCAAGGATTTCATTGCAGCCTGGTCAAGATTGTTCTTCACTAATATGGATAATGGTGAAGTGTGACTGCAATAACAGTAAGTTTATAATGTCACAGAGGAGAGCCTCAGGAAAATGGGAATAGAGGAAAGGGAATAAAGGGTGTACTCAGTTAAAAAAGTAAATTAGTTAAAAGCAAAACAAATCATTCTCTAAAAGTGTCTTGCCAGACTGGCCTTTTCTGAGTGTGCTGGGCAAAGAGAAATCTACTTTGTTTCTTTTGTTTTGTTTCCTTCCACTGTTGGCATTTTCAGGTTGCAAATATTTTCAACTTCAAATCTAGGATGTCTGAGGCAAAAAGAAAACACACAGTCTCCAGCACGCCATTTGTTAAGTCCTGCGGTCCCAAGTCAGCTTTCTTCTCTTCACACTTCAGAGATAATTTATGTTTGTCTTATATATATACACTACCCTGGGATTTTTGTTGTACTTAGTGAGAAAAAAACATATCTATTCCATCCTCACAAAAGCAAACATGTTTTCATTTCACAGGCTCCCTCTGGTTGCTGTGTGGGAGGTAGATTGTCTATGGTAAGATTTCAAGAGCATAGACCTTAGACTACAGCACCTGTGTTCTAAGAGAAGCTCTGTACGTTGTTAGCTAAAATTACTTAACTGACTTCTTTCAAATCATGTGAGTGTAAAACTTGAGAAATTACCTAATGTATTTTGAAGGTGAAACCAGTAGGACTTTGTGACAGATAAGGTGAGGAGGATGAGGGAAGAAAGGGCTTAAAGGTAACCTGAGGTCTGAGCCTCAGCAGTGGTGCTGCTGACTGGCATGAAGAGGGATGCTGATGAGACAGAAAACCACGGCTCTATGGACGACATGTTGAATTATGAATGCCAGTGCAGACGGTGCCCAATATTAATAAACACCTGGAGGTCATAAAGGGGTGGGGACAGAAGAATAAATCTGGAATTAATCAAACTATAAGTTTGTAGTGTTTACAGCTATACAACCAGATGGCTATATGCAGATAAGACAAGGTCATCTTCTGGCCTTCAAACAAAGGATGTTCCTTTAGAGTAATGGAAGAAATGCAACAGAAAGAAAAGCGACACAAACTGAAAAGGAGATGGACTGTGAGACAATTCACCTTTTCCTATGTAATGAAACACACACAAGGGTCAGAGTGGAAAGCCCTGAGCCATCAGAAAGTCTTCAAAGTTCATGCAAGAAAGTTCTTCCACACACAGATTTTGAGTAGATCCACCCTTATGGACCCTTAAACCACCTGAAAATCAAGACACAGTGAGCTCAGCTCACTGCCAATCCAGCTCTCTTCTAGGCAGGACTTAAAATATGCTAATAGGAATGTAAAAACACTAAATTTACTTTACGTCCATAAGATTCATACTAGAATATTCATCTTCAGCTGTGGGCCCCTATCTTTATGTTTAATTTAATGAAACTGAAGGCATTTGAATAAAAAGTTGAAAATGTATAATAAACAACTGTTTGTCATGACAATTTATTACTAGTATGCTGTGTGCCTGTGGATGTAATTTTATGCAGTTTTCATGCAAAAATCTAGCATAATCTTTCAAATCTGCAAGTACCATCTACTTCGTTCCTTTCCTGAGTCTTTTGCTCTCTGTGTAGCTGTGGGAATGGGTAGGAGCTGATACATTATTATTGATAAGTGCACAAGTACAAACTTTTCTTTGTAAAGACATAACAAGCCTAGTTCACAAACTGGTTGATAAGGAAAACAAACATATCTGAAGAGAGACCCTTATTCCTTTTAGACAGAGTCCAAGAAAACACGAAGGAAACCGCCAGACTGTATTTGTCACTCAGAAGTGTGAACAGCGAACATTTCAACACATCTTCCTCGTGCCATCCACTCATGTCCTAAACTTGTATAAGGTGTCATAAGCTACCTTTTAGCTTACAGGAAACCAGAGATACTAGAGGTAGGTCTAGTCACCTTTGGAATATGATTTAGGTATAATCCTTCAGGTAACTGTTGCCATCCTCACCAGGAAAAGGGGACTTTGCACCTAATATTCTTCCAACTCATTCTACACAGAAGTCTGTGAGAGCCTGGGAGTGGCCCCATCCAGCATTTATGCCATAACTTACAAATATTTTATGCATACTTAGGACCCTACCATGTCTTCCATAAATGTCCCAACATTCTTGCAGGCACTTCCCAGAGTCTACTCCTGTGGCTGTATCCCCTGATATGAGCAACTTAGCCTGAAACAGAGTCAAGCGTGGCTCTTTGAAGGAGATGTGAGAGTAGGAGAAAATTAAGTTAACTCTGAATTTGTCCTTCCAGATAATTATGAAAGTACATTCATCAAAGTAGGAGGAAAATGTGTTTTATTTAGTATTTTTTAGTTTGATCTATTACTTTTAAATATTAAACATATAGTGTTCCATGTACACCTTCCCTGGAATCTTACAAAAACTAAAGGTAAAACTTCACAGGTGAAGCCTGTATAAATATCTGCAATTATTGGCTAATTCTGAATCAGAACATCTGGTTTTAAAGAGAGTACTAGTGTGAAAAATCTAAACTGTGTACCTTTAAGACCCTAAAAGTCCCAACTAAAGGAAGGAAGATCCACAAAGCTTATATAAACTAGATCAAGCAGGGCTGGGAAGATTACCCATTGTTTAAAGGTGCTTACAAAGCTTGACAGGCCTGGGTTTGATTCCCCAACACCCACATCAAGCCAGATGCACAAAATGGTGCATGTATCTGGAGTTTCCAGCACCATGAGGCTTTCATGTGTTCTCTTTGCCCCCCAATCTCTCCTTACAAACAAATATGGAAGAAAAAAATAGAAAAAGACTGAAGAGATAGGTTAATGGTTAAGACACTTGCCTGTGAAGCCTAAGGACCCAGATTCAACTCCCTAGAACCCACGTAAGCCAGATCCACATGGTGGTGTATGTGTCTGGAGTTCACTTGCAGTGGCTAGAAGCCTTGGCATGTCCATTCTCATTCTCTCTCTCACTCTCTCTTTTCAAAAGGTAAAAGAATAGAAAATAGACCAAGCATCTGGGACTGGCTCCAGGGAGGCTTGCTTTTGCCCCATGACAATCAGGTGCCCATCTGTGATCTCCCAGTATCGTCATATGCCACCACAGCACTGTGCTGGGACTGCCACACCTGATTACTGAACTTACGTGTCTGCTCCCCAACTAGCCTGAGTTCTAAGAGGGAGAGGCAATCTTATTTCCAGTCATCACTGAAATATAGTCTAGTTTATAGTAGCTCTTTAGTGAACATATTTTGAATGCTTAAATCAAGACATAAATAAATTGTACTCACAAATATAGCAGAATGAAGAGGAACATTTCTGAATTTTCACATGATGGCAATGTCAGGAACGCTCTCCTCAACAGATGGATGTTGGGCCAGATTATTTCTGAAGACATGGACTATGGGTGAGAGTGCAGTATTTATTCCCTGAATCATTTATACAACTGTTCCAACAATTGATAGCTCCATAACAAATACCTGAAAGTTTGTGGCTGAGACCCATGACAATTATCCAGTGATATCCCATGGCTTGTGGATCAGGATTTGACCAGGGCACAGCAGAAGCAACTTGTCTCTGCTCTAAAATGGTCGACTCCCATTAAAAGACTTGAAGACTATAAATGGCTGAATTACAAGGGGCTAAAATCATCTAAAATCTCATTTATTTACATGTCTGGAACTCATTGCTCACTGCTGATTCATTTGAGATTATCAGTGAAAATGCTCACCAGCCACCCCTTCCTGTGGCTTCTGTGTTTTCCAGCAAAAGGAGTGGGTGCTAAGGTCAAGCGCCCCAGGAAGACCCGGCTGGAGCTCTGTCCCCTTTAGTAACTGAGCTTCTGAAAACAACTTCAGACCCAGGGAGTTCCAAGGAATATTACCAACATCCCAGAAGATTGGTGTATAAGAGATATTTTTCACAGTCCACATGGATATGCAATATGCTATACTCCACTCTGGCTACAATAATTCACATCCTCAGACATCCAAAACATTGGTTCTCACAATCAAAACTACAAGTATTTTCCAATACAGCAGCAGCTCAAAGTACTAAAAATTGTCCTTCGAGATTGGATAATGTTCCTCAGCTGATATTCCTCAAATATAGCTCCTAAAACATTGAGCCTCATAAACTGGAGATCTATAATGCAAGGAGGCAGGTGATAGATGTGACAATAGAGATTCCTGAAGCTTGTCTTTAATGTACACAACCTCAGGGTTAGTAGTGGAATAAGTATAAGGCATTCTAGAATTTTCATTGAAACTGGGAGAATATAGGAGAAAGACAGCAATCACTACTTCATAGGAGTTCTGAAATCCATTAAGATACATACTGCCAGTTCCATTATTAAAACACAGGCCTGCTCCACAGAGAAGATCCTCCATGGTTCTTTGCTGGGGGCCTCTGGATTGCTTGCCTGTTTTTAAAGTAATTTTAACTTTTATTTATTTATTTTACAGAGAGAGAGAGGGCACTCTAGCCTCTGCAGATGAGCTCCAGATGCACAGACCACTTGTGAATCTGGCTTACATGGGTCCTGGGGAATCCAACCTGAGTCCTTTGGCTTTGTATGCAAGGGCCTTAACTGCCAAACCATCCCTCCAGCCCAAGCCATCCCTCCAGCCTTGCCTTTCCTCTTATGGATAAGACAGCTCATGCTTACCAAATAGTTTTCTCAAGATGGTTCCCTATTAGTAAAACTTGAAGAAAAAAAGTACTAAAAATCTGTTTTGTACTCTGTTCTTTTTAGTCTTTGGTAATGCTCCTTCTAGGAAAAGAATGTCTAGTCAAATCGTGTGGAATTTTCTATGAATATTGTTGATGTTCACCTCATTTGGTCAAGGGCAAAAACCATAAATCTCTTCTCAGTGAGGTCCTCTCCACCTAGGCTTAATGGAAGGTTGCTCTGTTTGGACAGGGTTCAAAATCTAAAGGCTTTTAATTAGAATAGAAATGAAGGAAGCACACCCTTGGTTTGCTTAGGGGTACTTTCGCCCAGCTGAGCCAGTGAGGCACTATCCGGCACTGCTCTGAGCTCTTTGGCAAAAGTCACACTGTCACACGCTTGGTTATCTCTATCCCATGCCTTCCTGACAGTGGTCAGGGTTTGATGCACACTCAAAATTGTCTTCTTAATTTTGCAACTATCCATTTGGAGAGCTGAGGATGAAAATGTTTTATTTTCAAATGCAACAAATTGTGAGTCCTCAACATGTAACAGTTTTTGTCTTTCTTCCTTCGGTCACATTTTAGTATGCCTCCCCGCCAGCAGAAAAGCCCAGTGGCATTTTTAATATGCAGATGTTTGAAAGGGCCTTTAACCGAGGGTGGAGTTCATCAGGCGCATTTTCTGTTTTCCATGTCACGCGCTTGACAAGGCTGCCAAACTTTCACCTGTGTGACCCCATGTTTCCTTCACCCTTCGTTCTCAGTAATGTCGAGATGAAAAAGCCTCCCAAGCGGCTCCTTCGGGGGCCCTTCAGAGATGACTGCTTTCTCTAAGACCCGGTAGGTTTTACCTGAATTTTTCCTCAAGACCCATTTGGCTGACACCCGCATCTGCATAATGCCCTTCCATCTCCTCTCCGCCATAGAACCAGAGCCACCTGCTGTTTAACTTAATTGGGTCCCAAATCCCAGACGCCAAATCCTTTTCTGGCTGTCTGTTGCCAAGCAACAAATCACCCCCAATACCTGTTGGCTATTTTACGGTATCCAGTTCTTATGCATCAGGAATCTGGACAGAGCACAGCAGGGTTGTTTGCCTCAGCTCCTGGGAGCCCAGATCCTGACCTGGAGGACTCACAGGCTGGGAGAACTTGAAACCCGCCCAAAGCTCTGCACACTGGCCTGTCTTGAAGTTGCTGCCATCAGCTGGAACGCTGGCTGAGGTTTTGCATCAAATAACTACTTATGATCGGCACTGATCGTCTCTTCATACATGGTGACTGATTTCAAAGAAATAACAGCACTGAGTTTTTATTTATTTAATCATTTGAGAAAGAGAGAAAGAGAGAGAGAGAAAGAACAGGTGTGCCAGGGACTCCAGCCTCTACACATAAGAACTCCAGACACATATGCCACCTTGAGCATCTGGCCTACCTGTGTCCGGGGGAATCAAACCTGAGTCCCTTGGTTTTACAGACAAGTGTCTTGGCTGCTAAGCCATTTCTCCAGCCCAGCACTACCCTTTATGGTCTAGCTGTAGAAGGTCCCAGAGTCACACAGAGCAACCCTTCAGCCTTAGTCACACAGATGCCCAAGCCCAGGTAGAGGTGAAAAGACAGCCATCCCCACAAGCCCACAGTTTCATGGGTGAAATGCAGCCATGAAATTGTTCAGCTTAATTGGATCTTCATTCCAATCACCCAGATCCTTTCTGAGCAAGAAATCTTCC
Organism: Dipus sagitta; assembly: GCA_036346955.1. Taxonomy (NCBI): domain Eukaryota; kingdom Metazoa; phylum Chordata; class Mammalia; order Rodentia; family Dipodidae; genus Dipus; species Dipus sagitta. Next base: position 173,189,506 of record CM070774.1, read on the forward strand.
AAATATAATATCTGCTGACTGTTTCAGCATATCTCAGTTTCTATCCATTGAGCATATGAGAGAATGAGAAGGAGTATGGGAGATCTTTGGCTATCATTTTGAAAAATGCCACATACCAGTTTATAATCAAGTAATTTTGAGAGAGTATAAAAATACTTTGTTAAATCACTGGACTATTCATAGTCTCTTAATTTCCAGGTCCTGTTGTATACTTCCTACTTTATATATACTTTAATAGACTAATATGCTTAGAATTCGGTCATCTTCTACCTCGCATGCTATCTATACTGCCCTAGAAATCACTGATGCTTCCATTCTGCCTGGTAAGTTTTAGAACTAAAAGGGATGGCTTTCTTCTACTTGCAAACTGGTTTTCATAGCCATGTGAAATATGGGGAACCTTGAAGGATCACAAGTAGTATGCAACTGAAGCAAGTCCTGAGGTGCGTTAGGCTGGCGTTTCGCTTGTAATAACAGAATTGTGCCAGGCAAACCAGTACTATTCCTAACTGGTTTTGAGACATTTAATGGCCTTAAGACCATAATGTGGCCCTCATCCCAAACTAATTGCCAGTACTTCAGAACTTGAATGCTGACAAATTTCTACTCAGTTTCTGTTAAAGTTTGTATATTATATTTAAGGTACCTTATTCGGTAATCTTTCATGCGTTTGGAAAGCAGCGTTGCAGTTAAATTTTGAAGGTGTCATTTGTCAGCAGGATAGTGTTTAAAATTCTAATTTCTGAAAATAGCAATATGAATATTGAATGCAAATAAAGCCTAACTCATACTGCTTTCTTCTACCTTACCAAAACCCCATGCAACATCACACTAGAGCTTGTCTTCTGATCAACAAATGAAGATTTTGGTCTAACAATTGATCAAAATAAACAAAAGCCCAACAACTGATGCCAGCAATAGTGCATCTGTGTGTGATTACCTTTAAATACGCCTATTTTAGAGCACATTTTATAATATTTTACCTATGTTATTTGCCTTAAAAATGAAACAGATACAGAAAGGATCTACAGATACAGCCAAAGGAGCCACACTATTAAATAACAATTAAAATAGCAAAACAGTCATCCAAGGTAAGTTATCCACTCAGTATGCACATTAGATTAATTTTGACCCTAAAATAAAAAGACTAATTAAAAAACTACCTCATTGAAAAAGAACCGTAATCAACAACTATGAAATATTCACAAAATTTATGTCTACACATATGTCCATATAATGTATATATTTTATATTAAAAGGATTTCTACAGGGAGTTGAAAACTCTTTTAAAAAAGTAAAGATGAGTAATAAAATTTTGAGCAATATATCTCCAACAGTATGTGAGTTAAAATCATTTTAAAATTATAAATAATATTAAAAAGTTACCATAGAGAGCTGATACAAATTAATAAATAAAAATCAGACATCCTTAAACATGAGAAAATAACAATTGAGAAAATTTATAGCAAAAAAGTGCCATAAATGTTTGAAAAATGTTCCACATCACTAATATTCACTTACATGCATCATAATCCAATGTTTTAACACTATAAAATAAAAACATCTAGTTGTGGTACTAGCACAATGAACAAGTATTCTAAATTAATATATACTTCCTCTCCATTAAAAATTTCTTTTCCTCTACTTTGTAAAAGCAATTTTAAACAGCATGTTGATACTTTAGAAACTGAAGCCTAAGTTTCTTGAACATTACTTATTGAGTTTATTCTTAGATGTTTTTTGCATCTTTTGTTACAATTGGTTCTGGTTATAGTTTCACCTTAGTTGCTTGCAGTTGAGGTTTTAGCTATTTATTTCATATTTCTGCTCTTGCTAGAGAACACCCATCCTAATTCAACATTTTCCTACAATTTTTGCATTTTTTCTGAATAACTCCTTGTACAAAACCACCTTATTTCTCTCTTACAAGAGGATGATTAGATAAAAGATTATAAATTAAAATTTGCTTACCTTAAAATATTTTTTATTTATTTATTGAAGAGAGAGAGACACACAAGCAGAGAGAGGCAGATAGAGAAAGAATGGGGCACCAGGGCCTCCAGCAACTGCAAATAAACTCCAGATGTGTGTACCACCTTGTGCATCTGGCTTATGTGGTTCCTGGGAAATCAAACATAGGTCCTTTGGCTTTGCAGGCAAACACCTTAACCACTAAGCAATCTCTCCAACCCTTAAAATACATTTCCAATGATCCTTTTGCATCTCATAAATCTAGAGAACTTAAAATGAATCTAATTTCAATATGACCATCATTTCCTGGCTCATACTCCTTTCTATGCTCATCCTTTGAAAACTTTTAGAATTTTGTTCTTCCATTTAGTATTTAAATTTCTTTAGGTCTAGTGATTGTCCTGAACACTTTGTCAAAACCCTGCTAGCCAGGGATGGTGGTGCACACTTTGAATTCCAGCACTCAGAAGGCAGAGGTAGAAGGGCAAGACTCTACCTTGAGGGAAAAAAAAAAAGAAGAAAAAACCTGCTGAGTACTCACAGAATATGCAGACTTCATAATATAAGGCAGATTTTTTGATTCTATGAAGCATATGACGAATATTTCATTTCATGCACTAACTACTGCTTCACTTCACGTTTACACTCTTCTTAACCATCTAGTATGTACACAGTTTGATATGCTCTCATCTCTTTCCTTCTTTTGTTCTGCATTATATAATAAAATACTTAGTTTAATTTTTGTTGTTGCTGTTGTTTGTTTGAGACAGGGGCTTGGTATGTGCTCCTGGCTGGCCTCAGATTCACAGTCCTCTCTGCTCAGGTCTTTGAGTTCTAGGTCTAGGGTCCACCATGCCCATTCTGGTTTTAACTTTTAGTACGTTAATGCACTCTTGGACTCAGGAGCCATTCTGCTCAACTTATGGATTTTGCTGTTCTGGGACTGATAAGTTTTATTGTCCCCGTAATGTGGCTGGTTACTTTTTAGATAGAAATATTCTTTCTCAACGTTGTGTGCTAATGAATATCCCAGTAAGAAATTATTTTGGGAAGCACTGGGGCTTCCGGTGAAGATGATAGATTTGTAACCACACCAAAGCAAGGGGGAATAAAAAGGCAGAAAAATGGACAATGCACTCTTCTACCAAAACGTGCTGGTGTATAAGGAATTATTAATCCTCTCAGAGAAGCAGGAGAGACCCAGAGCTTTTAGCAACCACACAACCAGGGAGAATTGGCTCCAGGCTGGGTACTGCAGTCCATTGGGAAGAGCAACTTGTCCCTTCTGCATGAACTACAATAAGCAGACCTATGGTGAAAGGATTCCCACACACCCCAGCCTTGCAAATCAATCAATCAATCAATAATACCTGAAAGAGAAGACAACAACCATGTCTAGCTGAGTAGCTCTGGAAAAACTTCAGACACTCTCCACAGCCACCCCTCCCCCAACCACCAGCACAGGGAACCCCTGGAGATCTGGGTCACTAAGGGATCAGAGCCACCCCTCACACATACAGCAACAAACACAGCTGATCTAAAGAGCAGATCTACAGACACAACCAGCTAAGTACAGCCCAAAGTTCAACAGAGGGAAGCAGCCTCAAACTCAGCATAGGTGAGACTGGAAGCCTCTCCAAAGGGTAACAAGGCTGTGTGATACTGGCCGTACCTACCAGGTATATAGGCCTGCCCTGGAAGTGCTAATTGCAGGTTCCAAATCAAGGCAGGTTACTGAATAAGAATCCCAGGGAGGGACATAATTCAAAACCCAGCCCACTAAGACAAGAAGATTGATGTGTTAGATTTGATTGATGTACTTCCAGTTGGTTTAGCCATTCTTAAATAGGTTGTATTTGGGCATTGGCATTTGTCGCATTTGGAATTTCTTGGTCTATAGTGCCTCTTTTTTCTCTTTTTCTTCTGTCTTTCATGGGGACGCAGTCTCATTCTGGACCTGGAACCCATTGCAGCCCAGGAATCTCAGCCTCCTAGTTTACAGGATTAAGGGTGTGAGCCTACCTGCCCAGCCACTTTAGAGTATCTGACTTTGGCAGTTTGCCTGTTTGTTTTAATCCCCACTTGTGCATAAATACTCCATGAGAGTTTTGTTTATATGTGTATATTGCTGTTGTATCTTAGAATTGTTCTGTTTTTTTTTTTTCTCAACCCAGAGTCCTATTGGAATCTATCTACAACTTGTCTTACCCAAAACTTTTTTACTTTCTTTCTCTTTCCAACCTCTTTTCCACACCCTATCCTCCTCTCCCCCTCTTTCTTTTCATATAACTACAACTTTCCATGGACTCAACAACTTCTAATATCTGTAGAAACAGTACCCAACTTCCCCCAGCATATTTCTACCAAACTTATTCTTTTACATACCAGCAATTACTGAAATCAAATGAAACATTGATGTCAATTTGGTACTAGCATATTTGCAGAGCAGGCATATCCAAGAGCTGGAGTCACTACTTCTGTTATTCTGGGAGTATAAAGGAGCCACACTTGGCACCTTGAGTTCCTACCCTGAAGCTATAACTTCATATTTACATGTCTAAGAACACAGAAAATAACTAGAAAACCCAAGCACTTAAATAACTCAAGATGCAAAAATCTCTACATTATAATACAAGAAACACAAAAAAATTAAGACAATGTAAGTCCTCAAAAAATTATAAATGCAGCAGAAATGACCTCCAGTAAGAATGATTTACCTGAAATCCCAGACAGAGAATAAGAAAGAATGATTTGAAGTATGTTCAAAGAAGTCAAACAAGAAAAATCTCCTGAAGGAGGGCACAGGAAACCAACTTAATGAAATAAGGATGTCACTATAAGATATGAGTAAGGAAATAGAAATACTAGAAATACTAATCAGAAAAACTAGAAATGGGAAGCACAGTAAGTCAAATAAAACCTTCTATAGAAAGTCTCGCCAATATGATGGATCAAAGAGAGGACAGAATATCTGAGCTACAAGATAACTTGGCAGATCTAGAACATTCCAAGAAAGAGAAAGACAAACTAGTAGGAAGGTAGCAGCAGGAATTTCAAGACATCTGGGACACTATGAAGAGGTCAAACTTAAGAATTCAGGGTATAGTTGAAGGAGAAGAACTTCACTCTAATGGCATAATAGGTATTTTCAACAAAATCATAGAAGAAAATTTCCCCTTAAATAGGGAAAGACAGGGCTGGAGAGGTGGCTTAGCGGTTAAGCGCTTGCCTGTGAAGCCTAAGGACCCCAGTTCGAGGCTTGATTCTCCAGGACCCACGTTAGACAGATGCACAAGGGGGCACACGCGTCTGGAGTTCGTTTGCAGTGGCTGGAAGCCCTAGCGCGCCCATTCTCTCTCTTTCTCTCTATCTGCCTCTTCCTCTCTCTGTCACTCTCAAATAAATAAATAAAAATGAACAAAAAAAATTTAAAAAAAAATAGGGAAAGACATGCAAATACAGATATAGGAGCCATTTAGAATACTAAACAGACCAGACCAGAAGAAAACTTTCCAAGCCATATGTGGTACTTTGAATACATGCCCCCATGAACTCAGGTGTTTATTATAATTGAGTTTGCAGCTTTGGCCCCTAACAGGCAGCTTTAAGTGCCTATATAAGGAAATTAGAGGGGTCACAAGTAAACAACTTAATGATACACCTTAAGGCCTTGGAAGAAAAAACAAGGCACACCAAAAATCACTAGACAGGAAGAAATAATAAAGATCAGGGCAGAAGTTATTGAAATAAAAACCAAAAAAAAAAAAAAAAAAAGAACAATACAAAGTATCAACGAAGAGCTGGTTCTTTGAAAGGATGAAGAAGATTGATAAATTCTTAGCAAAACTGAACAAAAGAAAGAGAGAAGAGACACAAAATAATAAAATTAGAGGTGAGAAAAGCAATATTATAATAGATACCAATGAAATTCAGAAAATCATAAGGATACTTTAAGAACATATACTCCACTATGTTTGAAACTCTGAAAAAAAATGGATGATTTCCTAGATATATATGTTCTACCAAAATTAAAACAAGGCTAAAACCATTTCAACAGAACTATAATTAACACTGAGATCAAAGCAATTATTTAAAAAAAAATCCCAACTTAAAAGAGTCCAGGCCCAAATGGATTCACAGGTTAACTCTAGCAAATATTCACAGAACTAACACCAGCACATCTAAAACTTTTCCATAAACTAGAAAAGGAAGGAATACACCCAATATCCTTTTATAAAGCCAGGACTGTCCTATTACAAAAACCACACAAAGATCCCAAAAGATCAAACCAATCTCCCTCATGAACATAGATGTAATAATTCTCAACAAGATACTGCCCAGCAGAATACAGGAAGACATCAGAAAGATCATTAATCACAACCAGGTAAGTTTCATCCCAGTGATGCAGAGTCATCACAAACATACTGATAAATGTAATACACCATATAAGTGAACTGAAGGACAAAATCATATGAGTATCTCAATAGATACAGAAAAGGCATTTGACAAAATACAACATCTACTCATGATAAGAGTCATAAAGAAAATGGGAATAGAAGGAACATATCTCAACAAAATAAAGGTTATTTATGACAAGCCTATACCCAATATTAAACTAAAGGAGGAAAAACTCAAAGCATTTGCATAAAATCAAAAACAAGACAAGGGTGTAATGTAACCTATTTTTATTTACTATAGTACTGTCTTAGCTAATAGCAATAAGATAAGAGTCACAAATAAGAAATACAAATTGGAAAGAAAGCATCAAATTATCATTACTTGCAGAAAATATGATTCTATATACAAGGGACCCTAAAGACTCTACCAGCAAACTGTTAGTGCTGATAAACTCTTTCAGCAAAGCAGTAGGATAAAAAATAAAAACACAGAAATCAGCCTTCCTATATACCAACAGTAAAGTTGATGAGGAGGAAATCAAGGAAACACTCCCATTTGCAATTGCCTCAGAAAAAATAATAAAATAACTTGGCATAAACCCAACCAAGGAAGGATCTCTACAATGAAAGTGTTAAAACATTCAAGAAAGAAATTACAGAAGACACTAGGAAATAGAAAGACATCCCATGTTCATAGATTGGAAGAATAAGTGTTGTGACAATGTCAATTTTATCAAAAGCAATCTACACATTTAATGCACTCTCCATCAAAATTCTAATGGCATTCTTCACATAGAAATAGAAAAAAAAATGTTCTAAAAATCATTTAGAATCACGAAAACCTCAAATAAGCAAAGTAATTCTGAGCTACAAAAACAAGGCTGGTAGTGTCACTATACCTGATTTTAAGATATAACACAAAGTCAGAGAAACAAAAACAGCATGGTATTGACACAAAACAGTTATTTATATCAATGGAACAGAACAGAGAACCCAGATGTAATCCCAAGCAGCTACAGCCATCTGATTTTTGACAAAAACACCAAAAGTATTCACTGGAAAAAAAGACAGCCTCCTTAACAAATGATGCTGGGAAAACTGGATACCTATATATAGAAGGATGAAAATCGATCCTTATCTCTCTCCATGCACATGAATCAAGTCAAATGGATCAAAGACCTTAATATCAGACCCGATACTCTGAAACTGCTAGAGGAAAATGTAAAGGAAATCCTTCAACATATTGGCCTAGGAAATGATTTTCTGAAGATAACCCCAGTTGCTCAGGAAATAAAAACACTGCACAACCACTGGGATCTCAGGAAATACAGAGCTTTTGTATAGCAAAGGACACTGTGAAGAGAGCAAAGAGTCAATCTACAGAAAATCTTTGCCAGCTATACATCTGACAGAGGATTAATATCCAGGATACACAAAGAACTAACCAAAAATAAATACAAATAAATCAAACAACCGAATCAAAATGGAATATAAAGTTCTCAAAAGAAGAAATGCAGGTGGCCAGTAAAAAAGTGAAAATATATTCTATATCCTTAACCACCAGAGAAATGAAAATAAAAACTACCTTGAGATTCCATTATACTCCTGTCAGAATGGCTGTCATCAAGAAAACAGGTAAGGGCTGGAGAGATGGATTAGCAGTTAACATCATTTCACTCAAAGCCAAAGGACCTAAGTTCGATTCCCCAGGACCCATGTAAGCCAGATGTACAAGATTGGGAATGCATCTGGAGTTCTTTTGCAGTGGCTGGAGGCCATGGCACAACCATTCTCTCTCTCTACCTCTCTCTCTCTCTCTCTCTCTCTCTCTCTGCCTCTATATCTCTATTTCCCAAATAAAAAAATAAAAATAAAAGTTTTTTTTTTAAAGAACACACACACAAAAGAACTACTGGCAGTGGTGTGGAAAAGGAGGAACACTTCTGCATCGTTAGTGGGAATGTAAACTGGTACAACCATTGTGGAAATTGGTATGGGTATGGAAGTTACTAAGATAATTAAAAGTATTTTTGCTGTATGACCCAACTATACAACTCCTTAGTATATATCCTAAGGACTCTACTTACTACCTCAGAGATAATTGCTCATCCATGTTTATTGCTGCTCTATTCACAATAGCTACCAAATGGAACCAACCTAGATGCCCTTCAACTGAAGAATGGGATATGAAGATGTGGTAGATTTATACAATCAACTTCTATTCAGTGGTAAAGAAATATGAAATTTACAGGGAAATTGATGGGTCTGGAAGATTACATTAAATGAGGTAACTCAGGCCCAGAAAGTCAAATGCTGCATGTTCTCTTTCATATGTGGATCCAAGCTACAAAGGGTTAGATTTGTATGTGAGTTGGAGTAAAGGTCAGTAGCAGAGGTCTGGAAGCTACAAAGGGATTATAAAGGAGGGAGGAGAGGGTAGTGTTTTATAGACATGTAAGTAGAGGCCCAGATTACTAGAGGTGGAATGGTCTACGTGAGATCAGGGGAAGAGATAGAGAATGAAAAGGGCAGACGCTTAATCAACATTGAAGATGTTAGGAATAATCCATATAGAAACAGACTTATTTGCTTGCCAGAGAGAGAGAGAGAGAGAGAGAGAGAGGGAGAGGGAGAGGGAGAGGGAGAATGAGTCCTCTGGGCATGAATTATAATGCACCCAGAAACCATAAGTTGTTATTAGTAAAATTTCAGTGCGAAGGGAAGATAGCTTCCATTGAGGTTCCTGATATCTCCAAAACATTACAGGCCATTCCCAAGACTCTTAGTTGCCCACCAGAAATAGATAATAAGACCCTACTTCTGAAAACACTACATGCTTGGGCTGAAGGTCATTGAAAAATCAATCTGGAGCTGAGCTGGAAGTCTCCTCCCTGTTGACTAGCTTTCAGCAAGCTGGAAAGAGCTATGGTGCACGCAGCCCTGTGGGAAAGAGAACTCATCAACAGTGATAAACAACAGTGGACCTTGCCAGCCTTAACACTGGCCAGTCAGGCCAAATGTGCTAACTGGTACAATAGTAGAACGTCTGTTATGGGGAAAACTAACTGTTCTTTAATTGGACTGGAGGCCAACTCCACAGGAGAGAATATATGCCTGGTACTGACAACTTATGATGGGGAAAGTCGTGAGTCCTAGTGGTATAACTGCTGTTGTCTGGCGAAACAGCATATATTACATCCACCAAATGGCCCTCTAGTCCCTTTCTTTGTGTTTATACCCATATATTAGTGCTACTCTCATTCTTGGCTAGGGAAGCTTCTCTTTTCAGTGGTTACCACTGGGGTGACTCAAAAGTCACCATAGTGCTGACAAGAAGTAACAGTGGAGTGTTAGGCACTCAGACCTCTATCACACCTTCCAAGGCTCAGGGTCCACTGAGGAAGAGATGGTGGAAAGAAGGTAAGAGTCAAGGGAAGGGTAGGACTGCACACAGTGCAGTCTTCCAGACACAAAATGCCCTTGATATTCATGAATTCACAGTACCTGACTCTACCTACACAAGACCTTCATAACAGGAGGGAAAAAATGATGATATCAAAACAGAAGAGTGACTATTTGGAAAGAAGAAGGGATTTAATAGTGGGTGAATTTTGGAGGGGAAAATGGGGGCAGGGGAGGGAACTACCATGGTTTATTGTCTATACTTCTGGAAGTTGTCAATAAAACATTTTAAACAAGAAAGGAAATTACTTTTGGCTTGTTTTAGCAATTGTTTCCTGGGGTTTAAATTCCTCTAATTACTCCATGCTTCTGTCTTTAATACTGAATTTCTCTGCATACTTGGTGATTTTACTCCCTTTTTAAAGTGGTCATTCTGAATGTTTGTTGTAGTGTTTTATTATTCTTTGCAGACTATCATCTTCCTTTTGCCCTAAGAATGAACTTTCATGCTAATTGGCAGGAAAGGTAACAGAAAGATAATTGAGTTCTGTAATTTGCCCGCCACCTTTGCCTTCTGAGAAATTTGGATATGCTTTTAGTTTGGGAAATTGCATAATCACTAATCAGTAGAAAACAATTAAATAATCACTAATCAGTAGAGAAGAATATTCACTGTGCCTGGAAGACAAAAACACGTATTAACTTGGAAGACTTTGAGTATGATACTATCACGACAAATTTTTCTGAGCAGCCGTTCTTCTACTGGCAGGCTTCAAGAGGAGAAATCAGACTGGGGAGATTGTGCTTTAAAATGGAGGCTTGCATCTCAAGACATTTTTTTTTTTTCCCTCTAGTCCATCCTGGTAGGAATGATGTCATCTGTGACATTTAGACTCTTACCACAGTCTTAGGCAAAAAAAAAAAAAAAAAAGCAATTTCAACATGAAGCATACTAAAATTAAAGCATGTTTTAGTTTGCAAAAATAGTAGGTCAAGTCGCTTAACCTCTGTTAACTTGTAGTGACTTATCTAAGAACTGATATTTGCGATAGTAACATATACTTCGAGGGGGGAGGGGTGTTATGAACAGTAAACTCAGTACATATATCTGATTTTATTTTAGATGCTGTAAAAATCTTATAAAAGGGCATTTGCCTCATATGGCTGTCACTATATGATAGACTACATATATTAATTATTAAGTTAATTGAAAGCTTATAAAATAAAATGTTGTAATTTCTTTTTACACGTAATCATGTTTTCCTACCTTTCTCTATTTTGTGTAGAAATGGATAGCTATGTAATGTTACTTTAAAGTGCTTAATATCTAATCTCAGATTTCAGGTATAAATCACTCCATAGCCTTCATGCTCAAACGTAACCATCTCATGAGATACTTGTTATATAATGGATGGGTTATGAGGTTTCTATTGGAAATGCAGAGTAGAGGCCCAGATCAATATGTCTTTACCAAGCATCTAAGATGAGAACTTGAGTTAGGAACATGTGGAAAGCACTGACTTACAGTGAATACAGTAAATAAACAGGTTCCTAACAAGAGGCACCAATTCCTCCAGTACTAATTAATAAAGAAAAACATATCAGCCAGGGTGTGGTGGCGCACGCCTTTAATTCCAGCACTCGGGAGACAGAAGTAGGAGGATTACTGTGTGTTCAAGGCCACCCTGACACTACATAGTGAATTCCAGGTCAGCCTGGGCTAGAGTGAGACCCTACCCTGAAAAAAAAAAAAAAAAAAAAAAAAGAAAGAAAAAGAAAAGCATATAACCTAGTAATAAACTGCCAAAAATGTATCTAAAGTCACTATTTTCTTTTTTAAAATTTTTTATTATTTATTTATTTATTTGACAGAGAAAGGGAGAGAGAGAGAAGAGAGAGAGAATGAATGGGCACACCAGGGCCTCCAGCCACTGCAAACGACTCCAGACACGTGCGCCCCCTTGTGCATCTGTCTAACGTGGGTCCTGGGGACTCAAACCTGGGTCCTTTGGCTTTGTAGGCAATCGCCTTAACTGCTAAGCCATCCCTCCAGCCCCTAAAGTCACTATTTTCATGCTTTTATTCTAATGAATAGGAATTTTTAAATGCTTTGAAAAAAAAAACTATGTTCCAGTTTCTAGTTTCTATTTTGTGTATATTATTCTGAGAAGATTCAAAAAAAAAATTCTATATCCTAAGACTTCAGATAGAAGCATTTTCATCCTTTTTGTTAACTCATTGCAGCATTTTACCCCGTCTGAACAATCAGTGCCAGTGTCTTGCTTACTAACAGGTCAGCCGCACCGCCGCAGTGCAAAGAAGTCATTCTAAATCTTCCCTGAGCTCACGCAGAGCCCTCACAGAAGCTACCCTTCACAGCCAGGAAGCTCGTTTTTTACTAGGGGACTGAAATGTTCAAAGAGAAAAGAGAAAGGGAAAAAGCCTCGGGCAGCCCTACGTCAAGCTGAACACCGCGGCATAATGTGCTTTCGGTAATGCGTGTGCGCAGGAGAGATAATGTTTGCCAAGAGACACATGATTAGCACGAAGGAATCATGTTCAGGCAGCTAGTACTGCAGCATAGCCATGAGAGCCTACCAAAAAATATAAGCAGCTGTTTCCGAGGTGTTTGTATTTACAATTTCATCAACTGAGCACTTTGCCAAAAAATGTCAGTGGAAGGTACGCGTTCATCTACATGACTGCCTCAAGGTCTGCTCTGTAGCAAAACTGATGAATATGCAATACATATTCCTGATAGGCCACTGGCAAACGACCTTGACTGCATTGACTCTCAAGGCCCTCTTCAGAGGGGCAGAGGCACTGAAATGGTACCTGTCTTGCTGGGGTATGGGAAAAAGAAAAAGTAATACTACCTTTGACTGTGTTCTTGTCTGCTGAGTGCCCAGTAGGACATGCACACTCTTTCTCAGCAGCAGGCCCTTAAATAGCATGGCTGGAGATGATCCTCTAAGTCATCTAAGTCAGACTGACGAGAAGAGGAAAGTACGTTACTTCTCACTGAGGTTGTAGGATGGCGGCAACAGTGGCATTTAAATGCCCATGCATAGGCTGGAGGGATTGCTTAGTGGTTAATGCGTTTGTCTGCAAAGCCAAAGGACCCAGGTTCAATTCCCCAGGACCCACGTTAGCCAGATGCACAAGGGGGTGCATACATCTAGAGTTCGTTTGCAGTGGCTGGAAGCCCTGAGGCACCCATTCTCTCTCTCTCTCTCTCTCTGTCTGTCTCTCTCTCTCTCCCCCTCTCCCTCTTTCTCTGTCAAATAAATAAAAATAAAATATTTTAAAAATACCCATGGATATGCACACATGAAAACTCATTATGTGATTTTTAACTACTGCATCTTTGGTGTCTACATTCCTTGGCAATGCTTGATACAGTTAGATATGGAAACTTGCCATGTTCATATGGAAAGATCCATGACTGTACACAGTAGAGCTTATTTGTTTTTTATGTGTCGTTTGTATTATAGCATGTAATACATACATGAAGATTAGAAAACATGCACATGTATAAATCAGGGAATACTCACAAAGTCAACTCTTGTACAAGTGTCATCAGGTCAACAAGGACACCAAGTACCAACTCTTCAAACCAAGTCCCAGCCTTCATTGCCCTGGTCTTGCCTGCTGCCTCATAGGAACCACTCTCTTCCCTTCTGAAACTATGCCTTAGCTTTGACCCTCTTGAAAAACTTTTTATCAAGGAAAACTACACAGGATATACCTGACTCCCTACCTAACATTATAATTGTGAAGTTCATCTCTGTTGTTGTGTATAATACTGCTTGCTTTTTCATTTCCAACTTTGTATGGTACCTCATTATATGATTATAACACATTATCCTAGAACCAGTGCTGGATGAACATTGATGTTTTCTCATTTAAGATAGGAAGAATAGGCCGGGCGTGGTGGCGCACGCCTTTAATCCCAGCACTCGGGAGGCAGAGGTAGGAGGATCGCCGTGAGTTCGAGGCCACCCTGAGACTCCATAGTGAATTCCAGGTCAGCCTGGGCTAGAGTGAGACCTTACCTCGAAAAACCAAAAAAAAAAAAAAAAAAAAAAAAAAGATAGGAAGAATATACTATGAATATTCACTTATATTTCTTTTGGTGCACACGCACTCTTTTCTGCTAGGTATACCTAGGAGTGAAATTTCTAAAAAAAAATCTTATTTTCCACATTCTCAGAAAAGTATAGTAATCCTGTCTTTTTTAAATTTCGGTGACTCTTCTAGGTGTGCTGTGTAACCTACCTAGGCTGTCTCTGATCACCTAAGAGGGTGAGTCACTGTTTACTAGGTTCATTTAATCACATAAATATTCTCTTTTGTAAATTACCTGTTTGTGAATCTCAAGTGGTATCCTGCCATTACTCTACATTACATAGTATTGTTCAGGCTGTGCCTTGCCCCAAGTGACTCCATTTCATCAGTCAGGAATTTGTTCAATTATGAGCACAAATGCTGAGGAAGAATGACTATCTTGTTCTGCATGTAAACCACCACCATCTGTCCAGCACAAACCACGAGACAAAGATGGGTAAATGATTTATTTATGCAAATGAAGAAACACAAGGGCACATAACTGTATCAAAACCATATCAGAAAAAAACAGGCTCTTGAGCTTCTCTATCATAATATGCCAATGAATGATGCAGGCCCCTCACCTGGTGCATACAAAAGGCAAGACGCTTAACACTGGTACAGTAGTATTCACTAATCCCTGTCTCCAGTAATAGGTCTATCAAACGTATGCATCGGGGGTCACTGGGGATGAAATCAGTTCCTGGGGCTTCAGCTCAGCACTGTCACCTCCATGAGAGATGACTCACATCAACTGTTGGTTATCTAGTTTTCCAAGCCTTGAACCACACTGCAGGCTCTTGAACCAACTCTGCTGTGACCTCAACTGTCAACTTGGTGGGATTTAGAATGGCCATGGAAATAACCCTCTGGGCACACCTATGAGAGAGTTTCTAGACTAGGTTAATGGGGATGGGAATTCCCACCCTAAGTGTGGCTGGCATAACCCCATGGGCAGAGGTCCTGGAGAATGCTAGCTGGGCACCAGCATTCACCTCTTTCTGTGTCCTGACCGCAGAAGCAATGGGAGCAGTGGCCTGAATTACCCGCAAACTGTGAGCCAAAGTAACTCCCTCCTGCACTAGCTTGTCAGGTGTTTGGTTACAGCAAACACCATGTAGCTATAGACTGGGCTGTGTCAGTACCTTACCTAACCACTTCATGGGGTTCTCTTTGCATATCCATTTGTTTTCTGCCGCTGCCTTCAGGAAGACCTCTTGACTTTTTGTGCCATTTTAAATCTCCCATGACATGCAAAAATCAAGAGGTCTCAGGCTAGTATTCTTCACTGAACTCACCTGCACCTATAATCCCAGAACCAGAGAGGCTGAGGAGAATGCCAAGGACCTTAAGTTCTAGCCCAGCCTGGACTACAGCATTGGACCCTGTACATACATGGTGACTCGAAGCACACAAACACTAATGTCGCTTGTAAATGTGTTATGACTAAATAGATGTTGACTTGTGGAAAGACACGCACATTTGTTCTACTCTTGCTGACATACCTCCCTCAGAGCACGATTCAAATATTTTGCTCTTTTTCTATTGCCTTTGCCTTCTTGGTTTTTAGTTTTAGTTTTTTTTTTTTTCTTCATGAAATTCTAGTTACACATTATTTGTTGATTATATGTACGTAAAAGTTGACTCTAGTTTCCATTTTCATTTATGTAGTAGTGACATTTGAATAGCAGATGTTTTAATATTAATATAACCCATTTTATTAGTTTTTTTAATATTTTATTTTTATTTATTTGTCAGAGAAAGAGAGAGAGAGAGATAATGGGCACACCAGGGCCTTCAGCCACTGCAAATGAACTCCAGACGCATGTGCCCCCTTATGCATCTGGCTAACGTGGGTTCTGGGGAATCAAACCAGGGTCCTTTGGCTTTGCAGGCAAATGCCTTAACAGCCAAGCCATCCCTCCCAGCCCCATTTTATTAGTTTTTTAATTAAGCCAAGCAAGAATTTATTCAAAAAGTAAGTAATAGGTAGAGAAATAGACACCTAGTGAGAGGAGGGGGATGTGGAATCAAACCCTCTAATGGTTTTATATATGGGTGTTACATAATAAATGTTCTTCATGCCAGGATCATGAATTATTATAAACTATATTTATTTGCCTCCCAATATGTATGTATCTTCTGTAGATAGGTTCATTATACCACACATGCTTACATATAGACATATTTTTATTAAAATGTATATATACATATATGTATATATGTATATGCATATATATTTGTATATAAACTGTTTCAGCCAGAATCATCTATTAAAAAAAAACTAATTGTTTCACATGTATGTGTCATGGTTCCTTCTCAGAGAGCACACATCCTCACAAACTCTTCCAGCTCTAGATGCTCTTCCTCATGTCCATCTGTTGATCTGTGCCAAATCCATTCTTTCCTGTTCGTATATCTCTATATTACATCTAGATTTCTCTTCATATCTGGTCTTTAAAGTCGTGTCACTCTTACTTACTAAACATGCTTTGATTATTGTAGCCTTTTGCATTCCCATGTGTTTTAAAAGCAATTTGCCAGTTAAAAAAATGTTGAAATGATTTTCGGAATTGATCCAGATCAGAGGTCATTAGTATAGTGTAGATAACCTTAAAATATTAAAACTAAACACATAGAAATATGTCATATGCCTCTGATTCTTTTTCTTTTCTTCAATTGCTGCTAGAACTTCTACATATAGTGTGCTACGGTTTTCCGTGGAATGGCTGTCCTTATATATTGGATGATAAATATGTAGTAACTACTATGGTTTTTTTCTAAATGTATATTGTATGCTTGGTGAAATATTTGAAAGACCACCTTATAAATAAGATGTTTGTTTTATCAAATGCTTTTTAGAGAGTGTAGAATTTTTCTTTCATCTTGTTAGTATAGTAAATTATATTGCTTCTTTAACAGGTTTAGTTAGGAGCAATGTGCATACCATAAGTCATCCCAATTTAAAGTTTTAATACATGTATAAAATTGTGTAACCCCTAACATTTTATTAGTTTTTTTTTAATTAAGCCAAGCAAGAATTTATTCAAAAAGTAAGTAATAGGTAGAAAAATAGACACCTAGTGAGAGGAGGGGGGATGTGGAATCAAACCCTCTCTAATGGTTTTATATATGGGTGTTACATAATAAATGTTCTTTATGCCAGGATTATCACACCATATGACATCTCACACTCAATATCCCTAAACCCTGTCTGTCTCTGTCACGTTTCTGACTCTGCCGTCCCATAAGAAAGTAACCTTTCAACGCTGCAAGATGTGGCCTTTTGTGACTGGCTTCTTAAGGTGAGCTTAATGGTTTTCAGGTGAGTCCTCTGTTGCAGTTTCCTTCTTGTTGCTGGACGGACAGACACCCGACCAGATGCAGCAGGAAAGGGTTTGTTTTAGGCTTACACAACCCAGGGGAAACACCACCAATGGCAGAAAAAGCTGCTTCACTTCATCATCCATCAACATTGCAGAGAAGAAAACACCAACAGCAGCAAGCATGAACAGCCAGAGCTCAAACTGCTCTTTGACGGCTATTTGGGCTGGACTGCAAGATTTCAGCCTGTGACATACCTATTCCCAAGCAGGACTCACCTGCTGGAGGCTCCAATTGTAAGCTCAAGGTAAGCAAAAATGCCTGAGTCTATGGGGCCACCATACATTCAAACCACCACGTTTGTACTTAATTCTGTTTTCTTATAAAATAATGCTTCATTTTATGCATGCATTGTCAGTTGTCTTACGTTTCTGGTGCATCAGATTCCCATTGAGAAGTTGTGTTATATTAGGCAGATTAACTTCTGGGTATGTTTGAATCAAGAACTAAGCAATTTCCTCATTGGATTCTGTGAGTTTTCTTCCTATCGTATTGTTCAGAGTTTTCTTTGGCCTTTTTACATTTTTTTTCCTACTATTAGACTGACCAAGATCTCTTGGTCATTACTCTTTTCAACTCATTTTGTACTAATCCGGAAGTCTTGGGTTCTCTTCCTCTTTATCTGAATGGTGGGTTACTGTTAAATTTATAACCCATTTACTCAGTTTTTTTCTAATAAATTCTACATTTTATTCTTTTAACATTGAAATTGTTAACATAGTTGCTGATCTACCCAATGACAGAAACCTTTTTAAAGATATTTTAAATATTTATTTATTTAACAGAGAGAGAAAGACGTAGATAGCAGTGAGCAAACGGGTGCACCAGGGCTTCCAACCACTGGAAACGAAATCCAGACACATGCGTCACCTTGTGCATCTGGCTCTACATGGGTAAGAGGGATTGAACCTGGGTCCTTAGGCATCACAGGCAAGCACCTTAACTGCTGAGCCATCTCTCTAGCTCAACAGAAACATTGTCATTAAATTGAATTTGTTCTCTAAGACAGTCAAAATTTATTGTTTCAGACTATTCCTCTTTCCTACAGAAATTCAACGTTTCCAAAGTACCTTTTGCATATGAGTGCACAATTTTATATTCTGAAGAAAAAATTATCAGTTAATTGTCACTTACATTTACAGGCCTTTCACGTTTATGCTCCTGTTATGAACCTAACATAATACAAAGGTTAAAGTTTAGCAGAATGCCTTCCATTATGTGAATCTGAACATACGTTTGCTCTGAGATAAATATTTCATTGGAGCCGTAAGGCCTCATTTATAACAATGGCTAATGCTTACACTGGCTTTACCTGACCTAGGAACTATTTCTATTATCTTAAGAAATATACACTTATATAATAATCACAATTCTATAAAATAGTTATTCTTTATGTTATTATTCCTATTAAGTGGGTAAGGAAACTAGCACAGAGAGACTAAGTAAGTCACTCAAGGTCACTGAGTTTCATGTAAGCTGGAATTTGAACCTAGGAAATACATCCCAAAATGCTGTTCTTCAATTCCTGCTTGGTACACTATCTAGGGAATGATTTAAAAGATTTACACACATCACCTATATCAATCATTTGCATGTTTAAAACTGTAATATATGAGTATTGCTATTTATATTATATTATTTATATTTATATTATATTATATATTTAATATTAGTATTACTCATAATAACTTATAATTGCTAATTGAAATAGCAAGCAAGGCAGGAGCTCAGATCAGAACTTAAGCAGATCCTTAATTTTAAAATCTTAGTCTGAAGCCTTTCACTGTACTCAGAAATTTAAATTTAATGCTCAATTTAATATTATATTTAGAAATTACTTTTTTAGATCTTCAGATTTTACATTGCCCAAACTCCAGTCTCTCCAATCAAGAAGCTATAAAGATAAAATTCCTAGATTCAGCAAGATTAACTGTCACAAATGGTAAGTATAATAAATATCTAGGTCTATGATTCATCACTCCTGGTCAGAGATCATGCACATAGCACTCCAACTTGACTACTTTATGCGTCCACTTGCAAGTTCTTGTGTACTCCATACTGATGAAATGGATCTTCATGGAGTAAGAAAGTCAAGCAAATTACTGTGCTTAAGTAGAAGACCCAAGTGCTCAAATAACCCTGGCTCCCGCTTGGTTCAGAAGCCATTCTCCCCATGTACTAATGTGAAATTCAACCCAGACTCAACCATCACTGTGGGGAGCTCCCACCTCCAACACTGCCCTCAAATTCTCCGCGCTCCCTGGGGTCCAGGCTCTGATGGTGTGCTTACTCTCATAGCTTCAGATCCTTCGAGGCCTCAAGATCAAGCAGTGACAGGTCTGAGAAGGCAGGAAGCTTCGGGAAACACTCACCTGAGCCCTTCCAGCTGAAGTGGCAGAAAATAGGCCAAAGGCGAGAAAGGCCAGTTGTGTGCAGCCATCGGTATTTGAGCGGCTGTGGCTCCGTCGGCCTGTAAACTTTTGCGTCCCTCAACCTTCCAGTTCATGAGAGAGTACCATCTTTAGCTAACATGCTTGAAGACAAACTAGAGAATGTTTTAAAATAGGTTTTAAGATTTATTTTATTTATTTGAGAAAGAGAGAGAGAGGGAGAGAGAATGGGCACACTAAGGCCTTCAGCCACTGTGAACAAACTCCACATGTAAGCGCCACCTTTCGCGTCTGGCTGCACGTGGGCACTGGGGAATTGAGCCTGGGTCCTTTATCTTCACAGGCAAAGGCCTTAACCACTAAGCCATCTCTCCAGCCCTAAAATAGTTTTTAAGTGTACATGTATAGTGTTCAAACCATCCCATGATATTTATCCCGTTTCTTGCAGAATGTCTCTTTTGCACATACAATAGGATATTGCAGATGTACGCTTTATATATAGACATTATTTTGCATATTCATGTGGTCAACAAGCTATTTATTAAAGCTCCAATGGAAACACTTTAATGTTCTACCAAGAGCATGCATCCTGCCTTTCATATGAACTCACTGAGGTTGTATTCAAGTAAAGTAATTATCCTTAAGTGTGTATGCTTAGAATATTCAGATATTAAAGCTGCTAGATTCTGATTGCCTTTATCTTGATGGTGTTAGGAATCTTCTACATTTAAAAGGAAATGTGTTTTCAAGCCCCAAAGCTAGAAATCTTTTTAACACATATTGAAAATGAAGTCCTATTTCCCAGGTCTATTTCAGAATATAGTGGTTTAGAAAATAAATACTCCAAAGTGGTTTGACTCCATAATAGTAATTGCTTAGAACGGCCCCAAGGTTAGGTTTTAGCATTGCAAATTTTGTCTGGCAGCCAATTATTATGGTCCCGTTAATGTTCTAAAACACTGTCTGCAATGGAAATGCCAGCATCATTGTAGTCATATGAATGAAATATTGCAAGGAAAGCATCCACTTGATGTGCAGCTTCTCCTGT
Source organism: Dipus sagitta (assembly GCA_036346955.1). NCBI lineage: Eukaryota > Metazoa > Chordata > Mammalia > Rodentia > Dipodidae > Dipus > Dipus sagitta. The sequence goes on from CM070774.1 coordinate 173,210,205, forward strand.
GAAATACAATGATTAGTATTTGTCAATACATTTTTAAAAAGTATATGAGCAACAAGAGTGGTATAAGTATGTGGAGAGTACAAGTAACAGTGTGTTAAATTTCCTCATAATCCAGTGTTTTATTATATGACTGCATTTGTTGACTGGTTTATTACAAGTTACATTAGAAAGTAAGACAGCCTTCTCTAATATAAGTATGTCATATGCTATAATGCTTCCTTGGTAGTTATTTTAAAGTATAATTAATACAGGATGGGAAATTTTGAAGTAGATGATTCAATGAACATGGGAATGCCAGGAGCAACAAGATGCCTATTTGCCTACTTCAGATTCTGATCTGTGATAAAAGTCCATCCCATTACCTATCCTACTGTTCCTTTCACAGAATCAGGGCAAAAAAAAAAAAAAAAAAGAAAGAAAGAAAGAAAGAAAGAAAGGAAGGAAGGAAGGAAGGAAGGAAATTTAAATGACTCTTTATTCAAATCTTCTAATGCCATGCCCTTAATGAGACATTCCACACACCTACAGAATATAGGTGCCAAGTAATCTCTTGCTTTCAGAGTGTATATATGCATAAACTTGTAAAGTTTAATTTTTTAACTTTCTCCAATAAAATGTAAGGTTCATGATGCACAAGAGAGTAAATTCAGTGACTTATCGGGAGGTGGTATAGCACCGTAAGAGCCCAGATATGAGTGCCAAATGCTCTGACTGGAAGACTAGCTGTGTTGCCTACTAGAATCCCATTCCCCCACAGTATGCCCCGCTTCTTCAAAACAGTTATGATAGGATTAGTGTTTCTCAACCTTTGCAATACCAAATTTCTACTGGGTAAGTAGTAATTGCTTTTTTTTATTATTAATGTTTTCTACTTCTTCAATGCCTAGAACAGCAAATGAATTGATGAATAGTCAAACTCATACATACACTGCAAATCCTTCTCACGAATGACATATATATGTTTGGAATCAGCTACACATTTTTCAACAAGTGAAGCTGTTGACAGTACGCATGTCAAGGAGGTACCCAGAGTGCAGCACCATCTCTGAGCTCATGTCTGCCGGGCACTTGGGAAACCACTGCACCTCACAGTCCATGTTCCTCACAGTTGCTCCAGAACACCAAAGCCAGGAAACACCAAGTTCATCTTGTACTTGAGTATTTTTTTAATATTGCTGGTTACAGTCCATGAGGTACAAATGCCCTTGAGATTCCCATTGTGGCTTTGCAGTTCCTCAGCAGTGAGTCAAAAAAAAAAAAAAAAAAAAAAAACTAGTATCTCTTGGGATGCTGAAGATGTTGACATTTAAAAGAAAATCTTATGCTTAGAAAGGTGGAGAGCCACAGGACTCGGCTTTGCTACGCCACTAAAATGTCACTTTTGGTTCCCAGCTTCCTGGCAAGGGACAGAAGAGCATTTGCACCAAGAATATACAAGGACGAGAAGTACTGCCTGCTTGGCCTTTTCATCTAAAGGGCTCTGGGCATTTTCAGCGTAAGTCTATCTACATTTGAGAATCTGTTTCAGGAAAAAAAAAAAAAGTCACATCTTGGGCCAGAAACAACCATTATGGCCACTGTGGACAAAGATTGTCTTGTTTTGTTTTGCTTTGCTTTTAATGTAGATAAATTGAGATTGAGCGAAGGAAGTCAGTTGAACACAAAGCTTGCATTTTGTGGCATTTCGAACTACCACTTGTGTCTCTCTAACTATGTGCCTTCTTTCAGGTCATCAAGTAAGTGCGACAATACCAGCAGCTTCATCCACTGACCCTCCACTGTCATCACAAAGCTCATAACAGCATTCATGCAACAAGTGTGTGTGCGTGCGCTGTAGGAGACAAGGAAACGAGACAGCAGGTGTAAGAAACGTGTGAGTTCCACCGTGGCGCTCCCATGTCAAGAGGAAAGTCGTGTACAAAGCCTGCCCTGTGTATTGCTGGAATTCCAGCACTTTTGAGGCTGAGAAAGAAGATCATAAATTAAGGCCAGCTCTGATATCCTGTTTTATTCCAAGGTTCTAGAAATTTCTGAATAAAGGATATGACAGTCAGAAGACATGAACATTGGGCTACCTGTCCCTCTTTGTCTATGAGCATAATGAGAAAAGCTAACACAGGTGCCCTCTGCATCCTGACCAGTGATGCAGATAAGACATCGGCCACATATGCCCAGCGGGTTCATGAAATCCAATTTCATTTTCACCTTCTCAGAACACAGGACCCCATCTCCAAATTGCCCTTGCTATTAGGGTTGGGTGAGTAGGCTGTAATGTGAGAATATGAACAGAAATGATAGGTGTAGCAGTCACAGAAGGTCACAGAAGTTATAAGTGGGCATGTGGCTGCCATCTACTTTCTTCTGAAACAGTTTAATACTTGCTGCTAAATTCACATGAAAGAGAGAACCATCCCGTGTTAAGGCACTCATGCCATGTGTTAGTTACCAGGTAATAGATAGTTTGCTCTATACAAGTTAGTTTTCTGACTAAACTAAACATCTCTGAAAGTATACTGGCAGGCTGGAGAGATGGCTCAGATGCCTGCAAAACCTAATGACCTGAGTTTGATTCCCCACTGCCCACATAAAGCCAGATACACAAAGAGGTGCATGCGTCTGGAGTTTGTTTGCAATGGCTGAAGGCCCTGGGGCACTCATCCTCTCCTTCATTCTCTCTCTTTCTCTCCTTCTCTCTATTTCTGTCATGTCTGTCTCTGTTTTGAAATAAATAAAAATTACTTTTAAAAAGTAATCCCAGCACTTGTGAGGCAGAGGTAGGACAAGCACTGTGAGTTCAAGGCCACCCTGAGACTACCAAGTGAATTCAGCCTGGGCTAGAGTGAGACCTTACCTCAAAAAAAAAAGTACATATATATATGTATGTATATATATATATATGTAATGTATGTATATACTGGTGCTTTGGAGTTTAATAAAGGTGGGTTTAAATACAAAGTTCAAATTTTATGATTGAGTTCTCTGGAAAGTCAGTACGACCACTGGGTCTCCCTATATGGTCTCTGTAGAGCACATAGAATGTCCTGTACTATGCAGGATTGTTATGCAGACTAGTCAGCAGGTACATAAAACAGCTATGTGCATGTGAGTTTCTAGTGTCACCTATTGTGTCTAACAAATATAATTAAGTTGAAATGTTTGGAATATTAGCATTTCAATAAGGAAAGAGATTTGAAAGATACTAAGTAGACTACTTATTTTACATATTGGCAAACCAAGGTAGACTAGGAAATGGCATTGTTTTACAGTGATATCTTAGTTGATGTAAGAAATGGAATAAATTGGGCTGGAGAGACGGCTTAGCAGTTAAGGCATTTGCCTGCAAAGCCAAAGGATCCTGGTTCAATTCTCTAGGATCCATGTAAGCCAGATGCACAAGGGGGCACATGCACCTGGAGTTCATTTGCAGTGGCTAGAGGCCCTGGCATGCCAATTCTCTCTCTCTCTCTCTTTCTCTCTCTCTCTTTCTCTCTTTCTCTCTCTCTTTCTCTCTCTCTCTCTCTCTCTCTCTCTCAAATAAATAAATAAACTATGTTTTTTAAAAATTTAAAAAAGGAAATGGAATAAATTACTATTCTTTATAGTTGGCACTGAAACATCAAAATGTGGACATTAAACAGTTCTTCACCCACAAGTCTTATTTAAAGTAGTTTGTCAGTCTTGCCAGAGTATACTGAAATTAGAAGCACGGATGTTTCCAGCAGTGCTTGCCCACACTTGCAGTGAAGTAGTGTTCTTTGCTCTGTGGCCTGCACATACGTCGATTGTATGATCATAGCTTCACTAGGTAATTCGTCAAGTTGACTTGTGCAGGTGATGTAGAGAGAGGTCGCAGCTATTGAAGCTCATCCAAGCCAACCACTGTGGTGTGAGTTCTAGTTCCACCACTTTCTAATTCCAGGGCCTGATGCAATTTCACCTCTACTCAGCTCGAAAACCCTAACCCTCAGTTTCCTTCCCCTCAGGATAACAGTCCTCACTACACATAAATATTCTGAGTGCTAAATGAGCTATAGTGTCTGATGAATTGAAAATACTCACAAATGGTAATTATCATGATGTGCAGAAAATCTATTCCTCTCAGAGTAATCATACAATGGACAAGTCTAGGTATAAATATTCATTTCCCCATACATATTTTGAATGAAAACATGTTACATCTGCTAAATAATTTATTTTGACCCATCTATGGGAACATTATTATAATTGAATTACTGCATAGAATTCCACTGTGGGGAAACATGAATGTGAACTGACATTATATAATACAGGCTTGAAGGTGAAAGTTTATGTGAGCTATATTTTCAAAATATTAGTATAGACTCTTAAAATAACTCATTAAAGAGCAAATATTGTGTGCCTTTTAAGCCCACTATTCCAGGTTTCTCACTGTATCAAGTACTTACATTTATTATGACATCAATTATGTATGCCCTAAGTTCCTGATATGGGATATACTGAGTAAGAAGTGCAGATTCGAAGATAACCCCCAGACAATTTCATTCTAGGTGTAGCGAATGATTAGTTTGCCTCTTGTTCATTTGCATTTTTTCTTCTGAAACTGAAGCAAGTAGTGTTGAGCTGTCTATTCTTCAGGGCAATGGAATACCGCTCACTTTTTGAAGAATGCATTAATAAATTAAAGACTGAAGTAATCAGCCTTGAACTGTTTTACTTGCCTCCAGAAAATTATCTTCTTTGCTTGTGCCTCCAGGATATTTTGAACTGTCAGCACCATTCAAACCATGCCTTGTGATATCCATCAGCGGTGTCATTTCTTATCATCTCTATTGCTTCTCACACTGCCCCTCCTATCTGAACCAAATGAACAATCCTGCTCATAGCACTGTCCATCCGGGCCAGGAGTCGCTCAGCACTGGAACATGTAAATTCCAATCCAAGCTGCTCTCTTGCTTGCTGAGTGTGTGCACTGCCCGTGGGCCACTTGCCTGGACTGGGAATCTCTCAATCATGTTTATACCCCAGTGTTTTTTGACCAAGATTGCTTCTTGCTTCTGAGCTCCAACAGTTATAATAAGGTTCTAAAACAGTCTCGATTTCCCAAGGCTTTGGATTCCTTTTCCCTTCTGCCAGCAACTAGCCAGAATGCTGCCTTTGACCCAGATGGGCCACCGCACTGCAGAAGCCGCAGGGTCCCCACCGCCACCTGTCTCTGAGGAGCATGACAACTGGAGGCTCCAGCTGAAGGGCCCCAGCCACCTGAACTTCTCTCAGGACATCCACTGAAGCCCTGAGATTCCTGCCACCTTTCATGGAGGCCAACCTTTCAGGTGAACACGTTTCCCAGGCCTTGGCATTTCCCGTTCCTGACTTATTTCTTTCTGTGAGACAAATCAGGGCTCACTGTGCCACATGAACGGTCTCATCAAGTTCATTAGAACAAATCAGACTTGTGTCAGTCTGACACTCCCTTCGTCCTCGCTGGCACCTCTCTATAACACAGTGTCGAGGAGAAGCACTTTCAGAGAGACCGCCTATTTGACTTGGATACACCGAGGGCATTTCCAAGTCTTGAATGTTGCAGCAGCAGATTCTCTACATTTATGGCATGGTGTTAAAACGAAGAAAGAGTGTGGTTATGTTTTCTTGGAAAACGAAAGAGAAGGAGCCTATATCCTTCTGTGAGCTGGCCTCCACTCAGATCCTATCTCCCTTGCCCCCCCCCCACCACCACCATCCCCGCTTCTACTGTTTTCATTCAGGCTATGGTTTCTCACCCCATCCTTGAGCTGCAATGTGCACATAAGTTCATAATATGACATTGCATACTTGGGAACATCTGTAGGCCTATGTCCTTGCATTAGACTCTTGGGGACTATTCAGTTCTTTGCAATGAGTAAAGAAGCAGCCATGGCGACACACTAAGTGAACATGTCTGGTTTGCCACTCGGGTGGAGAGACAGGTTTCAACAGACCTGCAATGAATTCTGCACAGAGTGCATTTGTGGCTGTGAGAGGAGGGAGCAGCGAAAAACAGACAGAAGGGGGAAAAGAAGGAAAGCAGAAAAGAGGCAAAGAGGGAACTGGAAGCTTTTCGGGCAAATGAGAGGAACAGTTGGTAGGGAGGAAAAGATTTAAACTATGACCAAACACTGAGCCCATCCCTTCCAAGTTTAAAGTTGTCTGCTGTTCATGGCTGAAAACCCACAACTGTTTATTTTTTAATCTTATTTTCATGATTGTAGTCTTGTCAGCCTGGCATATCACCTTTTGGGGTTTCATCACTGTTTGACCAAATGGCACCATCTCTATTTAAAAATTTCTATTTTCAGAAAGGAATCTAAAGCCTCATGTTTTTAATTCATAGCAGGTGGTTAGCTGCTAACCAACTTTCTCCCTCAAGAATGATCAGATTAACTAGAGTCAGTTGCATTCCCATGACTGGTTGTCCCATTATTGAATTTTAAACTCAATCTTCCATTCAGTTATAGGCTAACATTTGAGATTATTAATGATTCATGAACATAGCCTTTTGCCACAGATACCCAAGGTTCACGTTCCCACAATTGTGCCCCATACTCCTCACTCAGCCTCACCCTACAGCAGGCGAGAGCTTTGCTATCAGCCCACATGAAGATAGAACTTATGGAAAAAGAATTAATCAAAGAAAGCATGCTGTCTCACTTACAAGTAAATCGCTTTGTGATGTCCTGTTCGCCTAATGACCTAACATACTGAGGGCAGTTGGGGGAAGTTGAGAGAAAGCAGCGCGCTCCTGGCTTGAGCTGAGCAACAGTGGCGTGTGCGGGCCAGCTGGGAATTCCCAGGAGCAGGTGGGACTCAGAGTTTACATTTGGAAATTCAATTGTATCCACTCAGTAGGAGAGATCAGGCCTCAGCAAACTAAAAAGCCATGACGTTCCTATCAGATTGCTTTATAAAGCAAAAGCCAATCAGTTAAGTTACAGTGAGAATCATGCCTCTGATTGGAAGGATCATCTCCACTAGTCAGGATGGCTCCTGCTTAGAAAAAAGACAGCTTTTCAAAAAACTGTTTGCGCCAGGCGTGGTGGCGCCAGGCGTGGTGGCACACGCCTTTAATCCCAGCACTCGGGAGGCAGAGGTAGGAGGATCGCCACGAGTTCAAGGCCACCCAGAGAATACAGAGTGAATTCCAGGTCAGCCTAGACTAGAGTGAAACCCTACCTGGAAAAACCAAACCAAAACAAAACGAAAACCTGTGGTAAAATATCATAATGGGATCATAGACTTAGAGCAAGTAGGGAATAACATGATTTACAAAACAGCCCCTGCTTATGGCACGATGTTCTGTGCTTTACTCCAGCACTTTCTTTCTGTAAAGCTCTATGTAGCAAATACCTTCAGCAGTGCTATTGTCACTGTGACTGTTCAACCACACCATTGCCCAGCAAAGCGGAGGCCTGAAAATGGCAAGACTGCTTCCCAGTAGGACTTTACACATGGGCTGGAGAGATGTCCCAGTGGTTAAGACACTTGCCTGAAAGGCCTACGGACCCAGGTTTGATTCCCCAGTACCCATGTAAAGCCAGATACACAAAGCGGTGCATGGGTCTGGAGTTAGTGTCCAGTGGCTAGAGGCCTTGGCACATCCGATATCTCTCTATCTGCCTCTCTCTCTGTCTCAAGTCAATATGTTTGTTGTATACATACGACAAGCAGGCTCCATGTGTGTGCTGTGCCTGTGTGCATGAACATGGGTAGTATTCACTAGAGCTCTCTGAGGCTGTTCCATCCTCAGCAAGAATCTGACACTCAGAGAAAGAAATCAAGTGCCTTGCTAGAAGTGCGAGAGGAGAATAATGCTATGAACAACTCCTCAAGCCAGAATTTACTATTTCAAGTTTCATTCTTACACATGTAAATTGAGTAGCCTGGAGTTAATTTAATCCAGATAGTGGCAAGAAATCTCATTAATTCTCCTTAATTCATACAAGTTATTTTCTTCTAATCCTCAACATATTTATCTCAACTGAAGGTGGTATTAGTTGCTCTAGAGAGTGGGAGAGAAACACCAATGTTCTAATCCTCGTCTAAACTGTACGGTTCATGCTAAAAGCAGGGTTTGAACATTTAGTTTCAATGTGACTCAGCAGCATTAAAAAAGTGGCTTCTTAATTATATAAAACTATGTTCTTCTTTTGCGTAATTTCCAGCTGTGCTGGGTAGACGGATTTTGTTGTTGTTTTTCCTGCCAGTTAAAATATTTCCAATTCTTCTTGTTTCTGCAATCCGTCTTCAGTCCCTTCAAAGTTCACTCCCCAATTAGGACTGTTTTGAAGTTACCTCTTTCACATGATTCTGCAGTTTTGATGTAGAGGTGAGTGGTGAATCTTTCAAATTTCAGCCTTTGACCTCACTTTTCCCAAGTTGATAAGGATATGCAAAAGAGCTGACTTTGTTTTTGCAGAAGTAGGGGAGAGAACTGAGGAGATGGCAGCAACATTATCATAGCCAGACCCATGATGTATGATGTATCCCCTAGATCTCTATGGGGTCCTGTGCAAAATGTATGGACTGGCCTGTGTCCCAGATTATTGACTTGCGGACAACTGACTTCACCAGGCCTCATGAATAACCTAGGAGCTTCTCTGCGGGAAGCCATAACGCCTCGTTCACATGCAGTTTCAAAGTCGGCACCTATGGTGGCCACTTCATCTTGACCCTAAGCCCTGATACCCACCAGGAATGCCAACATCACTTCATCACCTCACTGGAGCATGCAGGGAAGTCTGGCATACCAGAATGTTTTGAGGACCATCTTAAGGTTAGCGTATCCATAACCACTACATGCTGTGCTAGATATGTCCATGGGTTAGAGTCCTTGTTGAGGTTTGAAGGCTTCTGTGATGGTTTGAATGTCCCCAGAACCTTAGGCATTTTTTATTAAGATTAAACAACCTTCCTACTTAGCCTTCAGCAGTCAGAGCCCTTCTGGAGGAAGTGTGTCACTGGTGGTGAATTTTAAGTGCAGCCCTTCTGGGGGTGTCCTGAGTCAGCTCATGTCTCAGCTGTGGATGTGGGGTGGGCTGAGCCAGCTTCTTCTGCCATCACGAAGCTTCCCCTGGAGTCTGTAAGCCTGAAGTAGACCCTTTCCTCCCGTCAGCTGCTTTGGTTGGGAGCTTGTCCCAGCAGTGAGAAGGTAAGTGTGACAACTTCCATTTAGTGTATCCAGTGAGACATGAAACGCGTGCAGCCTGAGCACAGGAAGGCCCTCTCATGCTCACCTAAAAGTCTCCAAAGTCAAGTCCCGTTTTCAAACGCATGCAAATAAGAACCCTTATCTTATCTGCTAATCTTTTCCTTCCTGGCCTCTCCCCTGGCATTCTCCCCATCAACTGTGAGGACCGTAAAAACTATAAACGTGTCTCTGTCTCTCTCTCTCTCTCTTTCTCCCCTTGACAAGGACCACCTGAAAATAGAACTGTGCAATAAAATTTTATGAGCCTCATTCATCAGACAATGAAAGAATCCAGAGCATCTGTTTTCGTAGACTTTGGCTTTCAAGACTGTGGTTGTTGGCTACAAACTCCTATTTGTAGGATAACTGGATATTAAATCACTTTCTCCTTTCCTGACACTTTCAATATCTTCCTGTGCTAGACAAATACCTATATATAGTCAATAAACTAAAGGTGGATATTACACACAGATGCATATACACACAGAGAAACACATTAATGTCCTTTTAAATAAGATTTTCTTATATGAACACTTGTTAAATGTATCTCTAAAATATTAATATACTAATTATCCATATTCCTAAAATAGTTCACTTAGTTTACTCTAAGTGATAATGATTCCACCACACACACACCAAAAAAAAATAACAATGAACCTTATTTCCAGATAGTTATAGTGCAGAGATTAGTCCTCTCAGATTCATGGATTCCCTTGACATAAATATTGCACGTGGTTATCTGCGGCGAGCCCCCCCGACCAGCGGGAAAGAACAATCACCACACGAGGATTCTTCTTGATCACACTTTTAATGGAGAGCTCTTGGTTAACAGGAGAGCGGAAGGAGAAGGACGCGGGGGCGGGATGTGCAGCTACCTTTATAGGGGGATGGGCAATAAGGCACCTACGGATTGGCTGCTCACCCGCTTGTCACCGCCAGGCGCCACGGGATAGGCTCAGGACAGGTTGCGTCAAGCGCATGCGCGTACCTTGAATACGGTTGGCGCGAAAGCACTGTCGTAAAATGAAGTTAAACGCCACGAGGTAGATGTGGTTTCCTGCAGTGCCAGCGACATCTAGTGGTGGGGACTAGATGTGGCTCCCTGCAGTTCCCCCTTTCTATTATAAAGCGCAGCAGGTGAAGGTAGAGGTTTGATCTCTGATAAACAAAGGACATTGTGAAGACCCCAGGCCAGGTGGCCAGCCAGGCTGGTGCCTCACCCGTCCGGTACCTTTTCTCAGAGATGGGATGTCGGTACCAACCCATATGCAATCAAACATGCCCTCCATGAGGCTGCTAAGAGCATACCTCATGTGCAGTACTTTGTCTCGCAGCCTGAGCGCCAATGAATGTCGTGTTCCCAACACCAACCCTCTGCCTATCCTTGTGCAATGGGCACTTCAGGCCCTAAGGGTGCAAGGGCCAGGGGAAACTAGGTGCTCTTTAGGGCCGACAGCCAAATCTGGGGGGAGGATCCACACTCCAAAGCGGCCAGTGCTTGAGAAATAACTACCTTGTCCCGCCTGGTCTGGGCTTGCAGGCGACAAATCAACCAGAGGCACAGTGCACAGCCCCCAAGGCAGCAAACTGCAAACATCCCTACCCCTACCCACTCCTTGAAGAAGGAAAAGGCAGAAGAAAGCCAAGAGGTAAAACCCTCAGCCAGGCTAAGGTCCACTCGCGTGGAATTGATCATAACAATAGCTTGTCTTAGTTCTTCCAATTCCGCATCAAAATCTAGGGACCAATTCCCTGCCAAGTACAAGGACAGGTGCTTTGACAGATTTGCTGCCCTTGTAAAGTTTTCATATTGAACACTAGTAATACATAAGGCATTAAGTTTCCATTCACATCCCAATTGAGCGATTTGCCAAAGAACATCAATTTGCTCCTGAACTAGGTCCACCCTTTGATTTAGGATCATAATGCCACCTTTGAGTTGGGAATTTAAATTTGATTGTGTGTCTAAGGCGGCAGCTGTGGAAGAAGCCAAGGTATTTAAGGTAGAGGCGGTTTGAACGGAAGAAGCCATGGCTACACCAGCGGCTGTAGCTGCGGCAGCAGCAGCCGCCACCGCAGCAATAACAGCGGCCGTAATTCCAAAATCTCTCTTATGCCTGAACAAAGACAATGTACTAGGAGCCTCTACAGGCACGGGGACCCAACGGGGGACCCTAAGTACCATGGCTCTGTGATAGAGTGTTGCGTCCCAACATTGGGACAAATAACAAGAAGCATTAGAACAATTGCTGAAAGAAAAGTTACTAAGGACAAACATGAATGGTGGATGGACACACACCGGGGTGGGGGCATAAGAGGCATTTTTTCCTAGGTATTCTCCTATCCGGGTGACACCCCCGAGCACTCCCCCAAATCTCCATTCAAGGAATTCGCTCAGGAATAGTAGCTCATGGACTACTCCAGACACATTATTACGGGCAACTGTCCCCCCCCCGTAATAAAACAAAGGGTGTCATATCTGTGCAGCTACCATTAACCCCACACAGAACCCACTTTGAAAATGGGTTCATATTACTATCCTGTAGAAATGGTCCCTCCTTCCACGACAACTGTAAAGGAAAAAGCCCTTTCATATTCGGGGAATAAGTAAAGGTCCGTCCCACATCTGCCCAGCCCACAGTACTGGACTGGCATTCCGTCCATGGCCAAAGGTCCCCTTCATAAGTTCCCATACAGTGAGGTGCCAGGCGTGGTTGAGGCAGAGTCACAGTACCTCTCTGGCCACGAAAAAAGGTACCATTGAGCCATATCACCTCTTCTGAGAAGGGGTAACTATAAGCTTTGTGGGACGAATTCTGAAAGGTAGATTCTGGGCCCCATCTCCTGTTCCCCCTAAACCAAGCAAATGCCTGCATCTCCAGTTGTATACAAGAGTCACGTTCACGGGCGAGAGTAAAGCAGAGACTTCCACTTTCCTCGAAGTGTCGAGCCTCCCCCAGGGGGGCAAGGGTCAGGTCTTTAACAACCGTAGGGAGATTGAGACCTTGCTGAGTAGTGAAGAACCGAGGAAGGACTCTCGCCGTGTGGCGAACGGGCAGGGGCTTGGGGAAAACAGACAGGATGCCCCAGCGCAATTCTCCTCTACTAGTCTCCAGGCACATAAGGATCAGCATCCACAGGATCTTTGGCACTCGTACTTGGATGGCCATCCTCGTCCCCTGGACTCTCCTCTGGAGTTGATGTCAGCGTCTTGACTAGCCGGGCCGGGACCCAATGTGGCGATTCCTGGTCCTGTGGAAAGACACAAACAGCTCCCCTGGATCTTACCAAAGCAGGATCCGGTCCCTTCCATTTATTATCCAACACATCCTTCCACATGACCAGTTCCGGATGTGCTTGTGCCCCCTGGTGGCAATGTCTGTCTGCTGCAGACCTATCATGAACATCCAGAACTAAAAAATTAAGGGTATAGAGTGCTAGAGAGACTCTCTCCTTGGGGGTTGCATTCTCCGCTATCCCCCTTCGTTGCTTAAAAAGGATAGCTTTTAAACTTTTATTTGCTCTCTCCACAATACCTTGGCCTTGTGGGTTGTAAGGTAGGCCAGTAGTGTGGGCAACCTGCATCTGGGCACAGAAGGCACGAAAGCCAGAGGAAGCATAAGCAGGGCCATTGTCAGTCTTTAGGCGTCGCGGTTTTCCCCAAGACGCCCAGGCTTCCAAACAATGAGTTTTTACATGAGTAACCTTTTCCCCTGCAAGAGGAGAAGCATGTATGATTCCTGAGCAAGTATCCACCGAGACGTGCAGGTATTTAAGCTTGCCAAATTCCAAGACATGAGTAACATCCATCTGCCAAAGATCACCAGGTCTTAGGCCCCGTGGGTTCACACCCACATGTGGAGAAGGCAGGAAAGTGACACAGGATTGACAAGCCTTAACAATATCACGTGCCTCGGACCTAGAAATGGCAAAGGTCTTTCTTAAGGTGTTAGCAGGAACATGATACAGTCTATGGAACTCGGTGGCCATATCTTTAGGACTACTCATGGCTAACATAGTCATCCGCGTGGCTTTGTCTACCAAGTCATTTGCTTGAGATATAGGTCCTGGTAGCAAGGAGTGAGCACGAACATGAGTAACATAGAAGGGGGAAGAGCATTGCCAAATGAGAGATTGAATTTGAGAAAGAATGTTTGAGACAGGACTAGCAGAACGAATAGAAGCAGCAATTTCCAGTCCAACAACTGCATTAGCCACATACTGTGAGTCTGTGAACAAATTAAAGGGACTACCAAAAATCTGAAACACCTCCAAGACAATCATGCATTCCACAATTTGGGGAGAGTCAGGCCTATAGAACTTCACCACAGGTTCTGAGCCCTGAACCATATAAGCTCCGCGACCTGTTTTTGAGCCATCAGTGAAAATGGCAGGGGCTGAGGGCAAAGGGCCCTTTGATGTGACCCGGGGAAAATAGACTAAATTTTTTTCCACGAAGGACAGAATGGGGCTTTTTGGGTAATGGTTATCTATAGGATTTGGAAAAGCACACATAAGAATGCTCCATTCATCAACCGTACCGGATAGAGTCTCTACTTGTTCCTTAGTATAGGGGATGATAAGCTTATCAGGCAACTTTGCAAAATGAGTTAGGCACAATTTTAAACCCAAACAAGCCTGTTGGGCAACCAACTGTGGGAAGTACTGCAGGGTACGAGCTCCCAAGGAATGTCCATGAATCCACAAAAGAGGGCCGTCCTGCCATAGCACTCCCGTGGGGACATCCCTTGTTTTTAGAATACAAAGAAGAAGTGGACTAGAAGGGTCAAAGCGTTTAAGCTGTGCCTTCATAAGAGCCTTTTCTATTTTGCTTAAGGCTTGACGAGCTGGCTCAGTGAGCACACGAGGAGAGGTAATCTCAGGATCACCCTCCAAAATGGAAAACAATGGTAACAAATCTGCACGTGGGACATGGAGAAAACCTCGCAACCAATTAATGTCCCCCAAAAGTTTTTGAAAATCATTTAATGTATGCAAATGGGAGGTACGGATGCAAATTTTTTGAGGTTTCACAGACTGAAGGCCAATGACGGACCCAAGGAAATTTACTGAATCCGTTTGCTGGACCTTCTCTGGGGCAATAAAAAGACCCTTATGTTCCAATGCCTTGACGACCTCCTGAAAGGAGACATGCAAAACATCTAAGGTGGGGGCTGTGAGTAGGATATCATCCATATAGTGGATCATACGTAAAGAGGGGAACTGTTGTCTTACTACAAATAACACTGAGTCTACATAAAGCTGGCACATAGTGGGACTGTTGGACATCCCTTGTGGCAACACACGCCACTGAAAGCGGGCATCAGGCTTCTCATGATTTACAGCTGGTAATGTGAAAGCAAAACGCTCTCTGTCCTGAGGGCAAAGGGGTATGGAGAAAAAACAGTCTTTAATATCTAAAACCATCACTGGCCATTCCCTGGGGAGAGCAGAAAGCGCTGGCAGGCCCCTCTGAACTGGGCCCAGGACCTGCATTTGAGCATTGACAGCCCTCAAATCATGTAATAATCGCCACTTTCCAGAGGACTTTTTAATCACAAATATAGGTGTGTTCCAAGGGGAAATAGAGGGCTCCAGGTGGCCTAACTGCAATTGTTCCTCAATTAACCTCTGGGCTGCTTCCAGTTTTTCCTGTGAGAGGGGCCACTGAGGAACCCACACTGGCTTATGAGTCATCCAGGGTATGGGCACCTGTTCAAAATTGGAAGCAGAATTTTCAGTGGTCCCTAAGAAAAACCCAACCCAAAGCGATCCAGCTTCTCCTCCGGGATGATGGGCTGAGGTCGCCCTTGAAGGTGCTTCCCTAGACCTGAACCTGGAACAAAGCCCTGAATTTTCATCATATTTTTACTAGCTTCTGAATATTCATTAGTCAAACGGAGATTCATCTGGGTCTGAATATCTCTTCCCCATAAATTAATGGGAACATCCAACACAAAAGGTTGGATTTTTCCCTTTTGACCCTCTGTAGTGGTCCATGTTAACTCCTTTGCACTCATATGTGGTGTTTTAGCAAACCCTAAGCCTTGCAAGATCTGAGCTGATCTCTGCAAGGGCCAGGCTTTTGGCCAAGAATCTAATTTTATTATACTTTTATCTGCCCCAGTGTCCACCAGTCCTGAGAATTCTCTTCCTTCTATGGTCAGGCGCAGAAGGGGTCTTTGATCCAACTCCAAAGACAAGCAGGTTAAGTCCACACCGGTAGACCCAAGGCTCTTGTCACCCCTTTCCTTATCTAGTGCAGGAAATAGAGAATGGTTAGAAGGCAAAATCAGCAATTGGGCAATACGGTCCCCAGGGGCCACTGACACTGCCCCATAGGGGGAATGACAAAGAATTTTAATTACACCTGTATAATCTGGATCGATAACACCGGGGAAGACTATGAGACCCTTTAAAGTAGAGGAGGAGCGCCCCAAAAGAAGGCCCACCGTATCTCTTGCTAGCGGGCCAGACACATCTGTGTCCAGGATTTGCACGCCCATTTCCGGAGTTAAGACCAATCCGGAGGTGGCACAGAGGTCCAGGCCTGCGGAGCCCGATGTTGCTCTCCGGGCTGAGGCAGCGGGGGATCTGGCGCCACAGTCACCGGGACCTGAGGTGTCTGCATTGCCCCATAGATTTGTGGGCCCTGGGGACGTGGGCCCTTCCCCCCGTTTTTTTGGTCCTGATTACTTGAAAGAGGGGGGAGGGGCAAACCATTAATATCCCTCACAGATCTACATTCATTAGCCCAGTGTTTTCCCTTCTTACATCTAGGACAAGTCCCAGGGGGGCGCTGTGCCGGTCCCGCATCTCGGACAGGGGCTGGGCTATCCGCTTGAGGACATTGGCGTTTAAAATGTCCCAATTGACCACATCGGAAACAGCCCTTTTGAGTCCCTGTCCGTTGAGCCTTAGCGGCAGCTAGGACCGCTGCTGCTAATCCTGCATTAGACAGAGGCCCCCCTATCTCTCGACAGGCTTTGAGCCAGTCATCCAATGTTCCCTTTCTTACTGGTTGTATAGCCTTTTTGCACTCCTTAGTGGCCTGTTCAAATATTAGCTGTCGTATAAACGGCATGTTGTGGTCAGCAAGGCCAATTGTCTTTTCTGCCACTTCCAACATTCTAGCTGAGAAATCAGAAAATGACTCTGTAGGGCCCTGAACAATCTTAGTCAACTGTCCTGCGGCCTCTCCCTTATTGTGGAGCTCCTTCCATGCCTGATAATGAATATTATTAATTTGGATATACACGTCTGGATGAAAATCGAGCTGATCTGTAAGAAAGGGACCAGTCCCCAGAAGCATATCAGAAGACCAGTCCCAGTCCCCTTTCATAATATTCTGCCTAGCTTGTTCTTGGGCTTTATCAGAAATCAGTGATCTGAAATCCAAATATTGCCCCCTCGTTAGGCAAGCCCGGGCTAAATCTAACCAATCACCAGGAGTAAGGTAGCGCTGCGTGAGTCTGCGAAGCAGCATAAGTGAATAATCAGCAGTGGGTCCAAAGTCTTTGCAGGCCTGGACTAAATCTTTAAGTTCCGTATAGGGGATTGGCTCCCAGCCTCTTTGATTGGTAGTGTTATTCAAAAAAACCGGGAAAGCGGAGGCCAGGCGGGACCACGTGCGCGGCTTAACAAAATGGCTGCGATCCTCGGCTGGGACATAGGGGGGGGGAACATGAGGGCGTGGCAGAGCACTAGGCGGTGCTCGGTTTCGAATACCAACTTCCTCTTTTAAGGCACTCCTCCCCCTAACCGCGGGAGGGCAGACACGCCTGCCCACAAACTGAGTATCCTGAGTACAAAGCAAAGCTGCCTCCTCTAAATCCTGTCCCTCTGTCCCACTGGAGTCCTCCTGATCAGAAGCAGAACTACTGCCGTGATCGTCCCGTATACTCAGGTGTCGCAGCGGCTGTAGGGAAGGATATAACCCCACAGCCCCCTGCTGCGGCGGGGCCCTAGGGAAGTCCTCACCCCTCCTGTGCATACAGCCGGAGCCCTCATTACTCCCTTCTAACGGGGGTGCCTTCTCCTCTACAGGGCAGGGAACCTTTTCCTTGAAATGACTGGCCACATTGGGAACTCCTCCCGGGAACTGACTGGCCCTTTTTTCCTGTACTTCCGCATATAATCTGGGTTTGCTATCCCCACTTGCATCAGATTCTGACAAACTATCCTGATGTTGCCTGAGCCGTCTCCGGCCCTCCTGAAGTGGGTCCGGGTGGCTTCCAGAACGTAAACAAGAGTGTATCATCCTCCAGAAAGGGAGGGTACCTCGACCTAAGTGCCCCTCCTCCCTAGCCGCCTCAAGGTCTTTACCCAGCTTTTCCCATGAGGGCAATGAGAGATCTCCGGACACCGCAAACCATGGAGCCGCAGCATCAATGTCCTTAACAATCTTTTTAATAGTGGCATTAGAGACCTTTAGATCACGTTGTTTCAAAACTTCCTTTATAGGCTGAGTAAAATCAATGGGAGAATGCCGTGCACTCGATGTATTGCCCATCACGAGCTGGAAGGCTGGAAATAAAACTAACAGCCAGCCCCACGCTATCTACTGAGGATTTATCTGACTCAAGGCTCCAAGGACCAGAGCCGCGTTGTCTACCGCGGGTTTAACCGGTCCAGGCTATTAGCAGACTAGGCAGGATAGAAACGAACGCAAAACAATAGAAAGACCCAGACAAAACAAACAAAAAACAGCAAGAACAGCGAGGCCCTCAGACACGGACATGACTGAGACACAGAAAAGAAAAGAAAAAAAAAGAAAGAATGACTTACCGGTACCTTCCTCTCCGTGTGTCAAGTTCTGAATCCTCCTTTGGTCCTTCCCTGGTGACCACAAGGCTCCCGGCGTCCCGGAACTGTTTCGGCACCACTTTGCGGCGAGCCCCCCCGACCAGCGGGAAAGAACAATCACCACACGAGGATTCTTCTTGATCACACTTTTAATGGAGAGCTCTTGGTTAACAGGAGAGCGGAAGGAGAAGGACGCGGGGGCGGGATGTGCAGCTACCTTTATAGGGGGATGGGCAATAAGGCACCTACGGATTGGCTGCTCACCCGCTTGTCACCGCCAGGCGCCACGGGATAGGCTCAGGACAGGTTGCGTCAAGCGCATGCGCGTACCTTGAATACGGTTGGCGCGAAAGCACTGTCGTAAAATGAAGTTAAACGCCACGAGGTAGATGTGGTTTCCTGCAGTGCCAGCGACATCTAGTGGTGGGGACTAGATGTGGCTCCCTGCAGTTATCAACTTCTGTGTGAGAAAATACCTGAGAAAACAACTAAAAGGTATGAAAGAATTATTTTGGCTTTCAATTCCAGAAGTTTCAGTCAAGGGTCTTGTGGTGGTTTGATTCAGGTGTCCCCCATAAACTTAGCTGTTCTGAATGCTATGTTCCCAGTTGACTGTGTGGCTTTTGTCTTTTGGAGCTGATTTTAAAAAGGAATGTGGAAGGATTTGAAACCTTGACCTAAGAGATGCCTTGCATTGATGTAAGTACAGCTTGATGGACTATTCTGGTCAGAGTTGAAAGACCTGAATGCAGTAAGAACTATGGACTGTGAGGTTTGGCTTATGAGGGTGAGAAAGAGATTTTCCTGGACTGGGCTAGCAGTTTGTGTAAGGAGCTTGCTGTTATGCTCATGTCCTGAGAAGTTGTGCAGAGTTGCATTGCATAGAGATGGACTGGTGTGAGCAGAGGGATATGGCATAGAAAAAATGAAATCTTTGGGTGAACTGCTGCCCATTCAACTGCAATTGAGAGATTACAACCTTTGGGATTGGGCCAGCTGACCTGCACTGGGACAGAATGTAGACTCTTTTGAAGGGGCCTGAGTGCTCAAGGAGTGTCCTGTTCTTCAAAGTCAGCTTTATTCCACCTGGATTAACAAACTGGCACCCTCCCTAGTTTGCTGGTTGCCTGCATGGAGACCCCATGGGGCCATAAGGATGAACTGTGTATTGCAATGGAGACCCAGTAGAGATGCTGGGACCATGAGATGGCTGCTAAGGAAAGCTTCTGGACTCAGATGAAGTTTTCCAGGACTGTGAGTAGCCTAGCTGGAGGGGCAAAATTGGAACTCCAGAAAATTGTTACTGGTTAGAATTATCAAACTTGGAGATTTGTCACTGGCTACAGTTGTTGGATCTGAAGCTACAGAGTGTGTTGTTTGCCCTGGTTGTTTTAAATCTTTTATTAGCTGAATGTTTCTTTGTTATGCCCAATGCCATCTTTTGCAGTGTGAATGTTTATTAGGTGCCATTATGGGTTTTGGGGGGATTTGTTTTGGGGTTCTTTTTTTGGTATTATGGCTCAGTTAAAAGACTCTAGATTATGGGGATGTTTGAACAACATTGGGATTGATAAAAACTGTGGGGACTTTTAAAGTTGAATGAATGCATTGAATTTTAAATTATATATGGTTATAAGTTTATGGGGGCCAGGGGTGGAATGTGGTGGGTTGACGCAGGTGTCCACCATAAACTTAAGTACTCTGAATGCTAGTCTCCCCAGCTGATAACAATTGGAAATTAAAGCTTCCTGGAGGCAATGTATTGTTGGGGCAGGCTTATGGGTGTTATAGCCAGTTTCCCCATACCAGTGTTTGGCACACCCTCCTGTTGCTATGGTCCACCTGATGTTGGCCAGGAGGTGATG
Source organism: Dipus sagitta (assembly GCA_036346955.1). Classification (NCBI taxonomy): domain Eukaryota; kingdom Metazoa; phylum Chordata; class Mammalia; order Rodentia; family Dipodidae; genus Dipus; species Dipus sagitta. Next base: position 173,230,074 of record CM070774.1, read on the forward strand.
TCCACCCTCTGCTCATGCCATTGTTTTCCCCTGCCATCATGGAGCTTCCCCTTGAGCCTATAAGCCAAAATAAACCACTTTTTCCCACAAGCTGCTCTTGGTCAGGGGATTTCTACCAGGGATTTCTACAACGCAAACCTGACTGCAACGGGTCTCTTGGCCCCATTGTTTCTGAGTCCAGATTGAGGCAGAATGTCAAGATCCTACCAGAAACCCACTTCCACCACATAGTTGCTCCCTCCTAATTTCCACCACTTCCAAGTAATGCCATTGAATTATGAACAAACCACTGATTCAGCTAGAGCCTTCATGAGTCAAACACTTAACCGAAGCTCCTCTTTTGGGACCAAGCCTCCAACAAGTAAGCCATCAGGGGACCTTTTAACTCTAAACAACAGCAGTAGAGAACATTGCGTGCTCCCACCTTCAACAGACCATGTTTGAGCCTGAGTCCTCACTACTTGGACATGGGCAAGCAGTAAGGGGAGAAGAGAGTTTGTCCAGAAGCAATTATACGATGTTTCTAAGGAGTCACAAAGACATATGCATTTAAAACCCATATATTAGAATTTAGGCCACCAAATTAAAACATAACACTTCTGTAAAAACCAAACAAATCAAAGCATATGTTCTCTGAGGGACAAGAGACCATCTTCTTTTCTTAGGATTTCTAAAGTCAAGATGAGGCGCAGAGTAGTGCAGGCGCACACCTGTAATCCCAATAGAGCAGAGACATGGGGCTTGCTAGATGGAAGCCAGTCTATGTTATACATTAAATTGAAGGCTGTGCTGGGATATATAACAAGACCCTGTCCCAAATACAACAAAACAGCTGCACAAAACCTCAGAAATATAAAAGGCTGAAATAACATTACACTACTCATTGCATCATATTAGCCATTTTTTATAACCCATTTCACTATTTGACTATTCTACAAGCAGAAAGTTTATTTTATGTTTTGAGTTGTAAAGACCAATTTTTGTCATCATACTAATTTATAATCTTAATAATAAGTCAAGTATAATCCTCATAGCTCAGGAGTCATACATATACACACACACGCATGCACACACACACACAGACACACACTCATGGTTTATAAGTTCAGAACATTTAATATTTTCAAGTTCTATTTGAAGAATCATGTGAAAACTTATATTTGAATTTGTTGTGTTATCCAGTGACAGCATTGGCCTAATTACATATAGAGTTATAATATGTTCTACAGTCCAGTTTCTAGCTCTGTGATTATTGTTGCAATAGTTAAACCTTTTAAAATTCCTACTCACTTAATAGACTCAGCTCATAAAATTTTTAAACTTTCTTCATATTTTTTCCAAATATACTGATTAATTCCTGATTTCACTTTTCTTTATGACTCTTGCTTGCATTTGATAATTTTTAGAGTAATCATAAAAACATCTCTCCATATCTAATGTACTCCTGAGCTTATACCCTATATTATATCTTGAAATAAAATCAACCTATGCATAAATTCTGAAAACAGAAAAGATTAACATTACGCTTAAAATACTGACAGTAAACTTATTACAGGCTTATTTCAAATTATGATATATAGAAAATTAATGTTGCAAGATATAGTTATTGAAATTTTGAGTGTAGAGTGACATATTATTTTTTTCAGGAAAGTAAAGGGCTCTTGGTTCCCAAAGAAAACATATTTTGTTAGCAAGTGTCACTTATGAAATACATGGGCTGCCTCAGTAACAATTTTAAAACAGTCATCTCTAGAAGCAAATATAGTTCACAGAAAGAAATTACACTTTCTATGGAACCCTAAATTATTTTAGAGTTGTTCTCAGTGAGATGCTAAAAATACCTGCCCATCTTCTATTCAGTATTCCCATTCTTTGTCCAGGACTTATTAGGGCAGATAGGATCTGTCTTTGGTCCTCTTTTTATTTTAGATTATACTGTGCTTTCCATAGCATGCGGGTTCCTTCTGCCTTGTTAAAACACTTCATATTAATGTCTCATTTACTTGGTTACTAATGAAAAGCATTAATTGAATGGTATCTCATGAAAAGCAATACTTCTTTTTTCTTAGAAAGTAGATTCAGCCCGCCTTTACTACCAATATACTGTAGGTGACTAGACAAGTGTCTAGCTTTGTGATACACAAACTTGTTAAATTCTATTCACATATAAAATTGTGTGTGTGAGAGAGAAAGATGTGTGAAGGTCAGAGGATAATTTTCCAGTTTCTTACCCTTCCCCCTCATTGGAGGCAGGTGTGTTCAGCCTTCCAGGAAATTCTTCTGACTCTACCATCAGCGCAGTCAGACCACAATGCCTACAAAGGCTGCGAGAGACATTTTACTCAGAGTCTGGGAACTGAACTCGGCTACTCAAGTACCAAAACACTTCATCTACTGAACCACCTCCTGAGTCCCTAAAAGGCTAATGGGGTTGATTCATAAATAGGTAGGTGCTTGGGCTGGAGAGATGGCTTAGCGGTTAAGCGCTTGCCTGTGAATCCTAAGGACCCCGGTTCGAGGCTCAACTCCCCAGGACCCACGTTAGCCAGATGCACAAGGGGGCGCACGCGTCTGCAGTTCATTTGCAGTGGCTGGAGGCCCTAGAGCACCCATTCTCTCTCCCTCTCTCTATCTGCCTCTTTCTCTCTATCTGCCGCTCTCAAATAAATAAATAAATAAATAGGTAGGTGCTTTTCTTTAATCAAATATGACATTATGCATAATGCTCCCCACATTCTCACTTATAAGATCTCTCCTATAGCTCTCTTTATGAGCAGCTAGGAAGATCTCTCTGCTTTTTACGTTTGTTAGCTGATTTAAACCCCCACAGTTTCCCTTTTCTCATCAACAAAATGGTGAGCAGAAATGAGAAAACCTTTTCCTCATAGTATGGTTATGTGTATTAAATGCAGCAATATATTCAAGAATAGATTTATTCCATTCTCTCTCTCTCTCTCTCTCTCTCTCTCTCTCTTTCTCCCTCTTTCTCTCTGTGTCTGTCTGTCACTCTCAAATAAGTAAACAAAAAAATTTTAATGGGGCTGGAGAGATGGCTTAGAAGTTAAGTACTTGCCTGTGAAGCCTAAGGACCCCAGTTCGAGGCTCGATTCCCCAAGACCCACGTAAGCCAGATGCACAAGGTGGCTCATGCATCTGGAGTTTGTTGGTAGTGGCTGGAAGCCCTGGTGTGCCCATTCTCTTTCTCTCTCTCTCTTTCCCTCTCTCTCTTTCTCTCTCTCTGTCTGTCACTCTTAAATAAATAAATAAACAAAAAAATAAAAAGAATAGATTTACTAAAAAATGCCAACTGGCATTCCCAATGGACAGTCCATATAAGTTGTCTTTTTCAGCTCTTTTTATTCTAGCTGAAATAGCTGCTATCTATTATACAATTATTTTATTAAAGAATGATGTGATTCTCTGCTTGAACAAGAACCTGCTTTACCTTTGGAAGTCATCTAGTTTACACAAATGCTAAACACAAACATCCATCGTGTGGATTATGATGCTATAGTCAGTTCAATAAATAGTGGAAGAAGTAAAGTTAACTAAAAGGCATTTAAGTGGAAACTATAGTATCTCCATGTGCTCCAAGATCTTTTATTAAGTTCTGATCATTATTGCTGGAGGTAGGTAAGCTTTAGACTGATCTGAATGAAGTAAGATGTGACATAACTTGTTACATTTGAACTCCTGCCATACATAAATTGTGCATCTAGGTACATACCACATAATATACTTCAGTTCTTTTTTCATGTTTTCCTAATTTTCAGGAGATTATTCTATCTAGGTATATTGATGGATTACTAAAGCTAAATTTTGCACAGGCTGATGTGTTTCTTAGGACTTTGTTTCATGTGACAGAAACCAACGCAGCCACACCAACCCAATACAAAACATACCATGACTCAGTTAGCATCTGTCTTTCCCAAATGCAGGGTCAAGTGGACCTGCAGACAAATTACACACCTGAAATTATTGTCTTAGTTTGGGAAAGGTATAGTTTCCTGTGAAAATACTACTACCTTTGGGAAAACTGATCTCCTGGATCAAAAGTGAATTCGAAGGAGGATAAAAATTAGCCAGCTTTAAGAGCAAGCGACCAGGTGCCAGGCAGATAGTTGATGTACCTTTATAAAGCTCTTGCTGTAATGAAGGAGCAGAGTTCCAATTTCCAGCTCCCATGTAAATGCCAGACCTACATAGCAACCAACCTGTAAACCCAGAGCTAGGAAAGCAAAAACAGGGGACCCCTCCCACCCCCGAGGGCAAACTAGCTAGATAGTTTGCTAAACAAGCCAAATTAGTGAGCTCTGGGTTCAAAAGCAAGTCCCAATGTCAATAAGTAAGTTGAAGATCAATCAAGAGACACCCCCAGTGCTGACCACACTGAGTCATTTGTGCACCCACATGCGTACACACATACACATCCCACAACATATACTCCAGAACACTATGTAGAAATGAAAATTAAAAATAATGTAAGAGTTCAGGCACAAAAATCTACCAATGGGAACTAGTAATATTTATCAGTAAAACAGCTCTTCTGAAAAGTAGAAGTCCAGTTAGCTATGGATGGGCAGACATTAAAAATACGGTGTTGTGGTTTGGGATCTTTGTTCCAATTTCTTTTCTTTCTTTCTTTCTTTTTTCTTTTTTTTTTTTTCTTTCTTTTTTTTTTCCCAAGGTAGGGCCTCACCTGAAATTCACTATGTAGCCTTAGACTGGCCTTGAACTCATGGCAATCCTCCTATCTCTGCCTCCCAAGTGCTGGGACTGAAGTCATGCGCCACCACACCCGGCTTTAGATTCCCTTCTAAACGTGGTTGATTGCTCTGTTCTCAGTTCATGAGCGAGACTCAGAGGGACTGCTAGTGTCAAATCAGTAACAGAAGAAATTCAGTCTGGGGGTTAAAGGGTGGTGGTGTCTGGCAGGCCAATGGGTGATTCAGTTTCTCCCTGGGTGAGATGAAATAGCGAGAGGGGGAAATGAAGTGAACTTTCAAGAACCCCTTGGGAACTTAAAGCAGTACGCCGTGATTTAACTCTGTTCTCGCTGCTTATCGCTCATGCCCTGGCTGCCACCCTCCTCCGCTCTAACCTCTCCTCCCTTTCCTCCCACGTGTCCTCACAGGTAGACTTGAAGAAACACAAAAATGATCATCGACACAAATTCTGAAGAAAACAAAAAGAGGTGGAAAAGAGAGTGTTTGGGATCTTCAGGGAGGAAGAAAACAATTTCTTAGCTCAGGGTGGCATTCTCTGAATTCCTTCAGAATTGCAATGATATCACTGTGCACTTGATTTATAAACTCCTGGGGCAGAGGTGGGATACGAAGACTCTTTTTATTCCCACAAAGTGGCACAGTACAGAAAACTAGTCAATGTTTACTGCTGAAAGAGCGTGCATGGGCACATGCACACACATGCATCTGTATACAAACGTGCAACATGCACACACACACTGAAAATGATTAAACACTAGTGAATTCCTTAACAGGACTTTCTAGCATCACTGCAGAAATAACGAGACAGCTATAATGAGGTCTGGGAGTTGATTGGAAGTTTTAGATTTTGAACAAGAAAACAATATTTAATTTTGAATTTTAGTTAAGAATCAAGTAAGTAGGGAAGACCCAGAATGCTATGGTATCAAAAAGACAAGGGGAAAAATTATTTTAGGAAGACAATTGGTAATATCAAATCCTACCAAGCCACCAAATAAAATATTTAAAGAAAAATGCCTAATGCATTAAGGGGAATATTTTTGTTAACTTATCAGAAATGTAAAATGTTTCAGTCTTTTAATATGGCTGTACTTTAGCTTATTAAAATGAAATATAAAGTGCACCAACCATCTCATATTTGATTTGCCTGGAAAACACATAACCAGAATGAATGCATTCATTCACTCAACAGGTGGAAAATGAGCACACTAGTACTGTGCTGGCCAGTGGAATAAAGACAGGGTAAACATGGTAGACTCTCAAGCCACCATGTACCTGACTTGCCACTTTTGAATTTGGGACTATATGGAATTTTGAGGTTATATGAAAATCACCCTAAGAAACTACTGGAAAGTACATATACCCTGGGACTTCACCCCAAACTGAATGAATTTGAATCTTCTGCCATAGGATCAAGCACTCAGTATCTGTTGAGGTTCCAAAGGTAATGGTAGCAAACATCAGTATTTCATTTTTTAAGAGTTAAAGAGACTTTATTAGATTCAGAGAAGTACAGAAAGCTCCTGCCATGTGGAAGGCAGGAAGGGGCAGAGAGCCGGGTGGAGAGGATGGGGGGCTTACCGGAGTAGGGACCTGCAGGTTCAGGAGAGGAGAACAGCCGAAATAGCCACGTCAGTGTTTTAATCCACTGAACGTTGTCATAACATAAAGACAAATCTGTGGTTTCTGTGCCCGTGCCAGCAAGTAGGAGAAATTCACTAACCCAGACATTTTCAGTGTCAAATGCCAAGTACTACTGGAATATAATGCAATTCTACATAGGTACAAAAGAATGAAAAAATATGTTGGTTCTTGGGGCAACAAGTGAAACCTAGATGAAAAAGAAGTCATAATGTTTTTGTGATGAAGTAACAATGGGTATTTCAAGGCAGCCTTGATGGCTTGGGATCCCCATACTTGGGGAAGGGACTTGGTATAACCTAGAATTAATAACTGTAGATCACGCTAAGAAAACATCCCTGGAACCTGAGTTCAGAAAGTGTAAGTCTCTTGTCTCATACTAAGGTCATTTGGATAATATAAAACTATACAAATTTGGGGATTTTGAAGAGGAACTAATTCCTGCCACCTGTACGCATTGCAGGTTAAATCCTGTGTGGAGAGAGAGTTGCTGTGACTTGCCCTTCTTGAGACCCACAGAAGAGCACCGACTGAGTTCACCTGGGTTGCTAGAACAAAAGTACCATGAACTGTGTAGACTATAAACAGCAAAAGATCATTTTTTACCATTCTGTAAGCTGAGAGTCCAATGTCAAGATTCTAGCAGATTTGTGTCTGGTGAGGGTGGCTTTCTGGCTCCTAGGTGGCACACTTCTCTGGCACGGCAGAAGGACAACTCTGGTTTCCTTGGCCTCAGACACAGACACAAATCCCATTCATGAGGGCTCTATCACACTCCCAAAGACTGCATCTCCTAGCACCACTATCAGGAGCATTAGGATTTAAACATGAATTTATGAGTGAGGAAAATTCACTACTTAGCAAGGAAGAATTTTAAACTTTCAACCCAGAGACATGTAGTTAAAACTCCTAACAATGAAAACAAAGACATAGTGCTACAAGCAGCAAGAGAGAAAGAACACACTACATACACAGGCAATCCCATCAGAGTGACCTCAGACTTCTCAAGGGAAACCCTGAAAGCCAGAAGGGCCTAGAATGAAACACTTCAAAGTCTAAAAAACTATGGCTTCCAACCCAAAACTACTCTACCCAGCAAAAGTATCTCTCATAATAGAAAAGTATCTCTCATAAAAGGCATTGTGGAAATCAGTGTGAAGGTTCCTGAGACACCTAAAAATATATTTACAATATGTCCCAGCTATAGCACTCCTAGGCATATATCCTAAGGACTCATCTCATTACCTTAGAGAGACGTGCTCAATTATGCTTATTGCCACTCTATTGACAATAGCTAGGAAATAGAACCAGCCTAGATGTCCCTCAACTGATGAGTGGATAACGAAGATGTGGCACATTTACACAATGGAGTTCTACTCAGAGGTAAAGAAAAATGAAGCTATGAAATTTGCAGGAAAATGGATGGATTTGGAAAGTATTATACTTAGTGAGGTAACCCAGGCCCAGAAAGCCAAACGTCACATTTTCTCCCTCATATGTGGATCCCAGTTACAGATGATTTGGCTTCTATGTGAATAGGAAGAAAACTCAGTAGCAGAGGCCAGTAAGCTAGAAAGGAGATATAAAGGGAGGGAGGGGGGACTTAATAGGATGGTATTTTATATATGTAAGTAGAAGAGCAGATTAATGGGGTGAAAAGGCCTAAATGAGGTCAGAGTAAGAGACTGAGTAGAGGAAATATGGAGGGAGGTCTAATCAAAATCTAAGAGGATATAAATAAGTCATATGGAAACCTACTCTTTTGTACAGTGATACACTCAGGAGCCATAGATTGTTACTAGAAAATTTTCAGTGCCAGAGATGGGATACCTTCCAGTGAGTTGTTGGCCAGGGAAGTCCCTGATGTTGCCCAAACATTACAGGCCATTGCTGAGGCCCTTGATTTCCCACCAGAAATAGATGGTAAGACCCTATTGCTGAAGACTCCACATACTTAGGCTGAAGGTCACTGAGAAATCCTGCTGGAACTGAGCTGATAACCTCCTCCATGTAGACCAGCTGACAGAAAGCTGAAAAAAGCCATGCTGCATGCAGTTGAATGGGAGAGAAAGAAATCACTAGTGAAGACACTCATCAGTGGACACTGCAAGCCTTATATTTGGCCAATCAGGCCAAATGAGCCAACAGGTGCAATAGTGGCATGGTTGTTATGGGGGTAACCAACCACCCTCTTATTTCACTGGAGGCCCACTCCATGGGAGGGAATACCTCCCTATTACTGAAAACCTACAACAGGGGTAGTCATGAGCCCTAGGGGTGTAACATCTGCTGGTGTCTAGCTAAATGTATATACTATGCTCACCAAACTGCCGAGTAAGCACTCCTCTTAATGTGCATACACATATATTAATGCTACTCTCGCTTTTGGTTAGAGAATCTTCTCTTTTCAGATGCCAGTGACCTTGGGATGACTCAGAAGGCACCATGGTGCTGGAAAGAAGTGACAGAGGAGTGGTCAGCACTGAATTATCTCTGCCACACTTTCCAAGGCTAAGGGTCCATTGTGGAAGAGGTGGTGGAAAGAATGTAAGAGCCAAAGGAAGGGTAGGACTCCTTACAACATGCTCCCCCCAGACACAAAATGGCCTGGATATCCATGACCTCACAGTGCCTGACACTACCTACACAAGACCATCACAATAGGAGGAAAAGATCATGACATCAAAATAAAAGAGAGACTGATTGAGAAGGGGAGGGTATATGATGGAGAGCAGTGTTTCAAAGGGGAAAGTGGGGGTAGGGAGGGAATTAACCATGGGATATTGGTTACAATTATGAAAGTTGTCAATAAAAAAAGCCAGATCTGTGATTATATGAACACTAATCCAAACCTATAGTAATATGTCAGGAATCCACACAGAAGAGTCAGACAACCAATATCAAGAGTCTATAAGAATATCACATGGCTGGAGAGATGGCTTAGCAGTTAAGGCGCTTGCCTGCAAAGCTAAAGGACCTTGGTTCACTTCCCCACGACCCACGTAAGCCAGGTGTACAAGGTGGTACATGTGTCTGGAGTTCGTTTGCAGTGGCTAGAGGCCCTGGTGTGCCCATTCTTTCTCTCTCTCTCTCTCCCTCTCTCTCTCTCTCTTTCTCTCTCTCTCTCTCTCTCTGTCAAATAGTAAAAATAAATAAAATATTAAAAAAGAAGACCATCACAATAACCAAAAGTAAAGTAGGCTGAAAAAAGTACAAAGCCCAGGAAAGCACCAAACCCCAAAAAGCACCCCATCATGGCCGGGATTAAATTGAACCTCACAGTTATAACCTTAAATATTAATGGTCTTAACTGTCCCATCAAAAGGCACAAGTTAACAGGGTGGATCAGAAAAAAAATGGGCCCTTGTTTCTGCTCTCTTCAAGAAACCCACCTCAGCACTAAAGATAGACACCTCCTGGGGGTAAAAAGATGGAAAATGATATTCCAAGCAAATGGGAATAAGCAGCAAGCAGATGTTGCTATATTAATATCTGATAAAATAAACTTCATAGCACTCATTTTTTTTAATTCAGGAAACACATTGATTGTTTGATTTTTCAGTTTCACAGGTAGGGGGCAGTTGGTCTCAGGATAAATCACACATACTTAGTCTCACACAAAATCCCATGGAGATGAGACATTGCATTCACACTTTAAGATTGTTTTTCAGAATGGGTTGAAATTTTTTGAACCCATGGAAATGAATGAATATATCTTGTATATAAGAGCATGAAAGTTGCGAGAATAAGGGTGGGAGCCTATTGTTTAAATAATGGTGTGCACTTAAAAATCATTGTGAAACTTAGTCTCTAAGGCAACAGTAAAGAACTATTGCTTCTGGGATTCAGCCTCATGAAAAAGGACGCTTTTTGATAGAACTCTCTAAAGCTGGGCGTGGTGGCGCACGCCTTTAATCCCAGCACTTGGGAGGCAGAGGTAGGAGGATCGCCATGAGTTCGAGGCCACCCTGAGACTCCATAGTGAATTCCAGGTCAGCATGAGCTTGAGTGAGACCCTACCTCAAAAAACAAAAAAAAGATAAAAAATAAAAACGAAAAAAAAAAAAAAAAACTCTCTGGACTGTACCCATGCCCCTGGTGAGGATACAACAGTAATGTGCCTTCTTGGGAAGGAACAAAGACTAGCTCTCATTTGACACCTTGATCTAAAGTAATGGTAGAGCAGCAGAAATAGACTAATCGCTTAAATTGTAAAAAAGTTAAAAAAAATTTTTGTTTGCAAAATACTAACTCATGATTTTTTTCTACTCTTGTTCTATCATCAATTTTCTTACTCAGTTCTCATTTTATTTCATTTCTTCTATAAACTTTGGCTTATCTTATGCTGTTATAAATTTCTTCATATTCATGCTAGCCAGCTCCCTATTGCTATAATTATAAATCAACTCATAAAATCAGAAGTGTACTTTGTCTTACAATTTTGGAAGTACATCAAGAATCAGCCCTTTTATTTTGGGCCTGTAGGAAATCAGAGCATCCTGGTGTAACTGTGTGAAGAAGGAAGCCTGGTCACCTTATAGCTAGGAGGTAAGCAGTCTAAGAGCCTCAACATCTCGGCTAAGGTCATGACCTTGAGGACCTAGTGATCTCCCACTAAGCCCCACCTCTTTAAGACTCCATTATCTCCCAATAAGGCCATAACTGAAGGACAAGTCTTTACTACAGCAAGGTGCACAGTTAGGTTGCTTATGTAATATCTTTTCTCTTTCATTAGATCACTGTAAAACCCCCTCTGAACACTGCCTTAGCTGCTCCTCATAAGATGTGATAGTGGTGGCTTTATTTTTCATCTCAAGATATTTTCTAATTTCCCCTTTGATCTCTTCTTTAATTGTCTAAGATTGTATGCTTTAATTTTGACAGATTGGCAAATTTCCATTATTTTTTAGTTACATTCTATTGTAACTAAAAGTCATAAATTTAATATAATTTAAAACTTATTATCTCAGTCCTATTTTGTGATCTACCATTTATGTGTCCTAGCGAACATTGCATGTGGGCTTCAGAAAGCGCTGCTCTTCTGCTGCTATTAGGCCTTTGTCCTGTGTGTATCTGACAGGCCCATTTGATTTGCAATGACATTCAAGTCCTCTATACCCTTAATGGTCCTCTTGTTCATGTTCTATACAATATAGAAAGTGTATTTTTAAATATTTTATTTAGTTATTTGTTCATTTGACACACAGAGAGAAACAGAGAGAGAGAGAATGGGTGCACCAGGGCCTCTAGCAAATGAACCCCAAATGCATGTGCTACTATGTACATCTGGCTTACATGGGTACTGGGGTATGGAACTTGAGTTCTTGGGATCTACTGGTAAGTGCCTTAACCACTAAGACATATCTTCAGTCCAAAAGTATACACTTAAAATCTCCATTCACTTTGTGTTATAATTTATTCCTTTAGTTCTGCCAATATATAATTTATATCTAAGATTACTTTGACATTGAGTAGATATATATATTTTTCCTATCCTTAGTCAATTGACTATTGTCTAATTACATAAGATCTTTGAAACTTTTTGAAGTTTTTAACTTGAATTCAGATTTTTTTCCAGATGTAAATGTTACTGTCCCTATCTGTTTTCTTCCTTAACTATAAAATAAATTTATTATAGGCAAAATGTAATTGAATCTTGTTGGTTTTGTTTCCTTTTTTATCCACTTGACTAATTATATATATATATATATATATATATATATATTTAAATAGTTTTATTTATTTATTTGCAATGAGATAAAGGGGGGATGAGTGTGCCAGGGCCTCTAGCAGCTGCAAATAAACTCCAGTTGCATCCACCACTTTGTGCATCTGGCTTTACATGGGTACTAAGAAATTGAACCCAGGTCATTAGGATTTGCAGGAAGTGCCTTAACTGCTGAGCCACCTCTCTAGGCCAGTTTATATCTTTTGAATGTGATGTTTAATTTATTTACAGTATGATTATTTCAAGTAATATTAATTATTTCTTTTTTATTTTAAAACAAGCATTTTATTTTAGAACAGTTTATGGAAGCTTACAGAGATAGTAAAGAGATCTTTTTCCAGTCCCCAAAAAGCCCTTTATTGACAACGTCCACATGTATAGACAATACACGATGGTCATAATCCTCTCCTACCTCCCTCTCTTTCAGTTCCCCATCTGTTTCTCTCTTGTTGTCCTCGTTAATGTTTCATTAGTTTTTGGGTTTTTGTAGCTTTGATTACTTTCTCACTTTATTTTATTTATCTTTTATAGGTATATCTTTTTCTGGTAGCCATAAGACTTATATTAATGCTTTAATTAATAGCAATCTATTTTAAGTAAATATATGCTCACATTTTCTTTTATATATTTTTGAAAAGTTAAATATAGCCAACTTAAAGTAATCAAAGACAGGCAATTTTGCACTCAGACACTTATTGAGTGAAATACTAACTTTTTAATAAATAAATTGGATGAACAAAAATGAATTGGTAGAAATAGGCCCATGAGACTGGAGAAAAGAGGCTTTAATGGAGGTGAGTAGTTAGGAAAGGCAATAGGACACATGATAGATTAAGGCGAAGGCGAAATGCTGGGAGTGACAGAGTTCACCAGGAAAAGAAGGAGCTGGAAGGTGAGCTGGGAAGAAAATCAATCAAAACAATGTAAGCATGAACATGCCATAAGGAAGACTGTTATTTTGTAAGCCAATTTAATTTTTAGGAATTATGTGAGTTTAGAAAATTACCATACTTTGGGATCAACCTGAATGAACATTTATACATATGCATATATAGATAGATAGATGATAGATAGGTATTATAATATATATATATATATATATATATATATATATATTAGATAAGAATAGAATATTGGAAATAAGAGCATGTTAGATGGGAGGGATAATAAAAATTCAAGCTTTCTACTATTTGTGATTGTCCTGGGGATAGCAATATTCATTATATTAGATTGTCAACTCAGGTACAAATGTCACTGTAATGATCAAAATGTGTTTCTTAAGTCATAATCCCAATAAAAATTAGTTTGGTTCATTTCCTTCCTGTATGTCCTTAGTTCAGGAGTTTAAAAGTAATAAGGTACCAAGTGCTATTCTGTCTCTATGGCAACAGACGAATGTACCAGCAGCAAAGCAGTGCCAATAGTCTCTCTCTCTCTCTCTCTCTCTCTCTCTCTCTCTCTCTCTCTCTCTCTCTCTGCAGAAGCTCTGTGCATCTCGCTTATTCTTCCCACCAGATATTAGATGGTTCTTCCTCGTCCATTCTTCCCACCTCTTCTTTTCAAGCTTGACTTGACACTTGTTCTCACTATTTCAAACCAAATGTGGAGTAGCTATTTGTGTGCATCTGAATTACCTGCAGAAAGCTGTGCCCAGATACGGTTTCTGGATTCCCACATCCATGTTCTCACATGTTTTGCTGAAGCTGGCAGCAAGGTGTCCGGGAGAGGAATTGTGTTTTGTCCTTATTTGTTTTTTAATTTCTCTCCTTCCAAGTCATTCTAACTCACAGCCCATAAGAGTCAAGTTATAGCTCCCTGCATTTTCAAAGATGCAAGTGCAGTGAGATCTCATTCACAACAATATCTATCAATGGTTGAATCTGCCTTGACAAGCAACTTCCTGCAGTAAAATCCCAACAGAACGTGACCATTCTATAAAGTGAAACCTTTCAAAAGTCATTTTTGGAGGGTAGGAAAATGGCTTAGGGGTTAAAGGCACTTGTTTGCAAAGCCTGCCAGCCCTGGTTTAATTCCCAAACCACCCACATAAGGCAGACACAAAAGGTGGCACAAATGTCTCATGTCTGCAGCTGCACAAGGTCCTGGTGTGACCATGCACACACACACACATACACATATAAATAGACTTTTAAAACTCTTTTTTACAACAACATACTCTATAAGATAATGGGAAATCATTGTTTGATTTTTTAAATATATTTATTTGCAATCAAAGAAAGAGGGAGAGAAAGACAGACAGAAAGAATGGGCATACCAGGGCCTGTTGCCCCAGCAAACAAATTCTAGATGCATGTGTAACTTTGTGTACTGGGAAATCAAACCCTGGATGTTAGGCTTTGCAAGCAAGCACTTTATTTACTGAACCATCTCTCCAGTCCAGGAAATTTTTTGTTTTTTGGTTTTTGTTGTGGTTTTTTCAAGGTAGTGTCTCACTCTAGCTCACACTCTGTGGTCCCAGGCTGGCCTAGAACTCACAATGATCCTTCTACCTCAGCTTCCTACGTGCTGGGATTAAAGGCCTGTGCCACCACACCCAGCTGGAAATTATTTGTTACATCATGATTTTTTTCAATACTTATTACGATATATGTTTGTTACTTTGGACTAGAAATATATTTCATGTCATATAGGATGCTTTGTTCTGCACATTCTTGAATAAATATTATAGTATATCCAGTCCCCAATGCTCTTGTAAAAATCTCTGCACATATTTCTTCATATTTGTATACTGTGATTTATTTATTCAGTCTGCACTGCTACATTTCTGAATAAAACTGTTCTCCACTTTTCACTGAGAAATAATGGCATGCCGTTCTTCTGCATGGACCTGCTGGTCATCCGTAATGATTTCCTCAAGAGTGTCAGGAGCGGACTTAGTGGGAATGAATATTTAAGATAATCCGTCATTCCAAAGATGCTGCCTTTCACACATATGTCTATTTTTTAGGGCAATCATGTTACCTTAGCAAACCTATCACATTTTACAGCCAGACAAATATAAAATAAGTGATCCTAGGACAGAGCATCACAGTCTTCATAGAATGGACTATTGTCTCAGAGAAATAAGAAATGAATTCTTTTCCTTTCACTACAACTTACTTGCTCTGTGATCTATTGCAATTCACTGAACTATTTTGTTGGGGAAACTGCCTCAAGGTTCCACAGAGTAAGGAGGAATGGAAGGCCTGCACTCACATTCTCTTGAAGATTGGGTCGTGCACGATAAATTCAAGCAGATCAAACGAGAGATGAAACGAAGAGCTGAATTTAATGCACAAGAGCAAACAAGTGGTGATTCCACCTCGGGGTGGGTGAGATTGCAAAGAGTTTCCTTTGCTATTTCTCTACACGTTTGCAGAAACTGAAACGCCTTGTGGCCTTTCACAGGCAGGCATTTTCTTTTAATCTACACTCCTGAGAGCTCTCATTTTGCCAATGCAAATTCACTTTAGAAAGTTAGGCTCCATAATTATTTATTATCTAATCTTTCATTTTATAGGCTTTCCTCTTCCTAGTCTTTTCTCAAATGCTCATTTAAAATTTACTATCAGCACCTAGTTAATTATCTGGAAAGCATCAACAACAGGACATCTGACACAATGATGATGCTTTTAAGAAGTAGAAAGAAGCCTAGTCAAAAATGAAACATCTGTTGCATTTTCAGATCCTGTAGAAAGTTTTGGTAATTAACAAAAAAAATTCTTTCTATAATGTTTATGAAAACTTTCCATGTGTCATATAATGTATTAGAAAATAAAGAGTGGGAAAACAATGAGACAGATTACGTTGCTTCAAAGGGCTCACACCATGGTGTAAGATATTGGTAAGTATACAAATAATCACACCGTCATTGACAAGCACTATTAGACTTGAAAAAATATTCAGCTGATACTAAATAATGACCAATGAAGTCTTGTGTCAGGTCTGGAAAAAGTTCTCAAAGAGGCAACTTTTGAAGAGACCAAGGAAAAAATAGGCAAGAAGAAGAAAGAGGGGGCTAGAGAGATGGCTCAGTGGTTAAAGGTACCTGCTAGCAAAGCCTGCAGGCCCAGATTCAATACCCCAGCCATCTATGTAAAGCTGGACAGGCACTGTTCGCAATTCCAAGAAACCCTGGCACACCCCCACACACAGGTGTGCATGCTCATGCATGCAAATAAATTTACTTAAAAAATAAGAGGATGGGCTGGAGAGATGGCTTAGCAGTTAAAATGCTTGCCTGTGAAGCCTAAGGACTCAGGTTTAATTTCTCAGAACCCATGTAAGCCAGATGCACAAGGTGGTGCACATGCATCTGGAGTTCTTTGCAGTGGCTAGAGGCCCTGGCACATGCATTCTTTCCCTCCCTCTCTCTCTCTCTCTCTCTCTCTCTCACTCACTCACTCTCTACTTGCAAAATAAGAGGAGTTTGCAACTTAAGAGAAAAAAACTTATTAAAAGCAGAAAGGGGCTTGGGGAGGTGGCTGAGTGGATAAAATACTTGTTGCATAAGCATGGGTACTTGAGTTAAGATCCCCTAAATCCACATGAAAAATTCAGATGTGCTTGCATGTGCATGAACACACACATACACATACAGAGAGAGGCAGAGAGAGACAGAGAGAGAGAGAAAGTGAGGAAATAGCACATTGCACTAAGTGACTACCCACTGTGCATAGTCTGAAATGGGCCATGTGGAAGAATTCTCACTAAGATGCATTCCATTAGTGTTTGCCATCAAGTTTTCATTTTCTTTTGGCATTAGTCCTCTTAAGGTTACTACACACTGTTTGTTAACATGTTTATTTATTTATTTATTCATTTCTTTGAGAGAGAGAGAGAGAGTGCATGGGCACTCTAGGCCCTATTGCCACTGCAAACAAATTCCAGATGCAGGTTTTGCAAGCAAGGGCCTTTAATCACTTAGCCATCTCCCTGGTTCCAGGCACTGTTTTATTTGGTGTTCCTTCACAGTTGTTATGTGCAACTCTCCCAAAACTTGATTTGGTTTTTTAATAACATTTTTCTTTAATATAAAGTAAAAATGAAAAACATAACTCAACGATTGGAATAGGTTCAGAAGGGCTATGAGTCTTCAGGACACGATGTGAACCACAACCGTCAATATACCAGCAGAACTTCAACATCAAGCAGTGATAGTTTCCCCACAGGTCACACTCGGAGCTAGGAACCACATTTCCAGGAGAGCCAAGGGGAGAATAGAGAAGCTTGGAACTCTTCCCAGGTCTCTGCGAGTATCTGACGAGAATTGTGATCTCTCTGGAGTGAGACATGGTGCAAATACAAAGTATTTATTACTAACTTGTCCTTTTCACAGAAAAGAAAATGTCTCCTAGAAAAACATAATGGTTGAACATTAAAAATTCCAACCTAGCCAAACAACATTCTTTATGACTAACAGCCTGCTAAATGACAAAAGAAAAATTAAAATGTCATGAACAATTAACATCCCTCACACCCACGTGGTGTTCCTGTACAAGGCCAGTCACATATTAAGGCTGCGGTCACTGGCCACACTCCAGGGCTCTGCAAAGCCCACAGAGCATCAACAGCTACAGTTCAGAAAGAGTCACAGTCCTCCCCCTTCCCGACTTGCACCTTTTATTTTTCTTTTTCTTTTTTCCTTCTTCCCACTGAACATCTAACAGCAATGCAATATTTTCCTTTAAAAGTACATAGAAAAAGTGAGACCCTACCTCGAAAACACAAAGCAAAACTAAAAAATGAGGAACTGAATTGGGAGATTTAGTATGAAGGCTATAATTCTGAAAAGTTTCACTCATGTGCTAGAATGAAGTGGAAAAATAGAGGGAGAGGAAGAGAGAAAAATAAAGTATTTTATGATCTGTTCAGCAGAAGCTAGAATAAAGAAGATGAGGGTCTGGAGGGGTTTCATGGTTAAGGCACCTGCCTGCAAAGCCTAAGGATTCATCTTAAACTCTTCAGGTCCCACTTAAGCCAGGTGCACAAGGTCACACAAGGTGGCAGAAGCATCTGGAACACCAATTCTCTCTTTCTCTCCTCCCCCCTTGCTCTTGCTCTTGCTCTCCCTCTCTCACACTGATAAAAGCAAAAGCTAGTCTGCTGGGCTTGCCTCAAAAAGAAGACTCGCTGCCAGACATGGATCCACCAAGAAGAGCAGGCTGGAAGGCTGAACACATCCCAGTGGGAATTCATCCTTACCCAAGCCAAACCAGCTTTCCTTCCAGAGAGCAAAAACGAGTGACTTGAAACTCTCTGGCCTGCAAAAAGATCCCGTATTAAGGGGAGCATTTTTGCATGTGATGGTGCACTGAACTCCTTGTGACCACTTTGCAAGGAGGAGATACTATGCTCATTTTGTAGGGAATGGAGTATCAGAGAAATTAAGTAAAATACATTTCTCAGAACAGCTAGATTAAATTTTACAGATTGCTAAAGTATGTAATATGGCCTTGTATGGGGCCATCTAACATGAATTCATCCCTCCATCTGATTACCCCACATCATCATGTTAGGCTTTAATCCACTGCATGCAGGATTTCTGATGGCAGCTCCATAAGGGTGTAAAAATACAGTTCAAATTATCTTTTTCTCAGGGTCATAACAAGCATAGCTCATATGACTTACACTTTTAACTAAGGTATTAAGGAAAATTCCTTCAAGGAAGAAGGTAAACCTTCACACAAATTACTGCAATACAGAACCATCAGAAATGCATTCAATGACATGTATATTTTAAACTTAATATTTGACTGTTGCTGTCCAAATTTTACTGTCATAAAAAAAAGTATGACAATAACACAACCCAATCCTGTGATCCATAGTTACCTCATTGAGCCCCTTTCATTTCATCCAGCCCAGGTCTATCATAGCCAGACGCTCATAACTGGCCAGGAAAGTAAAGGAGAGAAGCAGGCTCCACGGCATTTAAAGGTTTGTTGAAAACAAGAACGATGGGCCAACCCTTGATGTTTGTTTTGTTCTGTTCTAATTATTGTTGTTATAATGATAAAAACAGTTATCACTGAGTGAGCCTTTATGTGCCCAAAATTTATTTGTGGAGTAAGTCTCAGTGTTTTATATGAAGTCACTTACTCACCGTTGCAATCTTATAAAAGTAGATTTATTTATAGCCACAGTTTTACAAATAAAGGCAAGGATCCAAAAATATATGAATTTTTCTACGGGCGCGAAGTGAGCTGCAATCAGCTCTTTGATCCTAGGAAACCAGGTCTCAAATGCCACGTCCTTGACCTTGCACTTGGTGGCCTACGCTAGGTAGGGTTCACGGAAGGTACTATGGGTCACAGCCCAGGCCTGCTTCCCAATCCTCTCTTGGACTCTGCTAGAGTCTCCTTCTGAGTTCATGTTAAGATCCTCATTAGAACCCGTGTCCTCGGAATCACGTTGACGTCAGTGTTCAGAGTTGCAGTACTGGCTTCGTAGCACTAAAGACGATCACTTGGACAGGAAAGGGGACAGTGCACTCAGCAACTGCCTGCACACTGGCTGTAGTCAAGGCTCTGTTTCTCGAGAAATATTTTCTTTGGAATCTTTTGTAGAGTTCCATCATGACCTTGCACTTACTTCCGTGGTTATGTTAATCATATCATCTTGCATTTATTTATTGGTCTGCCTATCTTGCAAGAACTTGTGATCTGCTGTCCTTGTATCTCCTCTGTACATGGATTTGGCCAGAAAATGTTCTTCTAGTGATCAAATAATGACCTGTACTCTCAAGGAGTTGATGTGGTGGCATTAATCATAAAATGAATTTCTATTTTGAAATTAAATCTTACTAAAATATAATTTGACATAGTAATGCTTCAAGTTCTCCACTAAGGATTTCCTGAACCGTGCCAGAATTTTCAATCTTTTTTTGTTTGTTTGTTTGTTTGTTTGTTTGTTTCTCGAGGTAGAGTCTCAATGTAGTCCAGGCTGACCTACAATTCACTATGTAGTCTCAGAGTGGCCTTGAACTCACGGTGATCCTCCTACCTCTGCCTCCCAACTGCTGGGATTAAAGGTGTGTGCCTTTAATCCCAGCTTCAATCTCTTTTTATTTTTTCTGAGAGAAGACCTCACTGTGTAGTCCAGGCTACTCTCAAATTCAGGATCCTTCTTTTCTTTATCCTGAATGCTAGGATCGCAAATGGGGTCCAGCACATGAGCTAAGAAAATTTTAATCAGTAAAAAACAACTCATATTTCACATTACAGATTTTTTTTTTAATTCGAATGGCTTTACTGTAATGCCTTTTAGGAGGAAGGCAAAATAATCTTGTCCACCATTTGCACCCTGAAAATTTGGAAAATAAGCTTTTTAAAGTTAAGAATTAAGATAGATTGCTAGTTTCTTTGAACTTGTAAAACCTATTATTATAATGAGATATATACTTGATTATAAGTAAAACTAATATATTTTCTCCTTTGCTTATCTTTTTTTTAAAGTTAGCATGCAAAGTGACTGTAGAAAAGAGGCCTTATGGGGGAGGAAAGGAAGCAGCAGGAGGTGGAAGCGTGGCTGGGGAGGGGGATGAACAGGAAAGTAGTGTGGATGGAGGTTTAGAATGCCGTAACACACTGCCATATTTATCCATGGCATTTTTGAAAGATTCTCTTAAAAATTAGGTCAATTTTCCAGGTATGCTTCTGAGAAAATATGAGAGCTATAATCAAAATACACTCCCCTTGTGTTTTGGTTAGTCCTTCCAATGGTTCCCCAGTGCTGTTTCAATGGGTACTTCATGCAGAAGAGCTGCCCCGTGTTTCTGAATTCTGACATGCAGGGAAGAGTTTAATGACCCACAACATTCGGGGTCTTGCTGCTGGCTTTTAATTTCTCAGCTTGGGAAGCTTTGTATGTAGGAGGATTTTATTTTCTGCTCTCTGGAGTAAATATGTAGTTTTAAAGTAATACAGAACAATGCAAGGAGTGGTAGAAATGATTGTAAAAGTAACTCACTGATCTTCCATCAGAACGGGTGGCTTCTATCTATAGGCTGTCGCTTCGTAGCCATGTGAACTTCGGCTAATCTCTGGGGCAGTGACCTCTCTGTGTCACGGTCACTTGTGAGAACATATGAACAGAATTCTGGGTTTATTCACTTCTCACTCATTCAGGTAGTTATTGTGCATACCCCATCTGCTGAACACTATGCTGAACTATGTTAACTATGTCCGCATTACTAATTGAAATAACTGCTGAGTACTTAGGAATGGAGTTAGAAGGAACTCAGTCCTGATCAGGGTTACTTCCAGAACCCAGTAAATTTCTAATTCTTGTCCTGCTAGTTACACATTCTTTCCAAGGCATACCCAAGAGAATTACATATATAAAGTATAACAGATAAGAACAAAAATATAGTTTTCTTAACATATCAGTAATGGTAATGATAACTAAACTGTATGATTATCTACCATGTGTCAGGAATCATTCTAAACATCTAACATACATTAACTTTTTTGATCCTCAAATTGAACCTGTAAGAGAGAGTTCCATTTTGGTCTCCAATTATCATAAAAGAATACTGTCAAAAAAAAAAAAAAAAGAGTCAGAAAGAAACCCTGTCATACAGCCAGTAAGTAGCTTTACCTAAGTTTAAAACTAGGATTTTGACATAGGAGCTGTTCTCTCAATGTTTTCTCATATGCCTCCTAAAGCAGTAAAGGACCCAATAATTTATTCTAGAATTTCATTGTAGAAGTTCAACTATAGAATATAACTTAGCCCTTGATGTCCAACCTAAGGAACTAAACGTTGTGCCCTGCCGGGGGGAGGGCACCGCTTGTGAAACGGATCCTCTTAAGTTCAAATTCCTCCCGTGTTGCGTGTGGGCAATGACAAGAGGGGTACTGCCCTGCAAAGGCCAACAGCACTGTGCCTCCCTGCAGTTCGCATGGAAACGCTCAAGCTGTTGAAACAGTGTCACCCCTATTTTCTGCCATCAGCCCACATCACACTTGTCTAGAAAAGTGACAGAGTCCCATGCACTCACCTTCAAGAAACACCTCCCTTTCCCCACATTGTGGTGGGAAATACTCAAGCCCTCCTACGATTCACGCATCTTCGTGAGCGTGGGAGCTCCATGAAAAGGTGTGCTCATAGTCTGAAAAGTGAAAACAATTAAACGGGCCATAATTCAGCTAATTAGAATGTGCATGGATCTATGTGCTGCATGGAGAAATTGAGTCAAAAGAGCCAACTGGCTTTGCAGAATAGGCTCTGGCTCAATTACCACATCTGCTTTGTTCACAGAAGTTGTGGAAATTAAAAAGAATATAAGAGACTAGAAGTAACAAGAACTGATATGATCCCACCATTCTTCCCAGCTACCAAAAGAAAATTAAAAAGTAGCTATATGACTGTAGATGGTCCACCCACTGGTCAGATATTATTCAGTGTATAGTCTTCTCTCATAGCAATGCACATAGGAAGAGGGATGCTTTTTGATGAGAATAGTAGTCTTTTACTTCCACATATATGGGTAAAATATGCTCATTCAAAAGACTTTTATCTTCATTTTCTCTTCTAATAACAGTAGTGTACCGATGAGTGAGAAAATGTTATTCTCATTTTTATATAATACAATTGTACATGATATCACCAAAAACCTTAGTTCAAGACATAGATGCCCACAACATGAACCAGAATGCACTTGGCCCCAAATTCCTGAGACTAGTCTGATAAAATAATTCTATCCATGTTGTATTGAAAGCAATGGTGATTTATGAATACTCTATTTCCAGTTGGGTTCTTCTCTCACTGGTCTATTCAATATAGCTAATAACTAACAACAAGTAAAGCAAGAAAATATACAGATCTGAATATGTTTGCCCCATTATTTTATATGGGTTGGTGCTTTTCCAGAATCTCACATATATTTGGAACCCAACCAATTCAACTCAAAGCAAGAAATTTCTTTGTGATTTGATGATTTTTATGTACAGTCCAATAGTACAAGTGGCCATTGAGCAGAAAGAACAAGAATGCACACTCTTAATTAATCTCACCATATTATCTTTAAATGGGCTGTCTACATCCAAGACAGAAAGTCCCAGGTTGAATTGGCTGTGAGGTTTCCTCCAGATCACTTCTTCTCAGTCAGCCATTTATGAGTCCAGATGCATGTTGCATGCAAGCTGCCACGGTGCTGCCTCTACACAAAACCTCCGCAGCGTCCTCACCACACATTCTCCACGCATACTAAATATGGCTATGTTGTCAGTGGATATGTAACACTGCACTGGATTAAGGATCATCCAATACCCCAAAGAGTATTTTTCTCAATACTTGACTCAGACTTAGGGGTTTATGTCAAGCATCACATTTTCTTTCATAAGTTAGAAAGCACACAAAACATTTCAAATATATATGCTCCCAGTGTCAACAAAAAAAAGGATAGAGATAATATTGTTCTACATTATGTAGTGTTGCTGGTAAATGGAAAATTTATGAGAGACCATACCAAACCTGTTATTCTCTTTGTCCATCATGAGGCACATCTAACTTATTAACCCTTTCTCACACACACCCATGTGTCCTCATTTCTACTGAAGCCCACTTTCTCATAGTCTTGTTTAGTTATCTAAAGTAATTTATTGGCTATTTCACTACATTGTATAAAATAGAATGAGAATTACTAAGTACACACACCAAAAGAGAATTTTAAAAAGCAGATTTAGAATAGATATGAGAGCTAGAAAAATGGCTTAGTGGCTAAGGTGCTTGCCTGAAAAACCAAAGGATCCAGGTTCAATTCCCCAGGACCCAGGTAAAATAGATGCGCAAAATAGCACATGTGTCTGTAGTTGTTTGCAGTGGCTGGAGGCCCTGGAGCACCCATTCTCTCTCTCTCTCTCTCTCTCTCTCTCTCAAAGAAATAACTATTTTTAATATATGTTTTAAAAAAGATATGAGAACATATGACAAATCATGTGTTAAGAAGTCAAAAACCCCACAAGAAACAAAACACAAGAGATAAAAACAAGCTTTCTTGGAGGTAGTAATATGTTAATATATGGTTTTGAAGATCTAGTTTGAGAAGTGAACAAGATCACAAAAGATATGTTATAGAAAGAGATTCAGTCGTGCAAATAAATGAAATGCTAAAAATCAAAGTAGATGAGAGATATCAAGTAACTAAATGCCCCTGCAACCAAAGTACACATGGACAGCCTCTCTCGCGTCTTTCTGTCAGCCATGTATTTCCCTCCTTCACATGGACACCATTTATGTTTCCAACACCTATGTCTGGCTTGTAATGTGACTACTAAAAATATGCATCCTTATTATCCATAGCATGAAACACAAACTCTGCTCCGTGTGTCCTTTGCGCACACTTGGAACAGAGCTATAAGCAGCACTTGAGCAAACACCAGTGGATGGATTTCGATTCAGCTCTTTCATGTGATTATTTTAACATGCCCACTTCAAAATGAGAGCACTTCTCTTTAGCCAAGTTAATCTTTCTCAGGTGCTTATTATGAACCAAATACACTTGTAGATACTTGGAGTATAGCAATGACCAAAATAAATGAAAAAAAAAAAAAGCTCAACCTAGGGAAATAAGAGTGACAAAGAAAGTAAACTAATAAAGAAGGAAATATATTTTATGAATGCAGCAAAGGAGCTTAAGATAAATAAAATCAGATATTCTAGGCTTAGGAAGTGTTGCAGCTTAAAATTTTTACTACAAGCAAGGAGAGTTAGGATGGAACTAACAGAGGAAGAGTTCTTCCAGGAAAAACCAAATACCACTCCAGATTCCTTGGGAAGAGAGGGTGTGGCACACACAAGAAACAACAGTGAGACCAGGATGCTGGAGCTCCGTGAACAGGAAGACAGACTGTGATGACGACACAGAGTCATAATGTGGGAAGAGGGTTTGGGGGGACTTGGAAGACATTGGATTGTTTATTCTGAGTAAAATAGAAAATTATTAGAGGGTGGGGAAAAGTGACAGGATGTGATTGACCTTTTCAAGGCATCGCCCTGGCTGCCATCTTGAGAGCACACTAAAGGGAAGAAAAGAGAAATGAACAAAGTGTGATTACATTGATTTAAGCAAAAAAAAAAAAAAAAAAAAAATGGTGGCTCTGAACAGGGTGACATCAGTGAAAACAATGAGAAATAGTTAAATTCTTAATATAGCTATAAGTTTGAATTAACAATGTCTGAACAAGTAGGATAGAAATCATAGAGAAAGGTAAGAATCTATTATAGGTCAAAGGGCTCGCTTAGGTTTCACTTTTTGTTGTTGGTTTCTTGGCCTGAAGAAAGAAAACTGAAGTACTGAAAGACTACAGGCATAGCAAACTATAATAATAGATTTCACATTAAATGTAAATGAATAAAAAGTATGTATTATCAGATTGAATGAGAATGTAAGTTTCAGTCACAGACTGTCACAAAGAAACTTGCCTTAAAAGAAAAGATATGCATAATTTCAAAATGAAAGTATAGAAAAGTTATTTTATGCTAGCACCACAGAAAAATATGCAGAGGTAGCTGACTGATATCATACAAAGAAAATTTCAGTGTGCATAATACTGTCTGAGATCAGGTTATTTCATAAAGATAAAATGGGGCAAATTATTAAAAAAGGCCTTAAAATTCCAAATTATTATGATTAATAAAAAGCTTCAAAATGAGCAGAGCATATACTTGCAAAATTTTGAGGAGAAACAGACCAATCTATAATTATAGTAAGAGAATTAACTATTCTTCTGATGCTTAGTAGAATAAAAAGACTCAAAAAGTCTTCAAAATGCAGTAGAGGTGAGTAATATTCTTAATCCCCTTGACCTAATTTATGTTTAAATAACACCTACACCTTGTAATAGCACAATAGACAGTCCTTACACTTACATGTTGTCTATTTAACAGAACAGGTGCTATTTTAACAACAGATTAATCTCAAGAAGTTGGACAGACCAAAACCTTGTTCACAAAGTTTGTTTTCTGATCGCAGTGGAATAAAATTAGAAATCAGTAATAAGAAAAACATATCCAAAAATATAAAATGCAGCACAGCTCAAAATAACTTAAGGGTCAAAGAAAAAATTCAAAAGATAAATTGGAAAGTATTTTGAAGTGGATAAAAATACTACATATTAGCCAGTTATGTAGCATATACCTATAACAAGTTAGAAAAACCTCAGATAATAAATAAATATAATAAGTAACATGAAACCAAAATGACAAAAATAAATGAAATATTAAATTCTGAAAAAATTGATAATGTAGAAATACAGAAAAGCAATAGAGACTAACAATGAAGCAAGACACTCTTTCAGATCAATCGAATTAATAGACCTCCAACCATAATGATAAAGGAAAAGACAAAATATAAATGAAAATATCAACAGTGGGAGGGAGCAAAAACCAAATTTTACTGCTACCAAGATAATAATATGGGAATAATGATTTGACAACAAAATCAACATCTTAGACATGAAGGTACTTTGAAGGACAAACCACTAAATCTTACTTAATAATAAGTAAATTTATTTATTAGCCCTATGCTTATTAAAGACAATGAATTTGTAATGGAAATTTCCCCCCCACAAAGGATATTCCAGAGCCAGATGTTTCATTGCAATATACATATATATTTAAAATTTACATAATAATTTTGAATCCTGTTACCTTTTTCACATATTAATTTTTCTATTCTTCTAGTTTGTGTAGAACAGAAGAGATGAGAACAGACATCTTTTTCTTATTCCTGCTCATAATATACATCAGTCATATATATATATATATATATATATATATATATATATATATATATATATATATATATCAGTACAGAAAGAAATGATACAACTTTCTCATGACTATTCCCTAAAGTCAGTACTACTTGCTTCATTCAATAAGACCAGGTTTACACTGACTGACCTAATAACCAAACAAAAATATTATCAGAAAACAAAATTATATACCAATACCCTTCATGAATACGAATGGGATCATTCTTAGTACAATATTAGCAAATTTATTTATATGATATATTAAAAGGGTAATATACTCAAATAAGTATTATTATCATAAGAGTGATCTGATAATTCAAAAGTCAATGTAGGGGCTGGAGAGATGGCTTAGCAGTTAAGGGACTTGCCAGAGAAGCCTAAGGACCCAGGTTCAATTCCCCTATCCATGTAAGCCAGATGCGCACAAAGTAGCACATATGTTTGGAGTTCTCTCTATATATCTACCTCTTTCTCTATCTCTCCAACAAATAAATAAATAAAATATTTTTAAAGTCAATGTAATTTACTCTAGCAATAAAATCAAAATTGCATATGACTATCTCAGTAGCCACAACAAAAAATATTTAATAGAAGTTAATATCCTTCATAAAAATGCTGCTCAACTAGAAACAGAGAACTTTTCTGTTTGATAAAGACAGTGCAAGACATCAACACCTAACATCAGATGAAATGGTATACAACTTCACCTAGAAGGAAAGTCAAGAGCAGGAATAAGAAAAAGATGCCTGTTCTCATCTCTTCTGTTCTACAAAACTAGAAGAATAGAAAAATTAATATGTGAAAAAGGTAACAAGATTCAAAATTAATATGTAAAAAATTATTGATTTCTATGTGTTGGCGATAAAGAATTTTTACTGAGCTGGGTGATGCATGCCTTTAATCCCAGCACTCTAGAGGCAGAAGTAGGAGGATCACTGATAAGAGGCCACCCTGAGACTACATGGTGAATTCCAGGTCAGCCTGCTAGAAAAACTGAACAATACTATCTTATTACAGAAATCAAAGAATTACACAATTAAAGAAATAAGTGAGGAAGGACAGAAGGATTTTAGTAGCTTTTGAGAGAAGGGATAGGCTCATTATCTTAATGGTTTCCAGGGAGATAATGATTCCCACAGTAACATTCATGGTACTGCTTTTATGAGTTACTACATAAGTAAGGATTTATCAGTGTGTACATCTATAGTTTGCTGAAGATCAATTATTCCTTGATACAGATGATGTTTAAGAGTATAATCACAGATGTCTTGGCTTTTATATTCCATGTGGAATTTAAATATTTTATTTATTTATTTGCAAGCAGAGACAGACAGAGAGAAAAGAGACAGAGAGAGAATGGGTGCACCAGGGCCTCAAGGCACTGCAAACAAACTCCAGACGCTATTACCACTTTGTGCATCTGGGTTTATGTGGATCCTGGGGGATCAAACTTGGGTCATTAGGCTTTGCAGACAAGTGCCTTAACTACGGAGCCATCTCTCCAGCCCCCATGAGGAATGTAATAAGGAAGCAAGAATGGAATGTATATTCAGTGGAAAGGTAGATTTGGGGAGAAGCCAGATACTAGCACAAAAGGTAATAATTTGAGGACAAAGGAGGACAAGTAAATAGATGTTACTATAGAAATCCTATGTGTTCTTTTGCGTGTTTCCATCTTCTAAGTGAAATAAGAAACAATGTAGTTCCCTAAAGTTGGTAAACTAGAGGGAAGAGTGCAAAACAAACATGTCGGGAAAATCTGTAATAGTTCTGAAAAATTCAGTATTATTTCCAGGTAGCATTACAAAAAAAAAAAATCCTATTTAATGTTCATACATGAATTTAAAGTGTGAACACAGCATGTTCTTGTGACCACAGCTTTGGTTTTTCCAATTAAGTTTAATGAAGCAGAAAACAGCAAAATAACTGAGCAGGTGTGCGAGAAGCGTCTATTGTGACTGACCATAAAATTCAAGCGTAGTGTGATGATTTGAATGTGGAATGTCTGCCATGGTCTCTAGTGTTTGTACACTATCAGCTGGTGGTGTGGTTTTTGAAGACTGTGGAACCTTTACAAGGTAGAGTATCTCTGGAGGAAGTGGGTCACTAGGGGCAGAACTTCAGGTTTAGGGATGACCCACTTCCTGTCTCCTCTAGTTTCCTGATTCCAAGAAGTATGAACAAGGAGCTTACAAACTCCCACAACCATGGAGCCATGTGCCATAATGCCTTCCCCACCAAGAAGGGTGATATCCCCTCAAAACATGAGCCAAAATAACCCTTTGCCCCTTAAGTATTTTTTGTCATGTATTTGGTTCCAGAAATGTAGAAGTGACTAAACAGAACTATTCAGAGAACAAAATGCATGAAATTAATTTATGGGGAAAGGTGTAATGACTTGAAAAGGCATGGTTTCAAGGAGTATCATATAAGTAAGAGCTGAACTGGGGTGAAGGACAAAATTACTGCAAGACAATGTTAAAGCCATCATAAAATTGAAGTTGAGCTCACATAAAAATGTCAGGGATGATGTTGATAAAAGTGACAGGTAGTCAGGTGCTAAAATATTTGAGGGAAGAGAGCAGCCCAAAGTTGAGATGACAGCAAAATGATAGAAAATGAGTGACACAAACTTACGACATAAAATTCCACTCCAGTTCCAGGAGTGTAACATTCGCAGAGGAAAATGACCAATAGCCGAGTGTGAAAAGGGCAGTAGTGTCTTATAGACCTGGGAAGTGAAGGTGCCAAAGCAGAGGTTTCTACTGGAGGAAAAAGAAAAAAGATGAGTTTAAAGATCACATATGAAAATCTTTGATACTGATCCGTGGGTCCAGAGAAAATGTGTTCTATAGCAGAGAAGATATTTCCAAACTAAAATATTCCCCCTCAAAGGGAGTCAAGAGGTCTAGCGGAGCTGAAACTTGAAAGGTCACACACAAGGACCACTCACCAAGATTATAGGACAGATAAAGGGCAAACTTTGACCAACGTTAACAAGAATAACATGCCCTCCTTTGTGGAGGAAGGAAGTGCCCCAGAGACTCAGAAAGTCAAGTCTGGTGAAAGGTTGCTCTTAAGATCCCACCCTAAGGCAACATAAAGGGGAAACAGCTGCTTAGAGATGAGACTCTCCAACTGAGCTGCCTGCAAGTCCAGTAGTGTGAAAAGGAAAAGACCCTCCACCCGCTGAGCTGCCTGAGACTGTGCAGTGCCCGCTAGAGCTCCAGCGACGTAGCTTCCACGAGTCATCACCTGTGCTGGGGTGTGTTTTTCAATGACGCAATTGTCCAGGAATTATGAAATCTCTGTAAACTAAGCCCCCACCATGAGGCTGGTGGGAAAGCATTTGAAAAAGCAATCTTGGCCACAGGGAGTTCTATCAAAGTGGCTGTTGGCATGACATAATCCAGGATGGGATGAGATTTCTCCATGGTGGGACCGCTTTGGGGTCCCCATGCTCTGTAAGTAAGCCCACACCCTGAGACTGAGGAAGGAGTGCCCTGGGACTAATCCATATAGGGAACTCCACAGCATCCAGGTGGGATGAGACTTCTCCGTGGTGGGGATGCTTTGGGTCTCCATTGCTCTGGCAAGCAGCTATTCACCCTGCTCTGCACATACCTAGTGAACTAACCCGTTCACCAAAACTGGTTTTGGTGCAATTGTAGTTTGGTGTGTTGTTTGTGCCCTATCTGGGGTGAACAGACACCCCAAAGGAAAAGATTCCTGCAAAAAAAATGTTTCAGGGGGGCTGGAGAGATGGCTTAGCAGTTATGTGCTTGCCTGTGAAGCCTAAGGACCCCGGTTCAAGGCTCGTATTATCCAGGACCTATGTAAGCCAGATGCACAAGGGGGCACATGCAATCTGGAGTCCGTTTGCAGTGGCTATAGGCCCTGGCATGCCCATTCTCTCTCTCTCTCTCCCTCTCTCTCTCTCTCTTTCTCCCTGCCTCTTTCTCCCTTTGTCTGTTACTCTCAAATAAATAAATAAAAATAAAACCAAAAATTTTTTAAAATGTTTCAGGGGTTGTAGCTTTTGGTAGACTGGGCTGTCTCTTCATGTCTGCCAACTCATGGATAGAAGGCATACCATTTGTTCTGGTGAATTCAAGGAAGATACTGTTGGTGGTGATCTGAGTTTAGAGGTAAGGAATAGATGTGTAGAACATTCTCTTGTCTCATCTACATGGAGTCTACACGTGGGTCTTTGGTGCAAAGCATATGACAAATGGTTTGAGTGACAGTGAATGGGTTCCCTAGATGCCCATTAGAGTAAGGAGAGAACTATGGGCCTATGGGCTGGCTTCTCCTTTACCATTTAGACAGTGTAATATGTGTGGGGAACCCACACATATGGAAAGAGTAGACCCTAAACTTTGGCCAGCCAAGATTTCCACCAAAGAACTCTTCCAGCACTCAGTAAGCCCAACGACACTCTAACCCAAGGTAGTTCAGGGAAGGTATGAGCGAGCCCGTGTCAAAGATGGAGTGAAAAGTGTCTTTGTGAACACTACTTGACAGGTCTAAAGATAATTCAAAGCAAAATGTTTTGGCACTTTTTAAAGCATTTTATACACCTTAGGCTGCATCAAAATGTCATGCTTCAGCTAGCACTTTAAAGTCTTTAATATTCTGACTTATTTATTTGCAAGCAGAGAAATAGAAGAGAGACAGAGAGAATGAGCACGCCAGACCTCCAGCTTCTGCAAACAGACTCCAGATGCATGTGAGACTTTGTGCATCTGGTTTTACGTGGGTACTGGGCAACTGAACTTGGGTCATTAGGCTGTATAGGCAAATGCCTTAACTGCTGAGCCATCACTCCAGCCCTCCTATTAGCATTTTACATGCTAATTTCCTACTCACCCTATTCTTTCCTTTACCTTGGATCATTTATCTTGACTACTCAAACTTTATAAATTCACAATACACTTTTATTGGTCTTTTTCTTTGCTTATGTTACACTATGGGCCAAGAATTTTACCCACTATCCTTTCTTCTGCCTAACATACTCTTTCTCTTTTTTTCCAGCTTCTTTTTTGTTGCTTACATATGTTTGTACAGTGAACTTTTACATTTGAAAAAAATTTTCCCTCATTAATACATTAGTCAACATAAATAAGATAAATTAGTTTCCTTTTAAACATAAAGAGAAGCATTTTGAGGAGTGGGAAGTTAATTGCGAGAGAAGTGTGGCATTACTCTAAAAGATAATGAGTTCTGAAGTATGAAGACAGGGGAGGGCTGGGAAAGGTAAAGAGAATGGGAAGAATGTGAATACATGTATTCAGGTGAATTCCAATCAAGCTCTATATAAGCAGCCATAGACAATACAAGTATAGAAGGAACATCTCTAACATACTATTTCTTATGTAAGTGTCTCACCTCTCCTGAGGAGCCATCCCCTAGTGCCTTGGGTAAGATGCCTCACTCTTAGTGAAGACTTGTCTTACTTCATACATACAATTCCATCAGAATTTAAGCAGTATGCTAGATACCGGTGCACTCATCTTCACTGCTAGACAGTGAGTTCTTTAAAGTCACAAAACCCTGTTCAAGTTTCTATCACGACAGCCTTAAGTGTTAGGTCTTGTTAAACTGAGTTGAATACAAGGTTCTCATTAAGTAGTTCTGAACAGGTGCTGTTGAAAGCTAGACTCATATAAAGTTCATCCATGTTTGAAAATATGTCATTCATATACACTTTTATTAAGAAATAACTTCCTCATATTTACAAAACTTTCATAAAGAAAACAGGTTTAACAAAATTTTAAATGGGCTAGAGTTAGACCCTACCTCATAAAACGAAAAAAAAAAAAAGTTATAAATGAAACCATTTTCTTTACTTTACAATGATTAGTTTAATCATCCTAACAATAAAGCCAGAATTAGATGCCTCAAGCTTCCTTCATAGATAAATTGGTTTCAGTGAAGAATTAAAGGATAAAACTTTACTCTGCTGTCCAGGTGCATAATAATACTATGCACTAAAAAAAAAAAAAAAAAAAGAGAGAGAGAAACCAAAAGGCTAATTGAGACTCAAGATAAACCCCACTTGATTAGAGCAAATAATTTTTTTTAATAAAGTGGTGGGATTTGGCATTAAATATTATACTAAATGTTACCATGTGAGATGCTGGTTTTTTTTTTTTTTTTTTTTTTTTTTTTTTTTTGGTTTTTCGAGGTAGGGTTTCACTCTAGCCCAGGCTGACCTGGAATTCACTATGGAGTCTCAGGGTGGCCTCGAACTCACGGCGATCCTCCTACCTCTGCCTCCCGAGTGCTGGGATTAAAGGCGTGCGCCACCACGCCCGGCTGAGATGCTGGTTTTTAAAAATAGAATGAAGCACGTTAACTTTATTAGAATACAAGCAACTTTGCTGCATATCAGACCATAACTGGCTATCACACAGAGGCAGTCTAGTAAAGTACAATTTGTAGTAAAATTCAAGGCATGCCAGCCACGAAATTAATGTGTAAGTCAGAGCAGGACTAATTGTTAGAACAATGCTATCCCAAACCAGTACAAGTGTGTGGAGGTGCCAGAAGGTCACTTTAGATGTTATATTTTCACTGAAGTTAGTGTAAAGCCTAGAACAATAGTTATTGAATGACAATAAATATAGGTCTTTCTGGGGTTTAATTTTTTTAATATGAGGTTTTATTTGAAAATTTTTCATTCAATCATTTACTTTGTTGTTGCATTAGCATGAAAGTTAATACATAACAATGTCAATAATTTGTTTGAAAGTCAGTAAAAAGAATTACAAGCCGTCAACACTTTCAAGAGCTTATGCCAGTCACACTGACAGAAGCAATTCACACTCTTCTTTGCTGGACACTCACAGAATGTCCAAAATTGACATGCTAGGAAATTCTATTTTCTCTGAACTTATAGTTTATCCCAGAAAATTGGTGTTTCATATCACTGGGATAACCAAAAGCTGTGACTCCTCCACACATATTTCTCACCTGAAGCTTGTGACATAGATGGTGTTCTCAACTTGAGGAAGGCTTCTGAAAGGAATGATAGGATGTTAATGTCCTTTCTTAAGTGCAGAGAAACAAGTTTCTTTCTTGTTCTGTGTCTCACAGAAGACTGTCCTTCTCAATAGAAACTTCTCTAACCCTATATTTCCCACGAATATAAAATTCTGCGTATACTTTCAATCCATTTGTGAAGCTAAGCATCTCACTAAGCTGATCAACATTAGCATTAACTGACATGTATGAGGGCCTACCTTTGTGTGACTATGTGTTACGAAATTATAATTAAGGGCTGGAGAGATGGCTTAGCGCTTAAGGCGCTTGCCTGCAAACCTAAAGGACCCAGGTTTGATTCCCCAGGACCCACAGAAGGATTAATTGTTACAACAATGCTCAAACTAAAAAACTCAGGAATCTCAGAAAATGGCTGGAGAGATGGCTCAGCAGATAAAGCGCTTGCTGTGCAACTCTAAGCAGCCGTGTTCGGATCCCAGGGCCTGCACAGAAGCCAGAAGCTGTGGGGAGCTTCGGCGACGCCAGTGCGCCTGCAGAGAGAACAGAAGCAGGATGGTTTCCTGGAAACGGACTGGGACAGCTACCCTGCTGGAGAGCCCAGGAGCCCCCGTCTCAAACAAGGCGGAAGGCGAGGGCCAGCCGGAAAGTTGTCCTCTGACTTCAAATGCGTGCCAAGGAAAGCACACACACACATATACACACAGATACAGACACACACACACGCACACATACACACACAAATGTATGCACACCAAATTAAACAATGAAAGTGAACTTACAAGTTCACATGTCCAAAGAATCTGGATTCTTAGAACCTCAGGCTCGCATCACCTCTTTCATTCAGGTTTAATGTAGTAGCAATATTGCTTCCTACCGATGATTTATATGCAAAGCCACCAAGAGGCCATGGTATTAGCAATTCCAACAAAGCATGCCTGTTGTTTTCTGAATTGTCCTTTAGGAAGCACACAACACAAGCACAACTTAGGTAATATCTCTTCTCCCTACACTGTCAGGAGCCAAGTTAGAGCCCAGATGCCCTGTCAAGAAAGTTATTGTTATGAAATGCAAAGGCTGTGATCGATACTACCTCTGGACATTTATGGTAAGACATGAGCCAAGAGATTCCACGGTGCCAACAGTGAGGACGGACAGAGGCAGAGGTCAGGTCACAGGCCAAGGATCCCCACTGACAGGACTGCTGTGTAAAGTGACAAGGATCGACATTCTCTACAGCTATGTATTGTCGATAAAAGAAGATGGATGATGAAACAGAAGTGGAGCCAGGCATGTTGACACAATCTCAAGGCAGAAGGGCCTCAAGTTCAAGGCCAGCCTGGGTTATATATCAAGACACTGTCTCGAAAAAAAAAAAAAAAAAACTGAAGTATTTTTAAAAATGATGAGAAACCTCTTTATGTGCTACAATAGCTTACTACTCCCAACTGGTACTTGGCTTCCCTCTTCTGAAGAAGCATTTAAAAAGTTGGACTATGTATTGTGTTGAAAGTGTTACAGAATATTTTACATTAGGAACAAACTCTGGCCTAAATGGTTCTTTTTTTCCTACATATTTGTTCAGCTGTCGATTGGTCCTTAAATCCTTCAAAGGTCATATTTCCGCTTTCCTCAATACATGCTCTTCAGCTCCTGCACTATGTCTTTCTTCTTCTTGACAAAATTCTTCTCTGGCCCCCAACTCCTCCAAGGCTACATGAGACCTTCCTACAATATTAAGAAAATACTCTAAACTTTCTGTTTATTTAAATTACATGTGAGAATTATATATGAGTACAATCTATTGATTATTGTCTTCTGTCCTTATGAGACTGCATGTAGCATGAGGGTATTCATCACAGACATTTTGCCCCTTATTTTATCTATGGCAATTTTATTGTGTCTACCAGATAGAAGGTTAAGAAATATTTTTTCAGTAAGTGACTATATATAGATTTTTCATAGTTTACTTGAAAGGCCTACTTATAAAAATCTTAACTAGTATTATGCAGAGTGCACTTCAGAAAACATGCTGATATTCTAAACTTCCTTGGCATAAAGATCCTCACAAAAAAAAAATCCATAGAAAATTTTATACAAATCTGGGACTGACAATATCATATATCTGTGTGAAAGAACAAATAATGCAAGATTTTGATTACAGCAATTTTAGACACATTCTTGAAATTTTTCAGATGAATTCCAAAGGGATCTTTTTACTTTTTCATTTGTATCAATTGGTGACTCACGTCAGAATCAAAGTTCCATTATTTGGACTGGAGAGATGGCACAGTGGTAAAAACATTCACTTGCAAACCCTGATGGCCTGGGTTCAATTCTCTAGTACCCACATAAAGCCAGATGCACACGGTGGTGCTTGCATCTGGAGTTCATTTGCAGTGATAGTAGGCCATGGCACAACTATACTCTACTCTTCTCTCTCTCTCTCTCTCTCTCTCTCTCCATCACTCTATCTCAAATAAGTAAATAAAAATACTTAAGAAAAGACCCTGAAGTCCTGTTTTTCACGACAAGGGAAAACATGTGTGTGACTCCAGATTGGCTATGATATGCTTGCTTGGCTCTAATAATAAATGATTTTCTTGCCTGCTTTTTATATCTGGGGTTGTGATAGATGCGGGTACAGGTAGGATTTGCTAATCTCCACAGGCAGAAAACTCCTCTCAATGGACAAACGAAGATTCACAGACAAGATGTTTTCTGAAAACTGTGATGGAATATCAACCAGTGTTTTTCCATAAACTTACTGCAAAAGTCCTTCCACCAGTGCATTACAATGACTCTGCCTTTTCATATTTAAAAATTAATATCTGAAACAGATGGGTAGTACCTTGAGATCCAGGAGAGGGCTTTGTCAAGTTGTCTTTGAGAGGCTAAGGTGTTAGAAGGCCACTCACGTCCAGCGCCGTTCATGCTGAAAGGGTGAAGGTGTCACCACCTACCTAAGTCCACTTGCCTGACTGTTTGATTCCAAAATGGTAACAATGACATAATAATACATTACTTAGGGGTTAATTTTAGTTAAGAGGAACAAAATGAAATCTAAAAAATCAATGTGATCCAATAAATCATTCATAACAACTCATGGCATAGCACAATCCCTTTTCAGCGCAGGCAGTAGAGAGCTCTGGAACGTCAGAGCATAAAACCTCCCAAATTTGTTTTTCCAAACTCCGAATAATGTGTATTCAGTTGATTAAAGAGATTGTTTTTATATAATCCATCATGAAAGGGCTTAATAAGCAAATGAATATCATATACAAGATTATACAGATAATGTTTACCCTTCTTAAGTCAAACTGTTCAAGAACATAAAATCATTTGCATATAAGCAATTAATATGCTCAATACAAGAGATACTTATGTATTCATTAGTGTAATTCCTGTGGGACAACTATGACTTGGCAAGTGTTGGGTATGATTAAACACAAGCTATATATAGATAGCTGAATTCAAGCAGCAAACATTTAGAAAAGTTGCTTATTAACGTGTTAATATCTTTTGACATTATTTTTCTAACTTTCTCATTTATAAATGAAGCTGGACCAGAAATTATATCAAGTATTGTACTTCAGTTTTCTCTAATTATGCACTAGTTCAAACTTTCAAATTTTCTCTCTAGCTTTTCCCTGTGTGCTTTGAACTAGGCTGGCAATGAATGCACCCAGCAGAGGGGCGTGAGAGAAGGCAGGGTCCACAGAAGCACCCTGGGACCAGACAGATGCCAATCCCAACCCCATGTCCCACCACATCCATGCCAGCCTCTCGTGGCACTAAAGTCACCAATAGGGCTTTATCAGCAGTGGGAAGACCTAGGAACACAGGACAGTGGACAGTGGAAAGTGTCACCTACCTTGTTTTCAACCCTGTTGTAAAAGAAAGGTGTTGGATGCTTGGTAGAATATAAACCCTAATGGCAAATCCCCGAAGTACTGTAAACTTAGAAAAATGACAGGCATGAAAAGACAAGGCTCAGGTTGAGAGAAAATCGAGAGGATCCAGAAGCAAAAGCAGACTGCAGCAGCTTCTGAGCTCTGTGTCTCCTGCAGTGATGTGCATTTTGACAAACTGAGACATCAGTGCTGAAGAACCTGACACAGTGTCTGACATCTCTTTGTTCAAACCTATTTCCTCTCTTCTTAGACATTAACTTCCAGTGAGTTTTCTGGAAAATCACAATGCTATCAGGCTCCTTTTCTTCCTTCCTTCCTTTCTTCCCTCCTTTTCTTCCTTCCTTCCTTTTTTCCTTCCTTCCTAGAAGGTACATCTCCCCGACATGGGAATTTTTCCAAGAGCTATAATACATATAATAACCAATTAACGTAACACAAGGATAGGATTTTAGATTATATTGGAAGACAAATGCCCCCAAATGTGTCAGAATTTGTGAGAATAACTTGCAAGTTATAAATGCAAAAATTCTTTTTCTTATCCAAGGGCACAGATAAATGGTTTCTGATAGAGAATTCCTATGAGTTCAATAAAATCGAGTGTCTTTCCTGTCACTTATAAATAACCGACACCATGGGGCATTTGTATAGTGTTTGGTACAGTCAATGCTCATCAAGAAATCAATTAAAAGGCAAGCTGCCGCAGGTCTACTTCCTCCCTAGATAATGAAGACAGAATGTTCTTTTCCAACCAAACATACTGTGGTGGTTTGAATAGATGGCCCCCAATATATTTCAGTTGTTTATTTGTTTGTAGTTTGCATCTGCAGACATCTGGCTGGAGGCAATGTCACTGGGTGGATCTTAAGGTGTGGTGGTGGGTTTCAGATTTCAATCTAAAGATATGCATAGTGTGCCTAGCTGGAGTTCCTGAAGTGTGCTGTGGCTTCTGGCTTTTGGCCTTTGACCTTTAGGCTTGTACTTGTCTTTCTCTGCTTGGGCCTGTGAACGTAGGCCAGCTTCTTCTGCCATTATGGAACTTTCCCTGGATCTGTAAGCTTCAATAAATATCCCTTCCTCCATAACTGTGCCTGGTCTGGAAGTTCATCTCAGCGAACCTAAAGCTGTCTGCTACACATACCCTGTGTGGATTAAGTAATTCTCCAAGGTTGTGGTATTAACTATTCCTCTATAGATACCATTGACAGCTGCCTCTAGAACGGCACCATGATTTTATTTATTTAATTATTTTTATTTTATTTTAGAGACACAGAGAGAGAGAGAGAGAATTGGCACGCCAGGGCCTCAGCCACTGCAGTCAAACTCCAGACACTTTTACCACCTAGTGGGCATGTGTCACCTTGCTTTTGCCTCACCTTTATGCATCTGGCTTATGTGGGATCTGGAGAGTCAAACATGGGTCCTTAGGCTTTGCAAGCAAGCACCTTAAGTGCTGAGCTATCTCTCCAGCCCCTCAAACTTGATTTTTGAAATGAATCAGAGACCAATTCCCATATACCTTCTCAGCCCTTCCCCTTCCCCTGCAACATTAGAGCTGCTGCTGATGCTAGTCTTTTAAGGAAAAATAATAAAATATGTCTATCTCAGTCAGACTGCTACATAAATAAACAACAAAAACATTGGGGACATTATGGGACACAAGAATCATTGCTAACTCATAGACTCCTCAACTAATGTGTGCATTATGCTTGACATTTACAAGACATTTTTACATAATTTTCACATTTGACAGCAAAACAAACCTACAAAGTTGTGTGCTATTGGTGTTGACTTATACATGAGGACATAGAAAGTGAAACAGGACACAGTTAGCACTCATGGAGTTAAGAAGAGGCAAAACTGGGCTCAAACCCAGTCCTAGCCAGAGCCTCCCTCTCCTTGTCCACCCAAGAGGTCTTTGTACATTTACAGGGGACCTGAGAAGCTGTGCAGTAACTTCAGGCTTTGTACACCCTTAGTCTCCAAATTCCAGGTTAAGAACAGTGAGTGGGTCTACTCAGCATAAAAACCTCACTGTAAGGCTTTTTCTTTGGGTTCAGTCCTTCTATATGAAAAGTTAATAATAACAGTCTTATCCAGAACCCATAACACGTGGGCCTACATTTTTTTTTTTTTCGAGGTAGGGTCTCACTCTAGCTCAGGCTGACCTGGAATTCACTCTGTAGTCTCAGGGTGGCCTCGAACTCTCGGCGATCCTCCTACCTCTGCCTCCCGAGTGCTGGGATTAAAGGCGTGCGCCACCACGCCCGGCTAGTGGGCCTACATTTAAAATCAAAAGTCTTCTGGTCAATTAGGTCTAGCTGCATTGTTAAAAACCTGCAGCAACGGGGAAGCTTGGACGCCACTCCAAGCCCACTCACTTGGAACTGCACATCCACGGGTGATCTATGTGCCCAGTAGAGCTGAAGAGCGATGTCACTGGCTTTCCCTTCGTTAGGATTTGTATTCTAGTCGATCTGTGTGTGGCACCCATCAGAAGCGTGGGACTGCGGACTAGTGAATATGAGTGGTGCGCATTTTCTGCCACAGAAGACTGAAGAGAACATTAGGGAACAGGCCGAGTCTTCTAACTTATTTACAAATATCTTTGTTCAGAAGCAGAATCATTGATCTATCCTCTCATGAGGAAAGGAGTGAATTGCTACCTTCCGCTCCTCATGGTAGAGCTGGAGTGTCGTGCTGCCTCCGGTGTTACTGAGTCCTGGAGGTCTGTAAGCACCAGTGACGCTCACCACCCAAGTCATCGGGAAGCTCTGATGCGCCCTGACAATTCTGCTCCTGAAACTTAACATGACTATGTACAATATTTTTTTTTCAGGGGATGGATTGTTACAAAAATTTCTAGCAGTAGTAGAAAACTAAATGTTGGTGATAGCTTTGGAGATTTGTTCTCAGTCATAGGATGGTGGTGTTGAGAGTGAAATAGCTCTCTCTTGTAGCAAAGAAGCCATCAGTAGGAAGGACATCGAGTCAAAACCCACGTGCCTTAGAGAATGAATAAAATCTGGTGTCAAGATCAGACTGAACACTAACAAACTGTAGAGTCAAAAAAGGGGGGTTACAGTTGACTTCCTAGGGCCGTGACAATAGACCCCTGCTGAGTGCCAGCCTGCATCTCAGCCCTTTGGATGAGCAGCTCCTGTCGTCCGTTGTAACTCTAAAGGGCCTCACCCAGTAAACAGGATGGTCCCCAACAAACAGCATCCTTCTTGAATTACAAAGTAAAATCTCCTTTTAAAAAGGTGACACCAAGATGAAGACAAAACAAGTCTGAGGAAGAAGTCTTGATTGACAACAGGCAATTAATAGGCGCCTCTGTAGCAGTTTGGAGTGAAGGACCAATGAATCAATGGAGGACATAGTCACCACCAGTCCCAGCCCAGCTTCTCTCCAGAGCCCTCAGCTCTGCTCAGAGAGTCAGCTTTGCTGTGATCCCTATCACAGCAGCAGTGAGATTCACCAAAGTCAATAACATGGAAAAATTGTTATCTCATGAGCATTTCTGCTGGAATGGTGAGCATCCACAGAAAGCATGGGAAAAAAAAATAAAAAGGCAGCCAGTTTTAGTGAACTGAAGTGGAATCAGTAATGCAGAAAATTGAAAAGTAAATTTATAATTGTCACAAAACTTCCAGCAGTGCAGTAAAGTGTGTGCCCTTGAAAGGAAGACGCGAACCTTTTCTTGTAATTGGAGAAATAATCGTAAGCCAGGGCACAAAAACGGATCCTTGTGCATCCAGGGAAGGGATATTGACATAATTATAATCTTGTCAGCTCACACCCACACCCAGTTATCAAGTTTGCAGCCCTGATAGTCATCACCCTGGGAAATATGAGATCCGTATCTACATATATAGATGTTTGCAGAACTATGTAAATCTTCC
The DNA here is from genome assembly GCA_036346955.1 of Dipus sagitta. Classification (NCBI taxonomy): domain Eukaryota; kingdom Metazoa; phylum Chordata; class Mammalia; order Rodentia; family Dipodidae; genus Dipus; species Dipus sagitta. The sequence goes on from CM070774.1 coordinate 173,271,744, forward strand.
AAGAGCCAGCACATGTCAGGATTAGAAAACTGATGCTAAATATAAAACCCTTAGGAAAAACCAGGAAGCAAGAATTCCGCACTAGCTGTAAGAGCAGTCCTATCCACGGGACTTCTCAACATGCCACTTAAGTCACTTCTGAAGTTACGTTCGGGGGGGATGATCTCCCGGGTACCACTCGCCCTTTTTCCCATGGCTGCAGCTACAGGCCCTTCGCTAAGGACACGTAAGCATTCACCATTCTAAAATGGGCACGACAATTCCAAAAGATGAGAGGAGCCATCATCTCTTTGATGAAAAACAATTAGAAAGATTAGTAAGATTGAGTCTCTCCATTAGGACACTGCAGATGTGACGCTGCACAGGTAGTGGCCTTTGGCTGGAGGCTAGAGTTGAACAGGAGGCAAAGCTGGCCTGGATTTACTAGAACAAAAAATCAAAGTACTCAGTGTTTCCGTATTCCAAACAGAACGATTATGTAGGCAATAAATTATGATAAAATGTGTAACTCCAGTGCAAGTAAATAAAAACATAAAAACTTACAAAATTAGATCAAGTTTATGATTTAGCTAAAACGGTATTCAGATTTTGAAAGTTGTAGTTACTTAGTGCCTAATTGTTAAATTGAAAAACAAAGTAAAACCCTGGCAGGAGAAATGGTTCGGCAGTTAAAAGCATGTGCTTGCAAAGCCAGATAGCCTGGGTTCAATTTGCCAGTACCCACATCAAGCAAGACTCACAGAGTGGCACATGCACCTGGAATTTATTTGCAGCCTGCATGACCCTGGTTTGTTCATATTCTCTCTCTCTCTCTCTCTCTCTCTCATGTGTTTGTGTGTGTGTGTGTGTGTGTATCCTCAAATAAATAAATTTAAATGATGCCTAAGGTGGTACATTGTAAATTTATGTAAAGCAGTGGAAAAAATATCATACTAAATTGATAAATTAAATTCCCCATTCAGGGTCCTGTGAACTACACCCTCAGTCTCTGATGATTTCCTTTTTAAGAAAATTATTTATAAAACTCTAAATCCAAAGTAAAAAAAAAAAAAAAAAAACCACAGAACCCTACAGCCAAAAACTAGAGTTTATCTCGTCCATGTTACAGGCATCTTCTCAATGCATCGATGAAGAAAGAAGCGAAGAAAGTATGAAAACAGAAGGGGGAAAGAAGTAGGAGCAAGTTGCTGCTCATGAGGATTCCGGTGGCCTCTGAATTTTCAAATTAAATTTGAAAATAAAGGTTTTGAGAAACCCAGGCATGTCAGCCAAAACTGACTGCTAACAAAAGTGAAAGTGTGCCTATTAAATAGTCTGCATATATTTCAAGTTTAATTCTACCTTTCAGAAGTGAACCACAGAAGTCATAAACTTGAAACGAAAATAATGCATTTATGAGACATGTAAAGGTGAAGCACATTACAGCAGGAGAAGATGACATTGCTAAAAGGAGTAACTTTGAAGTGATAAGGAAAAATGAACAGGGGAGGAGAAGAAAAGAATTGGAACAAATGGAGCAGGAAGAGCACTATTTCGTGTAAATTAAAATTAACTGTAAAAGGATGACAGTAGCTCTGATCTTGTCAGGCTGAGGTATTTTGGTGGCAGACAGTAATAAGAGAATTATAAGCAATTTGTGAACCACGGGTCTTTAAGAATGTACATTTCTCCTCTCTTATGATGGCTAATCAGGGATTTTTCAGAGAGAAAAACAAATTTCAAAATATCAGTTTCATGAGTTCCTGCCAAAAACCCAGAGCAATTTGGTCCTTGCCAATGACAGACAGCCCCCTGTGAGCCAAAAGCAAAAATTCTATAATGACTTCTCTATCTTTAATGACATCCCTCACCCACACTGTTTTCCTAAAGCCTGTCTTTTACTCAGAGTACAGATTGTTCACATTTCAGGGTGCCTCTCTTACTTAACTACCATCCGCTGTCCCTTCACCTGCTTGGGCACAGCCTCCTGATAGCTATTTCGTCTCTGCTGCCCTCTCTCAAGATGTCTGCCCCTGCCAGGATTCCTCCACACCCACCAGTCTCCTTCTCTAGGTCCATGCAGACCACGACCCTCACCTGTCTTATCTCCCTTAATCATCAACTACTACGTAGTATTAGAACATAGGCTGTCACTTTAAGAGTCCCCTGGTGCTCAAGATGAAGCAATCTTGAATTATAACTTACTCTCTTATCTATGAGCCTTCATACCTCACACCAACTCCCACACAGTCTGCAACAGAACCACCCCTGGCAGAGAAGCCCTAGTCTTCCCGGGTTATTGCCCTGAGTCATATCTCATGGGTCCTTGCGTGGGGACTGAGTCATGGTCATGGAGAGTAAGGCTTTTAATCACCCCCTGACACACAGAGTTATAAAAGCAAGAAGTTCTCTTTGTCAACCAGACACTGAAGCTCTCTTGCAGTCAGCTCCTCCTTGCTGTGACAAACACCCACCCAGAAGCGCCACATGGGAGGAAAAGGTTTATGTAAGGCTTACAGAGTTCAGACGAAACAGCATCAATTGTGGAAGAAGCTGGCTCATTTTCATAGATACGAGCAGATAGAAACAACTAAGGCAAGCAGTATGCACCAACAGCTTGCAAAAACAGCCAGAGCCAGAACTCCAAACTGCTCTTCACACACCTTAGGGCTGGACTCAAGATTCACCCCCAGTTCCATACTTCCTTCCACTAGGACTCTGCCTGCTGGAGACTAAGCTCAATCTTAGTTTTTTTAAAAAAAATCTTAGTTTAAAAAAAAAAAAAAGCCTGAGTCTAGCAGGCCATACATTCAAACCACCACATTCCACCTCCGTAGACTCATGACCATCTCACAGAGCAAACTGCATCATTACATCAGAACAACCTCAAACATTCCCTGTGCCTTTATCATTGCTTAAAAGTCCCAAGTCTCATTTCAGATTTAAGACCGCCTCTTAATTGTGAGCCGCGTGTAAACCACACACAAGTTACATACTTCTGACACATAATGGCACAGAGTAAACATTTCTATTGCAGAAAGCCATAACAAGGAAAGACTGGCCCAATTAAATACTAACCACCAGGTGAACATCAAACATCTGCAGTTCAAGTCCAACATCCATAACCAGTGACAAAAGTCTCTGGATTCCAGTTCTGCCCCTCCAGCTGGAAGCTGTTCCACCACCCTGATACACCCAAAACATCTTCGCATCTACACTGCAAACATGGTTCATCTCCATACCTCTGTACAATGGTCTTAGTTTTCTACCAATACAGGATTTCTCCCCTGATTCCCATGATACATCTCAACAGCAGCTTCCGGAACTGTGTGCATTTCATGACCTGCTTCCCTGCATTTTCCAGGCTTCCAAAACTAATTAAGCAGCATAGACAAATTGGTGAATCCAGAGGGGGCGGTGAGTCTTGACCCTGGAGAGCAGCATACTCCTTCAGCAATCTTCAACCCACCTTCTTTCAAAAAAACAATTGCATTTCTATTCATCGAGCCCGACAGCTGGATCTTACCCTCAGGAATCTTTTTCATTATCCCCATGCAAATCCATTGACCCACCTTTAATGGTGGTAATCCACTTACAATTATAGCTTCAGGAACCTAAAACCAGTCTCTGTGCCAGTTACTTTAATCTTGCTTAAAATTTTCCTATACTAAACCATACATCCTTCATATCTTTCTGGTCTACACCTCCCATCTAGGACAACAGTCCATTGCTTTTAAATTTAACCTTGGTCAAATTCTTAGTGCTTGGGAAGGACACAGCTCTTCTCTGGCTTTGGTGAGCCCACCACTGCTCTTCCAATTCATGCTTACCCTCCTCTAATGAACTGTTCCTCCCAAATAAAGAAATCCACCTAAGTGTTTCTCTCTACCAAACTTGCATTTCTTTTTTCAGTCAATTCTACTCGTATACATAGTATTTAATATGTGGCAGTACTTAACATATGATACATCCAGTATATTTTATCATCAAAGCTACCTCATGCATATACTACTATTACAACCCTAACTTAATCCAGAAAGATACTAAGTACTGAAAGGATAAGTGAGTTGGTCAAATCACACAAGGGAAAAGGATCTGAATTCCGTAATGTCTGACCCAGAGTCCTCTCTTTTAACAGCACCATTGCATAGCACCTGCTTCTTCTCAAGTGTTCACTGATTTAACAAGCATCTATTCTAGTGTTGTTAGCTGCCAAGGTGACTGCAGGTTTAAGACAATGACTTTGTGCCTTCAACCTCAAAGAGGATGAGACAGATTATATATCAGTGGTTTCTAGACAGACAAGCCTCAAGTGATTAACATGCGTATGTGCCAAAGTAAGCAAGTGGCCCAAAGTAAAGAATCAGAGTCAGAGATGTGGTGCTTTTTCTTGGGGAACTAGCAGGCTATTTGGAACGGCAGTGTCTTCTCCGTACTGAGAAAGTGTTCTGGAGGTATGGAAGAAGGAATGGCTATAGAACTATAGAAATAATGAGGAAGATGGCTACATAGGTCAAGAGCTGAGAGAGGAAAAGGAGCCAGTCACATTGAAGACATGACGAGCACCAAGGCGAGCTTTACACGGAGAACACAGGAAAATGTGCTGAGGTAGAACAACTTTCTTTCCACTTCTATGAATGTAAAATGAGACTGTGTGATCACAGCAAGGAGGGTGAAAAGACAAAGAGAGTTGATTAGAAAAGGAAAAAGAATCAGATAATGGAAAATAGTTTAGCCTATGTAAGGAGTTTGCACTGTGAGCCAAGTGCAATGGAAAGGTATTGACAGGGTTTCAAGCCGCAGAGTGGCATGATAGGATTTACATTCCCAAAATGATCTCTGTCTATTTTGTGGAAAAAGGGTTGAGGGAGCAAGAGTGGATATGGAGATACAGAGGAGTTATAGAAATAAAACCATCTACCAGGTGTGGTGGCACACACCTTTAATCCTAGCACTGAGCAGGCTAAGGTGTGAGTGCCCTACCATGAAAAACACAAAGAAAGAAGGAAAGAAAGAAAGAAAGAAAGAAAGAAAGAAAGAAAGAAAGAAAGAAAGAGAAATAGAAGAAAGGAAGAAAAGAAAGAAAGAGAAAAGAAGGAAAGAAGGAAGGAAGAGAAAGAGGAGGAAGGAAGGAAGAAAGGAAGGAAGGAAGGAAGGAAGGGAGACCAGACCATTCGTGAGTGGTGTTAGCTAAGGAGACCTTACTGGAGGGGTGGTCACTGGTATTTCAGAAGCTGTGCTGACAGAATTGATGCTGCACTGCATGCAGGGAAGGGGCTTACAGGACACTGTCATGGATGGGGAGCTATTTTCTGAGGTGCGACGCTAGAGGAAACACAATTGACATCATGAGTTCAACCTACTGTGTTCTGTGTGTATCCGGAGATTTTGAACAAAAGCTTCTACTCCCCACCCTGATTACAAAAGATGATTGTAGCCAGGCATGGTGGTGCATGCCTTTAATCCCAGCACTAGGGAGGCGGAGGTAGGAGGATCGCCGTGAGTTCAAGGCCTCCCTGAGAATACAGAGTGAATTCCAGGTCAGCCTGGGCTAGAGCAAGACCGTACCTCAAAAAAAAAAAAATATGATTGTAAACCCAAGAAAGGAGATTTAAATACTCCACTGGGAAGAGAAACATAGAGGAATAGAGTAATACAGTGACCCCAAGTTTCTCTTTGGGGCACCATTGTACGTTTTAGGTTTAAATGGAAGAAGATTGGGAGGGGTACATATAATGAAGCACTCCCGGTCAATATGTAATCTCACCCATCATTGCCTTAGCTCAAGCCCTGCAGGGTGATCCGATACATTGTTAATCTACTATCACCCAGCGGAACCAATTTTGATTCCTATAAGATGCCCGCTCCAGGGTAGAGCTTCTCCATCATAGAAAATTGATCTCATCTTGGTGACATTCCATCCTGCCTGCCAGACCTTGCTGTGTCTGAGTTCCAAGATGACTATAGGTTTAGCACAATATCTTTGTGTCTTTATTCTTAAACAAAGTGAGGGAGATAGTGTACTAATGGTTTCTATAGACTCACTTATTACATAACCAACATGCTTATATGCAAAGTGACCCAAAGTAAAGGAAACAGATTCAAAATGAAGGCAGAGATTTCAGGCTTTCATCTTGTTATCTTGTGGGCCTAACTGAGGAGTCCATTTTATGTTTTGTTTTGTTTTAGCCAAAGCAGCCTCAAAGGGCCTAGTACTTATGCAGTTAGTCTTGAGTTTACCCTTTTGTATAGAACTAGAACATGACCTGACCAGCTCCACAATGGCAGACCGTAGTACTGCCCTGAGATGCGTGTTATACTCTGAAAGAGAGAGAGAAAAAAAAAAAAAAAAATATATATATATATATATATATATATATATATATATATATTCTCTTCTAAGTGTGAGCACTGGAAAGACAAGAACAGAGCCTTGTACCCACACACCAGATGGCCAACACTTCTGGTGACAGTAGCAGGGCACGGTGTCACCGGGATGAGTGACACCAAGGACACATGTATGGGAGAAAGGACAGCTTAGATGAGATGTCTCCCACTGAGGCCAGAATACTAGTGGCCCTCTGAGGAGGGAGATCTGAATGAGCTCAGTTTGCATAATAGTGAAAGAGCCACAAAGTTACTGAAGCAATCCACAAACTATTACACCTCTGTCCATTACACATGGGTACAAAGAGGTATCCGCAGTGTACAAAGGAGGACTCGCACTAGCACCCACCACACAATCACGACAATCTCAGCACCCCACCCCCAGCCTGCAGAATTGTAAGACGTAACTTCCTGCTCTTAAACATCCACCCAGCCCTTCATATTTTTCCAGAGCGGTCTAAACTGCCTACGGCCCACACCCATCACACCAATGAGAAAGTCTCCTGTGGCATCCCACCGTGCTTAAGATGAACGTCGTGTACTACTTGTAAAGGCTGAGTCACTGTAAACTTGACCCAGGCGTCCAGCTCCTCCAGGTCACTCTGACCCCTTGCTCTCTATCAAACATTCCAAATACTCCACACTGAAGTACCAAGACAAAGACACCCAAGACAGTTCTAAGAAACACTAATTTGGGGGGGCAGGGGGTTGGTAGGAGGTAAAGCTACCAAAGGAAGCTAGGAGGCATCCAGGGAGATAGGAAGTGAGAAAGTGTGCTAGGGCGGAAGCGGGCAAAGCGGGTGTCTCTAATGGAAACACAGTGGTTCGATGGATAAATGGCTCTACAGTGCAACCCAAAGAGAGGTGTTTCGATACAGCCAGATGTAGGAGACTGTTGACCTTGAAATAAGTGTTTGTTAAAGGATATAAGCTACACAGAAGTACCATAGAGGTGAATAGGATATGGTGAATTAGATATTCCTTGACGCAACTGTACTTCCTAGTATGAACAGCATTTCTTAACACTTAAGTTGTTTTAACATAAAGTAAGTCTTAGGGTGAAGCACTTAGAAGCACTGGCACACTAAGTCCTCACAAAAACATTATTTGGCAAGACAATGGAAATGTACAGAGGCTTGGTTCTGTAGACTTCCCAAGGACATAGATAGCTAAGATGCTGAGGTAGACTGAACAGTAACCCCCGTACATATCCAAGATCTAGCTCCTGGAACCTGAAATGTTAGCCTGGGTTACCTGTGTGGGTCATCAAGTGATCCAAGTGTCCGGAGACTTAGGCAGAGGGAGATGTGAGACAGACCAGATGTCACGTCCTCAGCTAGGAGAGATCTGAGGATAGTACATGGCTGCCTTTGAAAGGCAGATGGAGAGCCAAAGGGTGCCCGAGAGACTTCAGAAGCAGCATCCAGCAGAGTCGAGTCCCCGAGTTCTCTGGGAAGACCTCCCCAAGAGGTCCTGAAACTGACCCCTTCAACCTCCGACCTCCAGAACTACAGGAGAGTAAGCCGGTGGTACGAAGTTCAGAAGACCCGAAACCTGTCGTGGTAGCGATTCTGTCACGAGTCTATAGTAAACTGAAGAGTTACAACAGTCAGGAACAGAGCAAGCAGGCAGGACGGGGAAGGAACGAAGGCTTGAAGATAAGAAAAAAGAAGTAAATTAAAGAGGGCCAAAAAGACGGAGTATGAGGGAGAGGAAGGGAGATATTCCTACATTGGATGGCAACTTCACATCCAAGCCTCTAATCCCTACTTGAGTAAGTTGGCACGGGCCCTTGCTGCAAGCTGGTCTAGAAGGTAGAATCCCAGTATAGAAGAGCTGACGGTCCTGAGGAGTCAAGTCTGAGAGAAAACAGACTGCGGCCACCCTGGAGGTCAGTTAAGCTCAATAACTGTTGGAGGTTAAATGGTTTGATCAGAACTTCAGAAAAAGGAATGATTTCATTTATTTTGTATTGCCTACTCATGTAAGGCCTTAGTTTTCTCTTTTAACATATATTCTCTAAGGTCTTATGTTTTCATTTTAATGCAGCTATCTTGTTATTCCTTATTATTGGTTATAACTTGCTATAGTGAAATTATGTTTAGACCTCTCAGTTAAATCTTATGATTACTCTATTTTCAACAAGTAAGCCCTTTTATAAATTTAAAAGTGCATGTGACTTATTTTAATTTCATCTTTAAATGATGCCCTTATATATAAATGACCAAAACTTGAAAATATACCTGCATCCAATATTTAGTAAAAATAAATTAAACATGTAAATAAATGAGTGTTGGGCCCGGGCATGGTGGCGCACGCCTTTAATCCCAGCACTCTGGAGGCAGAGGTAGAAGGATCACTGTGAGTTTGAAGCCACCCTGAGACTACATAGTGAACTCCAGGTCAGCCTGGGCTAGAGTGAGACTCTACCTTGAAAAATAAAAAATATAAAAACAGAGTGTTGGTCTAACAGTAGCATTTTAACAACATGAAATGCATGCATGGCAAATCTGTCCCCCGGGATCAAGCATGGAGCTGAGAAGCACCATGAAGACTGAATCCTCAGCTCTGAACCTCTGACCTTCCATGATTCTTTTCCTGCTTCACGTTAGTGTTACAGCATTTTTTTTTTTCTGCATGCAATTAGAAACTGCATTTTGAAGTACTCTAAAATTTGGAAAGCATTCGAAGAGAATGAACATTTATTGTTCACATATAGACTTCTGAATACCCACAGTACAGTGACTTCCCTGACTTTCTCACAAGCACTCATCAGATTATGCCGTTGACAAGCTAGATGGGAAGGAAGAATTGACCATAATAAGTGAGGAGAAAAGACATACTCTGGTGGGAAGAAACACATTGAACTCAGTCTTCTGCTCAAAAACGGAAAGGGAAATAGCAACCAAATACCACAACATACGGAGTATCTGTTTTTCGATAAAAAAAATGCCAGGTAAAGAGGTCTTATTTAAATCCACACAGACAGCATTATCCTCTTCTCAAGATTGTTTTTCCCTTGGCACGAAAGGGCGGGCATGGTGCCCCGTGGCACGCCAAGGCCGGGGCAACAGCGACATCTAGTGGCTTCCAGCGACACGGGCTGACGAGATTCAGAAAAGCCTGAGAGCCCCCAGCAAAACCCTGGGGTACCGGCTGAGTAGAAAGGATCCTGGGCTGCGTGGCAGCACCCCTGCTTTCTAAGGAAGTCAACGCGTCCTTCCTCCCAGCTGATGATGCCATTCCGGGTCACGATTTAGCACCTGGAAAGGCCATTGCTGGGGGATTGGTGGCTTGTAGTTAAATCCTTTGACTTTGATTTTGGAGCTGAATATGTGACACTATTGGTGGGACGTCAAGAAAAAAATAAAAATAAAATGTATCAATCCGACAAGAGGTTAGGTTTCTCTGGCAGGACAGCAACGGAGGCACAATAAGCTTGGAAACGCCAGTCTTAAAAGAAACCTACCCAAAGATACTAAATTTCACACTTTTCCCTTTTGTTTCTGCACAGGCCGTTTTCTGCTAGCCGCAGAAAGGCCACCCCAGGCCGCCCTGTTCACTGGCTGTACCAGCCACCCCGTCCTGGCCCCAGGGCCCCGGGTGCCCGCCGCAGCATCCCTTGGTGTGGTTGCCAGGCCTGTAATCTCTTCTGGCAGCTGCGATCTCCACCGCCGTCCTCCTCCTTCCCCTCCGCCACGAAATCTAATTCCGAGCTGGCAGCCAGAAGGTCAGACATCTCTGGAAGCAGTCACTTCCACCGCCTACTCTCAGGCCTCGCTGCTGTCAACTGCCAACCGCCTTCCCTTCCCCCGTCCAGGGCACCCTGTGTCTCTGCAATGTCCAGGTTGTCACCGGATCTCGCCCTCACATCTGCTCCCTCCTCCTCCCTCCGCAGCTGGTTATTAGAAGCACCCTGCTTCTCTGTCCTGGGGCTCAGCGCATCTCCTCCGTCCGTCCATCCTGGGCTCAGCAGCCCCTTCAGAATTAAGACTCTGGGCCTCTCCGGCATCGCAGGCGACCAGAGGAAGGAGCTGGCCTGGAGTATCTGGGGAAGGAGGGCTGACAGCTCCCTGAAACCCACACAATTCCATCTTTGGAAAGTGGGCCTTGTTAAAGCCAAGAACGGGGCTAAGTGACAGAAAGACAAAGGACAGACATCAAACCCAGGCTGAACAGGTGACAGCTTTGTTTGCATGTTGAAATGACATGTTCAGAGCAAGCTTAGAATGGCCTGTTAGCAAAAACTCTTTTATGTATCTTCGTGATTTGGGCCACTATAAAAAAAGATTTTTAAAAAATAAGTGCACTGGCGATTTTATACTATGTGTTTTTTTTTTTTTTTTTACTATGTCGGTGTTCAGTGTTGAAAATACAAATTGCATGTATATTCTACACAAATGGAAGTTTCATCTTGCTGTTTCTAAGCTCTTGTAACTGCTGCTTTTCTCTTGTCATTTTTCCTCCAAATATATATATATATATATATATATATATATATATATCAGCAAAGAAAGAGCTATCTTACAAAGAGCAATAGGAACAAGAGAACAGAGGGAGAAGTTTTGAGAAGAGATAAGAAGACAAACATAAACTATAACACAGATACAGACCGCAGACTCGGAATAACATGACCCAAAACCCTCAAAATTAGAAAATCATGTCCTCTCCTAGCTCCACAGAGAAACTGGATAAATCACCAACAAGAAAAAGTGAAGTTGCAGAAAAGTCTCCGACCTGCTCTTTGGAGATGTCATTGCTTCTGTGTTGCTCTGATACACAAACAGTGTCAAGGCTCACAAAGTTATTTTAAACTAAAATATTACATGAGGTTAGTTTACTTCCACTTCCATTATTTAATAGATATGCAGAAGTATAAGTATTTTAAGTTTTTTCCTAATAAAGGAATTATAACTTAAGTTTGTTTCCTGATAAAGTGTTATGTGTACATATATGTATCTATCTATGCATTTTTTTAAATAAAAAGGAAGGTATAAAAGAAGACAATATAAAAAGAAGGGGCTGTTGCACTCAGGTTCGCATTGCTGGCAGAAAACACCCAACCAAGAGCAGCTTGTGGAGGGGAAAGGTTTATTTTGGCTTACAGACCCTGGGGGAAGCTCCATGATGGCAGGGAAAATGATGGCATGAGCAGAGGGTGGACATCACCCCCTGGACAACATCAGGTGGACAACAGCAACAGGAGAGTGTGCCAAACACTGGCAAGAGGGAGATGGCTATAACATCCATAAGCCTGCCCCCCAACCTCCAGGTGGCGTTAATTCCCAAATTACCATCAGCTGTGGACCTAGCATTCAGAACACTGATTGGGAACACCTGAATCAAACCACCACCGTGGCTTTGCCTTGTGCACTCTCCTATGTCTAAAAGTAAATATGCCTAGAGTCCTGGAGTCCTAGACAGCTGCCAAATCACCTGAGCGACGAAGACTGGTCAGAGGATTGGGACAAGAGGGAAAACCAGCACCTTCAAAAGCAAGTTCTTAAAAAAGCGGCCTGGTGTGGTGGCACACAGCTTTAATCCCAGCACTGCGAGACATGAGTCTCTTCAGAGCATACAAACGGGCACAGACAAGGGGCTGGGGGAATGGTTCAACGGGTACAGTGCTTGTCATGACATCATGAACACCTACGTTCAGATCTCCGGCACTCACGTCAAAGCTGGGTGTGATGGCAAAGAATTGCAATCACAGTGCTTGAGAGACACAGATAGGGGAAGCCCTGGCGCTGGCTGGGTGGCCTTCTCCAGCTGAGCCAGTGAGTTGAAAGTTCAGTGAGAGACCAAGTGGACAGCAGCTGAGGAAGACACTTGACATGTCTCTCAAGCCCTCACCCTGTACGTACACGCATGCTCACTCATGTGCATATGCATCCAGTTATACACACACACACACACCACACACACGTTTTAAAGACACAGACAGGCTAAGAACCAAGGAAAACCCAGTAACCACAAGCATCAGACTTCCTTCTTGGAGGGTCCATGAGAGTATAGTTGCTGGGCAAAGGGACTGGGACCAGCCATTGCACTGGCCTTGCAAAGGTCTTACTTATGGAGCTGCAAAGACATTCAGTTCAGGGCCCCGGGAAGCTTGTAGGACACGCCAGGCCTTAAAGAGGAGCAAGCGGGAGGAACAGGCTTCTCTGAAAGCACAAGCAGGCCATGCCCTTGAGCCTGCCCTTGCAACGTTCTCCACTTCGCTAGAGGTCAGAGAAGCATTGGGTTTCTCCTGTTTCTCTTTCCCCTCTCTCCCCCGAGGTAGACTCTAACCCAGGCCGACCTGGGATTCCCTATGTAGTCTCAGGCTGGCCTGGAACTGGCTCTCTGTGGTCCTCCTCCCTCTGTCTCCAGCAGTGCTGGGGGCAAGGGCGTGCGCCACCATGCCTGGCTTGGTTTCTTTTCTCTCACTGCCTACAGGAGTTTCCTAGATCTGTTTTTTCCTTAAACTCAACATGACTTCCTCCATAGGAAGGGGTTCCCCTTTCCTGGAGGAATAAGATTCCTGGAAGGAGTAAACTTTACTCTCTACCTGGCAGCAGGGCTGGTTAGCTCACACACACCACCACCACTGTTCAGAACCTAGGAAAGAGCCAGGGAGGGTCTCTAGGTGGGCTGTGCTCTGCTCTGCTCTTGTCTTCTCTTTCTCTTTCCTTCTCCTATGAGCTTCAAATTCTACCTACAATCTAATAAAAATCTCTCCAAGCCTCAGAAAAGGAAAGAAGAGAAAAGAAACAGGCTTCTGAAAACTCGGAGGCAGAGGGGCCTTCTAGCTTCTGCAAAGCCATTAGTGGGCAGCTGGTGTTTGCACACACCTGTAACTCACAACGCCATTTCTCGCTATTCTTTTGAAAGTAGAGCATTAAAGCAATTTCTTGACCCAACAACAAGCAATAAATTGAAACAGGATGCAACTTGGTAGAAAAAGAGATCACCACACTTCAACATACCTTGGTGAGATCCCAACCCCTCACTTCCGGTTACCATAAAGCAGGCTCTGGGAGACCTGAGCCACCTCGCTGCACATCAGATCCCTCCTCCAGCCTGGAGACAATGCGTCCACAGACGCCTGCAGGAGTCCTTCTGATCCAACCGCAGAAGCATTTATTTCATAAAATTGTCCCGGATACTAGTGAATATTAAATCATGCCGCTAATGTCTAGGAAACCTTCAGTGAGCAGATGCATTGATATTTCTTCATAAGACATGTATCAATAATACACAGGAAGGAGAAATTTCTTAGTAGTTTGTAACAGTTCAAGTCAGATGTTGCTATGATAGTTTACAAATTTAGAGCGCTCTGGCTCTTAGCATTATGGATATGGGATTGATAACATAAATATACTCACCTGTAGTGGGTCTGAGAAAGGGAGGACAAACCCAGGATAGTCAAGCATGGGCACATCTTAGATGGACTACGGACCGTCCCTAAAGAATCCAAGTGTAAGTGATGAAATCCTTGCTGCGCACAAACGCCCTTTCCTAAAAGAACCCAGCCAAGAAACCTGGAGGTACTGGGAAGGGCAGTGATGGCGCGTTCTCCTTCACTCAGCATTCTTCTCAAGTCTTCAGTCTCAGAGCCCTGTGGGAGCAGAGGCATCAATGAACCAAACCCTCACGGGCCCTCTTCCCTGGCTGCTCCTCCCGTGAGCTCCCAAAGACAAGGGAGGTGTTGGCACTCCGCTAGCCGGTGTGAAGCGGACCTCTTTAATCCTTACACCAGTCAACGGAGGGGAAGCCTGCTTGCAGTTAGTGTCGGGATGCAGGCTCCCTGCTCCTGTGCCCCTCCACACACCCACACCCTCTGTGCAGGCTGTCATCATCCAGGAAGCTTCTTGGCCCCGTGAGGACCCAACCCGGGCTCCTGGAAGACCTGCTTCTCTTCTTAGTCCAAAGCTCATGCCCGCCTTGCCTTCCCAACCCACCAGTTTCCTGTTTCTGAAGAGTACCTCCAATCCTGCCCAGTGACCCATTCACAAACAGCCCACACACCCCTCTCCACCTCCCCTAGGGACCCCACCTTCCCCTTCCCCAATGCTATTACTCTGGGCTTTACAATAGAAAATTGCTTCGCAGTTTCCGCAACAGCGAGGTCATTCAGCCATCAGAGCGAACAAGGACTTGTTCTCCCCTGCTTCCCACGAGCTGAACAGAAGCCATAGATACAGACAGATATTAAATCTGTCATTTCTATGCCCCAAATCACCTCATGGAGAGGGAGCCTGATGTGACTCAGAATTCTGTTTTTGTTTTTTTTTTTTTTTTTTTTGTATTGTTTTGTTGTTGTTGTTGTTTTGAAAGCTTAGTGACACTTACTGAGACAAGGTTTGCGAAGTGAATCCCTTCCATGCCAAGACAGCCATCTGCCCACACAAATGACCTATAGTGGAAACATTACATTTTCTCACACATGCTCTTTAAAAACAATAGTGAATCAAGCTAGAAATGATGATGTCAAATATTCCAGCAACTACTTACAGGCCTGTTACAGCTGCTATCACTTTTATTTAGATTCAGAATTCAATAATTATGTGTGTATGGGTGTATATACCTGTGTGTATGCGCACATATATCCCTATGTTTGCACATGTGCACATCATCCAAATGTACTAGAAAGCGTTAGAACACAGTCGGTTCCTATGTTGTCGGTAACAGTAGTGTTGTAAAGTACCAGAGTTTCCCAAGTATCCCTCAAAGAAAGATTGGCTTATTAAGGTTATGATCATTTCAGCAATCTAACTATATTACTATTATTTCATTGGCCATAATTCTGAGCTGACACTAAAGCACACCTGCAGGCCACTGTCCTCTAATGCTTCATATGCAGATCCTTGACTCGCATTATCTAATGTACTGTTTGGCTATTAGGACTCAAAACACCAGGTGGTGAACACTTGGAGAATTCAAGATGCTGTTACCATGGGGATGAGATGTGGTCCTTCCTGATGCAATCAGCACACTTCCTCTTTCAGAAGAACCATTTCTACTGGAAAATAAATGAGCTTAGAAATTGGATAGTTTTTTTTTTAGTTTAAATGAATATTTTCTCAAAGTTCTATATTTAATAGTGACAGTCAAGGTGGACAAACAACAGAGAAATATTTAAAGAAGTCTTGGTTTTCAAGAATTCTACTTTCTTGATTTCCTCACCGTTGAGTACTGTATAAAGAAAAAATAGCTTCAAATATTTCAGGCTGCATTATTCAAGTGCTCATACTATGTGATAGATTTCAAAGTGGCTATAAATTATTCCTCTTCCTTTTTCTATATCCATTTGCACTTGACTTTGTAGCTTTTGCCATATAGAGTTGAAACTTATTTCCTTGCTCCTTGAATATGGGCTGACATTACATCATATCTGGAAAGAGAAGGGAGATCTGAATGAGCTCAGTTTGCATAATAGTGAAAGAGCCACAAAGTTACTGAAGCAATCCACAAACTATTACACCTCTGTCCATTACACATGGGTACAAAGAGGCATCCGCAGTGTACAAAGGAGGACTCGCACTAGCACCCACCACACAATCACGACAATCTCAGCACCCCACCCCCAGCCTGCAGAATTGTAAGACGTAACTTCCTGCTCTTAAACATCCACCCAGCCCTTCATATTTTGCCAAAACGGTCTAAACTGCCTACGGCCCACACCCATCACACCAATGAGAAAGTCTCCCGTGGCATCCCACCGTGCTTAAGATGAACGCGCAAATCCTACTTGTAAAGGCTGAGTCACTGTAAACTTGACCCAGGCGTCCAGCTCCTCCAGGTCACTCTGACCCCTTGCTCTCTATCAAACATTCCAAGGTACTCCACACTGAAGTACCAAGACAAAGACACCCAAGACAGTTCTAAGAAACACTAATTTGGGGGGGCAGGGGGTTGGTAGGAGGTAAAGCTACCAAAGGAATCTAGGAGGCATCCAGGGAGATAGGAAGTGAGAAAGTGTGCTAGGGCGGAAGCGGGCAAAGCGAGTGTCTCTAATGGAAACACAGTGGTTCGATGGATAAATGGCCTCTACAGTGCAACCCAAAGAGAGGTGTTTCGATGCAGCCAGATGTAGGAGACTGTTGACCTTGAAATAAGTGTTTGTTAAAGGACATAAGCTACATAGAAGTACCATAGAGGTGAATAGGATATGATGAAATAGATATTCCTTGACGCAACTGTACTTCCTAGTATGAACAGCATTTCTTAACACTTAAGTTGTTTTAACATAAAGTAAGTCTTAGGGTGAAGCACTTAGAAGCACTGGCACACTAAGTCCTCACAAAAACATTATTTGGCAAGACAATGGAAATGTACAGAGGCTTGGTTCTGTAGACTTCCCAAGGACATAGATAGCTAAGATGCTGAGGTAGACTGAACAGTAACCCCCGTACATATCCAAGATCTAGCTCCTGGAACCTGAAATGTTAGCCTGGGTTACCTGTGTGGGTCATCAATGTGATCCAAGTGTCCTGAGATTTAGGCAGAGGGAGATGTGAGACAGACCGGATGTCACGTCCTCAGCTAGGAGAGATCTGAGGATAGTACATGGCTGGCTTTGAAAGGCAGATGGAGAGCCAAAGGGTTCCCGAGAGACTTCAGAAGCGGCATCCAGCACAGTTGAGTCCCCTAGTTCTCTGCGAAGACCTCCCCAAGAGGTCCTGAAACTGACCCCTTCAACCTCCGACCTCCAGAACTACAGGAGAGTAAGCCAGTGGTACGAAGTTCAGAAGACCCGAAACCTGTCGTGGTAGCAATTCTGTCACGAGTCTATAGTAAACTGAAGAGTTACAACAGTCAGGAACAGAGCAAGCAGGCAGGACGGGGAAGGAACGAAGGCTTGAAGGGAAGATAAGAAAAAAGAAGTAAACTAAAGAGGGCCAAAAAGACGGAGTATGAGGGAGAGGAAGGGAGACATTCTTATATTGGATGGCAACTTCACATCCAAGCCTCTAATACCTACTTGAGTAAGTTGGCACGGGTCCTTGCTGCAAGCTGGTCTAGAAGGTAGAATCCCAGTAGAGAAGAGCTGACGATCCTGAGGAGTCAAGTCAGAGAGAAAACAGACTGCGGCCACCCTGCTCTGGAGGTCAGTTAAGCTCAATAACTGTTGGAGGTTAAATGGTTTGATCAGAACTTCAGAAAAAGGAATGATTTCATTTATTTTGTATTGCCTACTCATGTAAGGCCTTAGTTTTCTCTTTTAACATATATTCTCTAAGGTCTTATGTTTTCATTTTAATGCAGTTATCTTGTTATTCCTTATTATTGGTTATAACTTGCTATAGTGAAATTATGTTTAGACCTCTCAGTTAAATCTTATGATTACTCTATTTTCAATAAGTAAGCCCTTTTATAAATTTAAAAGTGCATGTGACTTATTTTAATTTCATCTTTAAATGATGCCCTTATATATAAATGACCAAAACTTGAAAATATACCTGCATCCAATATTTAGTAAAAATAAATTAAACATGTAAATAAATGAGTGTTAGGCGGGGCATGGTGGCGCACGCCTTTAATCCCAGAACTCTGGAGGCAGAGGTAGGAGGATCGCTGTGAGTTCGAAGCCACCCTGAGACTACATAGTGAACTCCAGGTCAGCCTGGGCTAGAGTGAGACTCTACCTTGAAAAATAAAAAATAGAAAAACAGAGTGTTGGTCTAACAGTAGCATTTTAACAACATGAAATGCATGCATGGCAAATCTGTCCCCCGGGATCAAGCATGGAGCTGAGAAGCACCATGAAGACTGAATCCTCAGCTCTGAACCTCTGACCTTCCATGATTCTTTTGCTACTTCACTTTAGTGTTACAGCATATTTTTTTCTTCATGAAATTAGAAACTGCATTTTGAAGTTCTCTAAAATTTGGAAAGCATTCGAAGAGAATGAACATTTATTGTTCACATATAGATTTCTGAATACCCACAGTACAGTGACTTCCCTAATTTTCTCACAAGCACTCCATCAGATTACGCCGTTGACAAGCTACTTGGGAAGGAGGAATTGACCATAAAGAAGTGAGGAGAAAAGACGAGGTGCTCTGGTGGGAAGAAACACATTGAACTCAGTCTTCTGCTCAAAAACGGAAAGGGAAATAGCAACCAAATACCACAACATACGGAGTATCTGTTTTTCGATAAAAAAATGCCAGGTAAAGAGGTCTTATTTAAATCCACACAGACAGCATTATCCTCTTCTCAAGATTGTTTTTCCCTTGGCACGAAAGGGCGGGCATGGTGCCCCGTGGCACGCCAAGGCCGGGGCAACAGCGACATCTAGTGGCTTCCAGCGACACGGGCTGACGAGATTCAGAAAAGCCTGAGAGCCCCCAGCAAAACCCTGGGGTACCGGCTGAGTAGAAAGGATCCTGGGCTGCGTGGCAGCACCCCTGCTTTCTAAGGAAGTCAACGCGTCCTTCCTCCCAGCTGATGATGCCATTCCGGGTCACGATTTAGCACCTGGAAAGGCCATTGCTGGGGGATTGGTGGCTTGTAGTTAAATCCTATGACTTTGATTTTGGAGCTGAATATGTGACACTATTGGTGGGACGTCAAGAAAAAAAATAAAAATAAAATGTATCAATCCGACAAGAGGTTAGGTTTCTCTGGCAGGACAGCAACGGAGGCACAATAAGCTTGGAAACGCCAGTCTTAAAAGAAACCTACCCAAAGATACTAAATTTCACACTTTTCCCTTTTGTTTCTGCACAGGCCGTTTTCTGCTAGCCGCAGAAAGGCCACCCCAGGCCGCCCTGTGCACTGGCTCTACCAGCCACCCCGTCCTGGCCCCAGGGCCCCGGGTGCCCGCCGCAGCATCCCTTGGTGTGGTTTCCAGGCCTGTAATCTCTTCTGGCAGCTGCGATCTCCACCGCCGCCCTCCTCCTTCGCCTCCGCCACGAAATCTAATTCCGAGCTGGCAGCCAGAAGGTCAGACATCTCTGGAAGCAGTCACTTCCACCGCCTACTCTCAGGCCTCGCTGCTGCCAACTGCCAACCGCCTTCCCTTCCCCCGTCCAGGGCACCCTGTGTCTCTGCAATGTCCAGGTTGTCACCGGATCTCGCCCTCCCATCTGCTCCCTCCTCCTCCCTCCGCAGCTGGTTATTAGAAGCACCCTGCTTCTCTGTCCTGGGGCTCAGCACATCTCCTCTGTCCGTCCATCCTGGGCTCAGCAGCCCCTTCAGAATTAAGACTCTGGGCCTCTCCAGCATCGCAGGCGTCCAGAGGAAGGAGCTGGCCCGGAGTATCTGGGGAAGGAGGGCTGACAGCTCCCTGAAACCCACACAATTCCATCTTTGGAAAGTGGGCCTTGTTAAAGCCAAGAACGGGGCTAAGTGACAGAAAGACAAAGGACAGACATCAAACCCAGGCTGAACAGGTGACAGCTTTGTTTGCATGTTGAAATGACATGTTCAGAGCAAGCTTAGAATGGCCTGTTAGCAAAAACTCTTTTATGTATCTTCGTGATTTGGGCCACTATAAAAAAAGATTTTTAAAAAATAAGTGCACTGGCGATTTTATACTATGTGTTTTTTTTTTTTTTTTTTTACTATGTCGGTGTTCAGTGTTGAAAATACAAATTGCATGTATATTCTACACAAATGGAAGTTTCATCTTGCTGTTTCTAAGCTCTTGTAACTGCTGCTTTTCTCTTGTCATTTTTCCTCCAAATATATATATATATATATATATATCAGCAAAGAAAGAGCTATCTTACAAAGAGCAATAGGAACAAGAGAACAGAGGGAGAAGTTTTGAGAAGAGATAAGAAGACAAACATAAACTATAACACAGATACAGACCGCAGACTGGGAATAACATGACCCAAAACCCTCAAAATTAGAAAATCATGTCCTCTCCTAGCTCCACAGAGAAACTGGATAAATCACCAACAAGAAAAAGTGAAGTTGCAGAAATGTCTCCGACCTGCTCTTTGGAGATGTCATTGCTTCTGTGTTGCTCTGATACACAAACAGTGTCAAGGCTCACAAAGTTATTTTAAACTAAAATATTACATGAGGTTAGTTTACTTCCACTTCCATTATTTAATAGATATGCAGAAGTATAAGTATTTTAAGTTTTTTCCTAATAAAGGAATTATAACTTAAGTTTGCTTCCTGATAAAGTGTTATGTGTATATATATGTATCTATCTATGCATTTTTTTAAATAAAAAGGAAGGTATAAAAGAAGACAATATAAAAAGAAGGGGCTGTTGCACTCAGGTTCACATTGCTGGCAGAAAACACCCAACCAAGAGCAGCTTGTGGAGGGGAAAGGTTTATTTTGGCTTACAGACCCTGGGGGAAGCTCCATGATGGCAGGGAAAATGATGGCATGAGCAGAGGGTGGACATCACCCCCTGGACAACATCAGGTGGACAACAGCAACAGGAGAGTGTGCCAAACACTGGCAAGAGGGAGATGGCTATAACATCCATAAGCCCGCCCCCCAACCTCCAGGTGGCGTTAATTCCCAAATTACCATCAGCTGTGGACCTAGCATTCAGAACACTGATTGGGAACACCTGAATCAAACCACCACCGTGGCTTTGCCTTGTGCACTCTCCTATGTCTAAAAGTAAATATGCCTAGAGTCCTGGAGTCCTAGACAGCTGCCAAATCACCTGAGCGACGAAGACTGGTCAGAGGATTGGGACAAGAGGGAAAACCAGCACCTTCAAAAGCAAGTTCTTAAAAAAGCGGCCTGGTGTGGTGGCACACAGCTTTAATCCCAGCACTGCGAGACATGAGTCTCTTCAGAGCATACAAACGGGCACAGACAAGGGGCTGGGGGAATGGTTCAACGGGTACAGTGCTTGTCATGACATCATGAACACCTACGTTCAGATCTCCGGCACTCACGTCAAAGCTGGGTGTGATGGCAAAGAATTGCAATCACAGTGCTTGAGAGACACAGATAGGGGAAGCCCTGGCGCTGGCTGGGTGGCCTTCTCCAGCTGAGCCAGTGAGTTGAAAGTTCAGTGAGAGACCAAGTGGACAGCAGCTGAGGAAGACACTTGACATGTCTCTCAAGCCCTCACCCTGTACGTACACGCATGCTCACTCATGTGCATATGCATCCAGTTACACACACACACACACACACACCACACACACGTTTTAAAGACACAGACAGGCTAAGAACCAAGGAAAACCCAGTAACCACAAGCATCAGACTTCCTTCTTGGAGGGTCCATGAGAGTATAGTTGCTGGGCAAAGGGACTGGGATCAGCCATTGCACTGGCCTTGCAAAGGTCTTACTTATGGAGCTGCAAAGACATTCAGTTCAAGGCCCCGGGAAGCTTGTAGGATGCGCCAGGACTTAAAGAGGAGCAAACGGAAGGAACAGGCTTTCTGAAAGCACAAGCAGGCCATGCCCTTGAGCCTGCCCTTACAACGTTCTCCACTTCGCTAGAGGTCAGAGAAGCATTGGGTTTCTCCTGTTTCTCTTTCCCCTCTCTCCCCCGAGGTAGACTCTAACCCAGGCCGACCTGGGATTCCCTATGTAGTCTCAGGCTGGCCTGGAACTGGCTCTCTGTGGTCCTCCTCCCTCTGTCTCCAGCAGTGCTGGGGGCAAGGGCGTGCGCCACCATGCCTGGCTTGGTTTCTTTTCTCTCACTGCCTACAGGAGTTTCCTAGATCTGTTTTTTCCTTAAACTCAACATGACTTCCTCCATAGGAAGGAGTTCCCCTTTCCTGGAGGAATAAGATCCCTGGAAGGAGTAAACTTTACTCTCTACCTGGCAGCAGGGCTGGTTAGCTCACACACACACACCACTGTTCAGAACCTAGAAAAGAGCCAGGGAGGGTCTCTAGGTGGGCTGTGCTGTGCTCTGCTCTTGTCTTCTCTTTCTCTTTCCTTCTCCTATGAGCTTCAAATTCTACCTACAATCTAATAAAAATCTCTCCAAGCCTCAGAAAAGGAAAGAAGAGAAAAGAAACAGGCTTCTGAAAACTCGGAGGCAGAGGGGCCTTCTAGCTTCTGCAAAGCCATTAGTGGGCAGCTGGTGTTTGCACACACCTGTAACTCACAACGCCATTTCTCGCTATTCTTTTGAAAGTAGAGCATTAAAGCAATTTCTTGACCCAACAACAAGCAATAAATTGAAACAGGATGCAACTTGGTAGAAAAAGAGATCACCACACTTCAACATACCTTGGTGAGATCCCAACCCCTCACTTCCGGTTACCATAAAGCAGGCTCTGGGAGACCTGAGCCACCTCGCTGCACATCAGATCCCTCCTCCAGCCTGGAGACAATGCGTCCACAGACGCCTGCAGGAGTCCTTCTGATCCAACCGCAGAAGCATTTATTTCATAAAATTGTCCCGGATACTAGTGAATATTAAATCATGCCGCTAATGTCTAGGAAACCTTCAGTGAGCAGATGCATTGATATTTCTTCATAAGACATGTATCAATAATACACAGGAAGGAGAAATTTCTTAGTAGTTTGTAACAGTTCAAGTCAGATGTTGCTATGATAGTTTACAAATTTAGAGCGCTCTGGCTCTTAGCATTATGGATATGGGATTGATAACATAAATATACTCACCTGTAGTGGGTCTGAGAAAGGGAGGACAAACCCAGGATAGTCAAGCATGGGCACGTCTTAGATGGACTACGGACCGTCCCTAAAGAATCCAAGTGTAAGTGATGAAATCCTTGCTGCGCACAAACGCCCTTTCCTAAAAGAACCCAGCCAAGAAACCTGGAGGTACTGGGAAGGGCAGTGATGGTGCGTTCTCCTTCACTCAGCATTCTTCTCAAGTCTTCAGTCTCAGAGCCCTGTGGGAGCAGAGGCGTCAATGAACCAAACCCTCACGGGCCCTCTTCCCTGGCTGCTCCTCCCGTGAGCTCCCAAGGACAAGGGAGGTGTTGGCACTCCGCTAGCCGGTGTGAAGCGGACCTCTTTAATCCTTACACCAGTCAACGGAGGGGAAGCCTGCTTGCAGTTAGTGTCGGGATGCAGGCTCCCTGCTCCTGTGCCCCTCCACACACCCACACCCTCTGTGCAGGCTGTCATCATCCAGGAAGCTTCTTGGCCCCGTGAGGACCCAACCCGGGCTCCTGGAAGACCTGCTTCTCTTCTTAGTCCAAAGCTCATGCCCGCCTTGCCTTCCCAACCCACCAGGTTTCCTGTTTCTGAAGAGTACCTCCAATCCTGCCCAGTGACCCATTCACAAACAGCCCACACACCCCTCTCCACCTCCCCTAGGGACCCCACCTTCCCCTTCCCCAATGCTATTACTCTGGGCTTTACAATAGAAAATTGCTTCGCAGTTTCCGCAACAGCGAGGTCATTCAGCCATCAGAGCGAACAAGGACTTGTTCTCCCCTGCTTCCCACGAGCTGAACAGAAGCCATAGATACAGACAGATATTAAATCTGTCATTTCTATGCCCCAAATCACCTCATGGAGAGGGAGCCTGATGTGACTCAGAATTCTGTTTTTGTTTTTTTTTTTTTTTTTTTTGTATTGTTTTGTTGTTGTTGTTGTTTTGAAAGCTTAGTGACACTTACTGAGACAAGGTTTGCGAAGTGAATCCCTTCCATGCCAAGACAGCCATCTGCCCACACAAATGACCTATAGTGGAAACATTACATTTTCTCACACATGCTCTTTAAAAACAATAGTGAATCAAGCTAGAAATGATGATGTCAAATATTCCAGCAACTACTTACAGGCCTGTTACAGCTGCTATCACTTTTATTTAGATTCAGAATTCAATAATTATGTGTGTATGGGTGTATATACCTGTGTGTATGCGCACATATATCCCTATGTTTGCACATGTGCACATCATCCAAATGTACTAGAAAGCGTTAGAACACAGTCGGTTCCTATGTTGTCGGTAACAGTAGTGTTGTAAAGTACCAGAGTTTCCCAAGTATCCCTCAAAGAAAGATTGGCTTATTAAGGTTATGATCATTTCAGCAATCTAACTATATTACTATTATTTCATTGGCCATAATTCTGAGCTGACACTAAAGCACACCTGCAGGCCACTGTCCTCTAATGCTTCATATGCAGATCCTTGACTCGCATTATCTAATGTACTGTTTGGCTATTAGGACTCAAAACACCAGGTGGTGAACACTTGGAGAATTCAAGATGCTGTTACCATGGGGATGAGATGTGGTCCTTCCTGATGCAATCAGCACACTTCCTCTTTCAGAAGAACCATTTCTACTGGAAAATAAATGAGCTTAGAAATTGGATAGTTTTTTTTTTAGTTTAAATGAATATTTTCTCAAAGTTCTATATTTAATAGTGACAGTCAAGGTGGACAAACAACAGAGAAATATTTAAAGAAGTCTTGGTTTTCAAGAATTCTACTTTCTTGATTTCCTCACCGTTGAGTACTGTATAAAGAAAAAATAGCTTCAAATATTTCAGGCTGCATTATTCAAGTGCTCATACTATGTGATAGATTTCAAAGTGGCTATAAATTATTCCTCTTCCTTTTTCTATATGCATTTGCACTTGACTTTGTAGCTTTTGCCATATAGAGTTGAAACTTATTTCCTTGCTCCTTGAATATGGGCTGACATTACATCATATCTGGAAAGAGAAAGAGAGAGAGAGAGAGAACCGAGAGTGTATGAGACCAAGACCCTGGGTTCAAGTGCTTACACTCCTTCATGGTTTCATCTCAGAATCCCTCAGAGTTTCCAGGGAAGTGCCCTTGAGCTGCTCCACAGGAGGACGGAAGACATTTGACTCAGCCATCTCCATCTTTGTCCAGACTACCACCAGCCAACCCTGACAGTCAGACCTGTTTGGCTGACTGACATCTGACTACAGACCATGTAGACCAGAAGAACCACTGACCCAGAGAATCATGGACTAAACAAGCAGGCAGATAAAGCCTCAAAGCTTCTTTGCGGTTTGTTATGTAACCAAGGGCAACCACACACCCTATTGTTCTGTGTTCTTTCTGCTGGTCTTGAAGTACGTGTCTGTGAAGATGCAGGTAGGTTTGTAAAACCAAAACTGAGTCCACTGAAAAGCCCAGAGTGTTCTGCAAAGGCTTAAAGAAGTTCACTACCTCACCTGGACAAGAATGGACTAATGGCTTTGTTTCATTCCATTCATGAGTTCAAATTACATGCTTGAATCTGTTGGGTTAGAAAGAAAAGCTTGATACAGAGCAATCTCTCTGAACTGGCTGCATACTTATTAAATGAAAGCACCTCTGATCTCCCCAGGGGAAGATGTGTATATTGTGGTAAACACACACACACACACACACACACACACACACACACAATACAAGAGAAGTTTCCACATCACATAAAGCAGAGCATAATTATTATTTTATTTTATTATTGTAGTTCAGGTTTTGAAGCAAGTTCTCACAATGTACCCCAGGCTGGTCCTAAACTGGAACTCCTCCTGCCTCAACTTCCTCAGTGCCAGGACCCTCCAGGAATGTCCATCATCTTCATCTTATTTACCATGGCAAGTGACCTCCCACATGGTCACTAATACAGTTTAAATATCCTGGATTTATAAATATTCATCTCTAAAGCAGCTATCCCACAAAAATAAATGCTTTTCTCTGCCATCCTCATGTCTATCTTCCATTCTCATAGGGGCTCTGCCTGGTAACCTCACATGTGGGAGGAATCTGAGCCTTAGGAGAGCTGTCCTGAAGAGTCAGCCAGCACGTGTTTGATATCTGCGCAAGAATGAAGTCACTGCTCACACTAAGGCTTCCGGGGCATTAAGAACTACACAGTACAGTCTGTTCTAACAAAGCTTAGCCCATGCTGGCAGAAATGATCCTGAAGAAAGGATGGCTGAAACGATGGGGGACAACTCTAGAAGCCACTTCCTTGAATGGAGGCCAGCAGAGTACAAGGTAACTCGTTGTCTAGGTCAGACATGTGGGTAATTCACCCATTCTCACAGGCAAGGTGATGGACCGTGTGCGAACCGAGCAGGGAAGCTAGTAGGTTTAATGAAGAGAAGAGCATTCAGGGTATTTATTATTATTATTATTATTATTATTATTCCATCTAGTATAAGCCATTAGAAAACAACCGAGTCACTGGCTAAAATTTCAGGGGAGATATTGTGAACCAAGCTTCTTAGACAGAAGTTTATATATATATACAAATACATATGTTGGGAACAACCAAACCAGGGTGGGTGTTTTGGCAGCCACGACTTGTAGCATAAAGCATAAAGCATAAAGCAGAGAAGTAATGGGTCTGAATGACAAGGTGGTTAAATCTGGCCAGGGGGGAAGTAAGAACACAAGGACTCTAGACTACGCGTTAGTTGACCAGGGCTGGCGTAACAGGGCACCGTAGACCAGGGGTCTTTAGAAAGAAACATGTTTTCTTACATTATAAAATCTCAACGCCATGAGCAAGGTGCCAGCAGGTACTTCTGGCATTGTCAAATGCGATTCTTTTTCCTTGCCACCCTCCTCCCCCTCGTCCCAGTTCTCCCCGCCCCCACATGTTTTCCCTCCTTCTGATTACTGGTCACATCTCCCCTCCTCCCCGCTCCCTCAGCTCATCCCTGTATACCCACTTCTGGTTACTGCTCTGTCTTCATGGGGTTTATCCACATCTGCTCCCCCCCCAAAAAAAACACATACTTCTTATAACTGTCCTAATACGTCAAGGTGCACAATAACAGCCTCGTTGTATTTAGTTGTAACTTCAAGGAATTTATATAGAAATACAGACACATTCTTAGCTACAGGATTGTAAGGGTTCATATATGGGACAGAGCGAACACAATTCAGATCATAATAAGATTGAAATGGAAAAACGGAGAGTGGTGTCTAGAGAAGGGGACACCTGAGATGGAGGATTTGGAGGCAGAGGTCAGGAGCAAGAATGAACACAGAAGCACTTGATGAGGAGGAGGTGATCAAGAGACAGATGCGGAGTGAACTGTCCTCATGGATACTGAAGTCATCGAGAGTTTCTTGAAAAAGCCACAAAAGAAAAGTTAGCAAGCAAAATCCTAGCAGGTACTCCACCTTCCGCCCTGTGGGCACGGGGGAGGGAGAAGAACATCAAAGGGCTGGAGGAGGCAGCGTGCCAGCCTAAGCCATGGGGAGGAAGGAGCTTCACAGGATCTGATGAGGGGCTGGGAAGTGGAGAAGGCAGGAGAACCTTATTCTGAAGGAAAACAAAGGATGCGCGAGCCCAGGAATGATCAGGAGGTAGGAGGGAAAGGAACGGTCATCTGGTCATCGGAGAGCAGGAGTGAAAACAGTGACCCAAGGAAACCCCAACTTACTTTAAGCCAGTAGCTGCAGGGAAGTAGAAGGGATTGAAGACTGGGGGACCATTTTAAGGACATTACTAGCAATGACTGACCCTGTTCTCCCTTCCAGCCATAAGGAGGGCAATATTTTCCAACCCCACGGCGCCCGGGGAAGAGAAGTGCTAGAAGCTACGTGGGTCATGGTGAGAAGTCTACGTGCAATTTTCCCGTTTCGTCCTTACCCCACTGAGACCATCACGAGGACGCATCTCCAGGCGTTTGGATGGAAGATTGTGACACCCTAATCAGCTCCACCTCTGGGTGAATACATACAGCTGATTCCCTGGCCACCAATGTGAAACACAGTACAAGTGAAAACAGAACCTTCGCTTTGTAAAGGGTTAAGGAACGATGTTTTAGGACAGTGGTTGTAGGGGAGTGTTTGACTTCTTGGGAAGAGACAAATCATTAGGTATAATGACCACCTACTTCAATGGCCTCAGACACTCTACGATGAGAGATGGGAATTTCGTCAGAAACAAAGGCCAAAAGTGACCCCACATAAAGCACAGAGTGCTGTGACTGGCTCCTCCCATGTCTTGTCACTAAGAAAAGGGGGATATTACTGTGATTTTAATCTTCAAGAAGATTCTTACAGGACTAATGCTCCTTGGAACACATACTGGAAAATCCATGTCTGGAAACATGCTGGATTAAACTTCTGTGTGAACTGATTTCTATATGGACCATAAGGTCTCTTGAAAATAGGAAAAGCCATGGAACATTTGTTTTGTGTATTAAGAAAACGATTTTCCTGTCAGGTGCTCTCACAAGACTGGTCCTTTTCTACTTAAATAAGAAAGCTTCCGGGCTGGAGGGATGGCTTAGTGGTTAAGGCATTTGCCTGCAAAGCCAAAAGAACCCAGGTTCGATTCACCAGGTCCCATATTAGACAGATGCACAAGGGGGTGCATGTGTCTGGAGTTCATTTGCAGTGGCTGGAGGCTCTGGAATGTCCAGTTCTCTCTCTCTCTCTCTCTCTCTCTCTCTCTCTCTCTCTCTCTCTCTCTCTCTTCTCTGTCAAATAAATAAATAAATAAAAGTAATTTTTAAAAAGAAAGCCTCCTAAGCAAAGGATGGGCTCCCATGTTAGTTATAAAGATAGTAAGTGAAATGAGTGGACCAGAAGAGTGATGAAGTAATTTTCCAATGCTCAAGCTTACTAAGTAAGCTAAATTAGATGTTGCACAGCAGACACATTCTGAAAATCTAAGTGGCATGCTGCATCAAGCAATGCAAAGAAAGGAAATGCACAGCACACAGACAACAGATAAAGAAGTAAAGAATGGATCGTGGTGAAACACATAGAGCAAGTCAGCAAGGGCACAGCAGCGCAGCAGCAGTGTCCACACACGTAGCAACAGGACCCAGAGCAGAGAGCTTCCTCCAGCGAATGCATGGGGGGAAGAGAGGATGCATGAGAGGAGGATATACCATTACAAACGGAAAAAAAACATAGGAAAGTTGGGAAATTGTTACATCATAGAGAAGCTGCAAGTCCTCCCAACCTAACCACTACACACACCACATTCCTAAGAAAAGAACAGGAGACAGTAGATCCAAAGAAGAATGAGGACAGAGACAGGGGTTACATGACACCGCCAAGCATCCAGGCTTTGGGAGCAGACCAAACTGTCTCTGAGCCTTGATTTTGGCAGTGATTAGTCAAATGATCGCAATGGCTGTCACAATTGTGATCTGGGATTTGTGAGGTTCCTTGCCAATGCGCCACTATGATAAGCCAATGCACCAGCAATTTTAAGGTGTCCCCAGGTTCTTGTCTTATGAATTAAATAAATTAAATTCACAGACCAACGGATAAGGATCAGAAATATTTTATTAGAGCTTCAGGAGGGAGCTCGTTAGGGGAAAACGGAGCTTAAGGGAAGGAAGGAAGACATAGCTTTTGTCCAGGAAGCGAGACGGGGTTTGACATGCCCCAAACTCAAGAGTAGGGGGCAAGGGAGGCAAGGGGAGGGTTAAAAAGTACACCTACCCCTCGGCGTGGTGCTTCTGTGAGCCCCATGGTGGACATCTGGTTTAGCCACTTAGTCTTGACTGCAGGTGTCTGGAGTCAAACTCTCTGGAAAGGGGCAATAGTCCCAGAAATCTTTATTTTCTGGGAAGGGTCTTCTTAAATGGGAGTGGGAGTGGGGGAGGGCAGCAATAAGGAAAGGCCAGGGTCTTCTGAAGTTTATGACCTGGACTACAGTGTAATGACCTATATTTTCTCCTACAGGTCCAGGACAAATCCCACATTTACTCAAGAAGAAAGCTATTCTCATTGGGGTCCTGTTACAAATAAACAAGTCACTTGATTAAAACAAAAAAAACACCTAGCACAGTGGATGCTGCATAGAAATCTTTGCATTGAAGAAGAATTCCTATTCCCAGGAAGAAGCACATGATTCACCAGCTCCCAACATGAGGAACGTTTACTGGCCTAACTTAAACTCGGCCTCATGTTTTTCTTGCTTCATTAGCCTCCACAGTAAATTCAGTTAAAAGTTTAACCACCAGGTAAATATTCTTCTATCTGTACAGTCTCAGTAAAGAATGCTAAAGTGATACAGAGCAATGGAGACTACTTAGATCCCAGACGCCCCTAATAATGATATGGTCATGACCCTAGAGTCTGGGCCACAGAACACTCACTGGTGCCAGCCTTGTATCTGCCCACTGGCAGGAAAATTAGAACATGTGTGCTTTGGATGATCTTTAAGTGATCTATGCCCTTCCTTCACAAAAAAAAAACTAATAGTAATAAGTGCCTCTACTGGTGCCCAAAGCAAAGTGAGCAATTAATCAGAAGGACTACGTGTATAGATAGTATATATGTGACTACCTGAGCTTTCCCAGGATTAACAGGCCCAGGCACACAGCTCTATGAAGGCAGGCCTGGCATCTACTGACTGTGGCTGATTTGCAACCACAAGGCTTAAGGAAAATACTAGCTATTAGCTGATTGGTATATTTGAAAAAAGAAAAAAGATGATGTTTGGAGAATATGGATATACATTTTCTCCATTAATTCAAAAAAAGTTGGTTAAAAACTTGTTATATCTTAGGCCATGCATGAAGTAAAGCCTGATTTTATAAAAATGAGAGTGCATAAAATTAGTTTATAAAAACGTCAAAAATAAAGTGCCGCAGACTGAGTAAGTAAACAAAGATTTGCATTCTCATGGTTCTGAGGCTGGAAATCCAGAATCAGGGAATTAGTAAGGCTAGCCCTTCCGAGGATCATGAGCTAGTCCTCCCTCCTTGGCTCCATCATGACTGTCTACTTCCTATCCTCACATGGTCTTCCCTTTCAGTGAGCCCTAATTCAAATTTCTTCACTTTATAAAAATGCAAAATGCATTAGATTCAGACCCATGCTACACACATTACCAAATCGTCACCCAAAAGAACCTATCTTGAAATGCAGTCAGATATAAGCGTTAGAGTTTCAACATGTAATGTTGCAGGTGGTAACAAAACTGAGCCTGAACAGACACGTTCCCTGTTTCAAAGTGCTCGTGTTTGATGGCTCACTGGGCTGCCTACAGGGCTCAGGAAGGCAAGTGTTGTGTTGCGCTACTCCCTAATAATAAGCTCATCGTTTTATTCAGGCTGAATCCACAGGAAGTTCTCCGTGAAGAGAATTCTAAACCCTTGCTCACACTTCTGCCACGGAATTAGAGAAGACACTGGGTTTATCAGAAAAACCTATAAAATGAAAAGTGACTAGGGCTAAATTTTACCAACAGATATGCATGTACAGAAGAGAATAAAACAGTAGTGAAGGAACCAGGTGGGGCCATGGCAGAAAGTGCAAAATGGTTAATTACCCCGTACCATCTGCATTCCTGCATTATCTGAGTATTTCTCCCACGGAAGCTGTTCCTCACAGCACTCTTCTTTGTTTACAACCTGGACTGGGTTCCCATGGCCTATGTTTTGAGAACAGGAATTCTCCATGCAAATACAAAATTCCTGCTGGAGTAATACTATTAAATATTAAACGAGAGGGCTAAGCCGACTACAGCAAGCTCCTCCTTGTCTGCTCACCCCATGAGTGATATTTACACGGCGGCATTAAGAGCCACTCAGCTTTGAATGTACGCGGCATCCCACTTCATCCAGAGTCACTTGCTGCAGACTCAGGGTCAATTTCTACTCCTGCAAGAACCATGTCCAAAAGGTAATGGAGAAAACGCTGGAATGGGAGAAAGCCCATCAGCTCCAATCTGGTTCTTCATGTTGACAAACGCATGCGCTGAAGGGGAAGTTCACACTTACCTTATCATTACAAAAGCTGGTGTAGTCTTTCTTTTCAAAAACTTAGATGTATACCTACTCTGCTAGACACCTAAGGAACATAGCTGGTTGAAGATTATTATCCTATAGCCATCTTATCATATTCCACATGGCCATGAACAAATCCAATTTACCAACTTCCCTTTCCTCCAAAAGATCCACATCGCTTTCTTGAGTATCTTGTTCAACTTAATAAAATAAAGATCCTTCCAGATGTCTCCTTGGGTACAAAGAATCTCTCGAAACCATCTTTCACTCCTTCCCTCCCCTTTGCCTTCTATATCCACCCAATCCTCAAATTATTTTGATACTCTCATGCTAATTTAGTTGAGTGGCTTGCTATATCATATGCCAGGAACTGAGCTAAGCATTAGGGAGATAACAACAAATAGGAAAAAAAAAATCCCTGCCAACAAATGGCTCATAGTCTATTTGGAAAAGGAAATCAAGTATCACCCTCAGCAGTAGGAGCCACAGTAGAACTATATTGTGAGTGTTTGGGGAGCTCAGAAACAAGATCCCTGAGGGTAGCTTTTTTTTATTATTAGTTTTGTACTCAGTGTATACAGTCAAGTTGGTACCACTGTTAGCCTCCTCCCTGTCCTCCCCCCTCTGCAGGGACCCTCCTAGCTGGGGAATATGAGTCATGCATTGTGGGGTTAGCCATCAGTTATGGATAGGAGGAAATGTCTCTGTGTATCATGACCCAGCAGGTGGCTCTGACACTCTTTCCGCCCCCTCTTCCGCAAATTTCCCTGAGCCATGTTGGGTTCGTTTGAGGTCTGCTTCAGTGATGAGGTCTTGGGAGCCTCAGTGCCTCTGGATCTCTGGCTTTGGTAGGAGTTGATTGTTCTCTGTGTCTATGTCCTTGTGCTGGTACCAGGTTCACCAAGAAAGCAGCACTCTTGCTTGTTTCCCCACTTATTAAGAATAAAGAGGGGAAGGAGGCAGGGGCAGGGCGAACAAGTACGTCAGAGGACATAAAAATGCACACACTTGAAGCTACATGATAAGAATGGCAACCACCAAACTGTGGCAAACACCCGTCTGGAGCGAAGTCTACGCAGGACATCAAGCTGCGTAACAAAGCAGGGACCTGACCACGGGTGGCGGGTGGCTAAGGCTGTGAGTGGTGCTTTAAACGCTTCCAGGTGTCAACACAACATGGCCAGTCCTGGGAACGCTGCCCTTGCTGCACTGGGCAGATTCGGACTGGGCGGGGAAACGCAGGAGCACTGAGGGGAGAAATCAGGAATGAGGTATAGAGTCAATGCAGAGGAAAGAGAATTTTCAAGTCTGTGGTCTCTGCTCTTTTCAACATCAGCTATAAATAAGGACTTAAAAATGTGAATGCTTTTTTAACCAGAAAAATAAATGAATGCATAAAATTGGATGCTCACTAGCAATTCCAATCAGGACACTGTATGAATCACCAAAATTGATACAGAAACACTATACTACAATACACTACACTACACTGAATGATACTGTTAGTATAGCATAATGATTACAACATGTGCTTTAGGGGTTGTTTGTTTGTTTGTTTGAGGTAAGGTCTCGATCTAGCCCAGGCTGACCTGGAATTCACTCTATTCTCAGGCTAGCCTCGAACTCACATTGATCCTCTTACCTCTTACCCGAGTGCTGGGATTAAAGACATGCACCACCACGCCCAGCTGAAACAGATTTTGATCTAAACTTTCAAATGAAATCGATGTAATCATGCAGTTAGGCCTCGGTTTCCTCATCAAGCATCAAGATGAATGATCTCCTCTGCCTCACAGAGTAGTCTCAGGGGTTATTGTTCTCAACCATGTTCAGCACTGTTATAAGCATGAAGTCGGCCCTGCAAGGAGCACCTGCTTGTACACCAGTGTGAGTTTGCTTCTCTGATGACCCTGTCCTGACATGAAGTCCAGGGCACTGGACTCGAGCACCTATGCTGGGTTTTGGTGTTTTGTTTTGGTCTAGTTAACTTGCATAAGTATTTGCAAAGGGCTGGGGATGGGCCACAGTGATAGAGTGTTTGCCTAGCATGCACAAGAACCTGGGTTTGGTCCCTAGCCCCAGAGGAGGAATGCAAAAAATAATAATAAATAAATAAAGTTACTTCATACCTCTGAGTTTTCATTTCCTTTGGTTACTGGAGACAAAAGATCCTGTCCTATTTAGACACTAGGGTGTTTTCTTTTCTGTGAAACAATGTGTGTATAAAGTAGTTTAAATGTTCTAAAATTATGGAGATATACATATTAAAAATGTATCTGAACTGGGCATGATGGCGCACACCTTTAATCCCAGCACTTGGGAGGCAGAGGTAGGTGGATCACCATGAGTTCAAGGCCACCCTGAGACTACATATTGAATTCCAGGTCAGCCTGAGCTAGAGTGAGACCCTATCTCGGAAAATAAAAAATA
This sequence comes from Dipus sagitta, assembly GCA_036346955.1. NCBI lineage: Eukaryota > Metazoa > Chordata > Mammalia > Rodentia > Dipodidae > Dipus > Dipus sagitta. Next base: position 173,306,131 of record CM070774.1, read on the forward strand.
AAAACGTGTCTGACTTCAGTGGGCTTCACATATCAATAGCCATGAGTGTGGCCACTGGATTTTTACCTGTAGCGCTCTCGGCTGGCTGAGGGAGCTTGAACTCTGGCCCCAGGACGGCCCATGACTTGTGATGGAGGTCAGCCATGTACTGCGTAAAACCTCACTTCCTTGTCAGGAAGTCAAGAGGCCAGGTTCCGCGCCTTTCTCCTTTGTTCCGTGAGCCCCTTGTTCACTAAAGCAAGTTCAGATATTTCAATAGTCTACATTTTTCTCCAGGCCACCAGCATCTTTCACGGTAGGTTTCAACCACAGTATGGTTTAACATAACAAAGTGGCGGGGGCGGGGGGGGGAGTCATAAAAAACTTGTCGACAGTGAAAGAATTCTGAATGTGCTTCAACCAACAAATTAATTCAAAATGAACAGTTCCTGAGTCAAAGGTGATTGGGACAGGACTGGCCATGTTGCGTGGCATGACTTCAGTGCAAACTTGGTTCTGAGCATGCCATGTGCACATGAACACTGCCTAAATACAGATGCAAGACTACTGCAGATTTTGAACCTTTTGCTCTTATAGATACATAATGGTTTTATTATGGAATATAAAGACTTTCAGCATTTTCCTGCCGTCATTCCTCACCATGTAAATATCAAATGTATTGTATTGGAATATTGGACTTGAAGAAACTGCTATGCAAGCTTTTTAGCTGAGTTTCATAAAAGTATCAAATGAGTTTTAGCTATGGATTATGACAGAATTTCCAATAACTTGTAAATGTCCCTAAACATATTTCTACCACTTTTGTACTATGCATTCATGCAAAGTGGCATTCTTAGCATTGACGATCATGAAATCAAAATATGATCAACTCTGAAAAACACTGAAAATGTTATACATCTGCAGCATCAAATATGCAGCCAAGATTTAATTATTTGGTAAAATAAACAAACAACTCAATATCATTAGTATAAAATTTCCTTTCATTTTAAAAACTGGTAAATTTATATAGATACTAAAGAGACTTTTCAAGTAAATTCCTTTGTGATATTTTTCATCTGTTTGCATTTATATATTGTAAATTATATATATATGTATGTTATATATATTATAATATATTATATGTTGCATATAACAATTTTATATCAGTATACCTAGGGTCACATTAAAAACTTCTTGGACACAAAGAGGCCATGAGTGGGAACAGTTTAACAAACCCTGCTCTAGACCAAAAAAATCCACTGAAATGAAGCAAAGATGGGACTTTTCTATGAGTCAGGGATATTCCTGACCCAAAGTCAATACAGTCTCACATCCCTCCACGTTGTAATGCCATAATCTATAGTGACATTCACAAGTAAGCAGATTCAATGGGATTAACCCACCAGAACTCAACCAGCAGGCTTCACCCTGAAGGGATTTACATAACCCCTTTTGACCAGAAAAGAGTGCATCTAGAACAGTTCCTGCCAGAACCAGAGAAAAGGTAGCTGGTAAGGAAAATCAGTACAGGAAAGTGAATGTGGATATTGCTATGTTTTTTATCATTTTCTGGAAAAATATACAATATTGTTTGCCATTATTCCCTGTACTTCAAGTTCATCAGATTGCAGTAGATTGGGTTTTTCCATAGGCAGTATCTTTAGGAAGGTTGAACAAAGAAACAGCCAATGCCAGATAAGGCTATGAGAAATTTATTTCTCAGGACTAATCAGCAGGTCGTCAAACTCACCCACTATATTCTGAGGCATGAGGGCCTAAACTGTGGACCAGTAGAAAACTATGTAAGATTTTATCACCGATGGTTGTTGTTTCTTGTTTCAAGTTGCTTTTCTGAATGAAACTCACTGTGGGCCAAAGGGGGGAAAATAGCACAATGGACCTTTTAAATTTGTTCCTCAACCTTGGCACTATGGCATTCTGGGTCAGTTAGCCCTTGTGAGAGGAGAGGAAGGCTGCTGCGTACACTCTAGGTAGGCAGCAGCCCTGGTCTCCAGCTCCAAGACCCCAGGAATACCCACCTACCCCAAGACAACAAATGCCCCTTAGGATGACAAAACTGCTCCCACTGGGGACACACTGGACTGAAGAAAGCTCAGCCAGACTTGCCCAGTCCCAGACCTGTCGGTCCTCGGCCGTCGTCATCCCACCGAGAATGTTCCTTATCCAGCCGTAATGTGAAGCGTCAGACCACCAGGACAATAGTCAGAAGGAGTTTCTATCATATATATTTTCATTTATAGGAATATCCTATACCTGTAGGAACATCCTATACGATGATACCTGCACGGACTCTCGACGCCTCACTGACGTCACTACGGTCAAGGCAAGGAGGCCTCTCCCTGGGAACTGCACCCCAGGCACTTGGGCAAAGGGAAGGAGGGCCAAGAACGCCTGCCACTCTTTTTTGGTTTGTTTTCTGAGTCTCACTTATCCAATTAGAGATTTCTTCTTACCTACCTTTCTTCCTTCTTTCCTTCCTCCTTTCCTTCCTTCCTTCTTTCTTGCCTGTCTTTCCTTCTTTATCTATAAGGAATTGAATTTAGGGTCTCCTGAACGCCAGGTAAATCCTCTACCACTGAGCTTCATCCCTGCCTCTTTCTTTCCTTCCTTCTTTCTTTCTTTTTCATTTTTTTTAAATTTATTTGGAGATGAGGTCTCAATAAGTTGGACTTGAACTCACTCTTTAGCCTAGGCTGGCCTTCATCTTGTGGTTCTCCTACCTCAGCCTCCCCTGAGTATCTGGGATTACTGACCTGAATCACTGGGCTGGGGCCCAATGAAGGGTTCCGTGGCTCCAGGTCAGGTGGTTGCACCGATTAAATGAGTGCTTTCTCCGGAGCAGCTAAGGACTTTGCTGAAACAAAGATATCCTCTATTTGGTATTGCCCAGTTCTAGAAACATACACCTTGCGAGCAGTACGAGTTCATTGCGAGGGAAAAGAAAAAGCTGCCTAGAAACTTGGGGGCACTTGGCAGCCAATAAACAATTTTCACTTATATTTACTTTGCCTTATATATATCTGGTTTGTTTCATGAGGATTTCAAAAAAAATTAAGGTTAAAAATAAATAAAAGTTTTGCTAAGATTCTCAGAACCCCATAGAGAACACAGAGAGGCAGGAGGTAGGCGAAAGTGCTATAATTACTATTCCCTGTGTTAATCTAGAGGGCATTTCTTTCATTTTCTTTTGAAATAGTCTCTTCGTATGTGTTTTCCCTCTCTGTCTCTATTTAACTTCCTCCCAAAACAATCTACGAGGCTAAAATTTGTGATTAAAAATAAACCTTCTGGGAAGAAACAGGAATCTACCAAAGTCTTTGCCTCTGGAAAGATGGTAGATGGGCAAAGTGGATGAGAACAGATAGATTTACTCGTATTGTATTTACTAAATATTGCATGAATTTGTTTGGAAATTTGAGGAGCTAGTTATCCTCTTGGGTGTGATAATCTGAGTAGCCTAAGCAAAGACAATCTCAACTCTGAGGCAAGACTGGGCTCCGCAGCAAGACTCTGTTTTGCCACCCTCTCCACCCCAGGGGAATAAAAGATAATCATCAAACTATCCACACATCGCATGCTACTAAGGTTTCTTTTAAATTTTTTTTTGATTTATTTGAGACAGACAGAGTGAGTATGGGGACATCAGAGCCTCCTGCCACTGTCACTGCCAATGAACTCCATAGGCACGCCCCACTTTTTGTGTATCTAGCGTTACATGAGTACTGGGGAATTGAACCTAGGCTGTCAGACTTTGCAAGCAAGTGCCTTTAACTTCTAAGCCTTCTCTCGAGCCCTATGAAGGCTTTTAAATTAGGTGGCAGGTGCCAAATTGACTTCCTTATGTGCACAAGGCATTATTTATTTGAAACTGGTAGAGCAATTCTCTGTGTCTCTCTGTCTCTGTCTCTCTCTCTTTCTCTTTCTCATAAAAAATTATTTATAAAAAACTATTAAAAAGATTCTTTGGTTAAATATGTTCAGTAAACAGCACATATTACAAAACATATAAACACTTTTAGAGAACCAAAATGTAATTTTGATCACCAGAATTCCAGGGTAATGCTTATTCTCTCAGAAGAAAAAGAAGGAGGGAGGGAGGAAGGAAGAAAGGGGGAAAGAGGAAGATAGAGAAGAGAGAGGCAGAGAGAAAGAGCAAATAAAGAATTGTTAATATAAGTATTTAATATCATAAATGTTCGGAGCACTGCATGGGTTGCAGTCTTTAAGCTGCATTTTTGTTAGTCAGTTGGTAACATTTTCTAACTTATTTTGGCATACTCTTAAAAACCATCCGCAATTCTTTAAAGTGTGAGTTATTTATAAGTGGGATACTTAATATCATAACTAATCTACATTAATGGAAGCAGTTTCTGTCTTCCCAGTACATGCATGCTGCTGCTCATATCTAGACACAAAGATTATTGATTTTGCCTTGAATCTGCACTGCTTTGTTAATTGGTTTTGAACATCAAAAATGCAACACACGCGATGCTGTTCCTCTCCAGGCAGGCAGTCTAACCTGTGCTTGAGCTTAGCCTGGTTATGTTTCAGCTTTGTCTGAACTCCAGTCACCGGTGCCTTCAAGTGTTTCAGTGGCGGAATCAACAACTGTGATTCTGAACTCCAGCTGTGCTCCAAAGTCTCTGTATGCTTTCGGTCCATCACACAGCTTTTAAGAAAGATGTCTATCTCTCCTGTCCCAAGTCTTAGAGAGTTCTGTCCACCCCACTGTTCTTGCTCTGACAGTCAGTCAATTCCTTGTTTGCTAAGAACCTGCCCTGACCCCAGCCAGCCACAGCCAAACTGCCTCTGAGCTCAGAGGAACAATGGAGGAACAGGCGTGGCTTTACTCTCTAACTGGAGCTCCTGGAGGTACAACGCGACAAAGCAGTCAACACACGTTTCTAAATGATTACTAAAAGGCCATAGAGTTTCGTGTCTTCTCCCGGTGGAGAGTCGGTGGCACCCCAACTGTTCCACCAGGATAAGAGCAGTATATGTCTTTCTCTACTAAGAACCACCTTATCATTTTACAGAATTTTCAACTTTTTGTTAATGTAGGTCACGTCGGGTTCATTCTTCTAGTGGAAGCGCTAGTCGTTTACAACTTTTTACTTCAGAAGAGAGGCAGACTAAATGTAGTAGTACATTCTTGTAATCCCAGCGCTTGGTGCCAAGTTTGAGACCAGCCAGGTCTAAATAGTGAGATCCTGTCTCAAAAAGAAACGAAGAAGCAAAGAAAGAGGGAGAGAGAGAGAGGGAGGGAAGGAGGAAGGGAGAAAAGAAGGAAGGAAGGAAGGAAGAAAGGAAGGAAGGAAGGAAGGAAGGAAGGAAGGAAGGAAGGAAGGAAGGAAGGGAAAGCAAGGAAGAAATAGGCAGCAGAGTCCTTGTATTTCAGTATAAGTAAGACTATACCTTTCTTCAACATATCACCCATCATAAGTGAGCTCGCAGTCTCTACTCAATCTTCCTTCCCACTCTCTATACTGAATGACTAGTTTTCACTCCTCCTGGTCCAGTTCACAGGCCAAGCTTCACCACGGAATAGAGGAGGCCACCACCTCACCACCCTGCTTACGTGCCAAGCTGGTAACATGACCACACATGAATATTCCAATTGTTCTCTGTAGTGCAAGGACCTTTGCTCTCTCTGTGACAACCACCATGCTACTTCTATTTATAAGACAAATTTGGTTCCCATCTAACATTTCAGTGTCTTAGTAGTATCTGTACCATTTCCGGAGCTCCATGCAACTCGACCAGAATCCTGAATCCTGGACCTCGCCAGCCACCAAGAGTCGTGCACCTTCATGTTCATATCTCCAGCCACTGGGTTGTGGGCGTCCTGCTGTTTTGCAGCGCAGCCTCTCCCTCAAGCAGAGCTCTATGCTCATCTACGTTTAGTCATTACCCATAAACATGCTGCTGCTTCAGTCTCGTGTAGAGAACGTGTGAGATGGTTTAGCACTCTATTCTCAACAGAGATTTCTCATCTCTTAAATGTTATTTTCTAATCAAAGGTAACATTCATAAAAATTTCTACCCATAAAGCACACAGATGCCGACAGCTCAGGAGCCTCCCTCCCCGTCACAATCGGGTCTGGTTTTGCCCATAAACTAAGTTGTCCCAGTCGCCTCCCTCTCTATTGTGCTACTCCAAAGTCTGATTTATTGGCTAGGCTTCTGGTTTGAAGTCTAATATTAGAATGTGGATGTAAAACCCTAGTGAAGTGAGATTACTCTACCTAGAAGTCACATTACCTGTCAGACCCTGATCAGAGTTGAGCTCAGCTGTGGATGATGTAGTTGTCAATTAAAACAACAAGCCCAGATGAAAGGAAGTCAACCCGTCAGTGGCCGAGACAGCATAAGCAAGAGGTCCACTAGGAGAGTGTCAAGTTCTTGTCGCTATTTGTTTCACGGATGAGCCTTGGGAAATTGTCATTGGATTAGCCCAGAAGTCTCAAAGAAAGGGTTCTTGTGGTTTTATGGACCCAAGAGACCTGGAGAGATCAGTGGGGAATTCTGAGGGATGAAAAAGAGTTGAATACTGCATAAGAATGGAGACAGTAATATTCAAGTCCCCCCCCACACACACACACACCAATAGGGACTTCTCAGAAGCGGTAACTAAGGAAGACTTCTGCTGAAATTTGGAGATGAAGTTCCAATCAAAAGGGGGGCTTGGATGAGGAATAAATTATTCGTAAGAGCACACAAAGCTGGGGGCCTAAGACCTCAGCTCTGTCCCACCGCAGGCTGCAGTGCACTGGCTTGGGGAGCAGAGCCGGTGTGCGGAGAACACTCTGCCCTGAAGCCTGCCAGCTAAGACCCTTACCATCTCTCATGACCAGGATGAAAGATTCGCTCACAGGTTTTGGGCAGAAAGCCAGCCTCATCATCCAGAAATAAGCAAGAAGTAATGTGGGAGGAAACGAGAGACCCTTAGCAGCCCGCTCATTTACATAGTCCCTGGAGCCCTGGACTCCCAAGGGGCTGGCAGAAATCTGTCTCTCTCAAAAGTCCTTTGCTAAGTAAGGCCCTCCTGATATCTGTTCATCTCAAGAAATTTAAGCTGGTACGAAGTGCATATGCATGCAGGAACTAAGCAAAGGCTTTACGGACAAGTTCTGGGACAGCTTGTGAAATCATCATAAGATAGTACAAGTTTCCAGGTGGAGAACAGTGGTATTTTTTGTGATTCTCACAATAAAATAAGCAAAACTGAAATCATCTTCATTATACTAATTATCACATAATCCTTTATGTCCATGAATGTTAAATATTATATACTCTAACACATCTACTGTCTAAAGGTTTAACTTCTAGTCCCAGCACTCGGGAGGCAGAGGTAGGAGGAACGCCATGAGTTCAAGGCCATCCTGAGACTACATAGTGAATTCCAGGTCAGCCTGGACTAGAGTGGGACCCTACCTCAAAAAACAAAACAAACAAACAAAAAAAAAAAAGATTTAAATTCTATCTATCCTAAACCCCTTATGTTAGATCCAGAGAAAAATCCTGAGAAAATGTAATGGTTAATGCCAACCAAAATAAAATAAATTAATGGCATAGAGCCCCCATTAAAGGCAATCTCACATAACAGTTTAGTTCCTCTTAAGGACTCAGTGGACATTATAGTGCTATAAAATATACCGAGTCTTTAGACAGGAGAACCTTAATTTGCTTTGATAGATCAACACAGAATGATAGGGAGTGGTTTATAATATCAGCCTTGAAAAGAGGTTCTGGAAAGTGCACGGGCTGAGTTAATGTCACATTTCAATAGGATTTGTAATAAAAATGCCATGGAAGCATTAATAGTCTAAGGGTCCCTGTCATACCATGTAACTAACAGTAGTCACTGCGAGTGACTCTTTCCAGAGTCAATGTTCTACAGAAGAATGGCATGCAGAAAATGAGGGTGCCACTCTGATATCCTCAGAGGCAGGCTGATAGCCAATGTGCGTGCCTGGCACGGGGAAGAGTAACCGCATAAATATGTAGATAGGAAAGAGATAGAGGCAAAGCGCTCTGGCTTCTAAGCCCTTCTTGTCTGAAGCTCTCTGCAAAAGCAAATACTTAAGCTCTACTGTTCTGTCCAAATACCTAGCTGTTGCTTAAAGGGGAAGAAACGTGGGAAAACAACAAACACAGCCTCGAAAGGGACTTCCGCATAAGTCAGACATGTCCAGCTTGCTTAGAAATAGGTTTCTAAAGTTTTTTTCCTCCCCTTTTAACCGATGGAAATTTTACTTTTCTGACCGTTTCATGGGTGCTGTTTTCTGCAAATGTCACGTCTAGCCCTGGCTTACAGCTCACATTCACAGGAAGCCAATTCCTCTTCATCCCACGGTCATCCACAAGTGAGTGATGCCTTTGGGTCCCCAGCAGCACCGTGTGCTTTTGGATCACAGCAACGCTGTTATCTCTGCAAACCCCAGCGGGATTGCTGAGCTCACGATGAGTGTCCAGTCCTCTCATTAGGTCGGCGAAGGCATTAAACGCATGAGCCTTAGAAGCACGGCACCACAGGTCTCACCTGGGATAGTGTTTCCAAACTAAGCTATTCCTGCATAACGTCTGCAGTAGTTGATTCTCTTGTCACAGATATAAGGTGAACAGGAAACGTGACTAAAATCAGGCCACAGGTTTTAAGAACAAAATGCTAACAAGTCAATATTAGCAGTTATCGATTAAATAATCCAACTGAGTCCTACCTTTACCCTTAATATCATTTAATCACACAAAGTATTGTATGGTGGACAGTCTTAACAGCCTTGTTGCTAGTACAGATAAAAGCAATAAATGTATATTCTTTTTCATGTAGCGTAAAATTAAGCACAGCAATTATAGCAATTGCCGTGTTCACTCGAAGGTAATTCCCTCCCTGGTGCCTCAGCCTACGCCGCCTTCCTTCGGTGCCGCAGCGCGGGTCCCAAGTATTAGATTAAGGATGCGGCCTGCTTGCCATTTTTCTTTCATTAACTTCCCCACTTTTTCACCAGATTGTAGTCTCTCATTTCCTAGCACTGAAAAAACAAAATCTAATTAGGTCAACGTTAACACATAGTTTTATCCTAAATAAATATTTGGGATGCACTATACATAATCATATTTTTAAAAGTCCATCTTGTTTTATTATGAAACTGGCACTTGTAGATTTATTATAAATCTTCAAAGGTGTAGATCTCAACTTCAACAGCACATTTTCAAAACACAATTTCACACAGCAAATAGGACATGTACTTAATCATCAGAATACAGACTCAGCAGTTGTCTTCGGAGAAGTCAACCAAGGTACACGGCTTTGTTCTAAAGCTCCAGACAGGTTGAGGGGCTCAGCAAGCTCACAGGCAGAACATAAACCTGAAATAGGATTTAAAATTGCACACCAATTTCAATGCACTACTTTCTAGTCATCTCACTTTTAATTTCACATAATAGGAACATAGAATTCACAGTTTTTACTTATGAAGCACTCGTTAAAATTGCCTACAGTTCCAACAGAAAAGTGGGCTGGGTACACTCATTAGCAGGCCACGCACTTAGCATGCACGAGGACTTGGTTTCCACCCTCAACAGCAACAACATCAACACCAAGAAAAGACGCAGTTAATCTATTTCCCCCATGACAATATCATAAGGTAAAGAAAATGTTCATAATTACTTGGAAACAGGTACTATGAAAGAAATCATTTTATCATTACCCAAACATACGGGTGCATTTTTTTTTTTTAGCTGACTTGTTAGTTTTCAGGGAACACTCTGCTAATCTCTTATTGATTCTGCCATTCGCCAAAGGAGAAATCTCCGCCTAAAAGTGCGCCTTACTGAAAAGGGCCTAAAATAGAAGGATGCACCGGGCCGGCCTCTGGAGAGGCGCCAGCCGGCCACCGGCAGCATGGGATCATCACGGTGCCCCTGAGTCCCTGAGTCTCTGCTTTCCCAACCCAGTGAACTCCAGTCACTGACAACAGCCCTTATTCCAGCAGATTTTGATGTACCCTGTAAACCACTGCAGGCTGCATGTACTCTAATATAATATGAACAAAATACACATTAAAACGACACCTGCCCATCAATGGATAAGGGCAAATGCTTCCATTTCCATCAGCGATTAATTACACTTTGTATTTAGGAAGGAGAGCAATGAAAGAGGCAAAGAAAAGGGTCTGAAAGAACGTAGCACTAGGAAAATGGAGCATGAAAAGGAGCAAAATAAAAGTAGAAGTGAGAAGTGACGTCATTTTTCCCTCCCTGACCTCACCTCCTCTGTGTCTGCTCTTCCTCTTCACACCTTCTCCCCTCAGAATATCCTGTGTGTTTTCGTCATACCTCAGTGTTCTTCACAACAAAGAATTAGGAACCAGAGGGCGACACTCGTGGTTTATCTTCCCAGAGGGGAAGGAGAGGACATGGGAGGAGGAGGTACCCAGAGGTGAGAGCAGAGAAAAAGAAAGCAACGTCACTTCCCACTTACATTTCTATGTTGTTCTTTTTCATGTTCAGTCTCACTAGTGTTACATTTTTTCAGTCCCCTTCTACCTCTTTCATTATTCTCCTTCCTGAATACGAAATTTAATTAATCTCTGATGGCAATGAAAGCATTTGAACTCAGTGTGGAAGCAGAATTGATAATGAGGTGCACAGCATCCACTGGTTGGTTTCATCCTTTGTCCTGGCCCCTTTCAAAATCTCTGTCCCCAAACCCTCCTGGGCTCTCCTCACCCACCATCCCCGAGCTGCAGAATACAAGAACTGCATCCTCTCCAATACATGATGGCCCTGTGTCTTGAAAGCCAGGCAGACTAACCAACAGGGACTGAAAGAAAAATTTGGTCCTGGATGACATAAGTAAGGGAGAGTGTGGATAGTGGTCCTGCTCTCTGAGAAGGAGCCACTAGCTACAAATAGAATTCCGTCCTTGCGCTCCGTATTCAGGGAGTGCTCTGTGCACACCGTGTGTAAGGGTCTAACCAGGAATCAAGAATAGTGGCAATGGCAGAGACAACAGTCAGAAGTCTGACTGCCTTAAGGTCCTGTAAATTCTCTAAGTTTAATATGAATGAAAGTTCACCTTTTATTTGCTTTCTATCATATTTATATGACATAAAGCAACCCATATAGAGGTTAGTCATGCAACTCCAAATATATTTAAACAAATAAGCTTGAGTCAGACAAAGAGAAGCAGTCCTCATATTAAAAAGAAAAACAATCTACAAAGACTGGATTACAAGGATTTATTCCAGGTAGGTAAGGCTGGCTCAACATTTAAAAATCAACAGCCTAAAGAAGAAAGAGCACATTGTCTTACAATAAATTCAGGGGGGGAAGAAGCATTTAACAAAAATTGAATATCCATTTGTGATTAAAATGATGAGTAGACTAGGCTGAGAAGATGGCTCAGTGGATGAAGGGCTGGCCATGAAAGCATGAAGTTCTCAGACTGGATCCCCAGGACTCACATAACTGCCACATGGGCGTGGTGGCCTGCCTGGAGTGCCAGCATTCCAGGGTTCAGAGTGGCAGGGGCAGAGCAAGCTTTCTAGCTAGATAGCTGAATCAGTGAGCTCGTGGTTCAAGTGAGAGACGGGGGCTCAATAAGTAAGGTAGAGGGCAACCATACAGACATCTGACATCAACCTCTGGCCTCCACAAGCACCCTCACATCTGCATAGAAACATGCATACACACATGTGCACACACCACACACACATACACACACACACACGCACACAAGCAAAGATTTCACTACCTGAAAAAGAGTATCTTCAAAACACAGCTTACATCACACAAGGTCAAGTACCAATGACTTCTTTCTCCTTTTACCAGTCCTAGTCAAAGTACTAAAATTTCTAGCAAATTTGCAACAAAGGAAATAAAATGCATACAGATTAAGAAGGAAGAAATAAAACCATCTTCTTGTCATATCACATGACTGTCTATGTACAAAATCCAAAATTATCCACAAATAGACACCAAAGCAATTACAGCAAGGTCAGGGTACAAGGTTAACTTAAAGTGGTCAGTCGCTTTCCTATACACTAGCAATGGTTAAGTGGAATCAGAAGTAAAAGCATCATTACTATTTATATTAACAGATCCAAAAATAAAATACTAAGGCATAAATGAAACATGTACAAGAACCTCATGAGTAAAACTACAAAGATATGATGAACAAAAAGATTTTTAAAATGTTAAATAGAGAGGAGTTTTAGGTTCATGAATAAGAAAGAGGATTTAATATTATGGAGATATCTGTTCCTCTTAACTTGGCCTACAGATTCAAAGAAATTTTAATTAAAATTCCATCACTGTACTTTGGATATCAACAAATTGATTCTATAGTTTATACAGAAAAACAAAATACCAGAGTATCCAATACCATATTTACAAACAAACTTAGAAGGCTGATACCATCTGACTCCATGTCTTACTACGAAGCTACAGTCTTTAAGATGGCGCAGAATGATGAGAAACAGATCGACGAAAGAGGGAAAGGCCAGAAATAGAACCACACCAATGTACTCAATGGACCTTGATAAAGGAGCAAGATGGTCTTTTCTACAAATGGAGCTGTAACAACTGGACAGCCACAGGCACAAACACGAAGCTAGACCCAGACCTTACAACATGTCCTCCAAGCGGAAAGCAGAACTAGATATACAATACAAATAAAAATCATAGAAAATAAAAGAAGAAAACATAGATGACCTGGCAAGTGGCAATTGCTTGCCTATTAAATTTTTATTTATTCATTTGAAAGAGAAAGAGGGAGAGAGAGAGAAAGAGAGAATGGGCGCTCCAGGGCCTCCAGCCACTGCAAACAAACTCTAGATGCTGGCTCCCCCTTGTGCATATGGCTAACGTGGGTCCTGGGGAACCAAACCTAGGTCCTTTGGCTTTGCAGACAAACGCCTTAACCGCTAAGCCATCCCTCCAGCCCGGCAATTGCTTTTTAGAAAAGACCAGAGTGAACATCCATGAAAGTAGTAACTAATGGGCTGGGTTTCATTACTATTAAAAGCTTTAGATAAGCCAAAGAAGGTCTCATGATAATGAAAGGCAGGAAGAAAATGTCTGCAAAATTCATAGGCAATAAGGCACAATTATCCAAAGTGCTCAGGCATTTTATTTAATATTGAACATTAAAAAACAAAGTATCCAATTTAAAAAATTGCCCAAACTTCTTAGAATTCAACTCACTAAGGAAAATGTAAAGATAGAACATAAGAGCACAGCAAAACCAATGTTCTACATCACGTGCCATTAGGAAAATGTGCAATGAAACAAGGGTCAGCCACTACACACCTGCTAGAACTTCCAAAATCCAGAATGCCGACAACACCAAACCCTGACAAGTATGTGCAGTGAAAGGAATTCTCATGCATTGCTTTTGGGGAAGCAAAATGGAAGACAGCACCCATTTCTTATAGGAGTAAGCACACACTCATAGCATAGGCCCCAGTATACGTTGCATTTCTTTTAATGTTTTTATTTTATTTGCAAGCTGAGAAAGAAAGCACCAGAGCCTCTAGCTGCTGCAAATGGTCTCCAGTTGCATGCACCACCTGTGCGTGTGGGTTTACACACACACACACACACACACACACACACACACGGGTTTGTCCATATCTACAGAATGTACAACATCAAGAGTTCACCCAGTGTAAGTGACCATGGCGTGTCCAGGTAGTTTCATCAGTTACAACAGTGTTACCATTCTAGACGACACCTGTGGGGGGTGGTGATAAATGGAAATTTCTGTATTGCTTTAGTGAACCGAAGAATAAGTAAGTCTTTTGTTGTTGTTTTCTTTTCAATATTTTTATTTATTTATTTGAGAGAGAGAATTTGCATGCCAGGGCTTTCAGCCACTGGAAACAAACTCCAGACACATGTACCCCCTTGTGCATCCGGCTTATGTGGGTATTGGGGAGTTGAACATGGGCCCTTAGGCTTCCCAGGCAAGCACCTCAACCACTAAGCCATCACTCCAGCCTGAAACAGTCTTTAAAATTTGGGAGCTTGCAGGGCTCCAAAGACTGCTGGACCCCAGGGAATGGTGCTGTGGTTACCGGCACAGGTGGCCACACTCAGCTCTTTTACACAGGATTTGGAGATTTGACCTCAAGCAGTCTCAGGTCCCCTCAGGACCACATGCTTAACTGCTGGACCATCTCTCCAGCCTCCGGCTTTTAAATAGTATTTTTAAACTGTTCAAATTCTATGGAGACATCCATCTTAAATGGCTTTGCAGATCTTGTCCTCTGACCCATACAAATATGCCCGCACTCCTACATGTGAAAATGCACACACCAATAAAATTTAAAACCACAAAAAATTTAATAAAATGGATCGTAGGAGATATATGTGGCACAATGGCAAAGCACTTGCCAGCGGGAACACATCACTAGCTCAACCCCAGTACCACAGTCAAAGAACAACGATAAACCCAAACGTATACTCACTAAAAAACGGATCGCATATGGATGAAAGCGCTAAACTGTGAAAAATGAGTCATAATTTTAAAAATATCAATGACTACAAGTGTAAAGTACTATGAGCTCATAGTATGGAGGGGTTTCTCAAGATTCAAAAGCTTCATTACATAAAATCTTCATATTTTCTTGATCACAGAAGCCTGTGTTGACATAGTCACAAAACAAAGCAAAAAGACGGTGGGAAAATATTTGCAATTTTCCTAGCAGTAGAAGGCTCACTCAGGAGTGGGAGCAAACGTAATGAATGTCTACAGATTAAACCACTCTTACAAATACAAGCGGCTGGAGGTCAGAAGCAGAGACGCACCGCTTCCGGGAACCAGGGCACGTAACAAGATGCGGTGGTTGCCCACACTAACAGCCAAAGGCGGACGTGGCAGAACTCCCTGCTGGCAAGGCTGCTGGGAAATGGGCACTTATTTTGGGACCCAGAGCAGCTGTGTCATGAAGTCTCATCCGCCCTGAATGACAACTTCCCGGTGACCGCGTCTAGACGCTCCTTGTCTCTGTCCAGGAGTGGGAGACCCCAGAGCAGCACTTCTGGGGGATCCCTATACCAGGACCCCCTCCCCAGGGGACGCTGCTCCCTAGCCTCGGTGTAAGGACTTACTTACCGAGCATGGAGACTCCAAAGAACCCACTTAGATGCAGCGGTTGTTCCTTGATCTTTTGCGCTCTATATACCCTGTCATCCTCTGAGGTCAGGAGGTCTCGTGCGTTCTTGTATACAGCTGGGGCAGGGGTGCCCACGTCTCAGGTGGGGGTCTTATGACCCTCCCCACTTCTTCTCTTTCGAGTCGACCCAGATACAGTTGTTTACAGTTTTCAGCGCCGAGGAAATTTGTCACACAAGCGAAGAGCAAGTAACTAAATTTCTGGATATTTTAATTTAAGTAATATTTATTCACATAAGAAAGAACAGTTGTTCCTAATGGTAATGTATTGTAGATAACTAAAATTCCCCTCAACAAAAAGGCTGGCAAAGAAATTATGGATAACATACACTCTGGATACTGTTTTGTGATGGCCCAATCGAGTAACTACTATTGGTCACATTTAATTGTATATTTAAAAATAGCTAGCAGAGAAAACTTTTAATACTTTCAACAAAAAAATGTATGAATCGATGGCAAGTGCACTGATCTGTTCATACTATACGTATGTATTGAAATATCATACTATACCCTATAAAATTGCTTAATTATTATTTGGATAAAAGTATTTTAACTATCTATAAAAATCAAGTGGCTTTCAACTAGGAACAAGTCTGCACACCAAGACAGACTCCAATTAACAATGAATGCCTGGGAGCATTTTGGGGTTGACGAAACGCAGTAAGGGATGTGTTCCCAGTTCCTAGGGAGCAAAGACCAAGGGCACTGCTGAGCACCCTGGGAGGCATGGCATATTCCATGTCCAACAACTTGAGATCTCGTCCAAACACAGAAGTGCCAAGAATGAGAAACCTTGCCTAACATTAACCGGGAGAAACTCAGAGAAAGACAGCGTGTCAAATGAAAAAGGGGCACACAACTGCATGAACAGGATTACCACACGCTAAGAAAACAAAATTAAAATTTCAAAATTCCCTCTTGCATTTGTGTATAAATATCGTTTATTTGTTTAGAGTGATAAACATTAAAATACTAACTATGCTTAAGCTCTGAGAAAAGGGTGATTGGATAGAAAGTGAGAAAAACTAATTTTCTTTTGTATACTTGAAAGGTCCCTACCAATAATACAAGATATTCTTTTGTAATTAAAAAAAAAATTTAAAATTCCAGGAATATTCATCCTAGGAGTATTGAATTAAGTCTTCTCCTTCCTCTGATACAGCGCTCCATTTTCACGTGCTTTGGGGTCTATAGTGATCGTATTAACATATGCTAGTGGTTGTGATTTAAAGTGTTTCGAATTCCTTAGGATGCAGTAGCTATTACAGGCTCGGTTGTAGAATCTTAAAAATACATCTACTGAAGTCCCAACTCCCAGAATGTCAGCACAAAACCATATTTTGAAATGAGGTGTTTAAGCAGGTGATTAAATTTAAATGTCCTTAAAGTGGGACCCTAATCAAGCTTCACGTGTAGAGGCAACAGGAGAAATGAGGGCGTGTAGAGAAAGCAGGGGTTAGCCAACAACCACCCAAGTCTCAACAGACACCCCAAACCTGGCACACTCGGCCTTGGACTTCCAGTGCGCAGCACCGGGAGGAAATACATTTCTGTCGCTGATTCCATAGCAACCGTGGGGGGGCGGGGTATCATGGCAGCCCTCGCAAGGTGATATGACTGTTACACAAGGGTGTGGTCAAAATATAACTGTTGGTTTCTGTTTTATTCAACCCAGGAAGGGTTAAACAGAAGAATCCAGCAAAACTTTTGATCTCCTTTCATTGCTCAGGTGAAGAGATGAATAGTGTGTGGGTTTGAAAATAAATCCATACTTCTAAATGACAACTGCCCTACACTCGTGTTACTGACACTGAGATTATTCACTAAGGTTTTGTGACAGATCCTTCTTGGAGTTTCTCTTTTCCCTGCCAATTACCTGCTCACACAGTGCTGCCTTGTGTCTCCATCCTTGTCTCAAAGGATCCGATGTCACAGCATTCAACCAGTCCCAAGCACTCGGATGGAGACATGTATTTGATTAAAGATTACAGAGAATGGAACATCCATTTCTGCCCTCCACCTGGTATGTCCGATATGTGTGAATCTGCGAATCTTCTTCACAGTGTAAGAGAAAAGGGAACAAGAAGGGTTGAGAAGAGGGTACACACGTGTATATATCAGAGTCAAGAGGAGCCACAGTGACACCCCAGATGAGTTCAAGGGAAAGGGTGTCATCTGAAGTGCTAAAAGGCTACTGTCAAACTAGCCTCACAACTCAGAGTGATAATGGCGGGTTGAAATGGCAGGTTGCATGGTTGTTCTTCAAGGACTATTTGACCCATAACTAATAGTGGTTGTTTGATTCAGGTGTCCCCCATAAACTTAGGTGTTCTGAATGCTAGGTTCCCAGTTGATGGAGGTTTGGGAATTAAAGCCTCCTGGAGGCAGTATGTTGTTGGGGGTGGGCTTATGAGAATTATAGCCAGTGTCCTGTTTCTGTTGTCCACCTGATGTTGGCCAGGGGGTGATGTCCACCCTCTGCTCATGTTTTCCCCTGCCATCATGGAGTATCCACTCAAGACTGTAAGACAAAATTAAACTTTTTTTTTTTTTTTTTGGCCACAAGTTCTCTTGGTTGGGTGATTTCTGCCAGCAATGTGAACCTGACTGCAACAGTAAAGTGGTACTGAGGAGTGGTATCATTTGCTGCTAGACACCTGACTGTGTGGCTTTTGCCTTTTGGAGCTGATTTTCAAGAGGAATGTGGAAGGATTTGAAACCTTGGCCTAAGAGATGCCTTGCAGTGCTGTTAGTACAGCTTGATGGACTATTCTGGTCAGAGTTGCAAGACCTGAATGCAGTAAGAATTATGGACTGTGAGGTTTGGCTTGTGAGGGTGAGAAAGAGCTTTGCCTGGACTAGGTTAGAAGCAATTTTTGTGAGAGGCTTGCTGTTATGCCCATGTCCTGAGAAGTTGTACAGGGTTGCTTTGCATAGAAACAGACTGATGTGAGCAGAGGGATATGGTACGGAAATGAAATCTTTTGGCTGAAACTGCTGCCCATTCAGCTGCAATTATATGAGAGATTACAACCATTGAGATTGGGCCAGCTGATTGCGTTGGGACAACAGAAAGAATGCAGTCTTTTGAAGTGGCCTGAATGTTCAAGGAGTGTCCTGTTCTTCAAAGTCTGCTTTATTCCCCCTGGATTAACAACTTGGCACCATACCTGGTATTGTGGAGTATAGCAAATGCAGGAATGAGAGGGTCATTAAGTTTGCAACACAGTCTTGTGTTTTGGAAATGTCCCTGGGCAGTGTGAAACAGGTTTGCTGCATGTCTGCATAGAAACCCAATGGAGCCTTGAGGATGGACCTTGGGTTGCAGTGGAGACCCAGTGGAGATGCCGGGTCCACGAGATATCTGCCAAGGAGAGCTGATGCCCCTGATAACGTTTTCCAGGACTGTGAGTAGCCTAGCTGGAGGGGCAGAATTGGAATTCCAGAGACTTGTTGCTGGTTAGAATTATCAGACTTGGAGATTTGTCACTGACTGCAGTTGTTGGGCTTGGAGCTACAGTGTTTGATGCTTGCCCTAGTTGTTTCAAATCTTGCATTGGTTGAATATTTCTTTGTTATGCCCAGTGCCATCTTTTGCAATGTGAATGTTTATTCTGTGTCATTATGGGATTTGGTGGAGGAATTTTTTGGTATTATGGTTCAGTTAACAGACCTTGGACTATGGGATGTTTGAACATCATTAGATAAAAACTATGGGGACTTTTAAAGTTGGGATGAACGCATTGATTTTACATCATTTATGGTTATTAGTTTATGGAGGCCAACGGCGGAATGTGGTGGTTTGATTCCAGTGTCCCCTATAAACTGAGGTGTTCTGAATGCTAGGTTCCCAGCTGATGGAGATTTGGGAATTAACACCTACTGGAGGCAGTGTGTTGTTTGGGACAGGCTTATGGGCATTATAGCCAGTGTTTGGCACACTCTCCTGTTCCTATTGTCCACCTGATGTTGACCAGGAGGTGATGTCCACCCTCTGCTCATGCCATCATTTTCCCCTGCCATTGTGGAGCATACCCTCGAGTCTGTAAGCCAAAATTAAACCTTTTTTGCCCACAAGATGCTCTTGTCTAGATGATTACTGCCAGCAATGTGATGGCAACAGTAATCCCACAGTGTGCTGTCCCAGATGGAAGTAACTGGGGTAGCAGCCTGCTGAGAGATGCTATCTATCTGGGGCTACATGGAGTCAACGAACATCCGGGGTCCACAGCGAGAACATGACAGGGAAGGACGGAGAGCAGCCCCACAGCTCACGGCTGCACTGTCCACCCTCAGAGACTCTTGGGTAATGGGTCAGCCATCGAGGCAACAGACAGGGGGCTCAGCCTGCAAAAAGGACAAGACACACATGAGCCCAGGAGATGAGAGCCTTCTCCTCGGGTTCACAGCTTCTCATGCCCACCCAGCATGGGGACAACCCTTCCGTCAGTGGCCCCACATCTACCTGCCATCGTGGCTAGGAAGGAAGAAAGGACACAGCAGGCTGTGGCACCGCTCGTTGACAAAGCAGAAGCCCACACAAGAAGTTTCCACTCGGAGCAGACTGAGGATTTATCTCAGACTGCCTCAGCCAGAAGAGACCCAATTATCTTTCACTGTCAAGTTTAAGTTTTCACTCCATTAGCACAAAAGGGGTCATGCGGTCATCCTATGAGAAAAAAATAAATAATCAGATACAGAAAAACAAAATATCAAACTTTTATTCTTCACATAATCTATCCTGTGTATTTCTACCCCTCCTCCCTGGTATTTTTGTGTATTTTTAAATAAATAAAGCGTTAATGTTCAGGACCCTCTAAGCGACCTGTCAGAAAGCCTAGTTTGTGGAACAATGGATGCCCACGGCTCCCTGGCAACAGGCACGCGTGGGTGCTGTGTGTGACCCGCATAGCTATGCAATGGAAGGATTAGTTAGTGTGTAAATTAACATTTGTTCCGGCGGGGGGGGGGGCTTAAAGAGTTTAAAGACTAAAGATTGACTGATTAGAACTTTGCAACTGCAGAATTGGCATGTGGCAGGTCCAGAGTCAAAATTATCTTTGATTATCCTTAGTTCCCTTAATAGCCACCCATTGTCCGCCTCTCTGTCTGATCTAACATCTTTTTTACTATCAGGTAAAACCGTTTGGGGGCTGGAGAGATGACTTAGCCGTTAAGCGCTTGCCTGTGAAGCCTAAGGACCCTGGTTCGAGGCTCGATTCCCGAGGACCCACGTTAGCCAGATGCACAAGGGGGTGCATGCGTCTGGAGTTCATTTGCAGTGGCTGGAAGCTCTGGCGCGCCCATTCTCTCTCTCTCTCTATCTGCCTCTTCCTCTCTCAGTCTGTCACTCTCAAATAAATAAATAAAAACAAAAAAAAATTTAAAAATTAAAAAAAAAAAAACCTTTTGGAATGCATTAATGATGTTCACGCCAAGGCATTTGAAAAGTGTTTGGATGTGTTGATTTTCTTTTGTTCTGTTACTTTTGTTTTATGAGGTTTTCACCTCATAAAATCACTTCCACACTGGAACACGGTATTTAGGAGAAGCTGAACCCACATTTCCAGGCCAGGGTTACTCAAATTTGCCTTAAGAACAAGTGATCTCTTATTCCATTTCAAGTGAGATCCGTGTTGGGTGAGAGCCATCTCCAGCACTGGCTGGAAGGGCCAAGGCAGCCAGCGCGGCCTGGCGCCCGCGCGCTCCCAGCTGAGCGGCAACTTGTCCGTCACCACTGACAAACACTTACTGGTGGATGCTTTGTGAGGAGAAGTGAAGAAAACGTGAGGGGAAAAAGTCATTCTCCCTAATAAAAGCAACTATGGCGTGGGACTGGAGAGATGGCTTAGTGGTTAATGCACTTCCTGCAAAGCCGAAGAACCCTGGTTTGATTCCCCAGTACCCACATAAACCAGATGCACGTGGTGGCGCATGCATCTGGAGTGCATTTGCAGTGGCTGGAGGTCCTGGCATGCCCATATTCTCTCTCCTCTCCCTCCCTCTCTCTCTCTCTCTCTCTGTCTCTGTCTCATAAGTAAATAAAATTTTAAAATTTAAAAAACTAAAATAAAACAAAATACCTATGTCTCTTTCATGCACCCTTCAGTATTTCAAGGATAACAGGGCATACTGCGTGCTGCTGGTTCCCATTCGAGTGGATCAGGATTGCTATGAGTAGACACAGAGGCCAAACTAATTTTATTGTTAATGCCTCGAGACACTTCTTAAAGAAAAGTACACAAAGCTTTTTAAAATCCCATAAATTATATTAAAACTTAATTTACTTCATGTTATATCTTCAACTGGGGAAGGACATCAAAATGCTCCGGAATTTATATCTTCCTTTTATTACTAATTGAATAGGTATTTCACTTACTAAAGTAGGCAAGGCACACTCTTGGAATATTACTTATGTGCTAACAATCCCTCATTACTTAAATAAAGAATTATATCTTGAGCAAAATGGATAAGAAGCTTACAAACTATCTTATTAATTTGCAAATAATGATAACCTGTAGGCATATGTTATGCCAACCTCATTTCAACAGAATTGAAAATTTTTCTGAAATCATTCTATAAAAATGTCTATCACTAAATCTGCCCTCTAGCCATAGAATCTTAACTACAATTGTTGATAAAAATATTTTCAATTCAGATAGTTATATATAATAACATTTTGGAGTGATTAAGTATTTTATAAAGACAAAACTAAGCATGATTAAATGCACACCATGACTTATAGAATAACAATCGCATACAAAATAAAATTCAGTGTATTCACTTGTAATTCAATACTTGCCACATTACACCTCTCTCCAGAAGTCAGACTTGATATATTTCTTTTTAAATAATATTAATTTATTTGAGAGAGAAAGAGGCAGATAGAGTGTGGGCATGCCAGGGCCTCTAGACACACTGCGCACAAACTCCAGATGCATGTACCACCTTGTGCATCTGGCTTATATGGGTACCGGGGGATCAAACCTGGGTCCTTAATCTTCGCAGGCAAGGGTCTTAACTGCTGAGTCATCTCTCCAGTCCCAGGCTTGATATATTTCAATACACACACACACACACACACACACACACACACACACACACCTCTACTAACTCAATTTGTAAAGTTTACATTATCTCCAAAGAATAATATTTTTAAGGAACAATAGAAAATTAGAGTGGGAATGGATGTGATAGCCATAGAAAACAACAGGCATATTAAAGGGGTCAAAAGGCAAAGGAAATTCTTTAAGGACAAAAAGAGAGAGAGAGAGAGAATTACATCAGATACTATGAAACAATAATCCTTGGCCACGACAATTAACATTAGGAGTGGTATCAGCCCACAGTTGGAAAAATAGTTGAGCAGAAGTCTCTGAAGAATTCCTCCTGTGTGAGGTCACTGGCCTCTCTGCTGGGCCGAAGTAGAGCAGTTTCGCAGTCTTCTGCTAAGAGTCTTCTGCAATCACTAGCAATAATCCTTCCTCCATAACCTCCCAGCTTTATTTACTTTTTCTTAAGGTTGGCACAAGCAGCCCCATTTTGATTCCGGCAACTTCGACATTTCTTGCACTTCCCAAACATAAATAATGTCACTGTCATGGAGTGCCAATGTGGAAACGAAAAAGAGCTTTACTGCGCCCTGCCTGCTGAAAGCCCGTAAGCACTCTTCTTTGAACTGCTCGCGTCCACCCGCAGGTCCCTCTCGCACAGTTGTTAGCGCTCTCCTGTGCGCAGAGCCGCCCCTCCTCGCTGTTCCCAGAACAACCTCAGCCTTGCAGTCCACTTTGTTTTTAATCAAGCAACTTAGACCATCTTCAGCTTCCCGAGACTTTGTGATTTGCTCACCATCCACTCAGCAAAATAAAGACACCCTCTTGGAGCCCACCCCAATTAGAGTCCCCTCCGGGCCAACCTTTCTTCAGAAGGAGACTTTGCATGACAAGTGTTTGTTACTAAAACAGAAATTGAAGCTTTCACTAACCCTCGAACACATCTGCCCATTCAGTCACTCAGCTTTAGCAGATTCCAGCCCTGGTCCCCCATCACCAGCCAGGTAGCTCCACCTCCGTTTAATAGAGGACACCAAGAAACTTACTCAGCAGCGTTCTAATGTGGCCTCCAGTTTGCTTAGTAATCTAATTCGGTTTTATCCCCAGATATCTTCATTCAACACTGACGATATCATCCACAAATATCAATTGGGATGATCATCCCTTTGCATCAATGTTTTTTCAATACAATTCACAAGTGATTTTTTAGTCTTTTTGTATGAACACTAAAATCCTTGAGTTTGGCATTGGATACCCAAATTGCATTTCTGTGGTAGATGTTTACTTTCAAAATATCTGGGGAAATCCTGGATGCAGGTGTTTACCACTTGAGGAAACTTCTCTCAATGCAGTGCAACGCCCATGGTGAGGCTGTTTTTCTATTCTGCTGTATTAAAACACCTATCCACTATAAGAGGTGCAGGCAGAAGGCTTTTCATCCTATTCTTTTTTAAATTTTATTTATTTCTTTGAGAAAGAAAGAAAGAAGAGTATATGGATGCTACAGGGCCTCTTGCCACTGCAAACAAACTCCAGATGCATGCACCACTTTGGTATCTAGCTTTAAGTGGGTGTTGGGGAATTGAATCCAGGCCTTCAGACTTTGCAAGTAAGTGCTTGTAACCATTGAGCAATCTCTCTAGCACCCTGTCTCATTCTTTTTTATCAGAATTTCTAGTTACATTCATGCAGAAAAAACAATTCCTCTCAGGCTGGAGAGATGGCTTAGTGTTTAAGGCACTTGCCTGCAAAGCCAAAGGACCCATGTTCAATTCCCCAGGACCCACATAAGCCAGGTGCACAAGGTGACACATGCATCTGGAGTTCATTTGCAGTGTCTGAATGCCTTGGTGTCCCATTCTCTCTCTCCCTCTTTTGCTCTCTCAAATAAATAAATAAAAATAAAAATAAAAGTTCCTCTCCTTGATCAGCTAGGATCCCTATAAAATGTGCTATTTACTGACATTAAATAGTCTCAAGAAGTAACCACCTAGGATTTTTCTCTTTACCTGTTCTGTTCAGTGTTCCCTGGGATATTGAAACCACAAAAGAAACCAATATTCTTCAGCATTCTCCTACAATCCAAGTCAATCACCCCTAAATATTCAGAGTTGGCTTAATCTGGTATAAAGCAAAGAACTTAAACTGTGTAGAAAATGTTGACATTTACCATGCTAAATAAAACATCACTAGTAGAGATATTAGATTAATTATTATCTAGATATTACTATGAAACTAATAAGCATTTAATGAGATTCTGAGTCTGAGTGTTTAGTAATTCTCCAAAAAGTATTAATAATCTAAGAATTCTTATACAAAGTTATTGAATTCTGGCAGGATTCACAACAGCTATGGACTATTAAACTCCTGCACATTCTACATTACAAGACCTAAACAAAAACAATGAGGGTCTGAGGTCCATTTGAATTTACAATCCTTTAAGGAGAAAGGCTGAGCTAACTGTATCTCTGAATATTTCTATAACTCACAGTTTCTATTCACCGCCAAGTCTTTTATTAATCACGATCAATCATTCAAAATTTGGTAATTTTTATAAAGAACTTGAGGTTTATATGATTCTCAGAATCTGTCTTAGTCTGATTATACCACTAAAATAAAATACCCAAGACTGTGTAATTTATGAACAATATAAATATTTTTTCATAGTTCTAGAGGCTGAAAAGGCCAAGATCAAAGTGGTAATCAATGCAATGCCCAGTGAGAGCAGCTCTCTGCTTCTGACATGATACCTTGTCACAGCATCCTCACAGGGCAAAAAGGCAAAGAGATTCTAGCACTATTTCCTCACATAGTAGAAGAGATGAAAGGGCCAGACAGACATGTACATGTTTTAATCCCATTCAATAGGACAGAACTGTCACAACCTAATTACTTACCAAAGAACCACATCTTAGTACCATCAACCTGAAATTTATACTCCAGCATATGAATATTAGAATGACATGCATTTAAACCAAACCAGTATCAGATGTATTAAATGTGCATGATTTCAAAATATGTCTAAGACCAGCAATATTTCAACAGATATAGAAGATGTTCAGTGGCTCTTGACTAAACAATCTTTAGGGCCTATATTAGCAAGACAAGCAGTTGTCCCTATGAAAGAGCTTGCCTATTTACAAGTCATGCTTCCTCTTTCCAGAATAAAGTCCTAAGGTAGGAAAGTTTACAGAGACGCAAGCATGTGCCAAGCTGACTTATAGTAGCACAAAGTGTACAGTTTGTGAGGGAGCGTGAGGCTGGCTTGAAACATGAACTCAGTCTGCTCTTTGTCCCAAATCCTTTTGCTAGCCTCACTCCTAAGATTGACTCTAAAAGGTCATTGAAGTGTAGTGTTTCAGCTAGTCTTGATGGGCAACTCTGTTGGCACAGGAGTCCCATAAGTTGTGCTGCTCATCTGCCAGTCGCTCTTTTCCTCTGATGTCTAAAGAGGGCAACTCCATGAATAGAAATATTTTCCTGGGCTGAGGAGATGACATATTGGCTTAACATGTTGGCCATGCAAGCATGAGAACCAAATGCAGAAGGCCAAATGTTGTGGTGTGGTAACCCAGCACAGAGGAGGCAGAGACAGGGAAACCCTGAGCTCATGGCTACCTTAGCCCCATCGAATCGGTGAACTCCAGGCTCAGCAGGAGACCTTGTCTCAAAGGAATGTGGAGGACTCATACACATGCCAGAGTACACACACACACACACACACACGCACACATTTCCTTTTCCAGGATGCTAGGCACATTTAGCCAAGGAGGAAAAGGGATTATTGAGTGCAGATTTGTATATTTTCAAGTCTCTAAGCAAAGTGGTATCTTGCTGGAAGTTGATATTAATAATGATCTAGGAATATAGTTTATTCATAGAACATTTGCGTAAGAAGTGTTTACCCCAGGTTCAGTCCCTAGAACTGGAGGGGAAACAAATTAAATAGTAAATATTTAAAAGTGTTTTATCACTTGGTTTTTCTTTATGCTTTTATTAAGAATCAGCAGTTGATTCGTTTCGTTAATAACATATGCTATTTTTTTGCAGTCTTATCAAATAGTCACTAATGAAACTGTAAGTCAAGTAAATGCTCGAGGCTTAGACAATGCCCTGTTTCAGTCTGTCTTTCAGTCATTTCTACATAAGATGGCAGGTACAACAGTAACACAAGACAAATGAAAGAACGGGAACATGATTCTCATTAGTAGGACAATAAACTCACTCCTTCAGATCATGTAAAAACATTTTACATCATTATCTTAAGACTTCAGGCTCAATAATAAAAATGCCACCATATGCATTTTAAGAAAATAGCAAAGAAACATTTTTAAGGAGAAAATTATATCTCTCCCACAAACAAAATGACCAAGAGCGCTGAAGCTGGATAGCTAGACTGAAATCCTGACTGTGAAGCAACAGTTGTGTGATCTCAGGGAAATTAGTCTTCTCTGGTTTATCTTACTCACATGTAAGTTACTAGCCAATTGCTTTATAGTAGTCTTAAGTGAACAATCAAACCTTGTGTTAAAAACTCGTCACTTGGCATTTGAATGCATGTGTCCTAATGTAGAATGCTGAGGCTTAGAAGAAGGAGACATCTGAATGCATCCCTTTTGCGGCTGAAACTAACCGGAATTTCTAAACTGATAAGTCAAGAGAAGCAGCACTATAAATACTCTTTACACCTTCAAATACCATACAGTGTGGCTAGCAGAACAGGACAATGAGTGGACGGGAACAGCAAAAGCATGTTGTGCCCTGTAGCTCCCCTTTAGGAATGGGGCTGATGTACACCTGCTCTGTCCAAGAGGCTGCTTCGTCCGGCCAGCTCAGAGCAGTTTCCTTTCTGGGAGCAGACTAGCATGTTAACGAACGCATACTCTACTCGGGGCTGATTATTAATTAATTATCATAATATCTAAACCAGCTTCCACACTCAGAGACAGGCTCAACAACAGCAAGTATGGGACCTGCAAAGAAACACACTCAAAATCAAGTGCGCTGGATTTGCATAACCAGTTCCCTCCATCATAAAAAGACATGCCGTCTACTTGTTTACCTATGATCTTCAACTTCCCAGTGATCTGAAGCTATTCACCCAGGGGATCAGTCCTTAACAATGTGACTCAGTAGTGTCCAAAACAATCCCAATATGCTCCTACAAGGAAGAATGATGACAAGAGCCTCAGAGTACTTATCCCTCAGTCTGCCCTATGGTGAGAACTCAATAACCAGTAAGAGCTCAATCGGTTTATGGAAGGAATTGTTAATGTTTTGACCTATTAACTTACACCAATCATCTGTCATTGGTACTTTTTCTTTTTTGAGGAAAATGGCTGAAACTATTAAAGAAGACTCTAAAAGTATTTCTTGGTTAGCTGGGCATGGTGGAACACACCATTACTCCTAGCATTCAAAAAGCTGAAGTTTAGTAGTAAGGCCCTGTCTCAAACAAAAACAAAATTCTAAGTCCATAAGTGGAAAGATAACCATTTCTAACAGCATATTTATGGATACTTTGATAGTTTCAGATTGTTTTCATTAGTGATACTATAGAGATTTATTTAAATCTTCCTGCATACTTATTGCTTTATATCTGATTATTTTCTTTCAATTTGTACCTTAATATATCTATCCTGCAGAATTTCAAAAAACACAAAATAACAAAGAGAAATAAAATGCAAAAGCATGAAACATATAATTTGAAAGGCTGTGATATTGGTTTTCTATTAACTCAAGTGAATTTCCAACTGAAAAAAAAAATAACTTAAAATTTAATTATACTTTGTGGAACAAAAGACATGCTCAATTTAATAAGATTTCTTTTTTGTTCAAGTTACATGGTGACTTTATAGGGTACTAATTTAAATTAGAGTATACATTATACAGCAATATACAATAACTGGTACTTTTCTATGACATTATAGATGAGATATTTTGTCAATTTATTGGAAGAAAAGGTTGTCAACCCAGCATTCCTCACAAGAATTAAACATTTACTTTTGTGAGCATGTTTGTATATGTGGTATATGCATTTTTGTGAGTGTGTATATGTGCGTGTGTGCAAGAGTGCTCAACACACATGTTGGAGGCTAGACAGCCACGTGGAACTAGAATATAACACTGTAGATAGATGATAAAAGAGAAGAAAGCA
This sequence comes from Dipus sagitta, assembly GCA_036346955.1. Lineage (NCBI taxonomy): Eukaryota > Metazoa > Chordata > Mammalia > Rodentia > Dipodidae > Dipus > Dipus sagitta. Next base: position 173,334,521 of record CM070774.1, read on the forward strand.
AATATGCGCCCCCCCCTTCTGAGTTTTCATCTTATCAAGACAGACGAAATTGTGCAAGATTAGCAGAAGGGCAAACATTTGGGGACCACAGCCAAAGAAATTCCATTCAATCTTAAAGGACAGACAATAATACACAGAGGTGGAGAGAACAAAGCTGAAAATGAGCAGGCAAGGGAAATGCACAAGAAGAACCTTGGAGTGAGGGGAACATGACAGGTTCAGGGAGGCTGGAGGAGGTGTGAGAGGTAGAGGGAGACATGCTAGGTAGGTCACAGATATCCTCCTCCTATCCACCTCTTCACAACCGTCAAAGGGACGTGTGCTCCCCACAGAAACCCACCCACACTTTCCCAAGTGGCTGTCAGAAATTTCAGCTCAGTGTTTAGTTCCATTTACCAGATGTTTGCCATGCTTAAGGAAGACATACTATCTTGGTTGATAGCTAGCCAGTGAGAGAAAACAGAGACACAGAGGCTATTGGAGTCTTGTTGCTATAACAAGGACTCCTTGTTGTGTTAACTATGTGTCAACAAGTACAAATTAAGACAAGACACAATTATTTTAGTGGCAATAAAAATTCTACAATTGTTTGGAGAAATAGCATAGTGTATAAAAGTATTTATTAGCTTGGAGGCTAAAATACTATGATCTTGAGTTCCAGGCCAACCTTGGCTACACAGCAAGACCTTCTTTCAAAAACCAAAACACAGGCTGGAGATATGGCTTAGTGGTTAAGGCATTTGCCTTCAAACCCAAAGGATCCCAATTTGACTCCCCAGGACCCACGTAAGCCAGATGCACAAGGGGACGCATGCATCTGGAGTTTGTTTGCAGTGACTACAGGCCCTGGCACACCCATTCTCTCTTTCTCTCTCTCCCTCTTTCTCTCTCTCAAATAAATAAATAAAATATTTTTAAAAACACATATACATACATGCACACATACATATGCAAATTTACTGTAGTCTCATAAAAATCTGGCACTGACCATTCAAATGTTCCCAAATGGTGTTTAAATGATATATTGATAAAAGTAACTTGGTCCTTAGAATTGATCTGTGGAGATTTTAGTTGTGACAAACCATTACAAAGTAGTACTTATTTACTAATCTTCCCATGGCAGTAACAGATTTTATAATGTGAAACTAACATCCTCTCAGATTGGAACCAATGTAAAAGATGTAATGCAAAATGAGAAGAAATTGATAAATCTTAATATTTTCATCAAGACCATAATATCTTTGACTCAGAACCTAAAGAAAAGGTAAAAATTTGAATTTAGATCCATGCACTAAGACAGTGCAGGTTGAATGTAGCAGTCTACAAGTCCTCAAAGACTTTACAGAGTTTTTGACATTTAAACATCTAAGCCTAGGCCTGGAGAGATGGCTTAGCACTTAAGGTGCATGCCTGAGAAGCCTAAGGACTCAGGTTCGATTCTCCACATCCCACGTAAGCCAGATGCACATGGTGGCACATGCATCTGGAGTTTGTTTGTGGTGGCTAGAGGCCCTGGCTCGCTCGGTCTCTCTCTCTCTCTAATAAATAAATAAATATAAGTAAATATTTCTTAAAAATCTAAGCCTAAAGTAAAATAAGTAATTTAATACAGAGAAGGGGACAGAAACTGACCACTGTGGTCCCTCCAGTACAAATGGAACACAAGTCTAGGACAGTCTTAATTGTTTCCAGTTTCTGAGAACATATGAGGCCACTTAAATACAACATCCTGGTGTATTGTTTGCCTTTTGGATAGTCAAACAAGATAGACTGATTGATTGAGTCACTCACAGGTATTTATTCTTCCAACAAATATTTATTGAAGGATTTTCATGTCAAGCCCTGAGCTAAAGGATTTGCTCACATCACTTAATTGAAATTCAATAAGTAGTCTCATGTTATAATGAGGATTAAATCAGTTAATATTTGTACAGTGTTTAAAAGAGTCCATGGCACATAGTAAGTGCTATGAAAAATATGTGTTGAATAAATTATGCTGAAGAGTTAGTTGTAACATGATCTTTGTAAAAGATTTTGGCTGCCCCATATCTTGTCTCTCAAAGGTTTCTATCAACATAAAATATGGTGCTGCAATCCCAGACAGGAAACTGCGCACAGAAATCAAGGAAGACAGATGCACCCTTATTAACATCACACCATAGTGAGTGCCTCTGGGGAAATAAAAATTCAGTAGAAATTCTGCAGGCTTTACCTCATCTTTAGACGTGTGTTTCTCACAAACCTATGAAATACACAAACCAGGTTCTACTTCAACTCCTTTATATACACAGCAACTCATTTAATTCTCACACTAAACCTATGATATTGTCTTTTCTTCTCATTACAAATACGGAAACTGACACACCCAGAGGATAAGTCTGGTGGTTTGAATCAGATGTTCCCCATAAACTAATGTATTTTCAACACTTAGTCCCAAGCCAGTGGCAACTTGGGAGTGAAATCTTGCTGGAGGAGACATGTTGGTGGGGGTGGACTTAGCATATTAAAACCAGCCGCCCCCACACTTGCCAGAGCTCAGATCCCTCTCTTGCTGCCATGTTCCATCCACTGCTGGCAAGGAATTGTTTCCAGCCTCTGCTCTACCATCTTTTTTTTTCTGCCATCATGAAGCTTTGAGTCGAGATTACAATCCAAAATAAACCTTCTCTTCCATCAGCTGCTTTGGGTCTGGTGTCTTGTTCCAGCAACGAGAAGATAACTATAACACTAAGTAACTTGCCAAAATTATTCAGCAAATAAGTGGCAGGGCCTGCGTTCATACCTAGGCAACCAGCTCCAGACTGTTCTTGAACACTAAGCAGAGGCACGTGAAGTGGGTAACATTTGCAGGAATCGCCACAACTCCTGTCTTCCTCGTTCCAAACTGTTCTGGGAGCATCAGTTTACTTGCCATATCAAAGGCACATATTTAACCTAGTAAAAGACAAGTACATTTTGAAATAGCTGTACACCATACAGAACATTAAAAAGGGGTACCTGGGTTGGAGGGATGGCTTAACGGTTAAGGCATTTGCCTGCAAAGCCAAAGGATCCTGGTTCGACTCTCCAGGACCCACAAAAGCCAGATGCACAAGGGGGTGCACACATCTGGAGTTGGTTTGCAGTGGCTGGAGACCTTGGCTTGCCCATTCTCTCTCTCTCTCTCTCTCTCTCTCTCTCTCTCTTTCCCTCTCTTCCTCTTTCTCTCAAATAAATAAAATATATTAAGAAAAAAATAAATTAAAAAGGGTACCTGAGCTGAGAGAGAAGCATTCTGGAATTTATTGAGCATTGACTTCACATGATCGTGACCACCCACTTTTGGAATTCATACATATTTGCAACAAAAGCTTGACTGGAATGTGGGATTTATTAGCAAAGCACAGGCAAGGATACCTAAACCTCCTGAGCTGGGCAGAGGACATCCAGCCTCTTCACCCTGCCCTTACCCCTTGCTCTACATTAGTCCATTGTAAACAAGGACGAATAAGCCAAGTGCACGCGGCAGGGCATAGTGCCTACCACCCACTGTTACTATGTTACTATGTGTCTATGCAGGATGAGGTACCTTGTAACCAAATCGTTCTCAAAGGTGTATTCAAGTTGGGCACCCTTCAAAATAAAAATGACAGAGGGGCGGGAGGGGACAGGTGCTGCGGATGTATCTCAGCTTACCTAGCACGCAAGACGCATACTTTAAAAAAAAATTATTTTATTTATTTTAGAAAGAGAGAGCGAGAGAAACAGAGGGAGAGAAAGAGACACAGACAGACAGACAGATAGAGAGAAAATTGGCATGTCAGGACCTCCAGCTACTGCAAATAAACTTCAGACACATGTGCCACCTTGTGCATCTGGCTTACGTAGGTCCCGGGGAATCGAACCTGGGTCTTTTGGCTTTGCCTGCAAGCGCCTTAATGGCTAAGCCATCTCCCCACCCCAGGAGCGTACTTTTAATTCCAGCACTCAGGAGGAAGTTCAAGGTCACCCTGACAAGAGTAGGAGGGGGAGGAGGAAGAAGAGAAACAAGACAAGGAAGAGAAGGAGCAGGAAGGGCAGGAGGAGGATATAAGAAAAGAAGAAATATGACAAAGGAAGCCAAGCTGTACAAAACAGCCAAGAATGCATAATATTAAGAGGTGTCCAATGTGTTCCTCTCTCCTGAAGACCAATAAATATTTCAGCAATTCATCATGAACAATTAAGTTTAAACAACAACCAACAGGTTTTTTTGCCTTAAGGGGAAAGCTCAAGAAAGAGGCAGCTCTGCTCCCCCACATTCCAAGGACGCAGCCCAGTTTGTGTCTCCGTTCTTCCCACACTTCATACCCATTGCATGACTGGCATGAGGTCGTGGAAAGCCGCAAAGCCTTCAGGCATGCTGACGAGCAGAACCTGCCAACTGCTGCTTCCCCGGTTGATGAACTGTTTGGGGGCCACTGACGCTAGGAGTTAGCTCCCGGGTTAATGATAACTCAATAAGCAGAAATTTCCGTATGTTTTCCCTCAAAAGGCTGCAGCGAGGCTTGATGTCTGAGCCTCCTGCCACGCTTAGCAAAACAGCTTTGTCAATCATGAGGATCTGGCGTCCCCTGATGGTCACACTGCGGCAATGCAACGTCACTTAGCGACGCTAGGAGACTACAAAGGATTCTGGAACAAGACTCCTGGATGAAGTCACAAAACCTGCATGCAAAAGAAACCGAGTTTTATTTGCACTTACAATAATTATTCCAATTCTCCAGGGCACGGGAAAATTTGGCAGGGCTGACTGCATGCTTTTAAGCTCATTATACTAAAGGAGATTTAATTGTGTTTTATGCATTTTTAAGCATTCCCCATGGAGGTAGCGGACTCATCTGTTCTTCACAGTTGTAACTACCCTACCTGGGCTCTGCTCAGAGAAGTAAGAGAATTTACTCGGGAGAGAGCATGCTGGTACACTCAGACAACCCTGGAGCATCATGCAGATGACAAATTAAAGGGTTAGTAAGATCACAAAATTCCAATCATTTCAGGTTATTTACTAACTCTCATCAAGTTTCATGTTCTGCTTTGTTTCCTTTCAGTTAAAAAGAGTTGTAACTTGTACCCAGGTCCAGAAAGCTTCCAGTGTTACAAAGTCTCTTCCCTATATCTAAGGTTTTGGTCACTGTGGTTCCTCCCAGCCATGTGACAGAGCTTCTTCTAGTGCAGCAATATTACCTGGTCTCTGTTGTAAGTGCATATACTTGGGTTTAGGTTGAAGTCTGAAAGGATGGAGCAAGGGAATGAGACATGGTGAGCTCGAAGTTACTGAGAGAGGAAGCCTTGGAGGTGTGGCCTACAGAGACTCTAGAGTGGTTCTGAGGACGCCAGGGCCTACAAAGGCAAGGCGCCCAGCTGTAGAGGCTTGAGGGAAAAGAGCCACAAAGAGCCTTGTTGGCTGGGAGAAGGTCACTGTGGAGGACATATGTGTGGGGCTAATGGGGTTAGTGCCAGATCTTGATGCCACCGGTATGAATGGAATCATTGGAAGACATGGAGAAGCACTGGTGGCATCCTGATCCTCCTTTGATCATCCCTTCCGAGTTCCGAAATGCAGATGCCTCCTAGATTGGAGCACATAACTGAGTTTTATTTATAAGTTGTAAAAAGCAAAAACAGTAAAGCTGAAAAAAAACTTTGAGGGAAAAAGAAGATCAAATCATTGAAAATTTAGTCTGGGTATAAGAAGAGAATGAAGAGTATAGTTGTAACACACTTTGCAAAACTTCTGAAGCAATTCAGTTTGTGTCCAGCAAAAATTCTCCTTCGGGGAAGAAGGAAAGGAAGAGAGTAACAAAATTACTTGGGAGGACTCCTGTTAGTACTGGGGCTTAAGACAAGCAATTGTGCAGGCTTTCAACGAAAGGCCAGATGGATAGGTTCTTGAGTATGCACCATGCACTAAATAAACATTATGAGCATCATAGTTTACAGGTCAAGTGGCACCCTATTGCAAACAGTCTTATTGTCCCTTAATATCATCTGTTGGGCAATACCTAGTAAAATTATCCAAGTGACAGGTTGATAAATAGTAATTTTCAGTGGGGCAGAGAGTTGACATTTTCTGATTGCGTAAATATTTTCTTTGGCAGACGTGATTAGCTAGATCAGAAATCTACTGACACTGAAACCCCGGCACAGAATTCTCTGTCGTAGCACTTGTCCCACTGGGCTGCACTTGTTTACTGAGTATCTTTATTTGCTTTCTGGATGGTATGACATTTGACTTTTCTCTCCAATATCTGTCACAGAGTTTGCCGTATTTTAGGAATTCAGGTCTTGTTTGCTTGGATTCAGTTGCAGTCACCTTCTCACTGCTAGGATGAAACACCTGACCAGAAGCAACTTATAAACAGAAAAGGTCTTCTTGCTGCTTAATGTTTTGAGGAAGGAGTTTCATCAGGACGGGAAAGCACGGCATGAACACACAGCTGGGCATCACGTCTTGTCACATCAGCTGGAAGGACGCAGCAAGAGTGAGCTAGCTAGCACTGGCAAATGGGGGGCTGGACTATAAGGTCCCAAGACCTTCCTCTAGTAACCACCAACCTTAGCAAGGCCCCACCTCCCAAACTCCCCACAAATTACCACTAGCTGGGTAACCTACCATTCAAAATACATAAACCTATGGGGGACATTTCATTCAAACCACCACAACAAAGTAATTTTTAAATGAATGGAGTTTGACAAGGGGAACATTGTGTTTTGTTTTGTTTTTTCTTTTAAGTCAGGTATTGTAGTACTGATGACAGAGGTTAAGAGCAAGGTAACTTTATTTTGCTGGTGGTAAGCTAAGGACACAAGGCCAACAGAACATGGATGCTACCTTTCCTGGTAAGACTCCAGTCTGATTCAAGATGGCCGTAAGTAGCAGCTTCCTGATTCTTCCTCCTTAAAGTTTCCTGTCTTTTCCCCACCATGGTCAGGCCCTCCTGATGGGCCCACCAACCAGTGAAGGTCCTTACAGACATTTGAACTTGGCCATGAGGCTCATCTTAATTGGATGCCTGATCTATAACATGACTTGATCCAGGTTGCTATGTGGCTTCTCTGGTTTTTCCCTCTAGGGACAACTACCTGCTGGGAGGGGAGGGGTCTTCTCTTAGCTTCAGAGCTTTCCTTGCTTTATTTTGTCTCTCCTATTTCTACTGTTTTCTCAAATAAATATCTCATAACCTACCCTTCTTCAGGTCTATGTTTCCCAATTCTTTGCTGATCATAGATGAGAATTTGAAAACCACTGGGTTGGGGAATTCTTTGAAAGCTACTGACTTGGGAGTTCTAAGCCTGTTTAGGGCCCAGAGGGATTTTATTGACTCTCCACCCCACAATACCATCTTATTTAAAAAGTAGGAAATTGGGGCCAAGTAGATAGCAAGTTTCCACTTCCAAGGCATAGCAAAATAAATTGATTTTATTCAACGGTAAAGCAAAACTATGAAGTAGTTTAAATTGAGAATACACACATAAGGAAAAAAACATTGTGAGCCTCATCCTTAGATTTTTTTAAAAGAGATTTTATTTTTATTTATTTATTTGAGAGAGAGATACGGAAACAGGCAGGAAGAGAGAAAGAGAGAGCAAGCAAGAGAGAGAGAGAATGGGTGTGCCAGGGCCTCCAGCCACTGCAAACGAACTCCAGATGTGTGCACCTACTTGTGCATCTGGCTTACATGGGTCCTGGGGAGTCGAACCTGGGTCCTTTGGCTTTGCTAGCAAATGTCTTAACCACTAAGCCATCCCTCCAGCCCTCATTCTTAGATTTTTAACAAGGGCTTCAAAATAGTTTCCCAAGTACTTCTAATACTTCCATGGCAAATATGAAATGAGAAGATCAAGTACCAACTTTCTGTCATATATACATGTAGAAATTGACCAGGACTCCATCCACTTGGGCCAAAGCCGAATTGGTCAGCTCACTTATGTAGACAAGTGGTTTATCTAGTTTTCACCTGGACCATCTACTCCAGCAAAGCAGAACAGACAAGCCCCTGACAGGTAGGTTGGAAAGGATAGTGTCGTCCTATCTAGTTCAGTGGTCCTCTTCTGCCATTATGTCAATACAGAAGGAGAAAATAATAAATCAGCAGCTTCGGGTAGACTCAGCCACTCACTGCAACCCCGGAACCAATGGGAACCATAACTTACCTTTCTCAGGTGCACAGCCTTGAATCACAAGTAGGTTTGGGAACAGCAATGCCTGTCCCATTCAATAAGCACATCTTTCCAAATGCCAACGGCCCCTCAGTGAAGTGATCAGGATTTCTAATAGCAATCTCCTATCTGTGACACCTACTTCTGGGAGCACAGATATGCTTAGGAATAATAACAACTATAAAATCATTTTATTTGATTCTATTTTTTTTTTTTTTTTTGGCTTCCTGCTCTATAATGCATGTGCCAAACCAACCATTCCATGCCTTTGTGGAGGGGGGAGCAAAAAGACATCTGCAAGATGGATGACTTCCTTGTCTCACTGCCCTCCCTATGCTAAATTAATAAGAAGAAAAGAAACTTTAGGTCATTAAAATTCTTCATGCAGGCACAGTCACTCCCCACTCTCCATTTCACACATTTTATTGCTTGCAAACGACTGTGGACTTAAAGTTTCCAATCTAAAATCATCAGAAGAGCCAATGAGTCTGACTGCAGCATAGAAGCTTCCTTCTCTCTTTAGACATTTTACACTGTCCTGAGGATGCAACACATCTCATTTGGGAGCTGCACACCGTCACCCACATATTAACTTGTCACCTTGAGTAATAAAGTTCACAAACTCCATTTCATTTTTTTCTTCACCGTGTTGCCTGCTAATATAAAAAGGTGTCATATCCCTGTGATTTGTGGCTGTGTGTTTGTGGAATAGCCTCTCCACAAACAACCTGACAAGTCAACGAAGCTGAATGACTTCTTTTTAAATACCAGGTTTATTTCCCAGTAAATATTCACGTGCATTAACATAAAGGTGTTAAATGAGGTGAAATCTTGGTAATTGCACAAATAGGAAGCAGTCAAAGCCTGAGTGTTCCAAGTTGGGTGGAAATTTCTAGGCTCACTGCCTTTGTTTAAAAGTAGTAACCCCGAAGTACACAGGCAAGTATGGAATTTTGTAAGCCTTGAATTACTAAGATATCAAAATTGCCACATTTGTCATAGTTAATTGAAAAAATGGCTATCAGCTATTCCAGAGCTTTCCTTAATTTACATGACTTTTGTGATATGCAAAAAATGTATTTATACCTGATACCGACCTGTTTTCTAATGAATATATTTGTAGTTCATTTTGGCAGTCACTTCCCCAGCAGTTATTCTTTTCCCACGTTTAGGTCGGGAGACGAGAATGGCAAATGATCACAGATGCTTTGGATCTCTAGTCACCACATTTCCAGAAAAACAATGGAGACCCTCGTGGGAGGGTGTGTTGAGATCACCAGCTATTCTCATGATTATTCATCAACACGACTCTCAGTGGAGTCATTTTTAATAGTTGGGGGTGGCCCAAGAGCTTTCAAGGATATGATAAAATAGACCTAGCCATATCCTCTGAAATGAAATAAGAGCAAACATTAGTTTTGGATCTATAATTCAAGAATATGTTTACGGACTTCTAAACTTCACCAACCCACATGATTGCTAGTTAACAGGCTCTGCTCTATGGCTATGTTTATCTCTGTTTTAAAGCCATTTCAGTGTTAGCATGGAGAATAGGTTAGAGTAAGGTAAGGAAGGTGGCAATGAAAGAGCGGAAGAGATTTGCTATTTTCCTAAGAACTATGAGTGGCACAGGTGAAGTTACCAAAGCATGGAAAACAGAATGCAAGAAAATCAACAAAATCTGGAGGTTGAAAGTAGAATTCTTTTTCATGTTTATAAAAAGAAAAGCTTTCTCCATAGAAATACCTAACATTTTGAAAAGATCTAGTGTAAAACTGGTACTTAAAAAAAAATGTAAGACATTTATTATTATACCTGTATTTTACTTGAAAATATTCCTTTAAAAACTAATGCGTGGAGAGCACTTGTACAGAATTGTGTTTGGTGACAAGAGAGGAAGTAATTGTTCCTTATCTAGAGAGGACTGGCACCAAGATCCTAAGTGGGCGCCGGACACTCCGCAGACAGCAGAGACACTAGATACCTGCACTGTGGCACAGAAGAGTTGATCTCATAATGGAGATTGCTACCACGAGACTAACTGGTGGGTAGTGCATACAGTGTAGATGTGCTGGTTCGATTCCCGAGTACCCATGTAAGCCAGATATACAAGGGGGCACACATGTCTGGAGTTTGTTTGCAGTGGCTGGAAGCCCTGGCGCACCCATTCTCTTTATCTCTGCCTCTTACCCTCTCTCTCTCAAATAAATAAATAATAAAATGTATGTTTAAAAAAGTATTTCTGCTTTAGAAGGGATAAGACACAGACTACAAAATGGGTCAAAACTAATGAATAAGCCAAGAAAACTCGCAAATAAAATCATAAGATATTTATGAATCTAAAACAAAATTAAACTGGACATGTGGCTCACACCTTTAATATCAGCACTCAGAGGCTAAGGTAGGAGGATCATGATGAGTTCAAAGCCAGCCTGGGCTAAAAGGAGTTCTAGATCAAGTTAAACTAATATAAAATATCAAATGGGACTGAGGAGATGTCTCAGTGGTGTTGCTTGCGAGCCTGCTAATCTGAGTTTTCTCTTCCTTGGCGACCACACAAAGCTGATCACAAAGTGTGCAGAATCCCTATGTGCCTATAGCCATGGGATGTGAATCCAGGAGTATCCAGACGTTCACAAGCAACAGTCACAGCAGCAAAGATCCTATCTTAAAAGAGGGTGGAAGAGGAGCAGAAATACAACAAGATTGTCTTCTGGCCTCCACACGCAAGCCATGACATACACATGCCCATGCACCATAAGTAAATATATATATATATATATATATATATATATATATATATATATACAAACAGAAAAATACCATTAAAATATAATATAAAAACAAAAGTTAGGGCTAAGAGTGTGCCTTAATTACTCAGTACTTGCCTAGCAAATTCAAGGCTCTGGGTTGGATCTCATATATTACAAACTAAAAATGAAATAGTTTAAGATAAATAAACAAATTTGAAATAACAGTAGATGGAACATCTTCAACTATTTCTTCTCTATCCTGGAATTCCCCCAAATAAAAATCTTGGAATCAAAAACCAAAACTTATAAACCCCATTGAGGAACAAATATGATAGACAGACCACAGAAGTTAAGAGGTTTCAGTAGATTTTTTAGATTAGAAAACAGAGGTAGGATTCACATCAAATTTAAGATATGAGAGAAATGATAAGGATAGTTCTCTAGAAGGAAAAGCACCATTGAAAGTTGAGCCAATTGGCATCACTGACCTAGAAAGGCCTAGATTAGTAGTGCCAGAATACTAGAAAGCAGAAGTAAGGTGTAGGGCCCAAATGAAACTGTATGTGAAGGGAGATCTACAGGCCTTCCCTACCAACCCCACACAGCCTGAAGTTTATCCCTCCCATACCTCACCATTCCTTCATCCCAAAAGATGAGAAATTTACTCTCTGGAGAACCTGAATCTGGAGGCTCCAGAATTGCACTATCAGGTTAACTAGGAGTTCAAAGTTGGAAACATGGAGCTCAAAGCAGGACTGAGTAAAGAGAGTTTTACAGGGCAAGTACCGTCCCTCTTCCTCCTCCCTGCCTACAGAAAGGCACTGTAAGCTACAACACTGAGGCTGGGGAGATTGCTCAGTGCTTAGGGTGAGTTAGGTGTAGAGCACTTACTGCTTAAGCATGATGGTCTCGCAGGACCTGAGACCGCAAGAGTTCGATTCTCCAGAACCCACAGGAAGCTGGGTGTAGTCATGCACATCTGTAACCCCAGTGCATTGGGGCCAGAGTGGAGATCAGCAAATTCCTTGGAGCTGGCACACCCACAGAGTGTTCACATCTTCACACACACAAAATACTCCACAGCACATGTTCTCTTCACATACCTCCATACCATGCCCCATCCTGGAGCAGTATATTACAGGCTTCTCCACTGGTGGGGGGGGGGGGGGAGAATCCCAACTAACCCTAAAGAAAAGACACGTCAAATTTGATGGTGCCTGGGGAAAGAGCAGAGTCCTTTCAGGCTATCCTACAGTCACTGTTTGCAGTCTGTCTGTGAGTGTTAGAATAATACTTCTGGAAGGTGATTTGTAAGGAACAGAAGTGTGTTTTCTCAGCTCTGGAAGGTGGGACATCCGGGTTTGCTCTTTGGTGACAGCTGTTCTCTGCTTCCAAGAAGGTGCTTTGCTGCAGCAGGCTCTGGAGAGGAGCAAGGCTGCATCCTCACATGGCTGAGAGTGGATGGACAAGACAGCCAAGTAATACCTGAAGCTTCTTACACAGGACCTTAAACCCACTGAGAAGAGAGGAGCCCTCATGGAGCAGTCAGCACTTGCAGACCATACCCCTTAAAACCAATGCATAGGAGAACCTGGAGGAGACACAGTCAACACAGCAAGCCATCAACACACAAGCATCTCCACCCACAACTGTCAATCAACTGTCTATTGCTTTTTCTTCAATTTCAACAGAAAGCCCAGTTTCAAAGGTGTTGGAGAGAATTCTCTAACACAGAAACAAAACAATAACAGAATATAGAGAAAATCAATGCAATGTCAGTTATAAGAGAACATTTTTAAAAGCTGTTATTAACATTCTCTGAGAAATGAGATTATGTCAGTCACAGAGAACAGAATTTATTGAAAGGAAACAACGAGAGATAGAAAAGATGAAAATTAAAACATCAATAATGATAAAGAGATTTATATTTTTGTTGCAAAAAAAGTGCCTATTTTGCTGTTTGCTACTAATATATAAAATACTCCACTCCTACTTCTATCAACTGTGTGTTCTGTGCTTTGTAGGAAAATTCCTAGGTCGTTAGATTATGTATGTACAAGTTGTTTTCTACTCCTCGGGCCCACATACCCATGACATCCCTAAGAAAATAAGCTGTACTTACTTATACATGCTTGCCTTAACACTTGGGCTGTAAACTCCTGGAGAGCAGAAATCAATCTTCCCTGTATTATGCCTAAGTTTCTTACACTGGGGCCTAATAAGTGTTGTTATAAAAAAAAAAAACTCCTATTTAAAAGATTTTTAGTTTATCTAAACATCTCCATTCTTTTAAGATAAAGGAGACAAGATGAAGATGTTCAAGTGCTAAATTTGTTAAAGTAGATCACGTATTAAATATGAAAAGTTCCAATGTTTTGATTTAAGTAACAGAAGTAAATGGCAGTAAGAAGACATTTTATCCTGAAGGAGAAAACAAACAAACAAACACATTGGAAATGCTAATATACTCAGCAAACTATGTATGACACTTAGTGAAAAGATCAGTTAAGACAGATGCCATGGGTTTTTCTAGTATCATACAACATACAGGTACTAGTGAGTAACTATGTGCTAGTCACTGTGCTAACCATGTTGGAAGTGAAGATATATGCAAAAGAACAAAACAGGGCTGGAGAGATGGCATAGCGGTTAAGGCACTTGCCTGCAAAGTCAAACGACCCAGGTTCAATTCCCCAAGACCCATGTAAGCCAGATGTACAAGGTAGCACATGCATCTGGAGTTCCTTTGCAGGGCTAGAGGCCCTGGTTTGCCCATTCTCTCTTCCTCTCTCTTTCTCTCTCTTTCTCTCTCTCTCTCTCTCAAACAAATAAATCAAATCAAATATATGTTTTTTAATTTTTTTTTGGTACTTTTATTTATTTGAGAGCAACAGACAGAGAGAGAAAGAGGCAGAGAGAGAGAATGAGCACGCCAGGGCCTCCAGCCACTGCAAACAAACTCCAGACACGTGCGCCCCTTTGTGCATCTGGCTAACATGGGTCCTGGGGAATCGAACCTCGAACCGGGGTCCTTAGGCTTCACAGGCAAGCAATTAACTGCTAAGCCATCTCTCCAGCCCAAATCAAATATATTTTTAATAGAACAAGACAGAACACCTCCCCTTAGAAAGCACAGATGTAGGCAGAACAAATTGAAATCAAATAGACAAATGCACTTCTAGGAGCAGCCAGATTACACAGACCCTTGATTAACAAGTCATGAAGACTAGAGTCAAAGGTCATTTTTGAACTAAAGTGATAAACCTTTCTGGATTAACCTGTAGTGCAGGGCTACTGGGGATGAGGGGGTTTTCATGACTGAAATTAGGGAAGTTCCAGCTACAAAAGGGTAGCTGTTTATCATATACTTAGTAGAACAGTTTGATTAAAAAGTAAAAGAGGTGTGGGGTCAGGAGTGGCGGAGGGTGTAGAGTGAGTAGGCCAGACCCCTGCTTCCTCCTTCCTCCCAGCTCCCTGGTCCAGGTTCCCTGGGCCAGTCTGTGTGTGGGTGGGCTCAGCAGGGAGTCAGTAGGCTATATCCCTGTTCCCTGGCTCCTCCCTATCGTCTGATCCTGGTAGGTCCCATTGTACCTTATTTGGGGAGGCCTGGTCCCTGTGTGAGCTATGGAATCAGGCCTTTTGCTCTGGAATTCTGACTGACCACTAGGTACCAACATGCCTGTTCACCTGAGTCAGAGAGTTCACAGGCCAAAGGATAAAATCTTGCTTCCTCCTCAATAAAATAAAGAGCCTTCCTAAAATGGGTACACAACAGTGCAACCAAAGCCAACAAAAGTCAGAAAACTGAGAGATCTCTACTGAGGATGCCTACTCCTACAAGGGAAGCCTCCAATGAAATCATAGAGAAATCAACAGATATTCATTCCTAAAATGAAAACACGACAACCAATGAGACCCTGTTCAAAAAATTCCCTGAGCTAGAAGCAAACCATCAAAGAGCCAACAAGCATATCACTGAAATTGAACAAAATCATCTCCTAGAGTGTTCAGCTTTTGCCAGTAGGCTTAACTTGATTAAATAAAATGTTAGAACCCTCCAAAAAGTCATGAGCAAACTGAAGGTGAGTCAATAAATGAAGATCTCAGCAACCAACTGATTAAGCTTAATGAAGACTTGATCAAATGCAAGAATGAATTACAGGAAACATCAAAGAAAATCAGTATTTAAATTGAAATCATACCTCAAACAAGATGGACATGATGCAAAATAATACAACAGAAAACAAAAATCAAATAGAAATTATAAAAACTTCTCTAGAACTCCTCACCAACAGAGTTACTCATGTGGAAGACAGAACCTCTGACCTGGAAGAAGACAGAAGAAATTCATCAGGAGGCCAAAAACTTTGTTAAGTTCAAAAAAACAAGTGAACAGAATATGATGAAACTGTGGGATAGCGAAAACAACCAAACATCCAGATCATGGGTATACTAGAATGAGGGAAAATCCAGACCAGAGACATAGAGAACATATTCAACAAAATTATGGAAGAAAATTTTCCAAATATCTCTCAAAAGAGAGGCCTATTCAGATACAAGAAGCCCACAGAACACCAAACAGACAGGACCAAAGAATAAATTCTCCTAGACACATCATAGTAAAAATTCTTAACAATGAAAACAAATAGAGAGTGTTAAAAGCAGCAAGAGAGAAACAACTCACAACATACGAAGGCAATCCCATCAGAATTACATAGATTTCTCAATGGAAACCCTGAAAACTAGAAGGGCCTGGATTGGAACACTTCAAAGTCTGAAAAACTATGGCTTCCAACCCAAGCTACTCTACCCAGGAAAAGTGTCCCTATAATAGATGATGAAAGAAAAGCTTTCCATGAAAAAAGTCAACTTTATGATTATATGAACACAAAGCCAAGCCTACAGAGAATACTTGAGGGAATATTCCACACAGAACAGTCAAACAACCAATCTCAAGAGCCAACAAGAATAAGATCACAATAACCAAAATAGACCAGGCTCAAAATAGTACAAAACACAAGAAAGCACCAAACCTCATAAAACACCTCATCATGGCAGGGATTAATTTAGACCTCACAGTAATAACCTTAAATATTAATGGTTTTGATTTACCCATCAAATGACACAGGTTATCAGGGTGGATCAAAAAACTGGACCCTTCTATCTGCTGTCTTCAAGAAACCCACCTAACCACTAAAGATAGATACCTCTTCAGGGTGAAAGGTTGGAAAATAATATTCCAAGCAAATTAAAATAAAAACAAGCAGGTGTTTCTATATGAGTATCTGAATAAATAGACTTCAAGCCAAAAGTAGTCAAAAAGGACAAAGAAGGTCACCTCTTACTCATCAAGGGAATGATCCAACATGAGCACATCACAATCATAAATACATATGCACCAAACACAGGTGCACCACAGTTTACAAAGCAAAATCTACTCGAAAATAAAACAGAAATAAACACCAAAACCATCATAGTCAGAGACTTCAATACTCCACTATCATCAATAGACAGATTGTCCAAGCAGAAAATCAACAGGGAAATAATATTCCTAATATTCTGGGAAAATGAACAAGAGTGCTGCTTTCTTAGTGAATCTGATATCAGCACAACGGTGAAGGAGATAGACATTGAGGTCACTCAACACCTACCAAAGCAGTGGTTCCTAAGAGCACATCACTGAACTAGACTTAAAATATTCTCAACAAGGGTCAGGGAATTTTGCAGAAGAGGGGGCAGAAAGATTGTCAGAGCCACAAGTTGGGACATTTCACACAGAGACATTGCCTCTCCCCCCTCATAAGGCATGACCCACAATCCCCATGGGGTTGACCTGCATCTCCAATGAGGAAGGCCTCTTCAGGAAAGAGGAAGGGAGGAGGGAAAGGACGGCACCAACATGTGTTGTTTACATACAAGATATGTCCGTATCTAATAAAAAAAAAATGCAATGTTTGGCTTTGTGATTGCAAAGATCATTCTATCTGTTAGAGATAAATTAAGAAACTAAGAAAGGAAAAAAGGAAGGAAGGGAGGGAAGAAGTAAGGAAAGAAGGGAGGGAGGGCGGAAGGAAGGAAGGAAGGAAGGAAAGAAAGTATGAAGGAAGGGAAGAAAGGAAAATGCTTGAGGGACTACAATATAAATTCCCAAAGGAAAAAAAAAAGAAATGAGAAATATAGCAGCTATAACAAGTATATGGAAGGACAGATGCATTCAGGAAGTATTTAGGCAGGCAGACCAATAGGATAATAATAAGAGAGGAAGAAGGGTCCCAGGATCCAAAGACATTCCTGTGGAGAAAGAAAACCTCCAAGCCAGATGCTGCCCCAAAACAAAGGTAGAGAAGAGATGGAAGAAGGTAATGACTGGCCACTGTCAGGCCCTCCCAAAGAAACAGAACAAGTAGGAGAGAGAAGAGAGAGAGGATATTATTGTGTGGTTAATAACTGCATATGATTATAGAAGCTGCAAAGTTCTACAATCTGCCATCTGCAATCTGTTCACCCAAGGAAGTGAGTGATGCGGTCCCAGTTTTAACTCTGAAGGTCAAAGAGTCAAGAGTGCTACTGTAGTAAGCCCCGGTTCAAGGACAGCAGAGCAATCCAATTCATTCAGGGAATTCTCTGCTTTCTCCGCCTTTTTGTTCTATTCAGGTTCTTTATGAATTATATGATGTATACCTACATCAAGGAGGGAAAACTGTTTGATTCGGTTTCCAAATCAAATGCTAACCTCTGCTGTGGACAAAAAATCAATTTCTTGGGGCTGGGAAGATGTCTCAGAGGATAAAGCATTTGTCATCCAAAGGTACAGAGCAGAGTTTGGATCCCTAACACCCATATAAATGTTGGGTGGGAGTGATGACCACCTGTAATTCCAGCTCTCAGGAGGCAGAGACCAGGGATCCCTGGGGTGAGCAGAATAGCTTGATTAGCCTCATCAGTGAGGTCTGGGCTCAAGGGAGAGACTCTACCTTAGAAAGCAGAGGACAGTGGTCCAAGAAGGTGCACACATGTACACACGTGCGTATGCACTGACACGAGTGTGCACTCACATGCCAACAACCACACATACACACATGAATGCATACTATATGCACATACCAAGAAGGAAAAAAATACACATCAATTTCCCAAGTGATTTAGTTGGCTTGAGTCTTATAAAATGCAATGCATTCATCAAAAATCCCAACTGGAATCTCTAAAGCGTCAAACATTTGCTCTTGTTTTGAGAGACCAAAGAGATTCAAGTATCAATTGGTGTTTGCTTTACCCAACCTTGGCACCAGAATGATGCTTGCAGTGAAATTACCTCCAGATTTGCTCTTAATTTCAGAAAGTACAAGGCAGAGTGGGTTAGGGTATCTTTCAGTAACAAATAAGCCCACAGTTTCTAAGAATTACATGGGAAAGATCCATTCCTATTAGTTTTACCTGTCCATAATAGGTCAGAGGAGTTTTTCTGTTTCTGTGACCCACGCTCATGGAAAGATACCATTGCAGTTTGTAGAGAGTAATAAAGTCCTGGCATGACTTGTATTCAACCTAAGAGTAAGAGTAATTGCCTTCACCCATGAGATTATGGAATTTAATTCTTAGTCAATGACTAAGATCAAAGTGGTAAAACCTGAATCTTCCCACAAAGTATGTGTATATGCTCTCTCTACACATGCATGTGGATATGTGTACAACCATGGGAAGTGTGTCCTGTCTGGTACCACCTTGACATATCATTACTATGCCACCATACTAATATCATTGCTTTAGGTATTTATCTAAATGCCATAAACAAGAAACTTTAAAGACATCCTAGGTCAAGCTTAGAGTTTTAAATCTTACTTTTCACGGAGTCATTTGCCCACACATACACACAAATCACACACAAAGAAGGTCTATATCTTTTAAAAAGTATGTAGCAGAAAAATAAAATTGATTTCTGTAAGAATAATCAGGTACTATACTGTTCAGGGATTGCAATCCCTGAATTTCACAAGCAACCAAATGACCCTTTGATAAATGAGTGACCCTTTTCATTTGAGAGGAGAAGAAAGAAACCTGCTTTCACAAACCACTACTGCTGAGAGTCTTCTTGAACAAATCCTTTAGCTGGACTGCTAATGGGTCGACTCCTTTCCCAACATCTTCAGAAAGACTTGCAGTGTTTAGACCTTGACCTTATGCTAAAGGTGTCACAAATTTCTTTCTCCCAAGTTTGCTGTTTCCCCAAAGTGAGGCAAGTTTCACTTTTTTGATATCAGGATTTTTCTCAACAAATCCACATTCCTTAGTAGCCTACAAGTTAATTATGATATGATGTTATTAATGGCACACTTGGGAATTTAATTGTGTATCCATGCAAATATGTACGCGAAGCATTTGTTTTGTTTTGCTTTTTTCTATTAACTCCACTCCTTCTCATTCATTCACTTGTGCTATCATTCTAGCTACAGACATCTTTAAACAGCTATATCCATTCATAATTTCATGGTAACATTACATTGTTTTTTTTTTCCTTACAAATTTTTTTCAGATCCAACTAGTATGAAGTAGCCATCTTCCCAAAGCCAATACCTGTCTTAGAACAAAACTTCCTCTGTCCTCCTTCTAAATGAGGTCTCCTCTCCAAGCATCTCAAGACATCAATAAGGTTTCCCACTTCTTCTGAACCTACAAACAGAAACATCTCTTCCTGGGCTATATTTTAGGTATTGAATTTTTGTGGTACTTATATTCATATATTCAGGAAGAGTCTAAATTTGTGTAATACCTCAAGCTAACATTTAACAAATGATTTGACCAGGTAGTTTGTTTAAAGGCCAGACTAATTTCAAACTAAAGTAGAATGACAGCATTACTCCTGACGCCAACATTCAGAGGTAAAGAGGCCTTTCCCCTTGAGAATGGACATTAGCAAAGTGGAGCTTCATAGACCTCCAATCCCAGAAAGACCCTAGAATGACTGTTTTCATAAAATTTATTATTTTTCATAAAGAGAAGCCTCAGATTGCATAAGCCTCAAGACCCATAAAAATCTGAATCTACCCCTAAGTGTATATAGTATTAAGATGCATGTAACTCTCTTTTGGTAATTATAGTATTATAGCTCAAAAATTAAAAAAAAACAGATAAAGTTGAATTATTCTTCATTTTGAATAACTATTATCTAAAATGAGAATAATTATGTGCATACCAATATCTGGAAGTAAGGGGATCAAATCAGAAAACATAAATCCTGGGCTGGAGAGATGGATTAGCAATCAAGGTGCTTGCCTGCGAAGCCTAACGACCCATGTTCAACTCTCCAGATCCCACGTAAGCCACATGCACAAGGTGGCACGAGCAAGCAGGGTGCACATGTGCTCACGATGACGCGTGCATCTGGAGTTTGACTAAAGCAGCTGGAGGCCCTGATGTGCCAATTCATTCTCTCTCTCTCTCCCTCTCTCTCATAAAAAATACAAAAATAAAAAATAAAATAAAAGAAACAAGTCCTAAAAGAATAGAATAGTTTAAAGAACTAGTTACCATGGAAACTGGCCCACCATAAATTACACACACACACACACACACACACACACACACACGCCAAATTTATTTATATTGCTTTTAATGCTGCTATTTAGCAACACCTTCCGCAGACTGACCTTCAGGATGGCAAGTCTCTATAACAACAGCCCATTGAAGGTCAAGGCTCAGGGCCTTCCACAAAGCCAGCAAGAGTGCTTTAGCAAAATCACTGGGACAGAATTCCCACAGGGAACTCATCGTCTGTGCCTGGGAATGATCCTCTATCAGCAGGTCATGGAGCGAAGTCTTCCTGCGGCAGCCTAATGAACACTCGGGATGGTGGTATACTCAGGAGGGAGAGGTAGGAGGATCGCCATGAGTTCAAGGCCTCCCTGAGACTACATAGTGAATTCCAGATCAGCTTGGGCTCACTTCCCTAGAGCCACAGCAGACAGCAAAACCAATCCCAGCAAGCACGAACAGCCAGAGCTCAAGCTTGCTCTCTACACACCTAATGGGGCAGGACTCAAAGTCCACTGCCAGGGTCATGCCTCCTCCAGCAGGGCTCTGAGTAGGAAATTTTATCTTAAACATGCCTCGGGCTATGAGGGACATACAATTACATTCAAAACCACCACACACAGTATTCCTGGGAACTCTTGGGCTTCCTTGGGAGTCCATACATGACCCTGGAACTTGGATAACCTTTAATTATCATCTATAGATCATGAGATATTACACATTATGTTGTATTCCTCTGTTCCTATGCAATATTATCTAATAGCCATATTAATATTTTGTCATTTGTTGTAGATGCAAGACACACTTGCCCTCTGTTCATACAACTTGAAAGCAATCCCAACACTTAGCTATGATCCAGACTTTCAATCTAATTTACTTCTTTATTTACTGACCCAATAATATCCCTTTTATTTTTAACTGTAAGAATGGGGGGGGGGGGGGCTATAACATAAGTGAGACTGACCACTTGCAAACATGGCAAAAGTGTAGAGCACACTAAAACGTATGCTGCTCGGAGACGGAAGGGAAGGAAGGCTGCAAAGGACCGGGTTCCTTCTATAAATGTCTCTGATGTGTGAGTCCAATAAAGTTTGTGAGTTTTTATGAGTACCAGAAGCGAGAAGAGACACAGTTTAATTCTTGTGTCAGGATTTCACTAGCCCCATCATTGGACTTTAATCATTTCCCTAATGTCATAAATGAACACTGGGAATTCCGTGACCTGGAATTAGTTGATACTCTTTCAAGGAGCACGCCAGGTTTCTCTTGCAACTAGGGTACCTGCTCTGCTACTCTGGGGTTGAAGGATTTATTTTGTTGCTATCCTGATAGAGTCCAAGCACTTATGATGCTGAGAGTAAGCTAACACTCTTTTCTTACCTTGTCTTGCCAGTGCAGGATCTATTTTTACTCCTTTCCTAATTTAGTTTTCAGTAATGGTGTTCTTTTAATTCTTACCCACTTAGCAACATCCTTGCTTTGGATTCTAACTTTACTGTGTCCCCTAATCACTGTATGGCTACTTGATATCAGCCCACTTCCATGCTGAACTTCGGGGAGGCACCGAGTGGAAGGACACAGTTTCATCACACACTCCAAACATGCACTCATGCCTGCCCACCATCTTACGTATAACTCCACTTCCGCACAATGGTTCACACTCATTCCCTTCCATTTATGATCCCTCGGCCATACTTAGAATCAGATAGTCACTCAAACTATCTACTTATTCCTGAAGAGTTTTATACTCATGACCAGTCACCCCCCTGATTTCCACTCAGCCTGACTCGGTCTCTCTTCACCCCGCCCATCTTGTCAGTTCACTCGAAAGCTGTCGCTGTCCTCAGAAACTCACACTCCTTCCTCTTGTGCCCAAGGAGGCTTTCATCATCGAGGAAGCTCCACCCTTCATATTCACAGTGCCTCATAATATCCAGCTACACAAACATCCACTTACCACACCTATGCACACTCAGAACCCTTCCATCACTCGCACCTACTTCCACCACAGTTCCACTGAGTCACAGTGTCCTACTAGCTCAGTGCATCCCTTTGTATCCCTCTCCCTCTCGGTCATTAGCTTTCACACTCACCCACCCTCGTTAGCAGTCACTTCCCTCTGCATGCATGCACTCTTGGATCTATGGCAGCACTCACACAAATCCCGAAGGCAAGTGTGCTAATATTCTCACACTCACCCACAGCAATACCCAGCTCTTCATTCATGATGTGAAGCATTCACAATTTTTCTAAGCTCGTAACATGAAAAAGTATTTGAAGACCTACTACGTACCAAGGCAGCCTTACATATGCCAACAGAGTGTGGTGAGTACCCAGTATACTGTCTTCTCATGAACATTTATTCTCAGTGAAAAGAGAGAATAGGAGAACCAAAGGGAAAGGAAAGGAAGTAGTGTCAGATCATAATTGCTCTAGCTGAGGAAAGGAGGGTGCTCTTAGATCCAAGGCAGGTTGTGATGACCCTTACATAGGAATGACCTTGGCATTGAAAAGAGAAGGGGTGTGTGAAAGGTGCAGATCAAGTCTCCACTGGACGGTTAGAAACGTGTGAGGGCACATTCACATGCTGTGTGATAGCACAGGGGCAGGGCTGGCATTTTGTGAGAGGGTGTTACTTCTCTAGCACTGTTCAAACTACTCCTGCTCCAAGGAAGGATTTTCCTGACCAAATGCCATTGCCTCCTGTGAACAAGCCTGACAATGCGTAGCGAGTGAATGAGAACTCACCCTGTGGAGGTCGGGGAACACATCAGTGGACAGGCTCTGAGGCCACAGTAAGTCAGGTCACTATTGCAAATGTGACAAACATCATCAAGTGCCTTTAAGCATGGAAACACGTCCCTAATTCTAGGGACAGGAAGCAGAATGCCTTCATAGCGTTAAAATCCACTCTTGGGTCCTAACTCCTAGAGGACCTCTTTCACATTCAGTTTAAGTCAAGCTAATTATAATTTCTGCTTTAATCTCCAGATAGAATCTCCAGAGAGTGTCTTCTCCCTCTTAAGTTTCATTTCCACTTTCATATACCATTACACCCCCATCTCTGTTTCTATGCACATTGACAGAATTCCACAAGCCAGTGCAATTCACAGGTCCATATTTCGAGTTCAAATGAGTTATGTTTTCCCCACTTCCTTTGGTTTCCTTTGTCTCCGGGTCTTAGTTCTTAGTAACAGCTGCTAGGACTCAGCTCCGGAGTTATATTCCTGGTGACCACTGCTACCTGAATTGGAAGTAAACCATTGATAGTGGTCAGCAATCTTATTTCTCCTAAGTCTGGACCCTACATGGTTTCTGTCCATCCTTTCAGCATTCAAGTCCTGCCCCTGAATGCCTGGCCCACAGCAGATGTCCTGTTTCTTCCAAGCAGACTTTCCTAATTTCCACCATATGGCTACCTGGCTTCACATCCACAGTCATGCTGTTGCCAGAGATGTCTGTATTCATGCCGTGCTCAACCACTGAGACACCCAGAAGGGAAACAGTCTGTTGTAACAAGAACAATGATTTTGGCATGAAACATGAGTGTGAATACTGATACAATAGTTTACTCACTGGGGATACTGTTTTTAATTTCTCAGACCTTCATTTCCAGAGGTAATAATGACAGGGATGACAATAACCATACTTGCCTCAAAGCTGTGTAATAAGCAAATGAATGAAATGTAGACATTCAGACACAGCTAATAGGTATCATCTTTTCCATTTCTGGGAATGCCTAGTAAAAGGACAAATGCTTATGCTGGTCACCAAGCATATTGAATGCTACGGTTTCATTGTCCTGTTTCCTAAACCTTGGTTCCATGCTATTGTGTGTGCCCATGTGTGGACTCTGGGATCTATCATCAATAAGTGAGTTTTAAGCCAAAACTCAGAAGCAAGTCCAGCTACTGAATTAAACAAGAAACAAAGGACCACTGAGCAGGATAGGGTGGCTGGATTCAGAAGGAGGTAGATGCTCAGAAGCATGTCTGGAATGCTAACAATGTGGAGGAATAGGGGAGGAGTGTCTAAGTAGAGAACTGAGAGAAGAGAAAATAGCAGGGAGCGGGAAGGTAGAACAAAGCAAACTCTTATCCTCGGTTATCCTGGCAGTTGTGGGATTGGCCTACATGAGCAAGACCTTTGTTCATGTCCTGCTTTGCTTTGGCTGTATCGACCTCTCCTGGTAGAGCCTGAGGGGAATTTTATCTACTAGCTTCTCCCATCCCACTCTGCCCTCTGGTTAAAACTTTAGCCTGTGTGGAGGAAGGAAGGCTCAACAAAGGGAGGTTGCTTCCTTACAGAACAGCTGCTTTCTTCATGGGGATTTACTTTTGACAAGTAATTTGTGTTGCTCTCCATTACCACGGGCTTTTATTGGGGAAATAAGGGAGAAAAGAACTGGAGAGATGATTAGTGGGGACTATCCTGATGAAGCTCGCTGTAACAGGTGGCCCCAGAGCTGCTGACCTGAACTTATGTCGCAGCTGCATGTAGCTGGCTTGACTAATACGGAAACCTAACAGCCTGGACAAGGCACAGCCCCGGGCACAGCAAGTAAACTGCTGCCTGTTGTTAATTAAGGGAAGAAATGAGCAGATCTGAAAAGAAGAATAGGAGCCAGAATGCAAAAGGATGATTAACTTCCACTAGATTTTATTTGTTACCAAGAGTTTACATAAAGCACGTTGAGTGAACTGATGATGTCTATGTAGAAGCTTTCCTCTGGCGTTGCTGACCAGGGCTTCCCATCGTTTAGTGTGCGTTCAGATCATCTGGGGATGTGATTAAGGAGCAGATTCTGATGCAGAATGTTTGCTGTGAGCCTGAGAGTCGGCCTAACAAACTCCAGGTGATGCCAATTCTACCAGGTCCTGTGGAAACAAAACAGCAATGCTGTCAACCACACACACTTCAGAACACAAGTATTGTAACAACACTGTTGAGCTGTCAAATGTTAGAAATGGTCTATTACAGCATGGAAGAAAACTACATGCTGATGAGATTTTAAAGGAAATAGAATGACTGAAGAAGTCATTAATATTAATGACTTAAAATTACTCTTATGACCTCCAGACTTCTGATCATACACCACGGACTTCAAAGTACCCATTACAATTATATCAGAAATGACTCACCGTATGAATATTTCAATTTCTGAAACATTTAACTACAACTTTTTTTAATATTACTTCAACCAACAAAAGAACCAAAAGATTCTTTAAATTATTAAATCCAGAAATTTATTTGCAAAGTTGAAAAAAAAAAAAAAAAGCTCCCTCTGTACTTTGGCAAAATGTTTAATTCAGAGGCATTATAATAAGTCAGTAGAAATGAAAGCAAACTGTGGGAATGGATTGCATAGAGAAAACGGGACTCAGAGAAGTGTGAAAGTAATTCGTGGTATGCTCCACAGCTGACAGAAATAGAACATTTGGGTATACAAAACTGGTGTGTTTTCAGTCCTCCCCCCTCCCCATAGTAATTCCTACCTCAGGGCTTCAGAGGAGAAAGTAGACAGCCGTGAGGAAGAAAAAGGCTCCCATGGGATGGAAAGAGGACTGTGACAGCCTGCCCGTGGGGCCCTGGGAAATCTGTAAGGGCAAGAGGGAGAAGTGACACTCACTTTTCTCCATTCAGCTAATGCATGGAGCCCAGTAAAAAGACGGAGGCTCAAGCCCATCTCCGTTCCCTAGGCCTGTTTCTGTCCAGTGATTTAAAAGCTACCCTCATCACCTTGGGTATGGCATTCCAGAGCAGGAAAGGTGACATATGGTAAGAGACAGGAGAGCCAAGCCTTCCCGGGTGCCTTCCAGCTCCTGCGAGGCACAGACAATAGGGAGATATTACTATTTATACTGTGGGCTAATAAGGTGGGTTGGAAATATGTATGCTATACTGATCAAATAGCTCAGAGACTAGAAGAAGCAGGGACAACTAGAATTGGGTATCAAATCAGTTGCAAGGAGATATTAGGGAAGCCCATAGGGCCATCAAAGACAAGGGGAGGCTGGGTTTTCTGGTAGGTTCTCTCCACTTGACCTCAGTAGACAGAGTGGGAAATTGCTATACAGATGCACGATACCAGGATCTGCTATGTATTCTGGGACCCCCTACCAGTCTACCAAACCACGTATACCTTCAGCAGCCAAAGTAATGAAAATGAGGGAGGGAGGAAGTAAAAATCTGAAAAACCAGGACTTGGTAAGTGATAAATTATAGATATCTAATTATATTCTTCCACACATGGGTATCCAGTTTTCCTGCCATCATTTATTGAAGACTGCCCTGGTCTCCATTGTGACTTCCTGGCACCTTGTTAAGGATTAGGCCGCTGTGATGTGAGCGTGGAGTTTCTGTGCCCCACTGGCCCGTGTCGTTGTTGGCATGGCTACTGCCATTTTGCTTTGGTGACTGCAGCTCTGTAATACATTTCAAAGTCAGACAGTGTGAGGCTTCAGCTCGGCTCATTCTGCTAAAGATTGCTTTATCTATTTGGGGGTCTTTTGCAGTTTCATACAACTATTAGGATGGTTTTATTCTCCTGTTTCTCTTCTTTTTAAAGAATATTGTTGGTGTTTTGATAGGAATTGTTTTGAATCCATAGACCTTTGGGGTAGAAAAGATAAAGGAAATTCTTCTTGACATATGCCAAGAGCTTCTTAACATAGGGACAGGAATTTTTTAGATATCAAAAGCATAGGCCACGAAAGCAAAAATAGATGCATAGAGTCATACCAAACTAAAAGTTTTTCTACAACCAAGGAAACAATATGCAGGGTGAGGAGAAAGCCTGCCCAACTGGAGAAAATATTTATAATGAATTAGAAAGGGGCTAATACCCACAGAACACAAGAATTCAACTTATCCAGGAATAAAACAGGTGTTGAAGATATGGCTGATCAATAAAAGATGCTTGCTTGCAAAGCCTGGTGGCCTGGGGTTCAATTCCCTAGTACCCACATAAAGCCAGATGCACAAATTGATGCATATGTCTGAAATTTGGTTTGCAGTGGCAAGATGACCTTGAGTGCCCATATTCTCTCGTTCTCTCTCACTCTGTCTCTTTCTCTCCCTCTCTCCATATCCCACTCTGAAAATTAAATAAAATAAAACAAAATCCATTGTAACAAGTGGTCAGGGCTGGAGAGATGGCTTAGCAGTTAGGGCACTTGCCTACAAAGCTGAACTACTCGGGTTTAATTCCCCAGTACCCACATAGACCCAGATTCACAAAGTGGTGCTTGCTTCTGGAGTTCATTTCCAGAGACTAGAGGCTCTGGAAAAATCTCTCTCTCTATTCACTGTCTCTCTCTGGCTGCAAGTAAATAAATTAAAAATAAAAAGAAATGGCCAAAGGACCTAAATGGGCAATTCTCAAAAGAAGATACAGAAATAACCAACAACTATCTGAACAAATGTTCACCATGCCCAATCACAGAAGATACTCAAAACCACAATGAGACATCATGAAAAATGGCCAACAAAGGAGTCTGTGGAGATAACAGCACTGTCGATGGCGTTCTAAATCAGTGCAGCCATTTTCAGAAGACAGAGTGAAAGTTACTGAAGAAAACTAAAACTAGGATTACCATATAGGACTCAGCCTGCAACGGGGTACATACGCGAGGGAATCAGAACCAGAATGGTGAAGAAATGCCTGATCTCTCACCTTTGTTGCAGCTTTATTCACAGTAGCCAGGATGTGGAATCAACTAGCATTCAGGCCTGTGAGCGCCCATCAAGATTAAGTCTGCCTAAGTATGTCTTGGGCCATACAGTGCAAAGGAGAGGACTGGTTCATTACTCTCTGCTTCCTCTCTGTGCACTGAATGTGACCAGCTGCCTCAAGCCTCATCCATTGTGCCTTTCCCAGGCCATGGTGCACTATAACCTTGGACTGTAAGATGAAATAAACCCTTCCTTCCTTAAAAAGCTTCTGGTCAGGTATTTTGGCCCAGAAATGATAAAGTAATACATATAGGCATATATGAATTTTTGTTGTAAAAAGAAGAAAATCTTGACAATGAACAAGCACTAAGTCATCTTGCTTACGTGTGGGTTCTAGGAAGTTGAGCTCACGGTAGTAGAAAGTGCAGTCATGTTCATCAGAGTGCGTGGAGGCAAGTGCTGGGAGAAGGGAGCGTGTTGGTTAATGAGGGCAATGTTGCTGTTAGTTCTGGTGTCCTAATGCACAGCAAGGTTACTATAGATAATAACAAATTGTATATGTTCCAAGATAAATGGAAGCATAGATATTCAGTATAGTTATCACAAAGAAAATATTAATGTTTGAGATGGTGGGCATGCCAGTTACCCTGATTTAATCATTACATGTTGAAACATCACACTATGTCCCCAAAACATTAACTGTAACTTGCAGTTAAAAATGAAATAAGGGGGATTAGAAAAATGGTTTAGTGGTTAAGGCACCTACCAGCAAAGCCAAAGGACCCAGGGTTGATTCCCCAGTACTCACATAAAGCCAGATATACAAGGTGGAACATGGTCTGCACGTTGTAGTGGCTGGAGGCCCTGTTGTGCCAAGTCTCTCTCTCTCTCTCTCTCTCTCTCTCTCTCTGTGTGTGTGTGTGTGTGTGTACGTGTATGCATGTCTATCTCTGTCTCTCTGCTTAAAAATAAATAAAATTTTAAAAATTAAATAAAAGAGAACTGTCCTTTGCACAGATGAGTGTCATGCAGGAGTTTTATTCCCCTGAATCACCTGTAAGAAAATTTCACGTTTCAGAATCTATGTACCCTACCTTGACTGGAAACACCGAATGTAGCTTCTACGGTCAGCCACGGCCCCTACCTCAGCTCTGCCTATGCGTATGCTGAGGAGGGTCTCTGCTGCTCCTTGGTAGGAAGGGTTACCACATTAAGCATGCACTAAGAGGGGCTTCCAGAGGCCTGGGCTCATGCAATCTGGGGCCACTAAGGGATTTATGGGGCCTTTGAAAGTTTGCGAAACTACATTTCTTGAATGCATTTGGAAAAGGGTGAGAGCCAGAGCACTGAGGAGAGACTGTGTCGTTTATGCTCCAGTCAAGCTTCCCCTAGAATGGAATAAGCACTTGCACTTATGGCTACTGTATGGGTTAGTAATACCATGTATCAGTTTGTGGGCACAGAGAGGAAACAACTAATTTGTCACAGAATGTTTTTCCTGTGCCCTCCACTGTCACCAGAGCCCTATAGCCTGGTGGTCTGTGACCATAGGCCTCTGCTTTTCTGCCCACACGCAGAGCAAATCCCATGCATTCCCGGATGTCCAGGCTTTCCTGTCCACTGTGCACATGCCATGGGCACTCTGCTTGACTACCGGGCTCCTCTCCTGGAGTAAAGGTGGCATTGCCCCTCTGTTGGTAGGTATGGCCAGACCTCTGTGGGGATTTCCTCAGAAAAGAGAAGCCTTTCCAAAGATGGTAGGTACTGGTGAATAAGGGCAGCCCAATCGCCTAAGCCAGGGGACACTAATAAGCCACCAGCCTCAACACTTCCCCTGGGCCTGGCTGAGGAGAGCTTTGTAATCGCTGTGTCACAACCTCCCTCCCCCCTTCACACAGCCCTGATTCCTTCCCAGCTAAGGACATCCAGGCAATGTGTGAGATGTCATTTCAAAGGGCAACCATGAGAGTAGAGATTTGGGTCAGCAGAGTGAGCAAGATGGGTCAGCCTCGTGGATGTCAGTAGGTATAAATAAGCCAGTCCACTGGGAGTCTAAAGAGAACCATGTAGAGGAAAAGTTTTCCTTTTGTATCTTTGTGAGCTTAGATATCCATCTTCTGCCCTAAAACATTAACACTCTTGGTTCTCAGGGTGTCAGAATCAGACTGAACTAAACCACCAGCTTATTCTGAGTCTCTAAGATGGCACACCATGGAATGCAATTACCTCCCTAAAAATGTAATAACTTTCCTCTTATATTAATACACACTTACTGGTTCCATTTCCCTACAGAAGACTGAGCAACAGATTTCAAGTCTAAATGCCCCCTCTCAGAATTATACTACATGCTGATCTCTGGATCTAAGTCAACCTTCTCCGAAATCTGTAGTTAAGATAGGTCACCACATTCCCTGTTCAAAACCCTTCCCTTCCTACTGTCACTATGAAATTACCACCACAAAGTTTGGTAAAATGAACATTGAAAACTTCTTGGCCAGTATTTCTGAAATATCACTGCATGTCCTGGTAAGTGGAATGGCTTTTCCTGGTCCTTTCTTCCTAAGAGTCTTCCTTAACCTACTCACTAGCTAAACACATCCAGAAAAGATTCACTCACGGCTGCATTGGGATGCCCATACACTGGGGTGCTAGCTGACATGCGCATAGTCTTTAGCCTTCCCTGAGCACCAGACACCATGGCTCTACCCTACGTGAATAACGATATCTGTCAGAAGCAGTGAGTTCCTCTACACAGACTAAACACCTTCTCATATTACTGCCAGCACTGTATACACATAGTCCACTTTAGGAAATAAGTAAAATAAATATGTTCTGAGAACTATAGCACAAGCAGTACCCAGTTTTCAGACAGATTGTGTTCCCTGAGTTGACTTGCAAATTAGCTATTCTAAACTCAGAATGCATTATCCCAAGAAACAGTAACATAAATGATGTTCCACATCACAGGTATCATCCATAAAGCCCTGGCGAATGCACAACACAAGTAAAACCTTATGTAATGGACTGTAATTTACGGGGGAAATGCCCTTCACAGAGCACAACAAGGAAACCATGGGCACCAGGCTTGCGTGTCTCTCACTTCTAGTTGTTCTCGCCTGTCTTTCACACATTTGCTGTCATCATTCATTTGCAAGATGCAAGCAGAGTGGAGCAACCTGGCTCTTCCTTCCCCGCTGCAGAACTGGGGCACAAATGTAACACAATGCCGACTCAGACCTCCAGCTTCCCGAAGACGATTGTGGAGAAAAGAACGAAAACAAAAAAAGAAAACAGCTGCTTCAGGAATTTTTCTAGATCCCAGAAGCCACAGGGAGCACCTGCTCTGGCATTGCAATGTATGTTTTAATTTGAAAAGACCCATATTTGCCAACAACAGTAATCCCAAAGGAACATCATCATTTTCCATGCATGATCCTGAACAAGCGTGGTGGAGAAATCCCCTAAAACTCTATCTTATTAAACATACTCACAAAATACTATTCTGAAATGATATTTTTATAAAACATCCTAATGCAAAATAATCATACCTGTAGCCTAATGCAGCAAATTTCAAAATGTAATCTCTTAATCAAAATCAAATGCAAACTTATTAGAAAAGCTAATTTTGGATATGATCCCACACCTACAGAGTCAGAACTTCTGTGACACGGGACATAGCCATCTGTGCTTTAACCAGCACATCAGATTAGTCGTGAACACTAAGGGTTGAAAATCACTGAGCTAATGATTTTTAAAATGAGATAAGAAAATCGAGATTATTTTAATTTTTAAAATAGATAACTAGAAACTACTCTTCTAGATATAACACAAAATATTACCTTCATAAGATACACAGCAACTCAATTTAAAAACTAAGTTTGGGAGCTTTAAATGACTCAGCATTTAAGGGTGCTTGCTTGCAAAGTGATAGCCCAGGTCCGATTCCCCAGTACTCACATAAAGCCAGATGTGCAAAGTAGCACATGTGTCTGGAGTTTGTTTGCAGTGGCAGGAAGCCCTAGTATGCCCATACTCTCTCTGCGCCTATCTACCCTTCTCTTTCATAAATAAATATTTTTAAAATGTTTGTTCTGTGTCCATATATGTAGGGTACTGTCTGGACTGCCAAAAGATTAACAGTGAGCAGGCTTAACAGGGAATAGAATACAAATAAAGATTTACAACTTGATGGGGATGAAAAGAGAGAAGGAGCGAGGATATAATGAATACCAGGGAATTACTTATAGTTTTATAAAGCAATATATAAATAAAATTGTATGAGGAAAATAGAAAGAAGTTACATAAGGTGTTAAGGCTATAACATAAAAGACAAACCTTGAGAAAGTATATATTTTGACAATGGAAGCAATGTGGTGAGATGGGGAGGTGGAGGGAAGCCTATGGACTTAGTGGAGGACAAGGCTTCTCAGGAAAGAAAACAACATGAGCAAAACCCAGGGGCGTGAAAGCATAGTGCAAAGCTTCCTTCAAATTGTCTCATAAATGGGTTATAGTCATCAGTACTAAGTTCTCATCTCTAGGGGCAGTTTAATTTTAGGGTGGACAGAAGAAGCCAGAAAGCTTAGGACTGTCTCTCCTTCCTAGACTGCAGTGTGCACTTAGTGCACTGTGACCAGTGTTTCCTGTCTGTGCCATGACATCACAGGACTTGTCTAAGGGACCAAAACAAATACGCAGAGAGTTTAGGGTACACTGAGTAGATTAAGTAATGACACAAGACAATCTTAGGTACCATACACAGCAGATTAGATTTTACTTAAAATACACTATTATTTTTGAGTCAAAAAAAGGTATGATTCACTGTGAATGTTAGATTATTATCATACAATATGTAGACTGGTTTAGAGTGAAAACAGATGGAATCAGGCCAACCAATTAATTTATGATGAAATTAGGACAGACAGGAAAATTAAAAACCCAAACGACTGTGGAACAGAAAACGGAAAAGAGAGAGTTACATGACAGTTCAGTTCACATCTGATTACTTGTGTTATACAAGGACATAGTGTCACTTTGTAGAAAATCAAAATTGCAAAGAACGTGATAAAATGAAGTCTATAATGCAGATGAATGAGACCACTATAAATCATAAGTGGCAATTATAATGAGGGAAGCACAAAGTGCTATACAAGTTTACTCCTACATACATAGAAGAATTGGGAATATTTTATGAATTATTGATTTAGTCTCAAACTTTCAAGGATGAAAATATTGGCAAAAAAAGGCTTAAATAAGGGTACTATAAGTACGGTATGCCTTGTAGCCTTGAAAGAAATGAAAAGGTAAGAAGCTCACGCTGTGTGAATAGTGCAATGTAACTGGAAACGGTGGGGTGCGCTTGAAGATATGGATCTATTATAAAATCTTAAATGTAAATATTAGAATTGGTGTTTAAGAAAGTGAATCATGGAATCTGGGTGTAGCTTAGTTGCAGAGCACTTGCCTAGTTTGTGCGGTTTCAGCATGGGGAGAGGAAAGTGAATTAATTATTTAAACTTTAGTATAGAAGAAGTGAACTAAGAACTCTAAAGGAGTTCCGGCTGGCCAGGTGTGAAAGGATCTAGAAAGCACTAAGATCTAAGATTCTTGGCTTCCCAAGCTCTGTTGGTAGAAGACTATACAAACACTACAGAAAGAGACATACATTAAAGACATTTACTTTAACATATGATAAATAAACTTGTAGAAACTTACCCTGAGAGTGTAACTGTACAAAGATCTACCCATAACAAGAAGGATTATACAAATGCATTACCATTCCAGCTAAAAGCAGGGGTTAGCCAAGTAAATACAGAAATATGATCTAACTATGTACTGTCCACAAGGTAAAAATAAACAAAACACTTAACTGATAAAATTAACCATTTTTTCCCTTATGGGTAGGTATCTCTACTTAGAAGCACTAATAAGAATTGTGTCATCCAGAAAGAAGTAGTTTTGGAGTAAACATCAAAAAATATATAGAAAATATAATAACTTGGGGCTGGAGAGATGGCTTAGCAGTTAGCATGTTTCCTGCAGAGCCTAAGGACCCGGGCTTGATTCCCCAGTACCCATGTAAAGCCCAATGTACAAAGTAGCACATGTGTCTGTAGTTTGTTTACAGCAGCTAGAGACCCTAGCATGCCCATTCTCTCTTCTCTCTCTCTCTCTCTCTAATATATATCTCCACATATGAATAAATAAATAAAAATAGTTTTACAAAAAGAAAATATAATAACATATTCAGAACAAATGGGTATTTATGGATGGATAGGACACCTTTTGGAGAAATTAGTAGAACAATGAAGGCTATAGTTCCATCCAACTCCTATTTTCCATTTACCGATAAAATTACAAAAGTGTGAGATGCAATCATGAAAATAACAGTATGAAATGATTAAAGATTTAAGGAATGTACATTGTGAAATTAGAATATATCTGATCTTTTTAAATGATGGAAATCTTCATATTCACAAAGTACAAAATGTTGGATACAAAATATTGTCCTCCAGTGGAAAAAGATGCAAGTGAGTCTCTCTGGGGCTTCATTGATCTTTACTGATCTCATTCAAGGGAGTTCTACCACCATGACCTATTCACCTCACAAGGGCTCCATCAGTCTGCTCCCAGTACAATAATATCAGGATGTTTCATATTGTGAATATAGAGGAGATACAAACATGCAGTTTTTATAACAGACTTAAAATAAGTCCTATGAGAAATATCAGGAAGGTATTTTATATGCATAGTAAATCTTATTTTCAATTTTTTATAGGAAGGCATAGGTCCTACAATAGCTAAAGTAAACCTGAAAAAAAATAAAATGGGGATAATTTAGAGTATGATCTTGATACAAGCACTAAATGAACAGGTCTACAGAAGAGAACTGAAAGCCCATAGATTCACAAATACATTCAACTGGGTTTTTTTTTAATATTTTATTTTATTTACTTATTAGAGAAAGGGAGAGAGAATGGGCACGCCAGGGCCTCCAGCCACTGTAAACAAACTCCAGACGTGTGTGCCCCCTTGTGCATCTGGCTAACGTGGGTTCTGGGGAATTGAACCTGGGTCCTTTGGCTTTGCAGGCAAATGCCTTAACTGGTAAGCCATCCCTCCAGCCCTCAACTGGTTTTACATAGTGATACAACTACAATTCAATGTAAGATGGGTAATGCTGTGGCTTGGGTATGGTTTGTGTATGTTCGTGAGCTGAAAGCTTGGTGTGGTGAATTTGAATTTGAAGTAGTGCAAGAAAATTACGTCAAAAGAGATCACATTTGGAAGCAATTAGTATAGTTTCCACAGGATGCCAGTTAGGTCCTTACAGGGTTGGGTATGACAGAAGAGTGAGACAGGCTTTTGAATCCCTCTCTGGCTACCTGTCCCACCACATTATCGGTGTCGATTCAATCTATCACATTGTAATGCGACTTAGAAGTCCGTCACCAGAGAATAATCTGAAGGGATGCCTTGACAGCTCCCAAAACTGTGAGCTTGACAAACCTCTTTTCTTTATGCCCCATCCCCATACATTTTGTTGTAACAGCAGATAACAGACTGATATAGATTGTTTTCAATGAAGTCGTTCTGGAGCTATGGAGCATCCGTAGACCACCCACACACTTTACACAAAATTAAAACATATGATGAACTTAAAATAACATGAAAACTACAAAACTTTGGAAAAGGGACAAAAATAATAGGGTATAAAGCTAAGCAAACTGTTATTAGACAAGAAAAGCAAAACCCATACGTGGTAGTTGAAATATATGGCCCCATAAACTCAGGGTTTTCATTAAAGTTGAGTTTGCAGCTTCGGCCCCTGGCAGGCAGACTCCTGCAGTGGGCGGGTGCCGTGGGCGCAGGGGAGGGAGGTTGTTACTGGGGACTGATCTGAATTCTGAATTCCAGCCCAAAGCTATGCAGAGAGCTTTGAGCCCTGGGGTCCTGCCTGCTGCTGGTTTGAGCTTGCTGCTTTTTGATGATTGCTGCCTAGTAGTGGCTTCTCTCTCTGCTTGGATGGAACTTCTCCTGGACTCTGTGAGCTTGAAGTAAATCTCTTCCTCCCATAAAGCTGTTTGGTCGAATGTCTATCCCACTGTCTATATCATAATAGAAAAAAATTCTTATGCTGCAACATATCCTGATAAGCTACAGAGTGGCACAAGGTTTTCCAAACCACATATGCAACAAAGAACTAATATCTAGTATGTAAAGAACTGCAAAAGTAAAATCATAAGCAACACAATTAGAGATGGGAAAAAGTCATGCACAGCTTAAAAAGATCATGCAAATTATAAATAACGCAGGAAAAATATTTAAATCATTAGCCATAAAGGAACTGCAAGTTAAAACCACAGGTAAGTATTACTACATGCCTTTTAAAATGGGTAAAACCTGAAAACAATCACCAAATACGGCCAAGGATACAAAGAAACTCAATCCATACAGTTCTGGTGGGAAGCTATGCAAAAGAGATTATAAGTTTTTATAAAACCATAAAAAGTTAATGGACAACTGACACGTGGCTGAGTGATTCATCCTTGAGTATTTATCTCAGAGAAATAAAGATGTATGATTACCTAGGAATACCGTTTGTCATATTCATAGTAACCCAAATCTTAAATCAATCCTGCTTTCCTTCAACAGGTGTGTAAACATATAAACTGTGGTCTATTCATTCATACCTTGAGCTGCTTTTACCAATAAAAAAGAATGAATTATTGATACATATAACAGCTTGGATGTTTAACTAGAGAATTCTATTTCGTTACCACCACCCCCAAAGTTTACTTACTTAAAATTCCATTTATGTAATAGTCATAGAACAACAAAGTCATTAAAATGGAGAAGATGATAACAGTTGCCAGGAGTGATTGTTAGGACAAGGTTGGAAAGGGGGAGCGGAGAGAAGGCGGACGTGCCTACATAAGGGTGACACGCGTGGTCCTCGTGGTGATGACAGTGTTCTGAGTCGTGGCCGTCATCGTGGGCACATGAACGTATACGTGACAAAACAGCAAGGAAGCGAATATGCAAGCTAAGAATAGTGGCGCATGTCTGCAATCCCAGCACTGGGAATGCTGAGATAAGAGGATTACCATAAACTGGAGGAAACCTTGGGCTACACATTGAGTTCTAGGCCAGCCTGAGCTATATCATAAGAGTTCATCTCAAAAAAAAAAAAAAAAACCACTCACTACACAAACACTAATGAGTACAGACAAAAACTAGAGAAATTTGAATAAGATGCATACTTGGCACCAGTGTTCGTATCTGAATTATAACATGGTTTTGCTAAATGATGCCCATGGTAAAAACAGATCTCTATGGAAAATTTCCTACAACTTCATGTGATAAAATCATGATGATCGCAAAATTAAAAATATTAATATTCAAAAAGATACCTAGTGCATAAAAACCATTCAACACCATATGTAGCCTTGAAACAATGGTTAGGTATTAATGTTTTGAACACATGTTCAACTTAAAACTATAACTATCAGGAGATACTCTTAGTGAGGGAGCCCTACCTGACCTCTGTAAATCATAGTAGTATTTTGAGATGGAAGAAATTAGAAACCTCTATCATGGAATATGGAAAACCCAAGGAAACATGTCAGTCAATACAACAGAAATAACAGAATCTACACAATGATTATTTCCAGGGCCTATGTTAGAACTAGTACAAGAGAAATTTTATCTTGCTATAAAAATAAAACTATAATATGCAGGCTGCTTCATAACTGAAAAGTTGGTCTTGAAAATTTGGCATTAAGTCCCTATTGGGTCCATTAGGTACAGATATAGATTGGGGCTTTTTACTGTAGACCCCAGACTATCAACACCTTGGTGGTCTCGGCCCAGTGTTCATCTCTCAGAGCTTCCGGGAGGCTGACCCATGCGAAGTCAGAACCTGAAGGCTTCATGGCTACTCTGCCCAACATAATTCTGTGATTGTGCATGACAGAATAAGAAAACCTTGCCACAAAACAGACTTAGACTTTTACAAAGAAAGTAACAGACGAGTGCATGGGGGGTGAGAAGTGAAACTTTCATAAAATGATTTCTCCTTTCAAGTGAAATACCAATGAATTTCCAAGTATTCTCATTCAAGCCAGGATCATATATTCAAGTTGTATAGTTATTGGGGTTGAAGCAGAATGATTCAAATGCTAACTTCTTGAAAAATGACTAGATACTGAAAGAATAATAAATAAATACCAGCCATTTAGCTCATAAGGGAATTGTGGTGATGAATTTGTAAGTGACCACATAGCCTTTCACAATCTTATAATAAAAGTAGCTATCTAGACGTAAATCACTATGATGATAAGGCTTTAAATCCCACAACATCTCACTGGACTATCTAATGGGGATATTTATTATATTACTAAAGCGGATGAGAGGGCTCTTGAATGTTTTAAGTCATGTTTCAGCACCCAAGCCTGCAAAATTATACCCTACCAGTTCCCCACAATTAAGTAAATGGGAATTCCTCCACTTTAAAAGCTGGAATATAAATACTTCTTACTACTTATTATACAAGCATATGTAATACTGGGTCCTAAGACTAATAAAAATGGCTTTAATGTTTCCAACTAATATTTCTAATATTCAGTAAAATAATCAATTTTTCCAATTTTAAAAAGCATAACTCCATAAATGAGGTATTTGGCATGGAACCCAATTTAAAATGCATTCTTTTCTTGAGTGATTGAGCCATTGTAATGAAAATTTATAATTTGTATTATATTATGGAAGGAAATGAATTGAACTTCTTTATCAAAATTATGCATGGCTCAAAATCATTTTTTTCCCTCTAATATCAGGAAACTGGCAGACAAATGCAATTACATTAGATAGGCTGTCTTTCAGATCATCTGAAGAATGCTATTTATCCAATCTTAGCAATTTAAGCTTACCTTACTACTATAGATGAGTACAAATACCAGGCCATGACTACCACATTAGTACCATGAGTCTATCCCAAATGTCATTTCTGGAAAATCAATAGAAAGAACTTTATTGGGTCTAGGCTATTCATTTGAACACAATTGTCAAAATCAATCTGTGTCTAACTCAATTTGTAACTTGATTGATACCTACAATGCTTGTAGATTAGACAACTGATTAAGAAGTACCAATTTACTCCTGGGGGGGGGGAATGAAGCTTTCAAACAAATAACATCATTACTTTTCACAGTATTAACACAGTATTTTGAAAATATATAAATTATACAGTATAATAAAGGAGGGCTCCATCTTTGTGAAAAGCAATCCCAATAAATATATTGCTTATGACAGTTTTTGACATTTAAAAATTCCTAAGCTTATCAGACTATGCATGCTATAAATTTATACTGAAAGATTTCACTATTGCATGTGGGACTCAATTTATATAGAGATAGATGTTATTCATGAAATATCCTGTTACTTTAGATTTGAAATCATCTCCAATGTAAATGAAGTTAATTGTTTTTTTAAATATACAGCTCAGCTCAGATACTAACACTGATGAACCGTCATTATAAACTAGAATATTATAAGCCAAACTTCCCTGAAGAGAGACCTTCCTGTATTCTGCCCTAGAGTATAAAAACTAATTTCCTTCCTGAATTTTAAAGCAGTGAGCTCTAGAACCCAAGTAAAAAAAATAATCTGAAAGGCCTTAGATCAGGAAGTTTTACTGACTCCAACTTGCCATTTGAATAACTAGCAATGAGTTAATTTTGTTTACTTTTTTTACCCAAAAGATACCACTATAATTAACTGAAAATTTTACAGTAGGCTAAAGTTATAAATGAAAAGTAGCTACATCCTTTTAAAAATGCTATTTTGAAATCTTCCAGCTTGGGTCAGGTGATTCCTCCTCCCAATTATGAATACTGCAGCAGCAGATTAAGGATGGGGTCAGGTCTGGGCCAACTGAGCATGGCAAGCGTGTGCTTCACACCCTCACCAGGGTCATGTTCATCCCATTCCTCTTTGACTTGTCTCTGTCCTAGAACTGTTTTGAGCATACACAACTCCTGGCTGTTACTCTCAGTCTTTTCCAATAGCTACTCTGTGTTGATCTATTCTGCCATCTAGCACTCCTAGAAAAACACCAGCATTCCATCTGTAGACGCAGGTAGAGCAGCCCTGTGTTACAGTACCAGTTGAGATCTCTTTTTTTTTTTTTTCTTTTTTTTTGGTTTTGCGAGGTAGGGTCTCACTCTAGTTCAGGCTGACCTGGAATTCACTATATCATCTCAGGGTGGCCTCGAACTCATGGCAATCCTCCTACCTCTGCCTCCCAAGTGCTGGGATTAAAGGTGTGCGCCACCATGCCCGGCTCCAGTTGAGATCTCAATAGCAGCTGTTTCAATGTCTCTTCGCGAACCCATCTCACCATCACCCACTCGGTACTCATCAGAAAACTTTGTATAGAGACAGGGAGGCAAGTCAGTATAGACTCTCTCAGCCTGCTTCCTACAGTCTCAGGAAAATTCGTATGTTCAAGGTTAATTCCTGTTTATGAGCTAGCCTCTCCTGATCTCTCGGCAAGTTGTTCTAGTCTGTGAATTCCCTCTCTCCTTCTGGTCCTTCCGTATCCACACAATCAAGTAGAAGATATCTATTTCAACCATTTTCTACCTGTCACCCCATAGCCCTGTCTCTTCACAGCTGTATCTGATGAATGAACCATTATATTCAGTCACCATTTGCTAAAGTTAATTCCTCATCTCCAATTCTTTTCAACCCACTTAAGTCTACCTCCTACCTCCACTGAATGTACTTTGACAAGAAGGAAATATAACTAATTCCATCAGCAAGTACAGATTCTATTCATAATGCTTTTTGTTTATCCTCTCTATGAGTGTTAATACTATAGAAAACTCCAATTGCCTTGAAACTCTTGGACTTGCAAAATACTACATTCACTTTCTTCCTTCTGTGACCAAATACTTAACAAGAAACAACTTAAGTAATCTTTATTTCAGTTTACACTTTGAGATTACAGCACATTGTAATGGGGAAGGCATGGTGACAGGAGTTTGAGGCCACTGGTTACATTTACTGTTTGTTCCTCAGTGAAGAAACAGTGCTCATTCAGCTCTCTTCTTGCTATTTAGTCCAGGATCCTAGCCCTAGGAT
This sequence comes from Dipus sagitta, assembly GCA_036346955.1. Lineage (NCBI taxonomy): Eukaryota > Metazoa > Chordata > Mammalia > Rodentia > Dipodidae > Dipus > Dipus sagitta. The sequence continues at coordinate 173,375,803 of CM070774.1, forward strand.
TGATGCCACCCCCACAGGTAAGGTGGCCCTTCCAACTTTAATTAATATAATCAATATAATCCCTCAAGACATGCCCAGAAGCTAATCTACTCTAACTAATACCTCAAGGCATGCCCAGAGGCTAACCTAATCTAGATGACCCCTCACAGGCATGTCCACAGGCTAACGTAATCTAGATGACCCCTCACAGACATGTTCAGAGACTAACCTAATCTAGATGACCCCTCACAGACATGCCCAGAGGCTAATCTAAACTAGATGACCCCTCACATACATGTCCAAAGGCTAACCCAATCTAGATTACCCCTTGCAGGCATGCCCAGGGGCTAACCTCGTCTAGATGACCTCTCATAGACATGTCCAGAGGCTGACCTAATCTAGATAATCCTTCACAGGCAGGCCCAGAGGTTACTTTCAAGACAATTCTATATCCTATCAAATTGACAATCTGTATAACCCATCAGTGTTAATAACTCCCCAGAACTTATTCCTTTTTCTCTCATCCTATTTTGGAGAAAATAATTAACTTGTCCAGATTTATTCACCAAATTCATGGGTACCTCTGACACATTGAGCTTGTTTTGGGAGCCAGTCACAGGCTGCTACCTGGCTTGCTCAAAGGCATCTCAGAGTCATTTTCTCCAAAATTTTACTCTCAAATACCTTCTGTTAGATGTTGATGTTGCCCAGTCATTCAAGGCCAAGATGGAATCACTTCGACTCTTGCCACATCCAACAATCAGTGGCCAGTCCATGCAGTCTCCTTGAGGTTGTTATCTGTCCTTTCTTCTTTACTGCTAAAGCACCTTATTATTTCTTATAACATTCCTGAAGGCTGTTTTGTCTGTACTTTCACAGCTTTCCAGCCCATCCTCCTCATTATTATTTCGCAGAAAAAAAATCAATTTAATATGATGTTTTCAGATTAGATTGTTCATAAAGAACTCAGACAAACATCTCTGGCCATGAAAGAATTTAGATGGCATCTCATTGCTAGCCCTGGAATATTATCAGTATAGTTTATCTGTGCATACAACATGCCAGACATTTATGTTATAGCACTAAAAACACATTTTATTGTTTGTTGTAAATAAATGTGCAGAGAGAGGCAGAATTTTTATTAAGGATAATGAACCAGAGAATCAGAAAAATTAGATAATTGCATATGTTACACAGGTGAGGTGCACTCAAATCTACTGTCTTACAGCCTACGATCTACACTACATCTCATCTACTTTTTAGCATTCCTCCACTTTTTGGCATGCTGAGCCAGATGTGTCAAATCTGTGAGCTGCATGCATCCTGGGATAGCTATGAATGTGACCCAAAACATTTGCAAATGGCAGTATTCATGTCACGATGTCAAAAAGTTAGACACCCAGGAAAGCCTACTCCAACCAAGTCAACCCTTTATTGTTGTTTTTGGTTTTTTTGAGGTAGGGTTTCACTGTAGCCCAGGCTGACCTGGATTTCACTATGTAGTCTTAGGCTGGCCTTGAACTCAAGGCAATCTCCTACCTCTGCCTCCCAAGAGCTGGGATTAAAGGTGTGTGCCACCACACCTAGTGAAACCAAGTCTTTTAAAAATCCTCAACATACATGTGCAGGCATCCATCTAAAATATGCTTCCTTTTTTGTACCCTTGTAAAATATTCTGACCCATCTTGAACAAATTATGTGAAATAGAAAATTGGGGGTTCCTTGCCAATTCATCAATATGCTAACTCACCAAGAAATTTAGGGTATGCCAGATTCTTGTCTTATGAATTTAAAAAATTAAAACCCATAGACCAGAGGGTAACCTTTAGAGAGACTTCATTACAGAAAGAGGAGGAAATACAGAGAGGTCCCACCAGGAAGGAGGCAAGAGGGGGTAAAGTCATGCGGGAATAGGGGAGGAGGCTTATTAGGACCAGGAAGCTCAGCTCTCCTGGTAAACATCCCACCTGGTAAGCATCTACTTAGAACCTGACTGTGGAGGGCCTTACCTTCTCTTCATTTTCAACTCATACCTACATTACTATAGAGGACAGATCTCTTGGCTTACAGGACCACTGAAGTTATCCCACATTCCCTTTTAGCAAAAATCAACACAAGCCTAGGAGGGGCTCTGGTTGTTAATGGACAAACAGATCTATGTAACTCCTTTACTCAAGAGATAAGGAGAGGAGAGATCTTTCTCTGATATCTAATGAAGTGACAATTGCAAGGGCTGACTTAAGGATATTTCTGCTCTTTACATTCAGGGACCAATCACCCCAAACTACCTACCAAAGCTACCTGACCCCTCTCATATAGTTTATCAATCCACTTAGAAAGTAACAACTCCCATGGGAAACTTTCTAAAACGTCATAAGCAGTAACAGGTCTTCGTACCACTTTGTAGTCTTCCATGACCTGTGCTATTAGAGTCTCCTATTTGACACAAAGAGAGAAAGGACTTATTTTAAATGAGCCTTGAAATTTATATGAGTCTATCTCACAAAGGAATAATTTGGGCCAACAAAATAATAAGGTAAGTAAATCGCCTTCATAAATGAATACAGTAATGCCAATGGGTGCAAAAGTAGCATGTCTGTTATGGAGGAAACCAACCACTCTCTAATTGTACTAGAGGCCCACTTCATGGGAAGGAGGGACTACATGCTCGGTACTGAAAACCTAGTCAAAAGCCTATGGCAGGGGAGGTTATGAACCCTCGGGAAGTAATGTCTGCTGTTGCCTGGTTAAATGCATATATTATGACCACCAAACTGCCCAGTAAGCAAGTGTCTTAATGTTTATACTCATATATTAATGCTACTCTCACTTTGGGTTAGAAAACTTATCTTTTCGGATGGTGGTGACCACTGGAGTGACTCAAAAGGTACCACAGTGCGAAGCGACAGAGGAGTGTGCAACACTGAGACATCTCTATCACACCTTCCAAGGCTCAGGGTCTATCGTGGAAGAGGTGGTGGAAAGAATGTAAGAGTCAAAGGAAGGGAAGGACTGCTTACAATGCAGTCTCATAGACACAAAATGACCTGGATACCCATGACCTCACAGTGCCTGGCACTACCTACACAAGACCCTCGCAATAGGAAGAAAAGATGATGATATCAAAGTAGAAGAGAGACTAATTGAAGGGGGAAGGGATGTGATGAAGAGTGGATTGGTGAGGAGAAAGTGTGGGTGTGGAGGGAACTATTATGGTTATTGTCTATAATTCTGGAAGCTGTCAATATAGTTTTAAAAATGAACACATTTACATTTATATACTTCCAAAGATAAGGGTGAATTATTCTTGGGAGCTGTATATATTCAAGTGAGAAGACATTAGCTTGGGAATCAGACCTAGATGTGAAACGATTTCTATCACTTTCCAAATGTGAACCCCAGGATAGGATACTTAGCCTGCTAAGCCTCAGTGTCCCTGTTTACAAAACAGGAGTAAAATAGCCAGATGACAGGTTTTGCCAGGATTAAGCGAGAAAGTGATTATGGCGATCCAAACATGGCTCCTACGAGAGAGGAATGTCGGTTTCTTTCCAAGCTCCATCTCCCCCCTTCCGGTCAGGGCTGTAATTCAAAAGCATCATAATCCACTACATTAGAGACTCTTTAATGAGTTCTCATGGGACCAATCAAAATGACTGACACATTTACTGTGTTACTTTACCCTGAAAAATCTGGACCTGATTTTAAAGATTGGAGATGCCAGGAAATGGAAACATGGTAGGTTCCTTATATTAAATAAATAAAATAAATAAATAAATAACTGGTAGTGTTAAATGCCAGGACGGATCTTCTCTTCATGTTTAGCTCATACCTACATTACTACAGAGGACAGATCCCTGGCTTATGGGACCGTTGAAGTTATCCCACATTCCCTTTTAACAAAAATCAACACAAGCCACTAGAAAAGCACCCGTGAGTGTCATTGCAAGAGCTCTGCCCAGAGCCTTGAAATGGGAACCACACAAGCAGATAACACGGCTGTCCTCCATGAAGTTACAGGATGTAATTGACAGAGAGACCCAGCTTTGCCTCAGAGTCTGGAAGCAGTCCAAGTGCTGACAAATGGGAGGACTTCTGGCAGAAGAGGCAGAATCTTCAGGACCTCAGAAACCCCTAAATTGAGAGCAGGCTGACTGCAAGCAGCTGCAAGCCCCTCGCATGGAGCCTGCTGGCAAGTCCAGTGGAAACCAGAGCCAGGAACGGCACCAAGTGGAGACGCAGCCTTGGAATGTGATGGTCCCCCCACATGTTTTCAGCATATGTTTAGCCCAGCAGGGTTTATGGTGACAGCTGAAAAGCGCCTTCAGAAGCTGTCAGAGGTGACATGTGTAAAAGATCCCTGGTGCTGTAATGTGCTCGTAAGGATGTTTTCCCACACTGGCATGAAATGTGCCTGAGAGAATGCAGCACACCAGGCCAGAGGGTAAGAGAGCTGTGCTCAGGAGGCTGGATCACTTCCTGGGGGCCAGGCCTCCAGCCAGACTCCCTGGAGCTGGAGACTTCTGTCCTGTCTTCACTAACCCAGTTCCCCATGAGTCACCCAGGAAATGGCTCCAGGTGTCTAAATAAAGCAGCACACCATTTGTGTCACACGGTTCGTCTCAACAGAGAGTGTCTGGAACGGATATTTGATTTGTGCGTGCACGTGCACGGGTGTGCACATGGCACCGCAAACACGGAGGTCAGAGCACAGCCTGCTTCCTTCAGCCTTCCCTGACACGGGGTCTGTCTTGTCGCTTTGCTGCTGCAGAGGCCAGACTGGCCTGCGAGCTTCAGGATTCCCGTGACTCCTTCTCTTACTACAGCACACATTGGGATTCCGGGCATGAGGGCCACTGTGCTTTTAACATGGACGCAAGGACGCGAACTCCAGGAGTCAGGCTTGTGGAGAAAGTGCCTTTAACCCATGAGACGTCTCCCCAGCTCCTGATAATCTGGTAATTCTAAACGTAGAGGAAGAATATTCCAGAAGAAACTACACTGAAAGCTTATTATTACGTCTTCACAAGCCAATGGAATGATCACATTATTTAACTCTTTATTTTGCTAAATAATTTTACACAATAGGACTACATTGCTGGGGCTCCATAAGTATACTGTCTTTAAAGCTTGTTTCCTCAAAAGAAGTTAAAACTTGGTGAAACAAACTTAAGTGAAATAACTGTCAGAAAACTTGGAATAAAGTGACTGTCTCATAAAAATTCACAGCTACAAATGACATCAAGTCAGCACCCACATTTCTGAATGAAAGCTTCAGAGACAAAGCAGAACAGATTAATTTTGCAAAGACAGCTTCAAGCATTTAAAATCCTCCCATGCTGACTTTGTTATAAAAATCGTTCTCTAGAGCAAACCCATCACTATCACACCAACTGCTGGAAAACCGGGACTCGTGCCTCTTGCCAACTGCAGGGTCATTGTTCCATTCACTGCGGCATCGACGCCACCCGAATTCAACCTCTAAAGAAAAGGAAGAGCAATTTAAAAAAAAAAAAATTGACAAAAACATTTCTGAATAGCAAGGAGGAAGTTTCCCGTGGAGACACAGACATGAGAGAAAGCCCACTCCAGGGCGGAAGTGAAGGGGGTTTCACAGGTCGGAACACGAGGCAGCTGCCCGTGGAGGAAGGCTGCCGTCTTCACCGTGCTAGTCCCCGCCCAGCGTGGATGCGTGTTTCAGGACATCCTGTACCTCTGGAAAATGGACAATAAAAACTGTCCTCCAGCCCAGGACCTGGCTCTGTCAACAAGATTATAAAGAAAGGCAAACGGTTCAGTAATTCACTCTGAAATGACACTAAAACTTTGAGGACATCTGCTCCAGAGCAAGAATAACTCAAATGCACTCATATATGTATGTATGATGTATGTATGTATGTATGTATGTGTATATATACATATATATATGTATAATTCTCTTCAAGCTTGGGATATGTGAAAGCCATTTTGTAGTAATAAGCCTCTAAACTATATGTTTATTACAAAGCATTGCTCTGCCTGTGATACAATATACAATTCGATGGGTATCGTACTCATTACACAAGCACAAAGACCTGAGTTCTCATCTCCAGCACTCACCCACATAAAATGCCAGGTCTGGTGGCACATGCCTGCAATCCCACTGATGGGGCACAGGCAGAATCCACGGGGCTTGCCGGCTCGCTTAACTGGCTGTATCAATGAGCTCCAGCTTCATGAGGGGCCCTGTTTCAAAAACTAAGGTGGAGGGCTGGAGAGATGGCTTAGCAGTTAAGGTGCTTGCCTGTGAAGGCTAAGGACCCACGTTTGACTCTCCAGATCCCACGTAAATCAGACACACAAAGGTGAGGCAAGCACAAGGCTGCACATGCCCACTAGGTGGTGAAGCATCTGGAGTTCAATTTCAGTGGCTGAGGCCCTAGCACACCAATTCTCTCTATATATTTCTGCTTCTCTCTCTCTCCCTAAAAAACAATAAAAATTAAAAATTAAAATAAAAACCTAAGGTGGAGAGAAATATAGGAAGACACTTAGATAAACGGCAGGCCTTCACACCCAGGCACACATTGGTGCACATGCACATACACATGCCTACTACCTACACATACAAAAATAAACAAGTAAGAGCTGGGCGCGGTGGCGCACACCTTTAATCTCAACACTCAGGAGGCAGACGGTAGAAGGATCGCCTGGAGTTTGAGGCCACCCTGAGACAATATAGTGAATTCCAGGTCAGCCTGAGCTAGTGAAACCCCTACCTCGAAAAACCAAAACACTAAAAAATAGAATGAATAAGCAAATAAAGTAAATTTTAAAAATTAAAAAATAAAAATATCTATATTTGCCAGGAAGTAGTGGTTCATGCCTATAATCCCAGCACTACAGAGGGGAAGAAGGACTGCTATGACTTTGAGGCCAACCTAGGCTACACAGAGAATTCCAGGCTAGCTTGGGCTGTAGAATAAAGCCTTATCTCGGGCTGGAGAGATGGCTTAGTGGTTAAGAGCTTGCCTGTGAAGCGATTCGAGGCTCAATTCCCCAGGACCCACGTTAGCCAGATGCACAGGGGGCGCAAGCATCTGGGGTTCATTTGCAGTGGCTGGAGGCCTTGCATGTCCCATTCTCTCTCCTCTCTCTTTCTCTCTGTGTTTGTCTCTCTCAAATAAATAAATAAATAAAAATAAAACAAAAAAAAAATTTTAAAAGTGCTGGGATTAAGCCAGGCGTGGTGGAGGTAGGAGGATTGCTAGAGTGAGACCCTACCTCAAAAAAGAAAAAAAAAAATAAACAACATTGTCTCAAAAAAGCAACAAACAAAAAAGTAACTACAGATTTATGCCAGTAAAAATATGCGGATAGATGCTACTTTATACTATAAGTTTACTCATACTTGAGCAAATTATTTTCAAAAGCATAAATCCTGCTGGTTTAGTATATCTTTGATTAGAAAGAATACTGAAAATTATTAAGTTTTAGGGTAAGATATAAAATTCCATTTTATGACTTGTTCACTAAACAGGGAAAAATTAAAATTTGGATTTTAGACATGATACTTAAAGATTATCATTTGAATGTATTTATGTGGATTATTCATATTTATTTCACTTGTTTATATTACCAAGCAAACACATTGCCAGAAATTCTATAAGTGTGAAAAGCCTTATTAGTCAAGTAACCATGAAATGCCACTTCCTTTAGGATTACACTAAATCCGGAATTAAATTGAATTTTATCGGTCAACATAAAACTTTCTTTTGGTCGATCGACCATCAAAAGAAGTCACTTAGGGGCTGAAGGGATGGCTTAGCGGTTAAGGCGTTTGCCTGCAAAGTCAAAGGATACAGGTTCTATTCCTCAGGACCCACGTTAGCCAGATGCACAAGAGGGCGCATGTGTCTGGAGTTCGTTTGCAGTGGCTGGAGGCCCTGGTGCTCATTCTCTGTCTTTATCTCTCCCTTTTTCTCTGTCAAATATATATATATTTCTCTGTCAAATACATACATATATATATATATATATATATAATTTTTAAGTCACTTACGTTCTAGGTAAATATGGAGGAACAGAGAGGGGCAAACCTGTCATTCTACTGAGACTGAGTCCCTTGTCCCCTTCGCTCGGGTCCCTCCAGGGGTCAGCAGAGGGCCGATGATGGCCCTGCCAGTGCGGTTACCTGAGCCTCGCTTTCTCGTGCATGGAGTGAAGAAGAGGACAGAAGACAGCCGGGCCCGCTAGGAGCAAGAGAGGAGAAGGGGCGCGCTCACTGCTATGCGCCCTCCCAGCGTCATGCCTGCCCTGCGTGGTCCCTGAGCAATTCATCGAACTTGCAGATTTTAGGCACCCAACACACAACACAGCCCCTCATCTCCATATACGCAGATGATAGGTTATAAACAGAACCGAATACCACAAAGCCAACACGGAATACACTAGGGAAGAACAGGAGGGAGGGGGACACACGTCACCTAGGACAGGAAGGTTAGACGAAGACACGTGGCCAGGGTTCAGCCAATCCGATGCACGTCTGTAGTCCTGAGGGTCTGGAGGGAGAGATCCAGACCTTGGGGGGATGGGGTGAGCAGTTCTGAGAGCCGCGGGGACCCTGACCAAGGCTGCCGCGAGGGTGGGGTGGGGGTCCCTATGTCCCCCAGCTGGCCACCCTCTCCCAGGTCCCAGTGTCCTCCTGAATCACATCTGTAAAGCCCTGGCCAGTATCTCATTTCCTTCCAATAAGTGATTTCTCCATACATCGTAGAGGTTTCCCATGCTTTGTAACCAAGAGGCTCACCTGGCACGGTGGTCATGAAATAAAACTTTGCAGCCTCACAGGGACTGTGTCTGTGGGCTTTCAACTGACCCCTCATGGCCACCTCTTTTGTGCTATGGTACTGTGTTGCCTTTATTTTATTTTTCTTCAGCATAAAAATAAACTTTTTGATTGTGACACTTTCTCTTCACAAAGTGCATAGCAAGGAAAATATTGTCTGAATTTTCATTTACCAAAAGAATTGATTGTCCCACTTTCTCTCATGATTCATTCCCTCCGAATAATTCACCATTACTCTACTCTTTTCATTTTATAGTAAGTAGCAAAGACAGGGGAAAAAAAATATATGTATAGCCGGGCGTGGTGGCGCGTGCCTTTAATCCCAGCACTCGGGAGACAGAAGTAAGAGGATCACCATGAGTTCAAGGCCACCCTGAGACTACATAGTGAATTCCAAGTCAGCCTGGGCTAGACTGAGACCCTACCTCAAAAAAAAAATTATATATATATATATATATATATATATATATATATGTGTGTGTGTGTGTGTGTGTGTATGTGTATATATATACATATATATGTATATATGTGTATATATATTTTTGAGGTATATATATATACATACATACATATATATGTATATATGTGTGTGTGTGTATATATATATATATATATATATATATATATATATGCTGAGGAGAACAGTGCAACTAAGAACTCACATCCTAGTTTCTTGTAGAAGTTAACAGCCATTCCTATCCTCCTGGTTTTCTTAATACGAGGTTGATCAAGTTACCATTGTAGAGTCCAGTATCGGTGATTAGGTAACTCACAATCACAGCCTCGGCTATCCTGACCAGTGGCTGTCTGTCCTTGCTGAGGTTTAACAGATGATAAAGGTTGAGGAGACAATGTTTCCCTCTACGAGCTGTCTAGACTCCTAGGTAAGGAAAAAGCACTTTGAAAGTCACCTATTAACGCAGTGAGGAGAAAGATCTAGCACATGCAACTACTCGAAAGAAGAGAGGAGAGACGTGCCTCTGCTTTTCAGGCTGTAGGGTTTACAGGCAACAAATGCCAGAGAGCACATTTAGTAAGACCTTTTCACTTCTCTATTCCTAAATGCCTCCTGTTGCCCTTATCACTTCCCAGCTGTCTCCAGATTGTATTTTGCATCCACTCGAGCTATGAAGTCAGAGTTAAGCCTTCAAGAATGTGTCTCTCTATAGGCAGAAACCTGACTCCTGAAGGAAGAAAAAAAAAAAAAACAGTCTTTGGGAAAAGTGCAGTTGCTATCACATGTACAGAGAGGGCCTTTTGGAGTCACTGGACTTTAAATGTGCTAGTTGTTGGACTGCCAAAAGGTTACTGCTCCCAGGAGAACTGAGCCCGTTCCTGTAAGCCCCTCCCACTGACTCATGTTCCACGGACTGCAGCTGCTGGAAAAGATGGAAATTTAAAAGCTGATGCACAAGTGCAAAAGCAGTCGCCAAACGGTGACAGGATCTTGAGTAGATATTAACCTTACTGCAGCCGGGACTCCAAGGCAAGAGACATGAAGGATAACGCAGTGGGTGATGGATGACGGAACGGGTAAAGATGAAAAGAAACGGGAAGGAAGTCACAGGTGCTCAGGGCTGGAAGCGATTTTACTGCATGACCTTGACAAAGACAATGTCAGGAATTTAGGTTCCCCCTCATGGTGGGATTTTCTTTGATCTAGACTCAACATAGAAGTTAGTATTGATAATTCTTCCATGACTACAATGTTCTAATCATATTATTTGTGCAATGCCCAGAAAAAAAGAAAATTTAAGGAAGTTTAACCAGTGTTTTTTGACTTTTATTATTTCCACCTTAACAGCACACCACTGTTTCCCTGGGAAAGGAATGTCTCAGCTCCTTGGACCTGGGGTTCAAATCCCATATTTCATTCCGCCAGACACTCCTGGCAGGCCAGCACTGTTGTCACGAGCAACGGGACTCCGCGTGCCCAGGGCTCTTTCCTGTACGCTGTTCCATGCCCTCCCCAGAACTCCAGATTTCCCATCTTGTGCAGGCAAACAGGAAGCGTTGACAGAGAAGCTGTGGTGGTGTGATTCAGGTGTCCCCATAAACTCAGGTGTTCTGAATGCTAGGATCCCAGCTGATGGAGACTTGGGAATTAACGCCTCCTGGAGGTGGTGTACTGTTGGGCGTGGACTTATGGATGTTATAGCCAGTTTCCCCAAGCCAGTGTTTGACACACTCTCCTGTTCCTGTTGTCCACCTGATGTTGGCCAGGGGGTGATGTCCACCCTCTGCTCATGCCATTGTTTTTCCCTGCCATCGTGGAGCCTCCCCTCGAGCCTGTAAGCCAAAATAAACCTCTTTTTCCGACAAGCTGCTCTTGGTTGGGTCATTTCTACCAGCAATGCGAACCTGACTGCAACAGAAGTATAAAGGAAGGAGAGCTCAGGCATTCCTGCAATTCCTCTGCCTTCAAAAGGAGACAAAGGAGGGCTGGGGGGATGGCTTAGAGGTTAAGGAGCTTGCCTGCAAAGCCAAAGGACCCAGGTTTGATTCCCCGGATGGCTTAGCTGTTAAGGAGCTTGCCTGCAAAGCCAAAGGACCCAGGTTTGATTCCCCGGATGGCTTAGCTGTTAAGGAGCTTGCCTGCAAAGCCAAAGGACCCAGGTTTGATTCCCCAGGACCCACATGAGTGAGATGCACTAGATGACGCATGCATCTGGAGTTTGCAGCAAAGGCCCTGGCGTACCCATTTTTTCTCTCTATCAGCTTCTTTTCTCTCTCAAAATAATAAAATAAAAACTTTTTAAACATCCAAAAAAGGTTTTTAAATTGTTTTAAAAAGAGACAAAAGAAATGATATTCATGCATCCCACAGAGATTACCAGTGAGGAGGCCTCTTCTGACGCTGGAGGTGGGAAGTCTTCCCTCACACTCAAATCATGATGAACATATTGAAGACAGACTTGTATAAAATACTGAACCGTTTGCAGTGTAGCAGGCTGTACTTGCTTGTAAAAAGTTATATAATACTGCTTGCTATGCCACTTTGCCTATGTGGAAAGCCCTTGCTTGTAGATTAGAAATATCTTTTGTGTATGTGAGAGATCACTCTACCTCAGCAGAACCTATACATCTTCCAGAGCCTTTCTTCTGTCTGCTATGAAAACGGGGTATTCTTTTGTTGGGTTGATTCCACCTGAGAGCTTTTGAGAGTTTCACAAGCTGCTTGTGTCTTTCTTGTGGTTGTAACCCCGTCACCACCATCCCTATTCTTCTACCTGAATGTCTTGGATAATAGTACAGAATCCACGGACAACTCCGTTTGATTCTGTGTTTAGATCTTGCTGAGGTGGGCCTTGTCAAATTTTCTATTGATTCATTTCCTGCCAGTTTCTCAGTATATTTCCACAATGATCTGAAACTATTTATAAACTGCCTCACTTCCTGGAAAGTTTTGCTGCTCCAAGGAAACTTCTAAAAGTTTAAGATTAATGTCACTTTAGAGCTGCTGCCTGCTTTGACAGATCACCCCCTTTTTTATTGCTTGGGGTGTGTGTGGGGAGGATGTTCTCAAAATTGATGTTTAATTAACACCAGCTAAATTTCGTATCTTATTTTGAAAATGTGTGCCTCCTCAGCAAAATGGTAAGTTCTTACTGGACAAACCGTGTGTCTGCTGTGTTGTGCTGGCTTGGTCACTGCTCACATGATCACCCCGCCTCCCCCCTGAAGCTCAGCACACAGCTTTGCCCCCGGGAATTCTCAGCGGCCTGGCAGCTCACTGACCTCGGTCATTCACCTTGCACAGCTGGGGCTGGGGTGGCCAAAATCTTTTCCTCATACAGACCAGTGAAAACAGAGATGTTAGAATAGGATGGTCAGTGAAACAGAAACCGACACTTGTCTCCCAGCTAAGCAGTGCGTAAAGGTGGAGCTGGAGAAGGGGATTGTCCACTTTCTAGACGCAGAAGAGGGGCTGTGGAGACGGCCCAGCAGCTGACAGTGTCCTCTACACAAGCATGAGGACCTGACTTAGATACCCACTGCCCAGCTTAAAAAATACCAGCCTGGGGCTGGAGAGATTGCTTAGCGGTTAAGCGCTTGCCTGTGAAGCCTAAGGACCCTGGTTCGAGGCTTGACTCCCCAGGACCCACATTACCCAGATGCACAAGGGGGCGCATGGGTCTGGAGTTTGTTTGCAGTGGCTGGAGGCCCTGGCGCGCCCATTCTCTCTCTCTGTCTCTATCTGCCTCTTCCTCTCTGTCTGTCACTCTCAAATAAATAAATAAAAACAAAAAAATTTAAAAAAAATACCAGCCTGGCAATGTGCACCTCTAACTCCAGCAATGTGGGGGCAAAGACAGGAGGATCTCTGGGGCTTGCTGCTGGCCAGGTAGTCAGTCTATCTGAAAAGAATCATGCTATAGAGATAACACACCCATACAAAAATAATAATAATAAAATCATAAGAAATAGGACACCAAATAATGCCAATCTGATTTGTCATCTGTGGTGGTTTGATTCACGTGTCCCCCATAAACTTTGCTATTCTGAATGCAATGGCCCCAGCTGATGGAGATTTGGAAATTAATGCCTCCTGGAGGCAGTGTATTGTTGGGGCAGGCTTATAGGTGTTATAGCCATCTCCCTTTTGCCAGTGTTTGGCACACTCTCCTGTTGCTGTTGCCCACCTGATGATGGCCAGGAGGTGATGTCCACCCTCTGCTCATGCCATCGTTTTCTCCTGCCATCATGGAGCTTTCCCTTGACTCTACAAGCCAAAATAAACCCTTTTGTCCCAGAAGCTGCTCTTGGTTGGGTGTTTTCTGCCAGCAATGCAAACCTGACTGCAACATCATCTGTAGCAGACAGCTTCAGGTTCACTGAGATGAACTTCCAGACCAGGCACAGTTATGGAGGAAGGGATTTATTGAAACTTACAGATCCAGGGGAAGTTCCATAATGGCAGAAGAAACTGGCCTGCCTTCACAGGCCCAAGCAGAGAGAGAGCAGTACAAGCCTAAAGGTCAAAAGCCACAGCACACTTCAGTAACTCCAGCTAGGCACACTTTGCGTATCTTTAGATTGAAATCTAAAACCCACCACCACACCTTAAGATCCACACAATGGCATTGCCTCCAGCCAGATGGCTAGAGATGCAAACTACAAACAAATAAACAATTGAATATATTGGGGGCCATCTATTCTATTCAAACCACCACATCATCTAACAGTCATACATTCCAGAAAGGTTTCCCCCTTTGCCTTTTAAGCCCGATGTTTCACATTCTTTCACAGGCTGCCTTGTAGAATTTATTTTTATGTATACTGTATTTTGTATTTTCAGTCACCAGTATTTGTGATGCATGTTATTAATTAGTATTAATCAGTATTTGTGTATGAATTTTTAACATTATTTTTAATTTAAAATTACCCATGTCAGAGTAACATTTATCAGACTCAGTAAAATACTACCTGCACAATTATAGCTTTGGGGGTTTTTTTGCTATTAAAATACAAATGTATAACTGAACAATGTATACTGTCAAGGTAAGTTAATTCTTGCCTCACTTTGAGCTGCACTGGTCATGATGTACTTGGGGATATAATAGGAAATACACAACTGTCTATACTCATGCACAGCATTGTAGATATACACATACATGTGCTTATACTCAAGGCTTAGAGTGTACTTGAGCTTTCTTGGGGATGTAATGGGAAATACACAACTGTCTATACACGTGCACAGCGTTGTAGATATACACACACGTGTTTATACTCAGGATTCTCATACACTGCTGAGAAAAGTGTCCCATCTGAATCAAGTCAGAACTGACCTCTTAGATTTAAGAACAACAGGAAGTATACCATGTGGGGAAATAACATAAACATCTGTCCAGCACTTGCTACCTGCCAACATATGCCTAGCCCTTAACAACTTTGTTCGGCGGCTGTTACTGCCCAAACTTTGTAAGTGAATACACTATCACACGGAAGGTGTTCCTCCAGCTCCGTGGCTAGTAACTGAAAGAGCCATTACCTGACTTCAAAGCTGGTACTGTCTCCACTACTCCAGGCTGGTAGGGGACACAGCTGACACTCACACCAAAGCAAATGCATGCATCAAACTCTCTGGTCTACAGAGTGCTTAGACATGATTACTGGTGAGACATTTTCTTGGAAAAGCAAGATTCAATCTCCTATAAATATAACATTAGTGTTATCATTACAAGCTAACACATAAAGCCTATTTTCCCAAAAGCTGTTTGAGTAATTCACCAATTAGGATTTATATTATCACGGGTCTATATTCATTATATGAAACATACATCCTCATGCCCATACATCATGTGGTTTGCTCACATTTGTGCCCCTTACACCCTTTTGTCTCCCCATCCCAGCTCCCATGGGTACTGTTTTTCTTCCCAAGTAGTCTCGACTCTGCCTTCACGGTTTTTTGGTTTTGTTTTGTTTGGTTTGGTTTGGTAAAGTCTAGACTTCCATATGAGAAAAAAAATGTGGTACTTGGTGAGATTTGTCTTTCTGAGTCTGGCCATTTTGCTCCACCTGATCTCTATTTCCATTTTCCGGCAAATGACATAAGCTCATTCTTCTTAATGGATGAGTAGTGCTCAGGTACATCATATTTTATGGGGCTTTATAAGAGAAAAGTTTATTGAATATTCTGCAAGGGTCAGTGGAATGGGAAATAACAAGAGTACTGCTCACAGCCTATAAGATTTAGTTTTCTATACAAGAGAAAGAGTGGTATTGTCAACATCATTCAGTATTTCAACATAAGTGTCTTATGTGTAGTCAGGTCATATACTTCACCAAGTATTCGTTGTTTATTTTTATTTATTTATTTATTTAAGAGTGACAGACAGAAAGAGGCAGAGAGATAGAGAGAGAGAGAATGAGTGTGGCAGGCAGGGCCTCCAGCCACTGCAAGCAAACTCCAGATGCGTATATCCCCCTTGTACATCTAGCTAACGTGGGTCCTGGGGAATTGAGCCTTGAACTGGGGCCCTTAGGCTTCACAGGCAAGCGCTTAACTGCTAAGCCATCTCTCCAGCCCCTTCACCAAGTATTCTTTCTTGATACACAATCACACATATGGAAATTGGAAGGAGCCAAATAATTAAAGTTGACAACTGTCCCAGTTTTCAGAGACTTTAACGACATCCAGAGTAAGGGACTTGCTGGGCGGACTTAAAGATTTGAAATGGGAACTGAGAGGGACTCCTGGAGCATGGGCTTTTCAGTGCTGAAATTGAGAAAGGACCAGGAAAACCAGGAGAAGTTGGCCACCCTCCATCTGACCTGTCTAACCCCTTTATTTCACAGGTAAGGAAGTTGTAATTCACGGAAACACATGTAAGCCAAGCAGTTATTGACCCGTGCCATTTCTACACCTTGTTAAATGTTTTACTGTTGTGACAATACCTGATAGAAACAGTTTCGAAGAGGAAAGATTTATTTTGACTCCTGTTTTCTGAGATTTCTGTCCATGCGTGGCTGGCCTCCCAACTCTGGGCCTGCGGTGGTAGGGCAGAGCATTATGGTCACCACAGGACAAGGTAGAGCCAAGCGGCTTATCTCAGAGCCACCAAGGATGGTGCAGGGTGAGCCTGACCCAGTGGGCAGGCGCTTGCCTCTGCTTTTGTTGCATCTGGTTTCTCAGCCTATTAGAAGGTGCTATCCACATTCAAGGCAGGTTCTTCCCCTCAGTCACTGACCCAGAAGCCAGTGATCTCTGGAACATTCCTCATAGACACACTCCTAAGTTTTCTTTATTAATCTCCCAGGCATCTTTGAACCAATCACCTTGCCAGTCAACATTGATTTCCACATATGCTCATCTCTGAGCCTCTATACAGACTCATCTGGCTTCTTGATACACTACAATTCCTCAATCAATCACTGGTTTAATTATGCATTGCTTTCACTACCCAGTAAAATTTACTTGTCAGAGAACAAATTCATATTACTTCTATACTTGCAATACTTAATCCACGTCCAACCTCTGCAAGTATATTGTGATAAATGTGTTTTGATTGACATTGAAGGATGAAACTATGCATGTTTCTTGGAGGGTTGAAGTCTTTCTTTAAATTTTATTAGACCAGAGGAACAATCATATAGATGTAAAGTTGGCACCAGGCAATATCTTTAACAGTTTCTCCTATATTCCCTGTCTTATGTAAAAAAAAAACATATATTACAACACAACACAAATAAAAGGTATTTTAAAAAGAATACTTATCAGTGACTTGTATTCCCTTTGTTGGTAGGGGAATGCTGGCTGCAGAACTGAAAATCATGCCCTGAACACGTCAGTACCACACCTGTGCTCGGTGACAAGCTTCCTGTCAATAGAGTGACATGAGAGCACCTTTTTCTCCTCTTTCATTGTCACATGTTATCTTCACTAATTATTTGTGGAGGGAACAAAAGAGGGCAAAACACTGACTAGATTCCAATATCTTTTATTACTTCTTGTGGTTCAGATATAGAATATCCTCCCAAGATTCATGAATTAGAAGACTTGATCCTCACTGTAGTCATATTGAGAGTTAATTTGATCATGAGGACTCTAATCTGATGATGTATTCATAGCTAAATGAAGAATTAGGAGGCAAAGCCTAGTTAGAGGAAGTGAGTGTACCCTTGAGAAGTGTTCTTTCTCTCTCTGTCTTTCCCTTTCTGTCTCTCATTCCTGGCCCATAAAGTAATCGACTTTCTTCCGTCACATTTTTCCACCATTATATACTACTGCCTCATCATAAACACAGTCACATAACCATAGTTTCAAATGTCTAAAACTGTGAGCCAAAACATACTTTTCCTCCTTTTAGTTTTTTTTTTTTTTTTTTTTTTTTTCCTCTCTCTCTCAGGTCCTTGGTCTCAGCAGTGAAAAGCTGATGAACACATTACTATATCATTAGATATTTTTTAATTCCTGCGTAAATGAATACCTGGCAGTGAAACATGCCTAAAAAGTTGACACAGCTTTTGAGAAATGAGATTTCATCAGTGGAGCCGATTGCCGGCTGTACCACATCTCTACATTCACCACCATGCCTGTGGTTCACCTATGCTGCCCAAGTATGCTCTTCCCTCTGGGAAAGATGGGATCCATAGGTCAGAACTAATTGACGAATGGCCCGGTAATCAATCTGGTTTCCAAATATCTTTCTGACATCAAGCAACCTTCTTTGATTGATAGAAATGGCTTATTATAGTCACAGTAAACCTTTAAGTGGAAATCACTTAAGTTGCCAAGAAATTCCACCAAAGAGAAAATATCAGAAATTTGAACTTGACCCACAACTACTTCTTTATTCCACAGTGCACTGAATTTAAAGAGATTCATTCATCACTATTTAATTTTCCAAGTGTTTCTGCACCCACTTGAAAACATCCTCTTTCATATCTCCCCCTCACTGAAACTCACAGAGTATCATTGTCCTATATCATGAAACTACACCCTAGAATTATTTTATTATACTGAAAAAGTAGCTGCCCAGGGAACCTTAGGCCGCTGTCTGCTACTTGATGTTGCACAGTTAAATACAAATGGTCCTGTGTGTGCGACTCCAGCCTCCCCAGGCCCAACCCTCCCTCCCTCCCTCATTCCCATAGTTTGAAGTAAGCAGTGAGTGCAGTCGACAAGAGACAAAAGCTCATCACCCAAGCACAGTGGGAATCAGAATATTTGATAGGAGAGAGAGGGGCTCTACTCCTTATCTTTAAGAAAGGCTACAAGAGATTTGTGTGTGCTCTTCTATCCCTAGATGGAAACATACTTGGCATTTATTCATATAGCTTCTTTCTTCTGCTTTACTAGTTACTTTTCTTATAGTTATCAAGGATAACAAGCCCCACAGTATCACTGACTCTTAACGCAGTGCTGATTGGCTCGGTAGCAAATATAATCCTCACGCTAGCATTCAGTCTTTAAGGGTGTAAAACATAGAACCTTGTTCTAGTACAGTGGCACTTACGTCAGCATTACCTGGAAAGACTGTTCAATTAGTCCTGCTGATGCTCTCGGATGCCTCCTGGATATTCACATACATGAAGAGAAGCACGTGGTACATAATTTTTGTCTCTAGTTGTTTCGCTGAGCATTACAAAGTGACTTGAAAGCAAAGGGGGAATGAGTTTTGTAGCAGACAGCTTCAGGTTCGCTGAGATGAACTTTCAGACCAGGCACAGTTATGGAGGAAGGGATATATTGAAGCTTACAGATCCAGGGGAAGTTCCATAAATGGCAGAAGAAGCCTGCCTGCCTTCACAGGCCCAAGCAGAGAGAGAAAAGTACAAGCCTAAAGGTCAAAAGCCACAGCACACTTTAGGAACTCCAGCTAGTCACACTTTGCATATCTTTAGATTGAAATCTGAAACCCACCACCACACCTTAAGATCCACCCAGTGACACTGCCTCCAGCCAGGTGGCTGCAGATGCAAACTATAAGCAATAAAGAAGTGGATATATTGGGGGCCATCTATTCAAACTACCACATTCTGCCCCTGGCCCCCAATAGATTTATAACCATTACACATTGAAAATTGTACTCAGTTCAATGTCAAAGGACCCCACTTCTGGTACCAACATTACTGTTTCAGTCAGGTTCTCATTGCTGGCAGAAATCACCCAGCCAAGAGCAGCTTTGGGGAAACAAAAAGGGTTTGTTTTGGCTTACAGACTCAAGGGGAAGCTCCACAATGGCAGGGGAAAACAATGGCATGAGCAAAGGGTGGACATCACCCTCTGGCCAACATCAGGTGGACAATAGCAATAGGAGAGTGTGCCAAACACTGGCAAGTGGACACTGGCTATAACACCCATAATCCCGCCCCCAACAATACACTGCCTCCATTAAGAAGCAATGCTCAGCCTTCCATGTGAACAATCAGCTGTAGTCAGGATCCCATGAGCTAACCTGCCACCCCAGGTAATAGATGGTAACATTTGAAATGTACTCAGAATTCTCTCTCTTCTCTCTCTCTCCCTGACCCTCCCTCTCTCTCTCTCTCTCTCTCACTCTCTCTCTCTCTCACTCTCTCTCATAAATAAATATATTTTTGAAAAATTTGATGGGCTGGAGAGATGGCTTAGTGGTTAAGGTGCTTGCCTGCAAAGCAAGGGACCCAGGTTCAATTCTTCAAGACCCACATAAGCCAGCTGAACAAGGTGGTACATGTGTCTAGAGTTCATTTGCACTGACTAGAGGTCCTGGCATGCCCATTCTCTCTCTCTCTCTCTCTCTCTCTCTCTCTCTCTCTCTCTCTGCCTCTTTCTCTTTTTCTCTCTCTGATAAATAAATAAGTAAGTAATATGAAAAGTGCTCAGCCTGTAAGCAAAAATACACAAATGGCAAGGTGAAATTTTGCTACTACTTAAAATAATAGAAAGAAAAAGAAAACTAAATAATGAACTGATTGAATACATCATGGTATCAAAGCACTGAGACTCAGCCAGGCTGTGATAAAAGACTAGGTAAAGGCCTATCTTCTGACATTGGAAAGAGAAAATGACACAGTTCCTCACTGGTTTGGGAAAAGTGGAGAATTATCAGGACTGCAAAGGTTACCCAGCAGTGATGTCACTCACAGGCTGATTTCCAAAGGAAAGAATAGACACTGACTGTAACTGGAGCCTCCCAAGCTAAGGAATAAGGAGACCTGGAGCTATTGGAGTCCCTCACCCTCTTCACCTTCAAGTCACTTTGGAGTGCTCAGTGAAAGAACTAGACACAAGAAACTATAAAATATATGATTCTGTTTGTACATGTGAATACCTAGAAAGGCAAATCTATGGAAATGAAAGGTAGATTAGCCGTTTCAACATTGCGTTTAGGAAAGGAGATTGACAGCAAATGAACATGAGGCATTCTGGGGTGAGGGGAGTGGAAATGTTTTAAAATTAGGTTGTGGCAATAATTGCACAAGTCTGTAAATTCACTAAAAATTTGTAGAATAGTACACTTAAAGTGGGAGAGTTTAATATATAAAATGTATTCTAAAGAAACTTGAAGAGGGCTGGAGAGATGCCTTAGCAGTTAAGGCACTTGCTGGCAAAGCTAAAGGATCCAGGCTCAATTCCCCAGGACCCATGTAAGCCAGATGCACAAAGTGGCACATGAGTCTGGAGCTCATCTGCAGCAGCTAGAGGTCTTGGCATGGCCATCCTCTCTCTCTCTCTCTCTCTCTCTCTCTCTCATAAATAAATAAAATAAAATATTTAATAAAGAAACTTGAGGATCTGAATAGATAGCTTAGCAGTTAAGATGCTTGCCAGCACAACCAAAGGACCCAGGTTCAATTCCCCAAGACCCAAATAAGGTCAGATTCAAAAAGTACTACATGCATCTAGAGTTAGTTTGTAATAGCTAGAGGCCTTGGTGCACCCGTTCTCATCCTCATTCTCTCTCTCTCTCTCTCTCTCTCTCTCTCCTTCTTTCTTTATCCCTCTCAAATAAATAAATAAAATGTTTTAAAAAGTGAGAAATACATTTGAAGTACAATTAAGCAATTTGCAATTAGATATATTAGTTAAATATCTATTCAAAAGAAACATATAGGTTATAAAAGGTAAGTTGTATATACTGACACTCTGACTTAGAAAATTAATCTATATCTTAAAAAACAATGTTTTTAATCAAAACTGCATAGGACATGAATGGGAGGAAATTTAAACAACATTGGCATTTAGTTATGAGATTGGAAATTCCTTGAGAGAGAGATTTTCATTTTTTAGTTTATATATTTTTATTTCAATAAAAACTTTTATAAAAAAGTGGTTCCTTCATCTAAAACTGCATGTTATACTTGACATACATGTTTTATTTTTTAAGTTTAGGTCCAAACAACTTTTCAGAACATAAATTATTTGTAAGCAAATATTTCAAATTCAAGATAAAAGGTGATATATTCTGTGGATCTGGAACAATGTCATTAAGGATTCATTGTAGATGTCTTCTTCATTAATGTGCTAGAGAAATGTACATAGTCTGTGTATGTTCACCTGATGGTATGGAGATAACTTTAAGTCAAGAAATAGTAAATGTGACAGTCATTGCATACTATATTATTTATTTTTCAACAATTCTGACATTATAACTTGAAAGCATCTATAGATAATGTATAACTTAATCAGTTAGCTGTGTTTGTTGACTCCTGTAGGAAATGGAATAATTTTTGCATATTTTCATATGTAAGTATAAGTAAACACACACACACATACATCTCAGAAAAAGTAATTAGCACATCAAAGCTATGAGTTAATAATTGGTATTGCTTAAGATAAGCCTAAACTTATAATTTTAAAGGATGGAGGCTTATAGGTAAAATATTAAGCAAAGAGAAAGTATTTGAGTATGACAAAAATAACAAAAGATTCATAAACAGTAAATATTTAATAAAACTTAATTTCAACATAAATACTAATTTCTGATAATGGTAAGCCATAGCCAGGCACTTGGGAGGCTGAGGTAGGAGGACTGCCATGAGTTTGAGGCCAGCCTAGAACTACAGAGTGAATCCCAGGTCAGCACGGACTAGAGTGAAATTGTGGCTCAAAAGAAAGAAAGAAAGAAAGAAAGAAAGAAAGAAAGAAAGAAAGAAAGAAAGAAAGAAAGAAAGAAAGGAAGGAAGGAAGGAAGGAAGGAAGGAAGGAAGGAAGGAAGGAAGGAAGGAAGGAAGGGAGAAAGAAAAGAGAGAACAAGACAGAGAGAAAGAGGCAGATAGATAGATAGGGAGAATGGGCATGCTAAGACCTCCAGCCACTGCAAGTAAACTCCAGATGCATGCACCACCTTGTGCATCTGGCTTATGTGGGTCCTGGGGAACCAAACCTAAGACCTTAGGCTTTGCAGGCAAGCTCCTTAACCCCTAAGCCATTTCACAACCCTAGACTTACTTTTCTTACCAGTTTTTCATGTGATTCAGTGTGATACATGTGTATAATGTGAAATAATCAGCTCAGGGAAGTTGGTCTTGCCACTCCCTTAAGAATGTTTTTTAATTGTGTATGTACATGAATGTAGGCACATGCATGTCACAGCACTCATCCGGCTTTACAAGGGTTTGAGGGATTCAAACTCAGGCGCTCAGGCTTACATGCCATGTGCTCTCACCCCCTAAGACATCACCTCAGCCTTTAAAAAACTTAATTAATAGGAATTTATGAGATACAATGTCATATTTCAGTATATATTTATAAATGGACCCAGGTTCCAGTCCCCAGGACCCATATAAGCCAGATGCACAAGGTGGCACATTTGTCTGGAGTTCACTTGCCGTGGCTAGGGGTCCTGATGCACCAATATTGTCTCTCTCTCTCTCTCTCTCTCCCCCCCCCCGTCTCTCTCTCTCTCTCAAATAAATATATAAAATAAAATAGGTCAATTGTTCACTGCTTTAGCTTTAGCATGTTAAGGGATAATATATCAATGATGCAGTTGTTTCAGATTACCTGGAAATCTTTTAGGAAATGCTATAAAACAGCATAGGATATATAGGGCAAAAAAAGGTTTTAAACTATCTCAAATTCAATGAAAATTAAAATTCTGTTATGTAGAGTTGCTAACTCTTTCTCAGAATTAAATCCATAAAGAAGTAGGACATGATGATGTGGCGCTCAAAAGTAAAGCCACATTAAGTAAGTCTGTCCTACTGTGATTTCTGGCCTAACTATTCCCAGTGTTGCATTTTTTTAAATATATATTTTTATTTACCTATTTGAGAGAGAGAAAGAGGGAGGGGGAGAGAGAGAGAGAGAGAGAATGGGCAAACTAATTCCAGACACATGCGCCCCCTTGTGCACCTGGCTTACATGGGTCCTGGAGAAATGAACCAGGATCCTTTGGCTTTGCAGGTAAACGCCTTAGCCACTAAGCCATCTCTCCAGCTCCCAGTGTTGCATTTTTAACAAACCCTCAGAAAGGTGTTGAAGAGGACACTAGTTCATATCAAATTGCTTCTTGGAGATTCCCCTAGAGTTGCATACATGCTTTAAGAACCCAGAAATCTCTACACCCCCTCTATTGACTGGAGAAAATGCTGAGCTCACAATGAATGCCAACATGTAACTTCTACTTCTCCTGAACTTTGTTTCCATTCCTCTGTGGTGTGGGTTGCAGGAGAGACCCCTAGGGCATCTCCAGCCTGCATGTGGTGTGGCATGGGATGTGGTAGAAGCCCATAGGGCATCTCCGGCTTTGTATGGCATAGACACCTACCTGCTAATGGTACTGCCACCATGCTGGGCTTTCATGCTGGGCTTCAGGTGCAGAAGAAAGGCGTGTGGGCTGGCATGAGACAACAAGAAGCTACTGCAGGCTAATAAACCAAACGCTGATCAGATCCTGCTTGAAAGACTTTCGCAGTGTTGTCATTATTAGTGGTTGTATCAGCATTCTTATTACTATCGCCTCTGCAGTAAGTTCTCAGGTACATTTTTATGTCCCTCCAGAATGGGGTAGAGAGTGGACTCACAGCTGCTGTACATGAACCTACTTTAGCATTAGCATGTTAAAGGATGGTACACACTGCAAGGTTCAGGAGTGACCAAGACCACGGAGACCACACTGAGGCAAAGATGGAAGCTTTTATTCAGGAAAAACACGAGCTGCCAGGACTGACTCTCAAGAGCAGGAGTATAGTCAAGTTTCAGATTACAGATAGTGGGCTAGATACAGTGGGCTAGATTACAGATAGTGGGCTACATAGAGCTCTTCAGTTGGGGGAAGGTGAGGAAGGGAGAAAAACTCCTTTGTTCTTTAAGCCATTACAAATAGCTAGGGTGTGAGACCAGAACAGTGAGCAGGTGACTTATGTGATAAGGGGACAGGAAACCTAGGCCTGGGGCACTGTTAGGCAAGGAAGGGATGATGGCTGGGTGGTTCCTTGAGGAATGTGGATGACCCACTTCCTTGTGTCTCAGTCGCCCTCCTGCTGTGTGCGGTGACTCCATTTTGTCCTCTGGTGAGCATGAAGAAGTGTGTTGGAAGGTCAGAGAAGTGATGTGAAGGAGAAATAATTGGCAATTATTGCTTTAGAATAGTGATTCTATAGAAGTGAAAAACATAAGATAGAAACGATTTGTTGCGTGTGAAAGCACTGTCCCAGGCGCAGCATCTCTCTGCAGAGCTCCTAAGAGAGACTTTGCTGGCTTCCCAAAGGACCCTGGGAATTGTGGGTGCGGATCTCCACCCGATCAGGTCCTTCACCTTCCTCTTTCAGTTTATTTTTTTAATGGACAACTATCAAACTTGGAAATAATTAAGATACAAAGAATCAGTTATATTCTTTATAGAGGAGATGCCTTTTCAAAAGTGACCAAAATTTTATTTATTTATTGTCTTGTTTTTGGTTTTGGTTTTGGTTTTGGTTTTAGTTTTAGAAGGAGCGTCTTGCTCTAGCCCAGGCTGACCTGGAATTAGTTTCAGGCTGGCCATGGACTCTCAGGGATCCGCCCACCTCAGCCTCCCACGTGCTGGGATTAAAGGTGTGCATCACCATGCTCATCCCAGTGACCAAAATTTTAATACCTACCCTCTGTGGCACTAACTTTAAAGTATCAAGATATTTGGGAAGTTCAATGATTGGTCACTATGTGTTGATGAAGGGCATATTTAAAAACAATGATGGCTCAGCAGTTAAAGTCACTTTCTTGCAAAGCCTTCCAGCCTGGGTTCAGTTCCCCAGTACGCATGTAAAGCCAGACACACACAGTGGTACATGGGTCTAGATTTTGTATGCAGTGTTAGGAGGACCTGGCATGTCCATTCTCTTTCTCTCTCAAATAAACGTATTGAAAAATAAAACAGAAAAATGAATTATGAAGAATATTGTGGAAAACTTTGAACTACAGCTGCTTCCGTATTGTCTACAGGCAACATACTCATGTTTTTTTATATATAAGCTCTCTCTTCCTTCCACTCAAATATCTGTTGCTAGAAAGCAACCAAATGCCATTGTGTGAGCGTGCATATTAGAGCTGTAAAATACTTAAATACAGCATTCATTTATGTTCTCATGATTTTCCTCCTTGACCATGCAACCTGTTCAACTTTATTGAACTTATGCACTGCCCAACTCTACAACAAAATCACATTTAGTAACTAATTTATAGGATGGATAACAGACACAGATGCAATTTATCAATTTAATAAGCATTTACTGACTGTTATGGCTCATATGGTAAATGTCTCCCCCCAAAAAAGCACATGCACTAAAGGCCCGTGGTGCTATTGGAATTTTTAAGAGGTGGAGCCTGGTACGAGGAAGAAGGTAATTGTGGGTAGTCCTTTGAAGGGAGTATTGGAACCTTTCTTCTCTGTGATTCTTGGCTCTGCTCACTCTGCACTCCCCAGTAGGACGTACTGCCTCACCACAGGCCCAAAGGTACTCGTACAGGCTGACCATGAACTGAAACCTCCAAAAAATGAGCTACTTCCACGTTATTTTTTCCCTCCTCAGGTATTTTGTTACAGTGACAGAAAGCTTCCCAATACGTTGTGCATATATGTGCAATATTGTTCTGGGTACAGGGAGTTCAAGCAAAGACGTTGCTAGGGAGGTCACCAGATTACAGGGCAGTGCAGTACAGTTTAGAAGGGGCTAGGGTTGAAAGACGTGCATCCAACCAGACATGAACAGCTATGATTTCCTCATCTTGGAGAACCTGCATAAAGTAAGTCATTGAAAACCATTCACAGCCGGGCGTGGTGGCGCATGCCTTTAATCCCAGCACTCGGGATGCAGTGGTAGGAGGATCACCGTGAGTTCGAGGCCACACTAGAGTGAGATCCTACCTCAAAAAAACAACAACAAAAACAAAAATTCACAGGCTGGAGACATGGCTTAGCAGCTAAAGCACTTACCTGCAAAGCCAAAGGACCTAGGTTCAACTCCCCAGGACCCACATAAGCCAGATGCACAAAGGGGCGCATGCGTCTGGAGTTCGTTTGCAGTGGTTGGAGGCCCTGACACGCCCATATCTCTCTACCTGCCTATTTCTGTATCTCTCGATCTCTCTCAAACAAATAATTAAAAATAAAATATTTTTCAAAAAAAAACATTCAGAATTAGATAATAATGCTTTTTCACTCAACGAGCAATCTTTTTCAAACTCTGACTGCCACAGACAGTTCCCATGGGAAGTAGTGTGAACAGTAAAGCCCCCATTCATTCATGGGCCTATAATCTAATTAGCACAAGAAATAGATGCATAAAATTGGCAGCAGACATCTTGAAAGGCAAACCTAGACCTGTTACTTAATTTTGTGTGATTTCGGACAAATGAAAATATCAAAGTCTGAAGCCAATGTCTATGCAGCATAATAATAATAATAATAATACCCACTTCACAGGTTTGCTGAGGAGGGGCAGTAAGTGCTTAATTCTGGCCAACCAGAACTCACCATTGCAAACACATTATTGTTATAATTGACATTACAGTAGCAGTGCACAGATAGTCAAAAAGAATGAGCAATCATGGTTGTTAAAGAATAAATAAATAAATAAAATAAAAGATTTAGCAGAGACACCGACATCGGAGGGAAAAGTTGAAGCCACATGAAAATGTTTCGTGCAATGGAGTGACGAGCAAAAAGAGATTACTAGTTCACAGGGTAATGAAAGACAACCCTCTCTGGGGGTAGAGTTCATGCAAGAGAGTGAGCACTGGGGTCTGGGAGGGAAGCCTGATTCCAGGCAAACAAGACTGTGCTTCCCTCCGCATGCCGTGTGGGGGGCGGGGCACGGAAAGCTTCTGCTCAGTAATGTGCAGGGAGCAAAGCAGTGTTTCACGAGGAAAATCGGAGAAGGGGGCCTCAGGTCAGACGAAGCAGTCGGGATGTGATGTCTCAACCCCAGCCGTGAGACCGCACTGCGGAGTTCCGACACGGGACATACTGACATAATCCCGGTGGCTAAGGTCCTAATCGAAAAAATGTTGTCAGACCACATTTTCCTGATGAGCACTCCAGTCTGGGTTCAGGTTATGACATTCTAGAGATTCCTTGCTTCTTCCTGGTACTGTTTTTTGTTTGTTTGTTTGTTTTTTTCTGAGACTGGTTCCCAAAAAGGCTGACATCACAGTCGCAATTCTTCTGCCTTAGCCTTCCGAATTCCGGGATGACCAGCATGTGGCTCCAAGGCCAGCTCCAGGTATTTTCATGAGCCAAAAGGAAACCTTTGCTCACAGTGAGCCCTCCGTGCTTGGTGCTCTCTGTAACCTGATCTGAATTCGTCCATCCATGTGCAGCTTTGATAATAACCCAAACGTGGCAGCAAACTGCCAATGTCCACCAGTAGACGAATGTATGCTCCGGCAATGTGTCAGAGCTATGGAAGATAGAGATGTGCACCTTTAAAGGAAATGGAATTTTGACAAATGCTCCCACTCGGATACAAAGTGAGAGAAGTCGAACATAAAAGGGTCAGTAGAGTGTGATTCAGCTATTCAGGGTTCCTAGACTAACCTTCACAGAGCCAGGGTATAGTAGTAGTTCTGAGGGTTCCGGCATGGAGGAACAGGAAGTTAGTATCTAAAGGATAAAAGGTTTCGATTTGAGATCAAAAGAAAACTGCTAGGACTGGAGAAATGGCTTAGTGGTTAAGGCGCTTGCCTGCAAAGCCAAAGGACCCCGGTTCAATGCTCCAGGACCCACATAAGCCAGATGCAAAAGGGGGTGCATGCATCTGGAGTTCATTTGCAGTGGCTGGAGGCTCTGGCGCACCCATTCTCTCTCTGTCTGCCTCTCTCTCTCTCTCTCCCTCTCTCTCTCTCTCTGCTTGTAAATAAATAAATAAAATTTTTAAAATCTTAAAAAAAAGAAAACTTCTAGAGATGGGTGATGTGATTATGATGCAGGATTTGGGGGAATTCAAGGAAGGCTTGTGAACCCCAACTTTTGGGTCCTTATCCAACTTAGCAAAGAATTAATAAAACAGACTCGAGAAGGATAAATTATGAGGTTTATTGTAACGGGAATTAGGACCCATCCAAGAGGCTGGAAGACGCAAGCCAGGTGAGATTTCTCCCTGCCTGGAACAGGAAAGAAACTACTTCACAGAGAAGTCTCGGGGGTAAAGTGCTCTGGAGGCCCACACACCGACTAGTGGAAGGCAAGAACCAAATGAGCCCTTCAGAAACCACCAGAGAGGACTCAGAGATAGTGACAGAGAGACTTACACACTGACATTCAGGTAAAACCACAGGAAAACAGAGAGCTTACACATGTGGTTGGGCCCCATTACACAGATCAGACAACTCGGGTGAGCCTTGTTACCAGATTCAGGTGTGTAAGGAGAGATCTGACCAGTGCGTGGACTCGAGAGGCTGACTTAGGGGAGCGCCAAGACCTCACTGGTTCATGAACTCTGAGGGTTGGCTCAGGAGAGACCAGCCCACCTGGGTGTGCCGAGCTGAGGAAGAATTCCTGGGGGGAATGTTACTTCCAGCCACTCTAGATGAGACTGGATGAGACGTGAGTTTTAATTGTGAAGGAACAGGCCAGGTGGCATCCTTGGGCCTTTGTCCCTGACTGACTGCCTGTTAAAAGAAAGAAGGAAGAAAGAAAACTATCTCTTCTCCTTCACTAGTTGTAAAACAGTATGAATAGTCTTAATACTAGTAAGTTGTATGCTGGACACTGGTTAAAATGGTGAATTTTGTATTCTATGTGTTCTATCACAGTAAGAAAAATGTGGATCCTATACCTGGAGACGCACGGTCACTCAAAAGGAGACTGGTGAAGCTGAGCCGATCCATTTACCTAGTTCTTAAGCCAGGTGAGGTCCCGGGCTGAGACACCATCAGTCAGATTGTCCAGTTGAAGAAATGAAGAGGAAAACTGCCAGGTAACATGTATATCAAAACGGTAATGGAGCACACGGCTTAGGCCTTGCTGCTTTCGATCTGCCCTGGTCTGACACTACAGGAAAAAGAGAAAGAAAGCCTTTTTTTTTTTTTTTTTTTCT
Source organism: Dipus sagitta (assembly GCA_036346955.1). NCBI lineage: Eukaryota > Metazoa > Chordata > Mammalia > Rodentia > Dipodidae > Dipus > Dipus sagitta. Next base: position 173,405,558 of record CM070774.1, read on the forward strand.
AGTCAAAGCAATCCCTTGACTTGGTTTTTCCCCTTCGTGGCAAACTTCTTGGGAAAAGGAAAAGCATTGCCTCTGTGGCTTTAAATCCAGAGTCATGGCAGACGCTCCGTAGATACAGCCTCTGAAATTTGAGGCAATAGAATTACTTAATATACTTTTACCAATTAAAACATCCCCATGTGGATACTGTCTCCAACACTGCACAAATTGGAATATGAAGACATGGTGTGTGCCTTTTAAGCTCATATAATCTACCTGAGGGGACAGAGTATTATAATGATAATAATGAACAGTATAAGACAGAATATAATTAGGTACTAAATTGTGTAGTACAGATTATAAGTACACCAGGAGGTCATAAAAGTGTCTAATGTCCTGTAAAAATGAATAATGAATGGGTCAGAAAATGGTCACTTTCCAAACACTGGTAGGAGCAAGCAGAGACGCTTATAAATTGGACAGCAGGCTTTTAACAGTATATGTTATATATGAATTTTATGTGTGATACACTTTCTCTTATGTTTTTTTTTCTCACCCTTGTTACAAATAATTAGAAAATATCTCAAAGGAAAACAAACGCATGTGCTAGTAACAATCACTTGGATGAGTGGATAAATTACCCACTGTGGACAGAGGCACTGAATTAAAGTAAGTGCATTGAAGCTGGGCATGGCGGCACACGCCTTTCAATCCCAGCACTCAGGAGACAGACAGAGAAGAATCTCAGTGAGTTCAAGGCCACCCTGAGACTACATCGTGAATTGCACATCAGCCTGAGCTAGAGCGAGACCCTACCTCAAAAAACAAAACAACAACAAAAAATTAGTAAGTTTATACCCTATATAAGCAAACCTTTCCTTAAAAGCCTGATTTTTTTTTTCTGATTAAGCCAAGAAAAGCTGCTCCAAGTCAACACATCACAGAGATGCTTGACATCAGTATTTTTTGTAGCATTGTTCACAAGAGCTAAATTATAGAACCAAGCTAGAGCTCCAACACCACAAAGGGATGGATAGAGAAAATATGGCATATATACACACTAGTGGTTTTTTCCAGTCATAAGGAATGAAGCAATGTTTTCAGAAGAACAAATTCAAGTAGAGATAATCATATTAATCAATTAAATAACTCTCAGGAAGACAAATATAATATGCCTTCTCCCACTTGTGGTTCCTACATTTTATGTAGGTAGAAAAAATCATATATGTATATATGACATGAAAATAGAAGTAAAACTGTATAGGGGACAAAAGGGACTAGCGGGAGGGAGGGAGGGCAAGAGAAAGGAGGATAGGAGGCAGGGAGAATACACTCAATTATAAAAACTAAAAAATTAAAAAGAAAAATGTAAAAAAGGAAAACCTTAAAAACTACAAAAGTGCCAAAGACAACCACAACAACAAATGACACTGAAAATGACTGTGATTCAGCGGGAATAAAAACTCATACTTTTCCTTCTAATTCCTGAGTATGAATTTCATCCACTTTGTGATTTTTCCAGTAGCAGTTTTCCCAAATATCATTAAAACTTAAAATAATATATTTTAGAAAAACAATAAAACCAAAAACTTTGCACCTGAAGTACCTCGCTTCCCCGAGCCTGGTTCTGGCTCTGGCTCTCCACATGACTCTGAATCTGGCCTTGCACATCATGGTGGCTTCAGGACAGGGAAGGGGCAGGAAAGTTCTTGCTTTTAGTTCAGATCACTAACCGCTGCTATGACAAGATACTACAGTGTCACTGAAAACTGAAAAAGGTTCAGTTCCCACAGTTCTAGAGGCTGTCGGGTCCAAGGACACGGTCTAGGTGGGAACTCCGGGCTGTGTCACTCCTGGACGGCGGACATGTGACACGTGCAAAAGGGAGAGTAAGAGGAGGCAGGCTTGTTTGCAACAACTCACTCCATAACTACGCCACCCGTTCCTCCCTCACTGCCGAAGCGCCCCTCGCCAGGTTCTGTCTCCCGTGCCATGCCGCCTCACTGGGGACCAAGTTTCTAACACATGGATTTCAGGGAGGTATTCAAACCACAGCATGACATAACTCTCCGGATGTCCCTTTTGCCGTGTGTGTTGGCAGTGTTTTAAGAGGTCCTTCATTAATGGGACTGAGGGTCCTGAGAAGATGCTTCAGAGGAGGGAGTTCATCCTTTCTGCCCTTCCCCTCCTGTCCTATGAGGACACTGCATCTCTGCCTTCTGGGGGATGCAGGGTTCAAGGTGTGATATTGGAATGAACCTGGAAATGACTTGATGTTGGACTTCCCAACTCTAGACCTGGGAAAAATAAATTTCTGGATTTTATGAATGATCTAGGGTGTGGTATTTTCTTCACTACCATCCCTGTTGTCAGAAATTTCACAATTATATCTTTGTGGGTGCAATCACATTAAAGATTATACTGAATTAGGTTGGGCCCTAATACAATAATTTTATCTTTATAACAACAGAGGAGAAAAAAGAGAAGAGAGGAGAGGAGAGGAGAAGAGAGGAGAGGAGAGGAGAGGAGAGGAGAGGAGAGGAGAGGAGAGGAGAGGAGAAGAGAGGAGAAGAGAGGAGAAGAGAGGAGAAGAGAGGAGAAGAGAGGAGAAGAGAGGAGAAGAGAGGAGAGAAGAGGAGAGGAATGGTGAAGAGAGGAGAGGAGAGGAGGGGAGAGGAGAGGAGAGGAGAGGAGAAGAGGGGAGAGGGATACTGAGATAGAAGAGGTCATGTAGAAACAAAGGCAGAGGTTGGAAGGATGTATACATTAGGCAGAGAAGGCCCAGGATTTCAAAAGCGACCAAAGCTAGGAAGAGACAAGGAGGGAGAATGGCACAGCAACGCCTTGGTTTGGGACCAGCTTCCTGAATGTGAGATAAAATCCTCTGTTGCTTAGTCCACAAAAGGTTGGAGTAGTTTGTGCTGGAAATCCTAAGAAAATACTGGACATTTACCCACTTCCACCTCTCCCCTGCCTCTCGCTTTCAAATGCTCATCCTTTATTTAGGTACCAATCTTTTCCTTGTCTCACTCTTCCAGTTAATAACTAAATCTATGTTTGTCTTTTCCTTCTACTATAAGGAGTACAGCAGGGCTGGAGCGATGCCTTAGTGGTTAAAGGCACTTGCTTATAAAGGCTGAGAGCGCGGGTTCAAGTCCCTGCAGTACCCACATAAAGCCAGATGCATGGTGTGGACCATGTGTCAGGAATTCATTTGCAGTGGTAGCAGGTCCTGCATGCCTATTCCCTCTCTCTCTCTCTCTCTCTCTCTCTCTCTCTCTCATAAATAAATGGTCATATTTTTTTTAAAAAAGTAGAGGAAATCAGTGTACCCAGGTATAAGTGGTGACCAAGTTAGAAATATCATCTTGCGTTTTGCTAGTCAGGGCTACTTGCCCCACGTGCTGATTCAGAGTACATCTGCTACAAAGAGAGTTTCATGCATTTTTTTAAAGGCAAAACAAACAAAAAAAAGTTGGTAAAGATATATTAAGGGTGTTCTTTTTGTTAATATATTTTTGCTTATTTTTATTTATTTATTTGAGAGCAACAGAGAGAAAAAGAGGCAGAGAGAGAGAGAGAGAGAGAGAATGGGCACTGCCAGGGCTTCCAGCCACTGCAAACGAACTCCAGACATATGTCCCCCCTTGTGCATCTGGCTAACGTGGATCCTAGGAAATCAAGCATCGAACCGGGGTCCTTAGGCTTCACAGGCAAGCGCTTAATCACTAAGCCATCTCTCCAGCCCAAGGGTGTTCTTTTCAATAAGTGATTAGTTATAAGTAGAATGATTCCCTGTTACATCAAAGGGGACAAAGACTTAAAGTGAGATAGTAATTTATGCAAGCACCACGCAAAACTACAGATATGAGGCTGGAGAGATGGCTCAGTGGATAATGTGAATTGGTGAGCTCCCCAGAGACCTTGCCTCAAAAAAGAAAAAAAGAAAAAAAAAAAAGATAAGGGGAAGAACAACTGAGAAGGACCTGACATTGACCTCTGGCCTCCATGTGCCCATGCACGCAGACTCACAGACACAGACACACAGGCGCACAATTTTAAATTTATATAACTCCTTCCTTTCTTAGGTACTTGCCTCTTCGCTGTTAGAAATTGTGTGGATCATTGGCTGTAATTAACTGAGCCACAAAAGACTTCCAAATAGTCCTTCAGTAACCCAGAGTCTAGGCAAGGTTGTCCTTATTACTGCTCCCCTTTGATTGCTGTAAACAGTAGATGATAAACATCTTAAGGAATTAGCCATCTGTTCTTTCTCAAAAATAATGCTATGCATGGTATTATTGCAAGACAGATATGTTTCTCAGACAGTGGTGGGAATGACACGCTCATGCTATTGATCAGATGGTTACATGAACATGCTATGACACAGACCCCCAAAGGACAGTTTCCGGAGGGCAGGACGCGCTGAAGTTGTGAGTCACTCTGCACCTGGAGCCCTGTTGACCTGGTCACCACGCAGGGAAGTGACGACAAGGCTGAAAGGGCTTGAGGAGCAGCCAGGGAAGACAAGGAAAAGAAGACGTTTTGGAGAAACTCAGCTAACTACCTTAATATATAAGGAAGACTCTTCTAGTAAAATAAGCAAATAAATAATTTTTTTTAAAAGATCACACTTCTTTGTGTGCACCACAAAGAGAAATCTAAACTCAATACATATAAGTTATAGTACATGCCAGGTGTGGTGGCACATGCCTGCTATAAGCCCAGTGCTTGGGATACCGAGGCAGGAGGATCATGAGTTTGAGGCTGGTGTAGGTTACGTGGCAACATCCTCTCACAAAAGAGAAAAACTAAATTGTACAATGAATTTTGGTTTGTCATGAAAAACTTCTAAAAATAAATATAGTAATTGTAAATTGTCCCTGAAAATGTCTGTGTAAAGACTTTTGATATCTCAGTAAGGGTATCCTTTCTTTTCTTCTTCCTTCCTTCCTTTATTTATTTGTGTATTTGTTTATATATTTTGGTTTTCTGAGGTAGGGTTTTGCTCTGGCCCAGGCTGACCTGGAATTCATTCTGTAGTCTCAGGATGGCCTTGAACTCACAGCAGTTCTCCTTCCTCTGCCACCCAAATGCTATGATTAAAGGCGTGTGGCACCACACCCAGCCCATTATTATTTTTTTTTCTGTAGCCCTAAATCCCATCACAGGATATATGGCGCTCCACAAGAAGGATTACAGTATTCTAGGTTACTAACAAAGCTCAGTGTATCACAAAATCACATTGTCTTTATGCAGGATGGAAAGAAGGATGTCAAACATCTTGTTACGAATAATGCAGTAATTAAGTATAAAATGTGATGCAGCCATCTTCAAAAGCATATATTCACATATGCAGTATTAATCTCTCCACAAATCCTCTTATTCAAGGCAAACATGAGTTGCAATTTTTCACCATTCACAGGCGCGATGCCCTAGGCTTTCATATTCATCCACAAGTGTTCAGTGAATATGGTTTTCTCAATATGTCTAATACTTAAACCATTTAGCAAGGTAGATACTGACGTCTTCACATGAAGGCTGCTGTGGTCCGGAGGTGGAGTGCATGCGAAAGGCCGTATGTAAAGGTGTGGCCCTCAGAGCGTCAGTGCTAGCAGGTGCTGTGGTTCTTCGGCTGGGAGATGGCTTAGCGGTTAAGGTGCTTGCCTGTGAAGCCTAAGGTCCTATGTTGGACTCTCCAGATTCCATGTAAGCCAGACACACAAAGGTGAGTCAAGTGCAAGGTCGCACATGCCCAGTAGGTGGTGCAGGTGTCTGGAGTTCAATGGCAGTGGCTGAGGCCCTGGCACACCAATTCTCTCCCTCACTCTCTCTGTCTCTCTCTATCTTGCTACAGGGTGATCTAAATAAATGTGTTCTCTTATTAAGTTAGCCACATCAGGTTTTATGTTGTAGTCATGCAAAGCCAAAAGAGTAGGTGACTTATTCCCACCTTGTGGACACCACTAACCTCTATAGAGTCTTTATGGAAATTCAAGCAGCAAAGTATTTCTGCCTCAAGACATTTTGGTTCCATTTGTCACGGAACTGTATAATAATGCACTGATATCCAAACAAGAAAATCTCCTCCCTGGAAGTTGTCCCACTAAATATTCAAATGCACGCCTGGGCTATAAATCACAAACACTCAGATAGGTTCTTTTTGCACTGCACACTGTACTCAACAGCAAATGAGCACCTTGTATGAATTCATCCCAAAGTAGCACCATTTTCCTCTATTCTGAATGAGAATGATCAGGAATTCCACATGAATTCTATAACTCCTGGCTACAGATGAACGCTGTCTCCTTTGAGCACTGTTTTATACCCAGAGCACTCATAAAATGTATTTATTGGACATAAACCCATTGAACACATAGAGAGCGACTAATGCCGGATGGCTCCGGAGGATTTGCCAGAGAGCCTACGGTTGGCATGGCGCAGACGCACACTGCTGCTCCAGCTCCTCCTCTCACCTACTCAACAAACAGCAGAAAATGTTCTTAGGATGACTAGAAAATAGCTGTCTCCTAAATACCACAGAGCCCCTCGATCAGAATCTGGGTATCTAATGATCACAAGAGGGACTCACATCACATTTTATTATTGTGTTAAGGTACTCAGATCGATATTCCGTCAAATTCAAGAAAGCTATTGTGATCACAGTAGGGTGGATTTTCTTCTTTCTCCTCCTCTTCTTTGTGTAGAGCTGGGGATGAAATTGAGAGCCTTTGAAGGCATGTGTCCCATCACTGAGCTACACCCCCAGCCCAGTGGGGAGCTCTAAAGAAACTACTTCGCTTTATCCCAGAAGACATCCAAATGTGTAAAATGAAAGACCCGCTGACAATACAGATGTCCTTTGAAAGAGCAGTGTCTGTGCCTACGATGATCTCATGACCCGCCCCCCCCTCTGCATTTCTGCTGTGGCAGGTGGCAGGTTTTCTGTCAGGCACTGAGGGCCAGTGATGAGCAAATCCACCCCATGCTCTGCCTGCATCCCAGCAGGTGATGCCAGCGACATAAAAGGACCAACAAGGACACAGGCACAGCAGAGAAGGCTCATCTGGTGAAGACCAGATTTGTCCTGTGCATGAGATGTCTTGGAAGTCAAGTAAGCGTAGCTCCTGACAACGTAGGTAAGCTTTAATTGTAACTTTAGGCCTAATCTTTGCCATCATAACCATCATTTCTGCTTCACAGGGAAAATGGAATAGATGTGCCATTGAACACGTGACTTTTCAGCTTGCGCATTAGATTTGGGTTACAAGCAAACTTTCACATGAAGTCTAAAACCAAGTCTCACGAACACAGTAGGTTTTCAAATTTTAGATGGAACCAACAAAACACCATTTACAAACAAACCTCCAGCTAAAGAGATGGCTGCGTGGGTAAGGTGCTTGCTGTGCAAGCATGAAGACCGGAGTTGGGATCCCCAGAACCCACATAAAATGCTGGACCTTGTGACACCGCTTATAATCCCAGCACTGGGGAGGCAGACACAGGACGTCACAGGGAATGAGTGGCTAGCTAGTCTAGCAAACTCTGAGCTCTAGGTCCAGCAAGAATAAGATGGAGAGCCACCGAGGAAGATCTTCCCTATCAGCCTCTGGCCTCACACACAGGAACGCACACATGTGTCCACACACACCAATGTGCACGCACACACACAGACACACTCACACACACACACCATCATAAGATCAACTTAAAGCAAGCATACTTGGTGATGCCTATGAGCACTTATGATATTTTCAGCACTCGGTAGCACAGTTCTGCTTTTAATCCTATGGACTACTTTTCTAACTAGCAACCATGCCCATCTTTCTGCTTCACGAGCAATGTTGCAGTCAGATTCGCATTGCTGGTAGAAATCAACCAAGAGCAGCTTCTGGGAAAAAGGTTTATTTTGGCTTACAGGCTCAAGGGGGAAGCTCCACGATGGCAGGGGGAAACGACTGCATGAGCAGAGGGTGCACATCACCCCCTGGTCAACAGAAGATGGACAATAGGAACAGGAGAGTGTGCCAAACACTGGCAAGGGGCAACTGGCTATAATACCCATAAGCCCGCCGCCAACAATACAGAGCCTCCAGGAGGTGCTAATTCCCAAATCTCCATCAGCTGGGAACCTGGCATGCAGAACACCTGTGTATGGGGAACACCTGAATCAAAGCACCACAAGCAAGATCAGTTGGGAGGCGCATTGAATAGTCCATTGCCAGCCACTTTGCCATTTTAACCTGCGACCTGAGGAGTGATGTGGATGGAGGAGGGAAAGCACAGTTCTTCAGTGTCGTATGGAGAGAGACTCTGTTCTCATGGGGTGGGTGAGTGACTGGTGGTCAAAGGCTCTGTCCTTAACAGCGTGCCCTACGCTGCCCCACGGTGACCAAGCCTCCCCGAAGACGCCACACAGGAATGGAAGCTCAGTGCCCAGTCCCCCCTCACCCGCCACCTTCCACGTTTGTTTGGGTCTTATTTTTACTGCTCACTGCACATTCTATTAAAAATAACTTGAAGACAGCAACATAGCTTGTGCCACTCTCTCTAGTCACCTTCTAGCCCAGCTCGCTACGCAGTTTTGAAAGAACATGTTTCCTGGTAAGTGCATAACGAGGTAAACTACCTCAGATGCAAAACCCAAAGGTTGGCACTTTAAAAAGACATACTCCAAACAATGTGTGAGGTGAGGGAAAAACAGAAAATATGAGAATTATAGGTGGACTTGAAACTATTTAGTGACTGGCAACATTTTTTATAACACTCTGTAAGAACCTCCACTCTAACTGCTACAACTTCTCAGAAAATAGTTTTAACTTTCTTTTTTTTCTAAAAAAAAATACATTTATTTCCAGAAAGAACTTTTATTTATTTATTTCTTATTTTTATTTTTTCCTGAAATGGGATCTCATGTAGCTCAAGTTGGCCTCAAAATCATTCTGTAGCTGCGGATGATGGAACTTTTAAAAAATATTTATTTATGAGAGAGAGAGAGAGAGAAAAAGTGGGTGCACCAGGGCCTCTAGCTGCTGCAATCAAATTCCAGACCTTGTGCTGGGTACTGGGGAACCAAACCCGGGTCCTTAGGCTTTGCAGCCAAGCACCTTAAGCACTAAGCCATCTCTCCAGCCTGGCTTTGAACTTTTGATCCTCCTGCCTCTACCACCTGAGTGCCGGAATTACAGGCCTGAGTCACCATACCCTGTTTATGGCCTGCTAAGGAGTAGATTCGCGGCTTCATGAATCTATTCAACTGAGCCACATCCCAAGCCCAGTTCTAAGCTTTCCGTGTGAGTTCCTAGAACCTCGGGAGAAGGAAGAATAAAAGTGTAATTTAACAATATGTCCCATAGGACAGTGATGAGGAAGATTCACAGCTCAGGGACTTGCAATTTGGGGGACTTAAGCGATCTGGAATGACCGCCTGTGGGGGTCAGAGCTCTGCCTTTGACACAGTTCCCGTGCTCAGACACGTGCCTTGGCACACGGTGGACTTGCAGGCCAGCGGCAGGCGCTGACCTGAGATGCTACAGCAGCAGGCGGGACATCAGCTCCCGTGGTGAGCCTCTCAGAGGCCCTAGCCCCTGGCGCCTCTGAGAAATGCCCACCATGCCACCCAGAAACACGCGTGGGTGCTGAGGCTCCCACAGACGGCTCCCCAGGCTGCAGCATGGAGTGAGCTTCTGCCCGGCTCCCTGAGGAATGCCAACCCTCCGCCCAGCACTGAGCAGCGCTAGGCTGCTTGTGCGGAAACTGCTCGTGACTCCCACCCGTTGCACTCTCTGCCCTTCCTTTTCTCTCCGTCTGCCCCCTGTCCCGTCTTCACCAACCTACGCCTAGGGCTCCTTATCTCCACTGCCTCGGCCTCTGCTCCCGTCACTCGGGAGCTTCATGATCCACCCATTGAACCCCAGCATCACAACATGCGAGTCACGGTTCTTTTGGGCCTATCAGAGACAAGGAAAATCTGCTTCGTAATTTACTGGATACTTAGCCTTTTGGGAAACCATTCCTTATGCCAGTCTATTTAAATCTTCCACTAAGTCCCTGACTTCCCTAACATACTAATCCCACTGTTTCTGCAGTCAGTGCTGCCGCGTGGCCAGCAGGGGGCAACAGCGCACCAAGAATCGCGCCGCCTTCCCCGGCGCTGGGAAACCCTGGTCAGCCTCTGCCCTGGATCTGTGTTCTGAGCTCTGATGACCTCAGCTCGCGCGCGCATGAAGTCTTTTGTTTTGTGTTCTATGTACAATGCGCTGTTCAGTTTTCTATATGAGTTGTGGCTGGGACAGTATGTCACTGTGACAGCTTGGTTTTTCTAAAAAAAAAAAAAAAAAAAAAGGTAAAAGGGAAAAAGGGAAGGGTGAAACTTAAAATGTTTCCAAATAAAACAGGTAAGGAAGAACTAATCCTGTATTATCAATGTAAAGTTTGTCCCTTCTCTGTTCCCATCCTCATCTGTCTTTCCGGGTTACAAATTTAAATTTTCCCTATTTTTCCTTCACAAATATAGCCCCCATTTCCTGTTTGATCTTCCAAACAGCTTTGATTTTTTAAAACAAACTATTTCTTAAAAGAAGGAGGAGGAGGAGGGGAAGAGAAGAGGAGAAAGAAAAAAAAAAAGACATTTTAAACCAAGGCGTTGGCTTGCCAAAGAACTCAAAAGATCCTGGCATTTGCCAGCCTGGAGGCAAGTTTCTGAGTGTAGGAGTTTAATGTTTTGTGTGTTTTTGTTAGTCGAGATACCTTTCATTGATGTGTATGGTGCAATACAAGTTTTCCCCAGTGGTCACACAGCTTCAGATAAGCAGCCGCGGGGGATCAAGATCTGTATCTGGCGTGCTTGGAGGCAGAAGGCAAAGTACAGGGCGAACCCTCCCAGCAGCGAGGGCTGCTCAAGGCTCTGCGCAGGGCAGTGGGTGGCGAGGTGTTCCCTCGGCCAGCACCGGCTGCTGCCCACGCTGCTCTGCCAGGAACATTCCCGCCTCACTTACCCAAAGGCCCCTTCCTTCCTGGACGTCAAGAGTTTGTGCCAAGCCCACATCTGGGTCAGGCTTTCCCTCCGCTCTAGCTTAAAGTGGGATATCCACTCCTTCCTCAGCACCTCCTAGCTCTGCCTTGCTCCTTCACTCATAGTAATAGCATTACTCACCGCAAAGTGAGCTGTAGATGTTACAAACGTCAGTGTTGTGTACGAGAAGGTCGAGATCAAATATGCAGCAGAGGGCTTAACCCCAGTGTTAAAAGGGGGGGAAAACAGGGTGTTGAATTGATCCTAAAGGAAAAAGCCAACAATCCCATACCTAATACAAGCCAATTCAGAATTAAAGATAAAAATAAAAATGGAGGGCTGGAGCGGTTAAGCGCTTGCCTGTGAAGTCTAAGGACCCCAGTTCGAGGCTCAATTCCCCAGGACCCACGTTAGCCAGATGCACAAGGGGGCGCACGCGTCTGGAGTTCGTTTGCAGTGGCTGGAGGCCCTGGCGCGTCCATTCTCTCCCTCTATCAGTCTTTTTCTCTCTCTGTCTGTCGCTCTCAAATAAATAAATAAAGATAAACAAAAAAAATTTAAAAAAATAAAAATGGAAAGAGATGATAGGCAAGAGGATAGAAAGAAAATTCCAGTGGAAAAGAGAACTGAGATTTTCTGAAACCCAAGAAGGAGGAATGTAGAACCAAAATCCTTTAGGCAGAGAACATCTTGTAATGAATGGTAAGAATACAATTCATGGTGAAAATAAAATACTCTTGAAAATGTACCCAGCTCAAAACACAGCAGCTATTTCCGTACCGAAGAAAGAATATAGTGTGTGCAAACAAAACCTGAAACACACAAATAGTAGTAGGGTTTGGTAGACATCTTTAAACAAAAATAACAAAAACATTTGACTATAATTTTGTACATAAAATAGGTATACTTTGATAAATTATATAAATATAAAACAAATAATGTAACATGGTACAACTAGAAATGTATAATATCAAGCTATAAGAAAGCTTCTTACCCTGAAATTTTGAATGTAGTTTAGATGAATAGAAATATCAGTTAGGAGCTGGAGAGATGGCTTAGCAGTTAAGCATTTGCCTGTGAAACCTAAGGACCCCGGTTCCAGGCTTGATTCCCCAGGACCCACGTTAGCCACGTGCACTAGGGGGCGCATGCGCCTGGAGTTCGTTTGCAATGGCTGGAAGCCCTGGCACACCCATCCTCTCTCTCTCTCTCTCTCTCTCTCTCTCTCTCTCTTTCTGTCTCTCTTTCTCTCTTTGTCTGTTGCTCTCAAATAAATAAATAAAAATTAAAAAAAAATATCAGTTGGTATTGAAATTTAAAAAATTAACATTGGAGTCTGCAAGAAACAGCCACAAAATGCTGAGAACAAAACTCAAAGATGTACATACTTATGATAAAGTTCAAAGGTTTTAACTATTTGTGTCAATTAAAAACTAGAAAATGAAATAAATAAATTAGATATCCCACTTGAAAAGATATATTTAAGTGTTACTTTTTCCAAGTTTGGATATAATTTTCTTTTTAATTAAACAAGCTAGATTTTTAAAGCAACAGGAAACAGAGCCTGAGAGATCCAGCTACATTTAGCATTTTTGTTCTTAGTTATTAAGGGAAAGGGTAAATAATCACATTAAGATCACTAGGAAATATGCTTTTTTGGTATATAATATCCAATAAGCAAATATCCCATGATCTTTCATGATAACTTGACTATTACTACAAGTGTATGCCTTTCTTTCAAAAATTGTTGCATTGGAAGGGCTGAGAACTAATGACAAGCCATTTAGCCCCAAGCAACCTTAAGTGCACAGACCATAGTCCCCAAAACTATATTTGCTGAAGACATGAGGAGCTGGTTGGTTCTAGGCCTCCAGCAGTGAGGTATGAAACCACTTAAGACTGGCACTCTGACACGGCAGAAAGAAAGGACACTATCAAAACACTAGTGCTAGCTAAGCACAAGAGCCAACAATGGCAGCGTGAGTCTCAGTGAACAATCACTGTGAATCCACAGACGTTGAGATGCTGGGGAAATGACCAGGAAGCTCCAGGAACCAATAGAAGATTAAGCACCTTAGCAAGATATAAATTTAGATATCAAATCAACATGTGCATTGATTTAGAAATCAAACAATTATAGGGAAAATAGGAGAAATGATCCCATCTATATTTCAATGACAAAAAAATCTTAGGAATAAATTTAACAAGAAATGTAAAAATCTTATATAAAAAAACACTCAATTTTTTTTCCTGAAAGTCACAAAGCTAGGAGTTTAATAAAAGAAAAATTAAAGTCTGTTCATCATTAGGAAAACATATCACAAACCATTGCCAGTTTCTTAAGAAGTACTTAACAGAGTGAGATTCTATAGTTTATACAGAAAAAAAAAAAAAAAAAAAAGAGTAAGCAAGCCCATGAAAACAAGCACCGATGAGACAGGCCTGGACCAGCCAGATACCAAAGTGCAATTGAAACAGTATACGATGTAAGCCGGGCATGGTGGCACACGCCTTTAATCCCAGCACTCGGGAGGCAGAGGTAAGAGGATTGCCATGAGTTCAAGGGCACCCTGAGACTCCATAGTGAATTCCAGGTCAGCCTGGGCTAGAGTGAGACCCTACTCAAAAAAAAAAAAAAAAAAAAAAGAATAGAAAAGAAAAGAAAAAAAGAAAAAAAATATAGGGTCTCTAAATTAAGATAGCATACGTTTAGAGAAAGAAAATAAATAATCAATGGTGAAGATGTAGACATAAACTTTGCACAGATTGGACATTCACATAGATGATTAAATCAGTAACCCAAATCACTAGAGGTAAAAGGGCGAACCGACTTTTAAAAATTAAATATTAGGGCCTGGAGAGATGGCTCAGAGGTTAAAGTCAGTTGCCTGCAAAGTCTGATGGGTCCGGGTTCTATTCCCTAGCACCCACGAAGATAGCGCGTGTGTATGAAGTTCATTTGCTGTAGCAAGAAGCCCTGGTGCTCCTCTTCTTTCTCTCTCTTATCTCTCTGCTTGCAAATAAATAAATAAATAAAATTTTTAAAAGAACGAAATATTGTTAGAATAGTTGAATAATCATTTGAAAGCATATAAAAACTGGATATAACAGCATCCATGTAAGAATCACCCTTATCCGAGGAAACTAACTGAAATATCAAAATTGAAGGATATTCTGCCAGAATAGACTCTCGCCATTCGTATACACTAGCCTAGACTTCTGATAAAATGCCGGTCAGGAAAAAGCAACAAACCAGATTGTCCTAACTCCAGAGAAACTAAAAGTATTTGACATCTAAATGCAATAGTTGATCCTTCTTTAATTCCAGTTTTAAATTTACTAACAAACGTTAATTATTTTTTTTAAAGAGGACATTTTGGGAGCCGTGTGGTTAAAGCATTTACTGGGTAAGAGTAACGTGGCTGTGTGACCAGCCCCGAGTCGGAGCGTGGAGCATAGGGGCGTCTTGGCTGGGTCTCGGCTGACCACCCGCACCCACGCTCAGCAGAGTGGCACAGTCGGGCTGTCAGAGAGGGGCAGGAGGGAGGCTGCGCACCCCACAATCGTGCCCCCGCCCCGCCCCGCAGAAGGGTCAGCCGGAGTTAGGAAAGGGCGGCGGACACTGAGCAGCCATGCTGACCACACGGCCTGCCCTTTGCATGGGGTCAGAGACCAGGGCGCGCGTGCTAGCGCCGAGCTCAGCTCGGGGCGGGGCTGGCGGAGGGGGCGGGGCTCAGCGCGGGGCGGGGCTGGCGGAGGGGGCGGGGCTCAGCGCGGGGCGGGGCTGGCGGAGGGGGCGGGGCTCAGCGCGGGGCGGGGCTTCGGGCTGCGCCGCGCACGCGCACGACGGCCGGCCGCACCCGCGCCGCCCGGAGCCGAGGTGCTGGGCGTGGGGCGGACACCTGCGCGCGGGCCGCTGGGCGCTCTTCTTTCTCTTCCCTGTTTCTCTTTTCTCTCCTTTCTCTCTATCTCCTCTCTTTCTCCCCTCCCTGCTTTCCTCTCTCCTCTTTCTCTCCTGTTTATCTCTCTTCTCTCTCTCTTTTCCTCTCTCCTTTATCCCTCTGTCTTCTCTCTTTCTCCTTTCCTCTCTCCCCTGTCTCTCTCCGTCTCTCCCTCTCACCTTCTCTCTCTCTCTCTCCTCTCAGTCTCCCTCTCTCCTTTCTTTCTCATCTTTCTGTCTCATTTCTATCTCTACTCTTTCTCCCCTCTCTCCTTTCTCTCCTGTTTCTCTCTCTCCTCTTTCTTTTTTCCTCTCTCCTTTATCTCTCTCCTCTCCTCTCCTGTCTCCCTCTCTCTCCTCTCTCTCTCTCCTCTTTCTGTCTCTCCGTCTCTCCCTCTCACCTCCCTCTCGTCCTTCCTCTCTGTCTCTCTCTCTCTCTCTTCTTTCTTTCTCCTCTTTCTGTCTCATTTCTATCTCTTCTCTTTCTCTCCTTTCTCTCCTGTTTCTCTCTCCTCTTTCTCTTTTCCTCTCTCCTTTATCTCTCTCCTCTCTTTCCTGTCTCCCTCTCTCTCCTCTCTCCTCTTTCTTTTTTCCTCTCTCCTTTATCTCTCTCCTCTCCTCTCCTGTCTCCCTCTCTCTCCTCTCTCTCTCTCCTCTTTCTGTCTCTCCGTCTCTCCCTCTCACCTCCCTCTCGTCCTTCCTCTCTGTCTCTCTCTCTCTCTCTTCTTTCTTTCTCCTCTTTCTGTCTCATTTCTATCTCTTCTCTTTCTCTCCTTTCTCTCCTGTTTCTCTCTCCTCTTTCTCTTTTCCTCTCTCCTTTATCTCTCTCCTCTCTTTCCGTCTCTCCGTCTCTCCCTCTCACCTCCCTCTCACCTCCCTCTCTGTCTCCCTCTCCGGGGTCCTCACCTCCGGCGCTTGGGGACCGGAGCTGCGCTCCGCGCGGTGAGCCCCGCCGACCGCTCGGGCTGGGGGGCGGCGCGGAAGGGACCCCAGCCAGGCCGAGCGACCCGCGGGGAAGGACCACGCCCCGTGACCCCGGGGAGGAGCACCCGCCCCGCCCCGCCACCCCGAGGCAGGCAGCGGTGAGTTCCTCCGGGAGTCTCCCAAACCGCGCCCACCCCTTCCCTTTACGCAGAATGACAGTCCCATCTCATCTGGGCACCCACAATTTGAACAAACTACTTTAACTGTAAAGGTAATTACTGGATAACTCACACGGTTACATTTTAATAGACTGTTATTGCTAGTGATAAATGTACCATTCGCACTGTGGAACTATTTGGGGACTGTTGAAGAGCGCATAGAAGAAAACAAAAAATTCTCCATAATTACTACCCACATAAAATAGCTTGAAATATTTCTGTATTCATTTAATTGTTCTTGGGCATACCTCATAAGTCAACTTACTGAACAGTTAGGGTTTTAAAGACATGTAACTTGTTGAGATATAGCATAGAGAAAAGTACACAATTTATAAATGTAGTTCAGTAAACTTTCTGATTACATAACCCTGGCAGCCACAACCTGCATCAAGAAAAAGGCTATTACAAGCATCCTTCGTCCTGCCATTCCCCCAAACAAACATAGCTCCTCCCCCTTAAATAGAGCTGTTTCCTTAGCCTTTCACACCGGGGTACAAGATTCTTGGCACAAGATGAATCATTCAATAAAAATGCTGTAGCATTTTGTTCTTTTCAGTCCACACTATACGTGAATGCAAGCATGCTGTGGTATGTAACAGGTCTTTTTCTAAGTATTATTTCACTTGTAGGCTATATGGCATTGACCTTTCTAAATATCCACGTGATATCTTTTCTGTCGCCGTTGTTTCTTAGCAGCATTACTGAGATTTAATTCATGCCATGTAACTCACCCATTTAAGGTGCATGATTAACTTGCTTTCGGTTCACCATGTGCCACAGTCGCTTTAAGACGTTTTCATCATCTGAAAAGCACCTCCTGCCCTTTGATTACCTCCCTCCAAAGCGTCTCCTGGCCTTTCCCACCCAAACAACCAGCAATCTTATTTCTGTTTCTTGAGATTTGCTTGTTCTGAACATTTCGCTAGAATTGGATCATCTGGTAAAGAGGTGTTTAGTGACTGGTCCTTCATACAGATACTGTACGTGTAGGCTGGTTCTGGGTTGAAGTGTTACTATAAATAATACTCATGTGAATATTAATTCTGTAAATGTTCACATCTCTATACAGACAAAGGCCTGCAAGAGGAGTTCTTGGACACAGTAATGGTTATGGGTCAGCTGTATTTATAATAGCAAGTCGTTTCACGTCCTCACAACCTCACTAGCTTTGCGTGACGAGGACTTTCGCTGCTGTGCATTTTCAACTTTAGTTAGTGGCTATGTGGCTTTAGCTGACACTTTTCCAATGATTAATGAGACAGCATCTTTCATATGATTCCTACCACATGGCTGTCCTTAGTAATGGGCTTTTTCTATGGGGTGGACATTTATACTTGACTTTACACTTGACTTACAAATTCTAGATGTGTACTGTAATCAAACACATTTCCTTCACCCATGGTTTGTATTTTTAATGATCTTACTGTTAGATTTTGATCAATCTATATATTTCATGGCTAGCAACATGCATAACCTATGAAGAATATTCATCTATCTCTCCCCAGGGTCCCTGGACACCCTTTATCTCATATATTTGTTTTTGAATGTATATATCTACCTAAAGTTGATGTTGAACTCCAATTTAAGGTAAGGATTAGTTTTTACTTTAGCTATCCAGTTGGACTTAAATCTCTTGTGGAAAAAAAATCCATTTCTCACTGTTCACTCTCACCTTTTGTCGTAACTCAGAAATAAACCTACAGATGTTGGAATTAGAAGAGAAGAATTATAAAATAATCATGTAATAAATATGTTAAAGCATTTTACTAAGGGTAGATACATAAGATGTAGGGATTTTTGAGAGAAATAAAAATAATGATATGAAATGGAAACACTAGAACTGAAAAATAAATTATTTGATGAGATCATCAGTAGATGGACACATGGGACATACTTAAGGACCTTGAGCACAGGTGGGTAGAAATGCTACACATTTAAGTATGCTAACACAAACATGCCCTTTAATGATCAGCGGGTATCAGTGACTTAAGAAATATGATCAGGCAATCTAACACATGAAATTGGACACTTACATGGCAAGGAGAAAGAGTATAGGCAGAAAAATACTTGAAAAGATATCAACAGAAGACTTCTCAATCTTATCAAATATAGAATTTGTCTATAACGTTTACTTGTTATTTAATGGGGAAGTCTGCCATTCATAGAATTAGAATTATCGTTTATAAACAATTACAAGGTTGTAGTTGATCTGAATAAGCATGAGGGCATTTTAGTGTGTGGGAAACACCCTGTTGGGTGGAACTTCTCCTGTAAAACTGCTCCATGTAGGGTAGGCCACCAGTGCTGTCCCAGTCTTGTTGATGTCAAAACATCTGCCCAGTTTTTCAGAACATCCCCTCCTTCTGGTCCCTCCATCCCAAG
Source organism: Dipus sagitta (assembly GCA_036346955.1). Classification (NCBI taxonomy): domain Eukaryota; kingdom Metazoa; phylum Chordata; class Mammalia; order Rodentia; family Dipodidae; genus Dipus; species Dipus sagitta. Next base: position 173,424,015 of record CM070774.1, read on the forward strand.
ATGGCCATGCACGTAGTAGGAGCCTCTCAGGTGATCTGTCTCTCCCTCTTACTGCTTGCTTTTCAAAGCTCACTTTATAAGGCCTGTGACTAAGCCACACTGGTCTTTCTCCAGCTTAAGACTCTAAGAATGGCTTTTCCCTCTTCCTGAATGACCCCCCTCCCCAAGCTTTCCGTGGGTGATTCTTCCTTAGATGTTTGTTCAAGTCACGTTTTCTCATTGAGACCTGAGATTGAATGGAGCAGAAAACAAACCTCGCCTTTCTCTCCTGTGAATCCGATCTGCAGTTCACTGCATCTGCTGGGGCTGCCACCGCTAATACACAGGCTAAGTGGCTTACATAAGAGAATTGTATTTATTTATTTTTTTAGTTATGGAGGCTAAGTTTGGTTTCTCTTGAGATATTTTTTCCCTGTATACTTGAGCACCCATAGTGTCTGTGTACCCCGCATTTCCTCCTGGCAAGAAAGTGGCCTGGGGCCCATCCTACAGTGCTCATTTAATTACCTCTTTAAGAGCCTAATCTCCATTATACATTTAGTTATCAGGGTCTGGGAGTTAGGATTTCAACATACAAATTTTGTGGAGGGGAACATAATTCAACCATAACACCGTCCCTCATTTATCTTTAACTACGGCTCTTATTTTAAGTATATTATAGTTCAGTTATTTAGTTTACTAAATAGAATTTAATTATTTACTAGGTATAATTTTTATAAAGGAGATATTTTTAATCAGTTTTTTATTCTATACTGTCAGTAGAACCTCAAGCAATTGAAAAATGTAATTGTTAACAGTTTTTTACTCAGATGTGCATGTGGTCAGCCTTAATTTATTCCTAATAACTTATTCTGTCTTTCAGTGTTCTTTCCTTATTTTAATGAATGAAAAAAGCCATGCTGCTATTCAAGAAAAGCATACATTTTAAAATATATTTTATTTTCCTTTATTAATTTGAGAGAGAGAGAGAGAAGTAGGGAGAGAGAAAGAGAGAGAATGGGCACGCCAGGGCCTCCAGCTGCTGCAAACGAAATCCAGGTGTGTGTGCCCCCTTGTGCATCTGGCGTACGTGGGTCCTGGTGAACTGAACCTGGATCCTTTGGCTTTGAAACAAGAGCCTTAACCACTAAACCATTTCTCCAGCCCAAGCATACATTTTGAAGTCATGTTCACTTTTTTTATCATAAAGAATTATTGATCTAGTACTTTTCCCCTTAATGTGTATCAGATACGTGATATGCCTGTTTCCAAAGCAACAGAAAGATTTTCAGGGTTGTAGAATGGGAGCCCTTCCATGTTACATTGGGGTGTCCTTCCCAGTTGCTGACTCCCTCACACAGAAAACATGCGCACAGCCGTTATCCCAAAGCAATTTCTGTATGCCGTTGTAAGCCAGTAGATGCTCCGGCTTTTCTTCAGTAGTTATGCTCTGGGTGAGCTTTCAACAAGGAAAAAGACAGAAGCCACCAACTCTGCTCCCAACTGAATGAATGCTAACTGCAGATTCTATCCATACATTATATAATGTACCAGTAACCTACTTACCTAGTGCTTTCGTCTAGATTATTCTTGAAAGCAGAGCCCAAGGCCAAAAGTAGGATACATTCTGCTTGGGAATGTGATCCCAGAGAGCAGGAATGAAGGAGAGGAGTGAACAGGGGCACAAAGAAACAAGGAAGAATGATCAGTGGTCACCACTGCCAGTGCTTATGTAAGGCAGGCACTTCTCAGGACTTTCTCAGTTCTGTCTCAGACCCGTCTGCCTGAGGGATGGGGGGGGCGGGGGGGGGAAGCATTTCTCTATGGGTTGGTTGCCATCTCTGTGTCAAGGGCTGCTTCCTTTGGATGTAAAGTCCTCTAGGTTTCTAGGCCGTGAGAAAACCTGCCTGGTACCACAGCATCACACAGTCTGGCCCCAGAGAAGTCTTGGGACATGAAGCTGGATTTAGGTGCATGTTTGCAGTGAGGCGCTGTTAGCCCAGAGCAGGGTTCAGGCTCCAGCAGAGACGTGTCTGGAACCAAGTTGCAGAGGTGTGCCGCAGTACACAGAAGCCTCCTGTAAGCCTGCATCATACACTGTTAGACCTGCGTAACTCTATTCCCTTCATCCTTTCAATAATCAAAATCCTGTGTTCAGGACAAGGCTGGTAGAAGGGGTTTTATAAAAGATTATACTAGAAGCTGTATGTTTAACATTTTTAACCTTGACTCATATTTGTGTGTAGGAAAAAGTAACAGTGGAACTTGTAAAATTGAAAAAAAAAATGATTCTACTTAAAAATTTTGATTATCAGGAAGAGATATCTTCGGTTCTCATGTAAGCTCAGAAATCATCATGAATTGTTTGGAAAAAATCTGAAGAAATAAAATTATTTCTTGTGTCTCTTAGAGTTTTATAAATCATTGTCATTAAACGTCTTCAGAATTTTTATTATTTATTTGCAAGGAGTAAGAGGGAGGGAGAATGAGAATGGGTATGTCATGGCCTCCTGCCACTGCAAACAAACTCCAAATTCATGTTTATGCATGTGACTTTACATGGGTACTGGGGAATTGAACCCAGGCCATCAGGCTTTGCAAGCCAGTGTCTTTTAGCCACTCAGCCATCTCCTCAGCCCTAAACTTTTCTTAAGATCCTATTTTCTTTTTTTTTCTAAGTTTAGAGAGATTTTTATTAGACTACGGAAAGAACTTAAGGAAATAAGGCTGAGAAGATACTTTTATATATTTCCATGTTGCACTAGTCATACAAAGCGAACAAGTGATAAAGAGAAACTGGTAAGACTGGAGAGGTGGCTTAGCAGTTAAGGCGCTTGCCCGCAAAGCCGAAGGACCCATGTTCTACTCCCCAGATCCCAGATTACCCAGATGCACAAACAGGAGGCAAGCGCAAGGTCACACATGCCCACTAGGTGGTGCAAGAGTCTGGCATTTGATTGCAGTGGCTGAGACACTGATGCGCCAATTCTCTCCCTCTCTCTCAAATAAAAAGGAAAAAAAGTGTTATGAAAAGAGAGAAACTGGTAGAAACATACACACAAAAGTATTGGGGTAATTTCCCACACATAAATGGTTGGTATTAACATTGGTTAGAATATGGGAGAGGCTATGACTTAACTGGCATCCCTCAGCAAGGGAGTAGTGATGTCATCACCATCTTGTGTAATCCACAGTTACTGTTAATACAATGAGCTTGAAACTCATTCAGCCTAGTTTGTGGTGAGCTGCTATTTAGTATTATGCACTGTTATATACATGCGAATAAGACATAAAGTAAGACATTATATCCAAAACCTTGGGAATAGGTGTCTTATAAAGTGTACCCCAGAATATTTACTCACAATGGCCATACACTGGATCAGGAATTAAGTCTCAACAAATCTGAAAAGATCCAAGGCTGGAGAGATGGCTCTGCAGTTAAGGCACTTGATTGCAAAGCCTGATGACCCATGTTTGATTCCCCACTACCCACATAAAGCCAGATGCACAAAGTTACACATGCATCTGGAGTTGGTTTGCAGTGGCTGGAGGCCCTGGAACACCAATTCTCTTTCTCTGTTTTATCTCTCTCTGCTTGCAAATAAATGAATAAATAAAAATACTTAAATTAAAATTTTTTGAGAAGATTGAAATCATATCTTTTAAGAATAAAACTATTCTTTTCCAGGACTAGAGTGATTAAAGTGGTTAAAGCTCCTGCTCTGTTAAGCTGGAGTTACCTGCATTTAGATCTTCAAATCCACACAAACCAGACCCTGTAGTGGGTATCTGTCATCCCCGTACACTGACTACGAGATGGGAGGTGGAGACAGGTGACTCTCCCATAAGTCCTTTGGCAAGTTGGCCTGGTAGAGATGGTGGTGAATAAGAGATCCCGCTGCAAACCAAATGGAAGGAGAGGGCATACCCAAGCCTGGCCCCTGATCTCGGCACTTGCGCGAATGAATCAGTAAATCACACTGGGAGTTGGAATGTTTTGAAACTATTTCAATGGACAAACACAACTTGGGCTATAGAGATAGCTCAGTGGATTAAAGCACTTGTGTCTCCAGTGTGAGTGACTAAGTTTGGGTCCTCTTAACCTATGTGAAGCAAGACACTAGCTAATGTCTGCCATCCCAGCACATCTTCAGCAAGACAGGAGGTAAAGTCAAGAGAATTTCCCAGAAGCTTATAGGCCAATTAGCCTGGGAAACACAGCAGTCAAGGAGAGGCCTTGCCTCGAATAATGCTTATAGCAAGGACTAGCCTATGAGGTTGTCTTTTGACCTCCACATGTGCTGTGGCACACATGTCTACAAAGAAAGTAAAAGAAGTAACAAAGATCATGGGATGCTATGACATCAAATGTTGATGGGGAGCCAGGGCTGGTGGCATATACCTGTAATCCCAGTACATAGGACATGGAGGCAGGAGGATCAGGAGTTCAAGGCTAGCTTGGTTGGTCTACAATAAGAAGCCAGAAGATGGCTGGTTTTGTATCTTAGTGGTAGAACACTTGCCTAGCAATACACAAGTCACAGGTTCAATCTCTGGCAAACAGAAGACAGGAAAAACAGTTATTTGATGCAGCTTCCCAGACATTGGGCATTTGGCTCCAAGGAACTGATGATCATTGAAGGAGGAGAACAGCTGAGCCCTGTAGCTCTGTCCTTTTTGTAGGTAAGCTCTCTGGGAACGTGAACAGGGAAGTTCTGCTAAATTGAGAAGAAATAACTCAAGGTGGAATAGGTAGCTTAAAATTTCAGGGCAAAGTACCAGCATGGAGGGAAGGAATGGATAGAAAAAAAAAAAAAAAAAACTCTACACAGAGATCACTTTGTGCTTTTGGCTCAACACCAAGTCTAATAATTCTCAAAGCTAACATATTTGGAAATATTTTATTTCCATCCTGCCATACTTGACAGTCCTCATTAAAAACAGGCATTTACTTAGGATTCCTGAAAAGTTACACATAATACCAGTAAAACTAAACTGGTCAGATTAAAACTACTCTGCCCCCACCACCCCCCTAGAAAGAGAACTTTAGAACAAGCCAGAATAGTATACAGCTGATCCAATGTAAGCTCCTTCACAACAAAGTCAAATTTGTTACTTTCTAACAAGCAAATACAAAATCTTAATTATATTTACAGAAGACTTATTTCAGGGAAATATCCATGAAAGTTAAACTGTCCTGGAAGCTTGTGAAGGTAGAATCATCAAATAACATTTCTGACGCCTATGAAATTATGACTTGTGATATATCTTTCAACTTGACTGAGCCATCAGATGCCCAGGTAGCTGGTCAAATATTTTTGGGTATTTCCATGAGGTATTTCTTCAGGAGATTAGCATCTGAGTTGATGGACTGAACAAAGCAGACTGTGGTCCCCAGCGTGGTTAGGCCTCACCTCTCTAATCTGTAGAGGGCATGAATAAAATGAAAAGTTGAAGAAAGGTTGGATTCTCTTCAGAACTATTTCAAGTGAGACATCCAGTTTTTGCCATTGTGCTGGTAGTAAGATATTAGGAGCACAGTCGTCTCATTTATACACAGCTAGTTAGAGCACAGGCCCAGAAGGGACAAGATACTCACATTCTCTGGTTAAGAGTCCTGGAACTTGAGCCGGGCGTGGTGGCGCACGCCTTTAATCCCAGCACTTGGGAGGCAGAGGTAGGAGGATCGCCCTGAGTTCGAGGCCACTCTGAGACTCCATAGTGAATTCCAGGTCAGCCTGGGCTAGAGTGAGACCCTACCTCGAAAAACCAAAAAAAAAAAAAAAAAAAAAGAGTCCTGGAACTCATCAGGCGTGGTGGTGCACACTTTTAATCCCAGCACTCCAGAGGCAGAGGATCACTGTGAGTTCGAGGCCACCCTGAGACTACATAGTGAATTCCAGGTCAGCCTGAGCTAGCGTGAAACCCTACCTCAAAGAACTAAAATAAATAAATAAATAAATAAATAAGTAAGTAAATAAATAAATAAATAAAGTGCTCTGGAACTAAAATCCAAGATGCCCTGAGTCATCAAAATGCCAGCCAAATAGCTATTTGTTCCTTTCTCTTTCTGATTCTTCTTCTTCCTTGGAATTTTCGAGAGGTGTCTTCCCTACTCCCAGCTGACTTTTCAAACCTGTGCTTTTCTATCTCATTAGCAGACAGCTTCCAGTCCCTGGGATGAACTTCCAAACCAGCAGCAAGTTAAGGGAGGAAGGAAATTTATTTGAAACTTACAGATTTGGGGGACATTCCATAATGGCGGAAGAAGCTGGGTCCCCTTGCACAGGATCGTGCCTAGAGAAGAACCACCGCCAGCAGCGCAGGAGCAAGCACACTCCAGGAACTCCAGACAAAGCTCACACACTTCGCATTTAGATTGGCATTCCAGATCAGCCCCCACACCTTAGGTCTGGACCCTAGGGTTCACCCACAATGACAACAAGTGACAAGCTGTCATAAACCTCCTGAATTAATTGGGGTCATCCATTCAAACTAGCACACCCATAAACCAAGCAGAAGTTTCTATGAACATTTTTAACTCGACCAATAAAATTCATCTCAACTGAACACCTCATTTCCATATAGGCCAAGTATAGGTTTGTACTCAGTACATTAAACACCCTAGTCCAGAATGCTGATCTGAAACCTGTTATCACACCCTCTCTCTCTTTAAAAAAAAATATATATTGTTTACTTATTTGAGCTAGAGAGAGCAAGCATGGGTACATAAGGCCTCTCACCACTGCAAATGAACTCCAGATGCATTTGCCACTTTGTGCATCTGGCTTTACATGGGTGCTGGGGAATCAAACTTGGCGCAGTAGGCTTTGCAAGCAAGGGCATTGAGCAATCTCTCCAGCCACGCTTTGACTTCTAAAGAAAACTTTGCTGCTTACCCTTCTTCTGGCCTCATACATCCTTCGCCGCATTCACCAGACAACAAACTCTGACCCTGGGAATTGGTAACACTGGCCACTATCAGTGGTCCTGGCTTTCAGGCCTTTCGGTAGCAGATCATGAGACTTGTCCTCAATGTTCCTGTGAGTGATATCTTTATAAGAATATGTAGGTGGATGGGCAGGTCTTTTGGGTTCTGTTTCTCTGGGAAACCCTAATACTGAAAGGAGGAAGGAAAGAGGTGAGTACCAAGATGACTTCAGGGTCCTCCATGACTTCAGGGCCCTCCATGACTTCAGGATCCTCTATGACTTCAGGGTCCTCTATGACGTCAGGGCCCTCCATGACTTCAGGGTCCTTCATGACTTCAGGGCACTCCATGACTTCAGGGTCCTCCATGACTTCAGGGTCCTCCATGATTTCAGGGTCCTTCATGATTTCAGGGCCCTCCATGACTTCATGATCCTCCATGACTTCAGGGTCCTCCATGACTTCAGGGCCCTCCATGACTTCAGGGCCCTCCATGACTTCAGGGTCCTCCATGACTTCATGGCCCTCCATGACTTCAGGGCCCTCCATGACTACAGGATCCATTACCCTGAATGATATTAGCAAGCCCAGCCTGTGACTGCCTCATCTTCAGTTCTGCCTCAATATACGTGCCACCACTTGCCTCAGTGACACTAGTACCACTCTAAGGACCATCCTTGAGGGCCTCAGTAAACAGTGTCGTCTGTTCCCGCCTTGAAACAAAACATATGTGGGTTTCTCAGCCTCACGACATATTCATTATAGCAAGACCAGTTCTCACCGTTTTAATTTATTTTCTTGCTTACCAAAACTATGTGGCCATTTCTATTTTGCATAGTATTAATCATCTCCATTTTCACACTTTTAAGAGAGCTGCTCTGTCGGGGAATTTGTTCAGTCCCCTGGTTCATAACTTGGTCCGTTTGTACTGTTACAGCAAAATATCTGAGGCTGGATAATTTATTTTAAAAAATATATAAATTTATTCCTCACAGGTTGAGAAGACAAAACTCCGTATTAACATGTTATCAAGTTTTTATTATTATTATTTTTTGAGCAAGAAAGAAAGAAGCAGAGAGAGAGAATGGGTGCACCAGTGCTTTTAGCCACTGCAAATGAACTCCAGACATGCGCGACCCCTTGTGCACATGTGTGGCATTGCATGCTTGCATCACTATGTGTCTGGCTTACATGGGACCTGGAGATTTGAACATGAGTTCTTAGGTTTCACAGGCAAGCACCTTCATCGCTAAGTCATATCTCCACCCCCATGTCATCAAGTTTGGCCCAAACTTTGCTTCTAAACTACACTCTCCAGGGGGAACAAACGCTATGTTTCCATGAAGTGTCATGATGAACGCATAACACAGACCTATGGAGTTTGCTGCAGTTCCGTTTAAGAGCAGTGGGTCCCATTCAACTTCATGACTTACCTCCAAAAGGCACCGTCTCCCAACTAATGTTATATTGACAACTAAACTTCAACACATGAATTTTTAAAAATTTTTTATTTATTTGAGAGAGAGAGAAAAAAAAGAGGCCAAGAGAAAAGAGGGGAGAGAGAGGGAGAGAAGAGAATGAGCTTGCCAAGGGCCTCTAGCCATTGAACATGCACTCAAGATGCTTACACAACCTTGTGCATCTGGCTTTATGTGAGTACTGAGCAATCGAACTCCAGTCTTTAGGCTTTGCAGGCAAGTGTCTTAACCACTGAGCCATCTCTCCAGCCCCTCAACACATAAATTTTGAGAGATATTTTGACCACAACAGATGATAAGCCCTGCGTCGCAGTAAAATGCTCTTAAATAAATCATTACATTTCTAGTTTTACGTTCTGGCTGCTTAGAACATTGATAAAATCTAATCTCTGGAATATTCTTCTAGCTACTATCAGAAGATGCTATTTCTTACAGCTTATTCAGTATATAATCGTATTACCAGCACCTCTCCACTAACTCTGTGTTAAATTTAATGTAGCTATCTTCCCAGCAGCCAGAAAAGAAGACATAGGCATCCCATGAGCGTATATATCTATGACCTTTCAAGAAGGGGCCTTTGTGACATCATCTATACTTGGGAAAGTACAAAAGTTTGACTTCATTGCTAAACTCTTCCAAACATTTGAGAGGAAAAAAATACCATGCTTATATGATTTTTCAGCTGATTAGAAAAATATATGTCTCTTCCAACCTGTTATAGAAAACAAACAAAAAAGGGAAAAAATATAGATGGAGCCACCATAAAAAAAAATGGATTGGTGAATCAAACTGAAAGACATAAGATGTTTTATTCATTATGAAGTTTTACTACTGGTAAGTTCATGGTTACTGCTGATGTAAGGTGAAGCAGAGAAGCCCGAGGCCACACCAGCTTCCCGGCCTCATTCTTGCCCTGGATATGCTGCTTGGCCAAGCTGGGCGTCACCGTCCAGAACATATAGCACCTCAAGTGACAGCATCTCTCCTTTTACCCAGGTAGTTATAAATGCTAGACACTATTTTCCCAGGCAGCATCCTCTATAATTTCATACTTTCTGACTTTGTTTACTATGATCCCCAAACAGATTTCCTGTGAAAGCACTTTGTAAAGACATAGAAATTAACATTCCTAGAAAATGGCATTACTTCCATGAAGTCTGTGTCAGTGTGCATACAAGGAGAGTCACCTGTGTCACTCATTTTCATTTTTTCCTACGACCACCCCCTGAGAAAAGAATTGGAAGGGGTGGAGAGATGGCTCAGTAGTTAAGGTCCTTGCCTACAATGCCTAACAACCTGGGTTTGATTCCCCAGTACCCACATAAAGCCAGATACACAAAGTGGTGCATGCATCTGGAGTTCATTTGCAGTGGCTAGAGGCCCTAGCACACCCATATTCATTCATTCACATTCTCTCTCTCTCACATGCCCGCTCCCTCCCTCTCTCCTTATAAATAAAGAAATAAAATACTTTACAAAAACAATTAGGTGTGAGGGGGGTAGAGTTAGGTGAAGGGACCTCTGAAGGTGAAAAGTGCATGAAACTTTATACTTGCTAGAAATCTCGGATCATCTGATTTATTTTCTCTCTTGCCTTAGTGCCCCAGACTTATTTTTCTACAAACAACCAGGACCCCTCCTGCGAGGGAGGTCTGTCATACAATTTAAACATTGTGGTTGGTCAAGTTCAGCCCCTGGAACTTGGTGCCAGAGCTAACCTCTTCCTAAGATAGCCCCTAGCCCTAACCAACCAGCTGGCCCTCTGCTTCACCTGACCCAGAAGACGGCCCACCCACCTATAAGGTCATAAATACATTTGCCAGGGGAAGGCAGGCTCTTTGATCACTTGGGAACTTCTAGCTATGAGTGACTTTTTCTCTCGGCTGGGCTTGGGTTGTCTCAGGCCCAGGCCCAGGCCCAGGCCCAACCTGGAAAGCCCCCCAGCCCTTACTCTCCACATGGGCTCTTTATCCCCTCCAGCTTCCCACATGGCAGGAACTCCTTGAACTTTCTTTCTTTTTTTTTTTAATTTTTGGTTTTGCGAGGTAGGGTCTCACTCTAGTTCAGACTGACATTATGTAGTCTCAGGGTGGCCTTGAACTCATGGTGATCCACCTGCCTCTGCCTCCCAAGTGCTGGGATTAAAAGAGTGCGCCACCATGCCCGGCTCTGAACTTTCTTTTCTCTTGTCTTTCCACATTTTTTCCAGACCCTCCACGTGGGATCTCTAGCCACAAGGGTACCTTTCCTTGGCAATGTACTTCCCTCAATAAATATTATAATTTAATAATTGTCCTCAGTTTTCTTTTTTATTCAATTCTTTGACTAGAATTCGAAACAAACCTAGGCTTTGGGGTTCAAGGACTTTCCTGGACCCCTAGCACCCTGTTACAGGAGGCTAACTACCTAACTTGTTTTTGCTCAGAAGCCAGTAAGTCTCACAAACAGAAATGCTCTGACAGTAAGCAAAATATTATCAAACAAAATCTCCATATACAAGATGACTAATATATTATGAAGTGGCTTAACATTTAGAAATTAATTAATGTAATTCATCATATAACCAAATACTTAACACAAAACACATGTCAGTAGATGCAGAGAAAGCAAACAAATCATTAACAGTATAAATTGCAAAGTAGGAACAGAAGGGAACATTGCAACCTGATAAATTTGTCTATTAAAAAGCATGTAGTTAGCATACTACTTAGTGGTAAAATATGAATCTTTCCCTTCAGTATTGGGATTAAAACAAGAATGTTCACTCTCATCAACTCTACTCAGCATTCCCCTTGTATTCCAGAATAGCAATGAAGAAGCATGAGAGAAGATCAGGAGTAAATACTGAAAAATAAATGATAAAAATTATTGCTAATTATATGATTGTATGTGTAGAAAATCTGAAATATTCTAAAAGCTATGAGAAAGACTGTGAAATTAAAGTCAGGCTATTCAACAATTACATATCCTTATAAGTGGTCAATTGAACAAATTAAAATATCAAAAATGTGTTTTACAAAATATACTTTCAATCAGAATCACTTAAGAGTAAATAATTTTACAATTTTATGCACTACAAACAAAATTATTACTAAGATAAGGAAGATTTAAGTGGGTTATAAATTGGTAATTGATGGAAGACTCAATATTTTCAAGATCAATGTTTTGAATTTACTCTGGATTTGTAGAGTCTATGTAATCCCAATCAGACTCCCAGAGGACACTTTTATTTTGAGTACATTAGTAAAATGAATCTAAAATGTATTTGGAAATAAGAACTTTACAACAACTGACACGGCTTTAAAGAAGATCTATCAAGAAGGTTTATGCAGTCCCAAGGACCCAAATCACACCATCAAATTAGGGTTGAAGAATAGTTAGACATCTCTCTTTATGCCATGCCTTCCATCCTCCAAACTCACTAGGGGGTGGGGATCAGCACTGAGGGAAATGGCTTACAGTTTCAAAGAAAGCAGTAGAGATAATTTACTAATAAAAACTTCTGGAGAGGAAGTCAAGATCCCGAATTAGAGACAGAAAAGTATTTTACCAATTGCTGGTTACCTTGAGAGAGCATGTTGTACAGACCTGGTCTAAACGCAGTGGCATTAGATGATGGGTCAGATTCAGATTCATGGAATCAAAATAAATGTCTTTCTTCCTTTCTCTATCTCTCTCTCTCTCTTTATTTATTTATTTTATTGACAACTTCCATGATTGTAAAGAATATCCCATGGTAATTCCCTCCCCCTCCACTTTCCCCTTTGAAACTCCATTCTCCATCATATCCCCTCCCCCTCTCAATCAGTCTCTCTTTTATTTTGATGTCATCATCTTTTCCTCCTATTATGATGGTCTTGTGTCTGAGCACACTAGAGAAATGGTTCTAACAGTTGACAGCTGACAGACCTAAAGATCTTGGTAGAGATGCACTGTGAACTCCATCAACTGTCAGCATGGAGGCTTGTATCAGGGATGATCAGAAAGGATTATTTTCATCTCTTCTGACATGAGCCGCAGATAGATGTCAATCAAGAATCATGTACTGTAATGTCACCTAAACCTCCTGGGGTTTGGATACAGCCCCAAGTGGAAGAGGAGCAGAATGTTCTCAGAATGCCCCTACAAAATTCCTATGTTGGAATCTTAACCATGAAGAGAAGGTATAGGAGGTGGGTCCTTTAAGAGGTAAATGGAATTTATTCTCTTATAAAAGAGGCCCAGGAGAGTGCATTCATCTCTTCCACCAAGTGAGAACAGACAGCTGCCACAATTAAGTGTGCTCTCACCACAGAATCTGTCAGCACCTTGATCTTGGATTTTCTAGCCTCCAGAAGTGTGAAAAATTTCTCTTATTTATAATACATCCAGTAGGTCGTGTGTATTCTATTAAACAGCTCCCACAGACTGAGACGAAGAGAAAATTATTGACTTATTTTAAAATGCAGTGTCCACACTGGCATCAACTATAACTAAAGTTAAAGATTTGAGGTGTGAGTATGTGCACATATTGACAGACAGAATGGGAGCTTAAGAAACAAGTTCGGTTTTGGAAAAGTAAAGCCAGTTTTCCATCTACGCAAAGTGACTTTCAGGCCCATAACTAACTAACACCAAAGTTTCAGACAGGGCTAGTAGAATGCTGTTGAAGGACAGGTGAGTGCCGCCGAACAAACCACCTGCATATCTCTTGTGACACAGAATGCAGAGCCCTGTAGGCTTTGAGTAACATATATCAAATTGTGTTCTGTGGCCGCTTAGTTGATAGGATATGAATGGATGCTAGGAGAGAAACAAAGTTGAAATGTCTCTTTTTAATGTCAGGCTCTCAGGTCCATTTATATGCAAATGCTCAGTGCACCTCACCAAAAGAGAAGAGGTGACCTGTCGTTTGTGGCCCAGATTTCCCCTCGGAGAAGGACCTGCTCCCTACTTGTTTGACGGAAGTGTGTTCAGAGGCACTTCCCCTGACATCGTATGTCTTCAGAGAGTGACGCGTATCGAGGACTGATCGTGGCAGGGATGAAAAGTTGCTTTGTGTATCTCTGAAGCCCATTCCCTCTCCAGAGTGCTCTGGGTGCTCACTGAGGCTGATGTCAAACCTGCGTTCTAACTCAGCCAGTGCTGGCTACCCAACCCTGCCGCTTCTCTCGTCTAGAGGTCAACCAGTTCTTTTGCTTTTTCCAAAACTTCTTGACCATTTTCATGCATGTGTATAATGTATTTGGATCATAACCCTCTCTCTCATTACTTTCTTTTCTCTCCGTTTTCGGCCCCTTTTCACTGAACTCCATTTTTCAAGCTACTCCATTTTGATGTTTGTTGTCACTGTTGTTTATTATTGTTATTGCTGTTATTATTATTACCCTCTTCCCTCGTCCATGACAGGATGCTGGTAAGTCCCCAGGATTGTGCAAGTCCCGCGCAGAGAGTTGCAGCGGCTGTGAGGAGATGAGCAACAGCCCCTTCCTGTCTGGCAAGCAGCTTTTCACAGCACTCCTCCCCATCCTCGGAGCCCTCCACAGTGTGATGGAGATGTCACACTTATCTCAGAGCACTCCACACCCACGTGTTCCGAGCAGACAGTGCACTGCTTAGTAATCATCTAGCAGTCTAAATCCTATCTCAGCATATCAGAATCTGCATCCAAAAGCAGATGATCTGAAACTCACCCCCTACTTTCAGCTTCTGTTTACCCACAAGAGCCTTTTGTCATTGAGTAGCTATCAGGCATAGAGCTTCAAAACACATTCTAGCTGCTGGTAAGTACAGATGTGAGAACTGGATAAGTATACTCATTTTTGTCTGACAAATACAGATATTTTGTATTCCCTGTTGCCTTTGGATATTTACTAGAAAAAAAAAATGAAACGAATGATGTAAGCCTCAGAAAATCTGTTTCAAAGAAATAAAACCTGTAATAGAATTCCACAAAACTAAAAACAAGAAATCATCCAAAGTAAAAAAAAAAAAAAAAAAAAAAACCTATCCTAAAAGAGTGGATTATTATACATCTAGTTTATTGAAATATTTCTGTTTGACAACACAATGGCTAATATTTTAAAATGTCACTTCATCACAAACAAACCCCCCTGGAATAAATAGGTTTGTGCACATCTTTGAAACAATTACATTTGTATTTTAAGGCTATTCTGTCACAAGGTGGCGGCTTGTAAAACTACCACCTAAACGTTCAGAGGCAATGAGCTATGCGACGCGTGATCAGCGTAGAGCAATTTCCAGGGAAGGCGAGATGCGGGCAGCCTCTACAATTGGCTTGGGGAGGTGTTTGCTTCGGCTGACTTGAACGAGCTACTGTCCACGGCTCACAAGGGTCCCGTTCTTAATGAGGTGGTGCGCATAGCAGTCACACGCTGAGAATCCAAATAGCAGATGGCAGCACTGTGGAGCAGGCTGGCAGTCTGATGTCTAGCCACCAACTGGCAGCAATCATTATTAAACTGATTCATGTGCCCGGGGAAAGCCTTCATAGCAAATGTGAGCAGCAAGACACGAATGATCTGCTCTTCCTGCTCCTGTGGGTACTACCTACATTCTTAACAATATTATCCCCTAAGGCCATGGCCGCACAGAATAGCAGAACGTGAACTGGAGGCCCTATTCCTTCGCACTCGTATGCCTTCAAACACGACGGCTGTCATTTTTCTGGTTTGGTGAATAGCTTTTACTTGAAGGAAATAGCTTCGCGTTTACCCAATGGGCTTGTGGAAAACATATTCAATGACAAGCAAGAGCTCTCAGGCTCTCTAAATAGAGGTTCTTTGGAAAGGTGCTGCAGATCTAATAACTGCATATATCCTGTCTCGCGTTATGAAGCTATGACCTAAATAATGCTTTGTCCTCCACCCAAGGAAAAGAGCCCATCCTTGTGTGGAAGATGTGTCATAATTACACTCGGTTAGGAGAGCAGATGACTATTACCAGGAGATTCATGAAACTAGTCTCACAGAAGGACCTTTCCACAAGCAAATCTCAGGGGTACTCATAAAAGTTCTCATTACTCATCTTAAAAGTTATGTCTTTATATCCAAATGCTGAGCAAATGGCCTGCCTTTCTCCTCAGATATTCAAAGGATCTGCTTTTATAACTAGTACAACCAGTTTCTCTATCTGCGTAAAGACTTTTCTTGAAAAAATGAACAAAATCCTGTTTCATACACTTAAATGTTTAAAAATCCTAGCTGGTTTTTAAGGCTTCATTAAACTGTCTTTCTAAAATTAAGACAAGAAACTTCTGACAAGCATATAACAAAGAGAAAATATTACATTCTGCATTCTCGCGTCACAATTTTTATTATATATTCTTTATAAGATGGTATTTAGTGAAGTGAATTTTAAAACCTTTTTTTAAAAGTCTTATTTATTTAATTATTTGAGAGAGAGAGAGAGAGAGCGAGGAAGAGGAAGAGAGAGTGAGATCATGGGCTTGCCAGGGTCTCCAGCCACTGTGCATTGGGCCTGTGGCTTTACACGGGTACCGGGGAATCAGAACTGATCCTTTGGCTTTGCCAGCAAGTGTCTTAACCACTAAGCCGTCTTAACCACTAAGCCATCTCTCCGGACCCTAAAACCTTTTAAACAGTGTTAAGTCACTTGGAATAAATTTTATTTGGCCTTAGCCATTTGATAAACCAATCCAGGCTAAGGTATTACTTACAGTGTGTAGGGAGTAAGTTCATATACTTGTATTCAATATGAGGACGGTTCTCTTTCAGAGTTTGTCACTATAGCTCTGACAATAAAGTTCATAAGCAAAATCACACATCATCATTATCCCCAAGCCAGAAATCAAGTTCCAGAACTCATAACACTCTTTAATATTTGATAGTTTTTAAGAAATTTTTGACTTTATTTTTGTTTATTGATTTGAGAGAGAGTGAGAGAGAAAGAGGCAAAGATAAGGAGAGAGAATGGGTACTCCGGGGCCTCCAGCCACTGCAAACAAACTCCAGATGCGTGCGCCCCTGGTGCATCTGGCATACGTGGGTCCTGTGGAATCGAACACAGGTCCTTTGGCTTTGCAGGCAAACACCTTAACCGCTAAGCCATCTCTCCAGTCCCAATATTTGATTTTTTGTTGTTGTTTTTTCGAGGTAGGGTCTCACTCTAGCTCAGGCTCACCTGGGATTCACTATGGAGTCTCAGGGTGGCCTCGAACTCACAGTGATCCTCCTACCTCTGCCTCCCGAGTGCTGGGATTAAAGGCG
The DNA here is from genome assembly GCA_036346955.1 of Dipus sagitta. Classification (NCBI taxonomy): domain Eukaryota; kingdom Metazoa; phylum Chordata; class Mammalia; order Rodentia; family Dipodidae; genus Dipus; species Dipus sagitta. Next base: position 173,440,630 of record CM070774.1, read on the forward strand.
TGTGCCACCACGCCCGGCTCAACCAGTATTTTATTTTTTTGAAGCCCAAATCAACAAGACATGTACTAGTTGCTTATCTCCTGGTTACTTTTCAGGAAGTAAACCAATAACAGAAGATGAGATGTCCATCTTTTGTTTTGCATGAGAAAATAAGTGTCATTTGTTAAAAGTAATCTGAAGTTAGTGATAGATTATTTTTTTTAAATGGCTGGAATCTGCAAATATTGAACAATCGATCAGACCACTAATATCTCTGTTTTTATAAAACATAAAATATTAGATATTAGAAAAATAAGATACAATGATGAGGACTAGAGGGATTGCTTAGTGGTTAAGGCACTTGCCTGCAAAGCCACAGGTTCAATTTCCCAGGACCCACATACGACAGATGCACAGGGTGGTACAGTCATCTGGAGTGTGCAGCAGCCGGAGTCCCTGGCACACCCATTCTCTCCCTTGCTCTCTCTCTCCCTCTTCTCTCTCAAACAAATGAGTAAAAATAATAAAAAAAAAAAACTAAATAGAAAAGATAGAATGATGAGTTTTTGTCCCTAGATATTATTGTAAGTATTAACGAAGGCTAGCAATGGGCAGGCAAGTTTAAAGGACACATTTTTCTGTGTATTGTGATATAATGATAGAGACTTGAAGGTAAATAGTTATATTGATATCATAAACAGAAATGTTCAATTTGAGTCAGCCCTGTTACCAAGAGATTATTACTCTTTTTTTAACTTTATTTATTTATTTATTTATTTATTTATTTATTTATTTGAGAGAGAGAGGGAGAGGAAGAAGAAGATAGAGAGAAAGAGAGGATGGGCTCACCAGGGTTTCCAGACATTGCAAATGAACTCCAGACGTGTGCGCCCCCTTGTGTATCTGGCTTATGTGGGTCCTGGCGAATTGAACCAGGGTCCTTTGGCTTTGCAGGCAAATGCCTTAACCACTAAGCCATTTCCCCAGCCCTGATGATTGCTCTTTCTGAGAACACAAGCCTTCCAAGGAACATGAGCTATGGATGCTGAAAATCCTCTCTTGAAAATCCGTGTGTACCAAATTGTTGTTTTCTGTTCTCCCACCCTTTCCAAACCTTATCTTTTTCGAGACACCAATGATGTCCACCTTGTGGAGATCAAGGTCTCATTCAAAGGATCTCATCTCCATATCACAGAGGCACTCGATCAGGTGACCATCACCTCCATCTTGACATTATTCCTTGGACTGGTTTCAGTGACAGGTGTGCATGTGTCTAGTCTCTCCCCGACCCCCTCCCCCATAGTATCCCGCTTAACTCTTCATCAAAATCTTGGCTGCTTGACATCTGAGTGTTCTTAGCTAGTCTACTGTGCATGCCTTGATATCCGATAGAACTTACACATTCTGCTTTGTATACTCGTGTATACACAGTAAACACATATTTGTTGAAGGAACAATAATGTTGAGAACAACATATCCAGCTTAAATAAATAACTGTAAGTATAGCATTGGCCACCAGGAGATTAAAGAGTTGTTAACGTGACCTCGGGGTAGGGAGTATAAATGTAATGCTCAATTCCTTTGAACAGGATAAAATGAGGTTTAGGGCCATCAGCTCACTCACTCAACCACATACAGCCACTGAGAATCAGAGTTGGGACCTGTACTCCTGGTGCCCTGGTCCTAGGACCATGTTCTTGACTTGGTAACATACTTACTGATACATACCGGAGAAAATAAGATTAGTTCAGTCTGTGTATCTCTTGGTCCTCCACGGACACATGGCGTTCGCAGCTCTAAATGTAGCAGGACTAAAATGCTGTTTCTTCATATTCTAAAAGAAGAAGATCTAACTCCTCCTCTGAAAAATGGAAATGAAAGTATTATCAGTTTACTTTCTTTAAATCTTTATTTTGGACTAAAAAAATAAAAGACTTTTTTTTCTTTTTTCTTCTTTATTTATTTTGGTTTTTTAAGGTAGGGTCTCACTCTAGCCCAGGCTGACCTGGAATCCGCTATGGAGTCTCAGGGTGGCCTTAAAGTCATGGCAATCCTCCTACCTCTGCCTCCCGAGTGCTGGGATTAAAGGTGTTCGCCACCATGCCCAGCTAAAAAAAATATTTTAAAAAACATGCAAAATATAAATGACTATGGCAAAAAATTAGAAATTTCTATCCATTAATTATTGCTACTAGGAGCTAACTAAAAGCAGAGCTGAAATGAAGAAACAGAAAATCTTACGGGCTAGTAGAGGAACAGAAAGAAGAGAGCAAGAACAAGAGCGTACAGCCGTCACCTTTCAAAATGGGAGACAGAGAAGCGACATCTGTGGCTCTCATGTAAAATATAGTAAGTGCCTGCTTTGCAATTATAATTTAAAAGCTCATTCACTTAACTGTACTGTATTTTATCTTGAAATTTAAAACAGAAGGACAGAAGTCTGCTGATGTGAAATAAAAGTGACTTAGCAGTTTTGTACCTGTGTGGTTTCCCTTTCACTGATCCCAGAAACATTACAATTAGCACATTCCCAGGATGACTGGAGCCATAGTAGGCAAGGGAAATTAGGCTAATGAAGAAGCATGGAGGAAAGCAATCTCATGATCTTACTCCTTAGAATATGCAAATCTTGAGCCTGCACTCAATCAGCAACAGATAGAGGCACTCTCAAAATTCAATTTCACTATTGGAATTCACATCGTAGCAAACTTTTCCTCCTTACAAGTTGTTATTATAGAAAATAATGCTCTTGGTGAGCTTTAATTCTGAGTCTTCATTTAAATGTTTTACTAAGTCTGGAGCAATCCCCAGTGGTTAAAGACATTTGCTTGCAAAGCCTGATGGCCAAACTTTGATTCCCCAGAACCCATGTAGAGCAGATGTATAAATTGGTGCATACATCTGGAGTTCATATGCAGTAAGTATCAGGAGGCCCTGGCATACCCATACTTACTCTCTCTCTCTGCCTCTTTCTCTCTCATATATAAATAAATGAATAAATATTTAAAAATGAGGGCTGGGGAGATGGCTTAGTGGTTTAGCGCTTGCCTGTGAAGCCTAAGGACCCCAGTTCAAGGCTTGATTCCCCAGGGCCCCACGTTAGCCAGATACACAAGGGGGTGCACACATTTGGAGTTCGTTTGCAGTGGCTAGAGGCACTGGAATGCCTATTATCTCTCTCTCTCTCTCTCTCCCTCTCCCTCTTTCTCTCTATGTCTGTCACTCTCAAATAAATAAATAAAAATAAACAAAAAAATGAATAAAACATTAAAAGTTTTACTAAAGCTCCATCTTTGCTTTGGTAGCAATTGAGTCCTCACATCTCTAATAAAGGAAACAATGATTGCTACTGAAGATAACCAGGCAGCCTGACAGAATTTATTTCCACTTTATCACATAGATCACATCACATAAGTCATGAAGTTAATCAAAAATCAAAAAGAAGAAGACGGAGGAGGAGGAGAAGAAGAAGGTGGCTGCTGGAGAGGTTGCTTAGTGGTTAAGGTGCTTGCCTGCAAAGCTAAAGGACCCAGGTTTGATTCCTCAGGACCCATGTAATCCAGATGCATAAGGTAGCACATGTGTCTGGGATTCATTTACAGTGGTTGGAGGCCCTGGTGCACCTATTCTCTCTCTCTCTCTCAAATAAATAAGTAAAAATAAAATATTAAAAGAAATCAAAAAACAATATAACAGTGACACATAGGCTATGGGGGTAACCAATTGACCTCTGACTGGACATGATGCTCACTCACTGGGAGCAAATTCATACGTGGTGCTGAGAATCAAGTCAGAAACCTGTGGTTTGGAAGGTCATCTAGTGGGAAGCTTCCACCTATCTTTGGCTAAAAGGAGTGAATATGCCTAGCAAAGTGTCTTCGAATGTATGTGTTTATCCCCTTGGCTAGTGAGTCTTTTTTTCAGATGGTAGCAAATGCTGGGGACCCAAGACAAACCAGTGTGACAAGTTTAAAGAGGCAACTGCCTGGCACAAGGTAAGTCCATTGATCACAACACAACTGCCTGGGTCCAGGAAACACTGAGCAGGCAGAGGCAGGTTATGTGTGAGTGCTGCTCTCGCTGCTACCCAGAGAGCCTTCCCCAGAGAGATGGCGGTAGACACTGAGGAGACTCAGAACTCCATCAAAGCAGAAAATCACAGGCTGCCTAGAGCTCAACACTAAAGGAGACTGATAACACACCCTCAAAGGCTCAGGACCATTGTGGAAGTGGGGCCAGGAAGACTGTAAGAGCCACAGGCTGGGGTGATGTACTCTGAGGCACTCTCCCCTCTCCCCACAGAGACTGCTACATTCATGATCTGACCATGTTTGCCAATAACCCCACTGAGGAGGGCCCTCAGTGGGAAGGGGTTGAGAGAGAGGCAACGTATGCGTATAACCCACTGGGAATACGATCAATTTGCAGTACAAATAAAATACTGCCTAATCAAAGAATCCAGAGGTAAAACACTTGCTGTACAAGCATTAGCACCTGAGTTCGGATACTCAGAACCCACGTAAAGCTGGATGCTACTGCAGGCATCAGTGATCCCGTGCCTATGGTGACGTGGGAGACAGAGATGGGAGAATCTTCCAGGAAGCTTGTGAGCCTGCTAGCCTGGTGAACGCAGTGCCAGGAACAAAAGTAGACCCTGCCTAAAACAGGGTAGAAGGTCAAAGCCAACATCAGGTTGTCCTCTGACTTCCATGCACACACCATGGTAAGCACATTGCACACACACGCACACACAGACACACAGACACACAGACACACACACACACACACACACACACACACACACACAAAAGAATCCAGAGGAATATCCTAGTAAGTAAGACTTTGGAGCCAATCAGAGCGTTGGCTAAATCCCTGTTCATTTTCTTAGCAAATGGAAGACTTAGCTTGAGGTTTGACAAGCTCATTTTTTAAATGGATATAGGTCTTGCAGGGTAGTTTTAAAGATCCTATGATAATGTACTTAAAGAGATTAGGTTGTTTGGCACAGAGTCAACTTCAATAAAGCATGGCTGTTATTGCTGTCAGAGCTGTTAATCATTGGGATGGTGATACCAAAACTGGCTGTAATTTTATTTTTACTAGTTTTTGAGAGACCCACATGCATTGGGAAAGAAGCTATTCTAGAGATTTAGAAACTCACCCAACAATCACTTTATCTTAGTCTGCTTTTGTGCTGCTGTAACTGAATTTTTGAGACTGAGTAAATTATTATGAGCAGAAAATGATTTTTCATACTTCTGAAGGCTGGAAAGCCCAAGGGCATGATGCCAACTTCTTATTGCTTCAATAGACTGCAGAAGACCAAACATCAGAAGAGTGCAAGGAGCTGAACTTGGCATTTTATAATGAAACCAACCATGCCAGTGAGGTGTAGAGTCCTTGTGGTTTAATCACCTTTAAGAAGTCCCATCTCCTAATATTGTTTTGGCAATTAAATTTCAAAATGAATTTTGGGGAGAAAAAAGTTCAAACCATAGTAACCTTCATATTATTTTTCAACTTATTAGTTAACAAGCTCAAGGAAGTTACTAAGCACTTGGGGTAGTTTGAATGATGCCCCAGTAGATTGAGGAGTTTATTAAAGTTTTAGTCCTCTAGCCACCTGGCTGGAGGAGGAGTCCCTGTGGGCAGATCCCAGGGTCCAGCCCTAACATGTGTTTTGGGGGCAGATCTGGACTTATAACCTAAGGATATGCCGAGTGCTTAAGTTCTGCTAAGGTTCTTAGAGTTGGGCTGGAGAGATGGCTTAGCGGTTAAGTGCTTGCCTGTGAAGCCTAAGGACCCCCGTTCGAGGCTCAATTCCCCAGGACCCACGTTAGCCAGATGCACAAGGGGACGCACACGTCTGGAGTTCGTCTGCAGTGGCTGGAGGCCCTGGCACGCCCATTCTCTCTCTCTCTCTCTCTCTCTCTGTCTTTCTCTCTCTGTCTGTTGCTCTCAAATAAATAAATAAAAATAAACAAAAATAAATTTTAAAAAAAGTTCCTGGAGTGTACTTACTTACGGTGATGGTATTTCTCTCTCTTTCTATGGACCTGTGAAAGAGGGCCAGCTTCTTCTGCCATTATGGAACTCCACCTGGATTTGTAAGCTTTAGTAAATCCCTTCTTCCCATGACTCGTGCCTGGTTTGGAGGTTCATCCCAGCAACGTGAAGCTGGCTGTGACAGGATTGATACTGAGAGTGGGGTGTTGTGAATGATGAATCTGGCCATGTGAATTTTAGTCTCTTGGAAATGTTCACTCTGCACTGTTATATGTTGAAAGCATATAACTTGCTTTGACATTACAGGACTCACAGCTAAGAGACAATCTTAAATCTCAGATATGAGACTTGGTACTTTGGAACTCTCTTAAGTTGGTAAAGACTACAGGAACCTTTGAAGTTGGACTGAATACAATTTACAATGTAGATGGTTATGAACCTATGAGACCTTCATGAGAGAGGACGTAATGTCAGGAATTTCAGTGGCTGTGGACATGCCCTTGATAGCAATACTGTGACCTCAGTCCCTTCCTGGTTCTGTCTTGGCTGCCTGGGTGCCACGAAGTGACCAGCCCTCCCCACCTGCTCCCGCCATAACGAAGTGAACCGCAACACCACGCTGCCAGAGCACCAGGCCGTGTGAAGACAGTCTGAGCCCTCGGAAACGCTGAGCCTAATGAACTCTTTATTTTGATAAGCTCTGTCTTGGGCATTTTGTCATAATGTTCCAAATATAACATATCAGAATAGGTTTAAAAATAAATATGATGTGATACCCATTTGGGACTTCCACATATAAAATATAATTTTAGGCAGAAAATAAACATCATGAAAGAGGATTAATAGAATATGGAACTAATATCATAGGAATGTATATCAAATGATTCTTCTGTGAAGGAATATGGGAAAGTTCTATCGTAGAGGTTATATCTTATTTAAGCCCCTCAAATAAGGAATGTAGACTTATAATTTAGATATGTTGGTATTAAGGAGAAAGTAATCAAGTGAATGAATGAATTATATATAGATTATTCATTCATTTATTTACTTCAAAATCTTCCCATAGTTTAAATACCTGTAGATAAGCCTTCATGGTGCTGTGAACACAAAATGTGAGGCTGAAGGTATGTCGGCTAATAATAAGTTTACAGGCAGAATGTGGAAGGCTTTAGATGTCAAACTAAAATATTTGGACTATGTTCAGGCTTTGTAGAGAAATTTCTTTTTCAAAAATCTAATTGAAATTAACAGCAAAAGCTAGTGGTCTTCTTGTCAATACAATTCTGCCTGGTCACGTTTCAAATGACAGAAGGAAGGAAGTCTGGGCACGAGGACATGCAGATAGGAGGCACTGCGGTGTGTGTGGAGGGAGGTAATTAGAGTCACCACCACAGAAAGAGACAAATGAATCATGCTACAGGATGTTCTCGGTCTCTTCATTCTGTGCCCACCTTCTGCATGGAGAAATTAATTTTAATAAGCAAAAATTAAATCCCCACGCTTGCCAACCTTAGAGCTACAGAGGTGTAAACATTTCAATTTAAAAATTGAACATGAAATAAATGGCAGGCTCTCATGCCAATAAAATATACATGTTAACACTCTACTAATTTTATGTTTTTCCATTCCAATGCAGTCTTGTCGGTCTGCTCCCATGTTCCTTGTATCTTCCTCGAGGAATTCCAATTGCTCCTCTCTTAAGCTTCAAATCAGTTGGCACGTTCTGAAACTCTTTTCAGAATTACAATCAAGAAGATATATCCTTCTAACATTCAATCAGGCCCATTCTCTGTGATACATTCTTGAAAAGGCTAATATTATGTCTATGAGAAATAGCCTTGGGTATGTCTTTTCATTATAAAAATATTCACCGAGATCATAACATTATTCAAGACGACATGAGAGTGTGCAGAACAAGCAAACAGCAAAAGGGCAGCTCGACAAGACAAATGTTTCCTCACACGAACATGCCAGTGCGTCCCGTTGTCTTTGAGATGTAGCAAGGATAGCGGGAAACACGAAAGGTTAAAGAAGATGCTTGAAGGGCGGAGGAGATGGCTCAGCTGGTCAAGTGTTTGCTGTGCAAGCATGAGGACGTAAGTTCAGCTCCCCAGCACCCACGTAAAGTCAAGCGTGTATACACACCTGCAAGCCCAGCATTGGTGGTGTGGAGACAGGAAGATGCCTTGGGCTTGCTAACTAGCTAATGTAGCAAAATCGGCCAGCTTTAGGTTCAGTGAAAAGATCCTGTCTCAAAAAGGATGGTGAAGAGCAGCTGAGGAAGACATTTGACAGTGATCTCTAGCCTCCCCACACGCACGTGCACAGCACCTGTAACAGGTGTGTGCCCCCCCCCACACATTTGCAAAAAGTACTTGAAAGGTTCACTCACAAACGACTATAAGTAAATGCACAGGGATGGGTAAGTACCAAGTTCACCACACCCACATTCCAAGGTGGGTCGTCTCCACCCCACCCCAACTCCACTCTGTTATTCACTATTCACTTGTTAAAATCAAGCACCTGGGAAGCACTTTGACTTGTCTTTCTATTAATCCCCCCATACCTACTTACTAAAACTTCCCTGGTTGCAGTGTGCTAACTACAGTGCTCCTGCTTTCATGTGGCATCAGCTGCTGTCCTCCCCAAGTCTGCACTAAGACAAGGTGCTTACCCCGAGCCAGGCTGCAGCTTCTGCTCTTAAGTGGAGTGGTTCCCCGAAGCACACAGGAGGACTCCAGTAAAAAAGGCTCAAGAGAAGCCTGTAGAACTTCCTGCTGCCATTGTGTCCTTTCTCTTATATATTTTGTTAAATAATAAATACACAGGGTTGTTATCTATGTATTTGCAAGGGGAGAAAAAGAGAGTGGGGGATGAGCACGCCAAGACTTCTTGCCACTGGAAACAACTCCAGATGCATACACCACGTTGTGCATCTGGCTTTTTGTGGGTACTGGGAGTCAAACAAAGGTTGTCAGGCTTTGAAAGCCAGCAAGCTCTTTTAACCACTGAGTCATCTCACCAGCACCATATAGCCTTTCTTAAGCTAATTCTTATTCACCTCCATGCACTTTCTACAGCTCGTCTCTCTCCACCTTTAGACTTGATAAGAGCGTTGAAGTAGGAAACTCAGTAGCGTCCCCCCACACCGTGAGCTGTCACTATGAGCCTTTCACACTAGCTGGCGGCCTTCAAGAGCATCACTTTGATATTCAAGTCACTCTTGCAGGAGAAGATTATATCGCAGTGTCGTTCATCCCAGGAAATTCTCTAAAATTCACAGCTCTTCTATAGAAAATATTAACCAGCAGTTTATACTCTAAGCCTCTGATAAGTAGATGTTAAATAAATACATTTAGAGGTAATGCTCTTGTAATGATAGTATTATATTAGTGAGTAGAGGAGACTTATCACTGAATTAAGTACAAATTAGTTGAAAGTACATTCTGTTCATTCTTTCTCTATAGTGTCTGACGGCTCTTTCCACAGTGGAACAAGGAATACACTGTTGAAACAAGAACAGAGACATCTTTATTTTTTATGAGCTCTGTCAAGGAATCTTTTCTAGGTAAATCTTTTCTAGGTAAATCTTTGATCAAAACAAAAGGTATGATCATCAAATATTCTTGAAAAGTTTATTCATACATTTGAGTCTATGCAATTACAAATGAGATAAATGTTTGATGGCAATTTTTTCTTAATATACCAAAATATGTAAGACACAACAAAATAATCACACACATACTTATATATTTAAGATATAACATGTTGCTGTCAAAGCACAAAATTGTAGCCAGGCGTGGTAGTGCACACCTAGCTTGAAAATCCAGCAAAAGTTGGAGAGATGACTCAGTGGTTAAAGGTGCTTGCTTTCAAAGCCTTAGGGTCCAGGATCAATTCTCCAGTACCCATGTGAAGCCAGGTGCATGTATCTAGAGTTGTTTGTAGTGGCAGGAGGCCCTGGCATCCCATACTCTCTCTCTCTCCCTCTCTCTCTCTCTCTCTCTCTCAATCTCTCAAAAAAAATAATAATAAAAAGAAATGTAGCACTTGGGAGATGGGGACAGGAAGATTGTGAGTTAGAAGCCAGCTGGGATACATAGAGACATCATGACTCAAAAACAAAAAAATAATAAAAGATAAAATTGGCTGTCATCATGAGAACAAATGACAAAAACCAATGCTAACAAGGATAGAATGCAGGTATAAGAACACTTATGTTCTATTGGAGGAAATATAAACTAGTGTGGACTCTGCAAATCAACATAGACGTTCCCTCAGGGCACTTGTTTGCCAGGCCTGCTGGCCTGGGTTCAGTTTCTCAGTCTCCACGTAGGCGGGATGCACAGAATGGCACATGTCTGGAGTTGTTTTGCAGTAACAGGAGACCCTGATGAGATCATTTTCATTTTCCTTCTTTAGCATGCTCTCTCTCTCTCTCTCTCCCTCTCATATAAATAAATAAAATATTTTTAAAGGACTGGAAAGAAAAATATCATATGACTCAGCCACACAACTCTTGGGTATATAGCTGAAGGAATTGAAGTCAGCACACCACAGAGATGTGTGCACATCCATGTTTATTGCTACACTATTCGCAATTCATGGAACTAGCCTAGATGCTCATCAGTAGATGGTGAAGGGATAAATACAACACACAAGTACTATTCAATGGTCATATCATTGAAAGGAAGATGATGGAACTGTAAATTACTATGTTAAGCTAAATAAGCCCAACTCAAAAAGGACAAATATCACGTTTGCTCTTAGACATAAAATCTAGATTGAAACATGCATCTACATGCATGCACATGGCATGAAAGCAGAGGGGGTATGACTTGGGGGTAGGAAGGGAGCAGGGGAAGGGGGACCAAGAAAGGATAATGGGAAGAATATGAGCAAAGTGCGATAATACAAATGCATGAAAATGTCGCAATGGGGCTGGCGAGGTGGCTTAGTGGTTAAGGCGTTTGCCTGCAAAGCCAAAGGACCCAGGTTCAATTCCCCAGTACCCACATAAGGGGGCACATGCATCTGGAGTTTGTTTGCAGTGGCTGGAGGCCCTGGCACGCCCATTTTTTCCTCTCTCTCTTTCCCTTTCTCTCTCATAAAGGAAATAAAAATGTGTTTTTTTAAAAGAAAATGTCACAATGAAACCCATTAGTTCATATAGTAACTTAAAAGTTAATAATGAAAAGGGAGACAAGGAAAAGGAAAGATTCCCTGCCCCGACTTGCATATAGACAGGGAGACGTGCTCCTAACACAGAATCGGTTCATGCCAGATGAATGCAGCACCATGCACAGGCGTCTCTCAGGGAGTGGAAAGATGTGCTGTTTTCCCTTCTCCGTAAGTACATCTGTGAAACGTTCCCACAAGCCTCTTGCCTGATACTACATATATGCCTATGCTGAACACTAGGGAATAAGGGCAAAAGAGAAAATCAAGACAAGTTTCATTTCAAGAACTTAATTGGCTTTCTCTGCAACCCTAGAATCAGTCGCCATGTCAAGTCTGTAAAATGGAATGGATGAGTATTCTAGTGGGCTGCACAGACAAACACAAGGGCTGGAAAAACACAGAGCAAATGTGGACCAAAGATTCAAAGCAACTCTCCTCAAAAGACAGCGGCAGGGAGACAGAGCCATAGTGGAATACCTGACTCCTTATCACCAGCTCACTCCACTGCGTGCGCATGGGTGTGTATATGTGGAAATAAAGGGGACCTCATGATCACGCTCATTAAAACTGGCCAGTATAAGCCGGGCAGGCATGGTGGTGCACGCCTTTAATCCCAGCACTCGGGAGGCAGAGGTAGGAGGATCACCATGAGTTCGAGGCCACTCTGAGACTACAGAGTGAATTCCAGGTCAGTCTCGACTAGAGTGAGACCCTACCTTGAAAAACAAAATACACACACAAAAAAACCCATATAGAAAACTTGGCTTCTCTCTCTCTCTCTCTCTCTCTTTTTCTCTCTCTTGATTTCTTGGAAGAACAGCAACTGAGTTTTAGTCTGGTGAAATTAATCTTGAGAATGAGTGATTTCATTTTGATTAAAAAAATACTTTTTTAATGAGAATTTTCATGCATGACCCCCATTACTTGTCTTATTTTCCTTAACTCACCCCATTCCACTGAGCCTCTTCTTTACCACCTGTCCCTTTTCTATTTTGATTTCTCTTTCTCTCTCTCTCTTTTTCTGCCCTTCTCCAGCATCTATAATGGGAATGTTGAGGGGCCCAATATTCTGCAGAGCTTGTGGAGGTAATAGCAGCAGTTAGGAGGTCATGAATATTCAATATGATCTGAACTGTTGCCCAGCACAGGAGCTTAATACAAATCAGGGCCTGCTATCATTTTTATTTAATAGTAATTACCAGACTTTCATTCACCATCTCCTTTTCTCCTTTGCTTCAGTTAATTTTACCCAATCCTTCCCTTTTCCTACCTCCAGGAACCTTCCTTCCCCTCTGCCCTGTATGCTCCACAGATGAGCATCAGAACAATTTCCTTGGTCTTTACCTCTTAGGTAGTCTTCACTTTCCTGCTTCACTTGAAATTTGATTGTGCACTGAAAACACAGCTTGGCTTTGATCCTGGGGCCTGGTGAATCAAAGCCTGCTTCAGGGTGTATGGAGGTAAAAAGCGCAACATAAGCCTCGCCTATCCGGTTTTAAATGTAGCAACAACCACCACCAACAACAACAACCATCAAAGACACCAGAGTTGTGTTAGAAGACTCGGATGCTCACTTAAACAGGTTCTCGGTAGCCATTAGCAGGAAATTTGAATAACTTTAAAATAGTACAAAATCCACCAAAGCACAAATATGTTTAATCTGTAAGTTCATCATTACATTAAAAACAATAACTGAAAACTGTCTAAGAATGCTAAAGAATCATTTTATTATTGTAAAAAAATTATGTTGAAAATAAGCATGCATTCAGGTGAACTGGTACAGCAAATATTGGATGCCAGGAAATTTCTGTTTATAAAAATATTCTAAGGAATTTCCAACCTCAGCCATGCATGATAAAGTAGCTGGGATTGAAGTAACCCTTCTGCCAAAAATAACTATGAAAGCTGGATAAAATATATAAATCAGCTGGTTGAAGGCACTGGCAAGAAACCAGCCCAGGCAGGACTTTCTCAGTCCCTGGGAGGGAAGCACATATGGTGAGCTCTCCATTCATGCTGTGGCTTTTTCTGAGGGCATTTTTCAAACTGTGATGAAGGGAGATCTCGCTCAAACTGAAAGTGACAGTCTTATTGGACTGAAAAATAAAACCAGTCTGAGTTCAGAATTGCCAAAATGGTTTGGAACTGAGCCTTAAAATATCAGACAGGAAAGGCATTGAAAAGTGGGTTTAAATGCCCCTCAACTCATATCAATGTCTCATGGTAAGAAAATATAAGACAAAATGAGCAAAAATAGTGGCAGGTGGATAAATGAAGTTAAATTGTCAGGGCTCTTATATTAGACAGTGACTGGTAGTTACTAATTTAAGATAGACTACAATAAAATATGGAACATATATAGTAGACTTCAATGAAAATCAAAGAATAATTGTTTAATACAGAGCTCTATTAGTTACTTTTTGTATTCCTATGAACAAATGCCTGGCAAGAACCCACCGAGGGGAGGAGCAGTTTATTTTGGGTCACAATGGGAGTGGCTCTTGGTTGTGGCAGCTGGAGTGTGAGGACTGCTTTGCTCACATCTCAGCAGATGAGGAAGCAGACTGGGGAATTCTAGCGTTCACCTTACTTTCTCCTTTTCCCTCTTTTATCTAGTCTAGGGCCTCAGCCCATGGGCTGGTGTCACAGTCAGAGCTTTTCTTCCATTCTTAGTTAATCATTGCAAATGCACTCATTGACAAACCCAGAAGTTTGTCCCCCAAGGAACTCTAAATCCAGCCAACTTGACAATGGAAATTATCGATCACAAGAACTAAATATCCAGCAGAGGAAAAATTCAATAATCAACAATAACTGAATGATCTAAATTAAAGAAATAATCAATAAAGAGTCAAAAACAGATAAGACATGAAATGTAAAAGGACCAAAGATTTCAATTAAAAGAGAAAACGCTCAGGGAAAGAAGAGGGATTCAGTGGAGAGAGGACTCAGGAGGGGAAAAGAGAAGATGGCGGGAGGGGATTATGATCATGGTATATTGTCTGTATGTACAGAGGTTTCCAATAAATATATAAGAAAGAGAGAAGAGACTTCAGACTGAATTTTAGAAAGAAACAAAGATTAATATCCAACTAAATGTTCAAAAGACGAATATCCAACTAAATGCTAGTTGTAAGAGATAGTCCTTAAATATGAGGAAATAGATAACCTAAAAGAAAAAAAGGAATAGAAAAATACAAGATATGCAAGTACCAAGAGAAGTATTATTTGTTTTATTAATATCAAGTCAGACTTCAAGAGAAATCAAATGGCATTCAAAAGTGATAAAAAAGATTTAGCTAAATAAGAAGGTAAAATATTCCTAATTCTGCATGGCCTATCATAAGGAGGCAAGAGAGGGACAAAGCCACAAACATAGTAGGAAATATCACTGACAGGATAGTCCTATGAGAGAATCAAAAACAGTAAGAATTTAGAATACTAAAACACTGTGATCAATCATTCTCACTAACTGACAGGTGGACACTACAGCCAAGAACTGCAAAGCACACTATGCTTTCCAATGCGTATGGACATGCACCAAAACAAGCCTAAGCAAAGTGTACTCATTTTTAAGAATTGAATTAAAGGGCATTTCTGATCACTAAAGGTTGGAAAAAATTTTGAATTAAGACTACACTGAAAAGCATACACTAAAGTGCTGACAAATGCTATCATAAAATGATTTGCTTTTCAAGGACCATCTCCTAAACATCTTTTGGAATGCTTTAGAGGAAGCCTACAGACAGTCTCCATTTCAAAAATAGATTGCTCCAACCATAGCTCTAGCAATTATTAAACTTATAGTTTTAAAGAACTATGAAATATCAGAGCTTTTTTTTTCTTTATTTGCTAGTCAATAAGTTGGTTAGCCATAATTTTTAGGATGTTCCTACAAAGCACTAGACTTCTAAGTGACAGCTAAGGAACTTGACTTCTTGCAAGATCACATACAGCCTGAACTTCCGGTTTAACTTCCGGCTTGCATTGCTTACTCTGCTTATGAGTCCCTTGAGGAAGACCTGGAGTTCTCAGGGAGACACAGCTCACTATGGTGGCCATCTCTCTCCTGTGCTCAAGTCAGGTTTTCCAGGCCTTTCGTGCTAAGTCCCAGAGAAGACCAGACAAAGTGGCCCATCCTGTGTGCACAGAGCTTGGATCACAGCTGAGACGCTGGAAGTTTAGAAATTAAAGGACATTGACCTCAATCTTGCCTATCTGTTGATCTGGAAAGAAACATTATCTTTACTACCCTGGACGGCAAAATTAATCTGCCTTTTGTTGCACATGCAGAACCTACCCTTATCAGCCAAATCTGTTTATCATGGAGACATACTTGAAAAGATATTCCAGAACAAAGCTCTAAATATGTCTGCGCAGGAAGCCAGAGATCTGCAGAGAATCATTTCCCACCAGTACCTCAGTAAAATTATAGTATAAAAATAAATATATAAATATAATTATAGTACAACTGAAGTGCAACCAGCTCTGTACTGGTGTTTATCCTGGCTTCAAAGGTCGAAATTTTAAACTCTTCAACACTTTGATCAAAAAACTAGTATAAAATGTTCACTCACCAAATTTAACTATTTTTAACAAGAATAAACACATCTAATTATACTGGAAGACACTATCTCTCAAGAGTAAGTTGCTATCTTTTTGTTTTGTTTTTATTTATTTATTTTTTTATGAGGTAGAGCCTCACTGTAGCCCAGGTTGACCTGGCACTCACTCTGTAGCCCCAGACTGACCTTGAACTGACAGTGATGCTGCTACCACCACCTCCCAGAGTGCTGGGATTAAAGGTGTGCACCACCACGCCTGGCAAGTTGTTATCTTATTACACCAACAGTGATTTAATAATAAAGAAGAGATGTTTATTTCTATTGTCTTAATCACTCAGCAATCTACTTGGCAAACCCTTCTCTTGTAAAAGAGGTCAGAACTCATGCACAGGGCAAGGGGATTTAGGAGTAGGAAGGAGGAAATCAGGGAACAACAACAACAAAAAGAAAAGTGTCCTTTAACTGGATGAAGTGCATGCTGAGAGGTTACACTGGTCTGGACTTGAGGAAGATGGGCCATTTAACTTTCCTGGACTTTGTTAGCCTTATTCTAGTGACTCACCTTAACTGTAAGAAACTAAACCTCACTGTGTTCCCGTCCAGGAGAATTTCTAAGAGCACCTGGAGGACGTTTCACAAGTGCTGCTCAAGTCTGCTCCTGCTGTGGTCCACCTCTTACTAACCACAGGCTCCCAGTGCGTACTGGAAGATTTCGGGGACCCCAGACCTCCCACCACAGCAGGAGTCTGGGGCCCACATCACACAAAGCCTCATCATGTCACGTTGCTACATTAGCTTTCTACTGATGTTTGGCAAGTTACCACAAATGGAGTGACTAAAACAACACGAAATAAGTGCCTCACTTCTGCAGATTAACGTGTGACATAGTTCAGGAGAATTCTGTGCAGGGGGTCTCGCAGGGCTGGAACAAAGGTGTCCACTGGGCTGGGCTTTGATCTGGAGCTCCTGAGAAATCCTGCTCATCCTGACTGCGTCCACTATGGTCTGGGGCCCATGTTTCTTTGCCGGCCGTCAGCCAGGGACTCTCTGCTCCTTAGGCCACCTGCATTCCTTGGCACCAGGTCCCTTCTTTAGTCCAGAATAGTGCACCAAATCCCCCTGAGCTTTGCATCTCTCATTTCCGTTTTGTTCCTGTTTTCAAACAATTCTCTCCCTTCAAGGAATTCATCAAGCCTACCTCAATAATCACCATACTTTACGATCAGTCAACTTGGAACTTTAATTGCAACCTGCAAAATTTCATCAAAGAAGTATCTAGATTAGTGTTTGGCTGAGAAACCAGGAGAGGGAGGACATCTTTAGATTCCTCACCACTGTCCTGTGGAGTCTAGCCTGTGTCACTCCTTTGTCCCACCACAAGACATCACTGTTGGCACATTTATACGTGAAAGATTTTAGAACATCAGATGCTGACATCCATTCTTCTCTACAGTTTTTTAAACTTCCTTTTTCTGTTTTTTTCTTGTTTTGTACTTTTGCTTTTAAATATTTTAACGTATTTATTTACAAGCAGAGAGAGAAGGAGAGGAAAGAAAGAGGGCACCCCAAGGTTTCTTTCCACTGCAAGGGAACTCGAGATGTGTACACCACTTTTGCATCCGGCTATGTGGGTGCTGGGAATTAGACCCCAGCTGGCAGGTTTTGCAAGCAAGTGCCTTTAACCACTGAGCAGCCTCCCCAGTTTTCCACAGGTTTTTAAGCACAAACTTGATGGGATCTAAAGTGAAAATCAAATAAAAGTGAAAACCTTGGCTCTATTTTCAGAATTATATCCACCCAGAAAAATGAGGCCTTGCTAGAGGGTTAAATCTTTGGGTCAAATACTTTCTCAGTAATATGCTTAGACTTTCAGAAAAAATAGTCTTCAAGGGAAATGGTCTTCCGGGTTCACCAAACATGCCTGGATCTGTCTGAGTTCTCCTTTAGTCTCCAGCCTGTCTTCCTGCCATGTTCACGTGGTTTTGATATGAAATCTGCAAGCTCCAGTCCTTCGGAACATTGTGCACTTAGCTGCTGCTGCTGGAGAAACAGAGCGTGCTTCCTGGGTAACGGCCAACTGTCGAACCTGTAGTTGAAACTAATGGGGATTTATGTTTCCGTAGTTTTCTCAAAGGACAAGCCTTAGTTTTTGTGCTTGAAAAAGGGGAGGCAGATTATCATTTCCAACATATTTCCAAACAGGACAAGTTGAAAAATACTCAGCCTCCCTCTATCTCCACAATGGTCTGCAGGTCCCAAGTGAAGAAAAAGGTAGGCCTTGTTTTTTATGTATACCCTAGAAAATGGGAGTACCAAACAGGGATGCAATTGATATTATGGAAAGTATGTTGGCAATCTTTTAAAAATATTTTATTTGCTGGGCGTGGTGGTGCACACCTTTAATCCCAGCACTTGGGAGGCAGAGGTAGGAGGATTGCCATGAGTTCGAGGCCACCCTGAGACTACATACTTAATTCCAGGTCAGCCTGGACCAGAGTGAGACCCTACCTCAAAAAACCAAAAAAAAAAAAAAATTATTTATTTATTTGTTTGTTTATGAGATAGAAAGAAGCAGAGAAAGAGATAGAGAGAGAGAATGCATATGATCTACAGACATCCAGCCCTATGTGGATGCTGGGGAATCAAACATAGGCGGTCAGGCCCTGCAAGCAAGTAGCTTCAACTGTGAGGCACCTCTCCAGCCCAGTAATCTTTATTTATTTTTTTTATTTAAGAGTGACAAACAGAGAGAGAAAGAAGCAGATAGATGGAGAATGGACACACGAGGGCCTCCAGCCACTGCAAATGAACTCCAGACGCATGTGCCACATTGTGCATCTGGCTTATGTGGATCTTGGGGAATTGAGCCTTGAACCGGGGTCCTTAGGCTTCACAGGCAAGTGCTTAACCGCTAAGCCATTTCTCTAGCCCCAGCTCAGTAATCTTTATTGTCAACTGAATTGAGAAACACCCAAGAATATTGCAAAGCACACCTCTAGGTATATTGATGAGTGTGTTCTGATGATGATAAAGGAAGGGGGTGAGGTTCTTCCTGAATGTGGGCTGCACCTTCCCCTAGACCACAGGCACAGATTTTACTAAAGGTGGACAGGGAGAGCATGGCCTGCCAGAGCACACCCCCTCCTTGTCTCCTTTCTTCCTGGCCTCCAAGATAGGAACTGCTCTGCTCTGACATCATGCCTTCCCCACCATGATGGAGAGGAACCTTTGAATCCACAAATCAAAATAAATCCTTCCTTTGCTGATTCTCCTCAATGATTTGTGTGACTAACAGAGGAAGGAGTGAGTTTGTCATCTTCTTCGTTTAGTGCAGTTTGATCTGCACTAAACTACAGGCAGCCCACTGTGAACTCTAACTGAGAAGTGAAGGAGCCAGGTGTAGATGTAAGAGTTCAAGGCCTGTAACCCTTTACAAATATATGTTTGATGGTCACAGGCACCAGATGACAGTAGGACTAGCATGAGGACCCACTCTGAATAGTACATGTTGGGTTTTTTTTTTTTCAAAGCCTAAAATCTACTTATTTCTATTTATTGTCTGTTTAAAAATCAAGTCTGTTTTTACTCTGCCTTAAAACAACTAACAACAAACATTGACAAAGTTGTGGGGGAAAGAGGAACCCTTGTTCACTGTTTGTGGGAGTGTAAAATTGTACAGTCACTATGGAAATCAGTTTTGGAAGTTTCTCAAAAATCTAAACATAGATGTGACTATTTGACCCAGCTATGTCGCTCCTGTACACATGTCCTAAGGACTCTTCAATTCACCGCTAGCTCAGCTGTGGTGTGCCTGCTCTGTCCACAGGAGCCTTGAGATGGAATCAGCCCAGATGCCCAGAAACTAATGAGTGGATCATGAAGACTGGGTAAACATGCACCATGGGGTTCTAATCAGTGGTAGGTAAAAATGAAATCATGAGGTTCTCAGGAAAATGGTTGGACCTGTACAAAATTATACCAAGTGAGGTAACACAGGCTCAGAAAGACAAATGCCACATGGTTTCTCTCATGTGCACTTCCCAACTTGGAGTAGTTTCATTTGTTTGTAAGTTGTAGTAGGCATCAGTAGTACTGAGCAGAAAGTTAGAATGAAGGCTGGAGAGGTGGCTTAGCGGTTAAGGCTTTTGCTTGCAGAGCCTAAGAGCCCACATTCCACTCTCCAGATCTCATGTTAGACAGATGCACAAAGGTGAGGCAAGCACAAGGTCGCAACTTACCACAAGGTGGCGCAAGCTTCTGGAGTTTGATTTCAGTGACTGAGGCCCTGGCACACCAATCCTCTCGCTCTCTCTTTCTATCTAAAAAAATAATTAATTAATTAATTAAAAATTAAAAAAGAAAGATCAGAGGAGAGAATAGTAGACAGGCAAGTGGAGGGACAGCATAAAGCTCTGGGAGGGGGGAGCAGGGGGCAGATGGGAGGGGAGAGGTAGGGCACAGAAACACTAAAGATGGTATGAAGAAGTATGGAAATTACTTCTTAGTTAGCTAATTAAAAGATATAGTTCTCTTAAAAAGAGAGATAAAGAATGTGTGTGTGAGGGAGAGATAGGTAGAGTGTGCTGGGGCAGAGAAAGCTGTACCCTAAAGCCGTAGGCTGTTACTGGTAAATACCAGTGCTTGAAATGGGTTATCCCCCCCACAGTGAGTGGTTGGTCAGGGAGTCCCATAAGGCTCCCAAAACAATGCAAGCCATCGCCAAAGCACTTGTTCACCCATCAGAACTAGATGATAAGACCCTATT
Source organism: Dipus sagitta (assembly GCA_036346955.1). Classification (NCBI taxonomy): domain Eukaryota; kingdom Metazoa; phylum Chordata; class Mammalia; order Rodentia; family Dipodidae; genus Dipus; species Dipus sagitta. The sequence continues at coordinate 173,461,126 of CM070774.1, forward strand.
ACTGAAGACTAAGATGGGAGCCTACTGGCTAGGTAACACCGTGCTGAAAAGTGCTATGCAAGCTGTTGGGGGAATAAAAGTCACTAACGTAAACAAACAGTAGATACTGCAAGCTGCAAAATCAACCAGGCAGGCAAAGAGGTACCCACTGGTGCAATAGTGGCACAAAGATTATGGGGGTAATCAATTGTTCTCTGACTGGACATGAGGCCTGCTCCTTGGCTTGGAATTCATGCCTGGTGCTGAGAACCAAGTCAAAAGCCTATGACTTGGAAGGCCACAGACCCTAGAGGGACTCTTCCACTGTTCTCTGACTAAATGGAGAGGTTATGCCCATCAAAAATTCTTCCAAATGTCTATGTTTATTCCCTTTGATCAATGATCCTTTCACTCTTGATTAGAGAATCTGCTTTTTACAGATGGCAGCAAATACCAGAGACCCAAGACTTATCAGAATGACAAGAAGAAAAAGCCAAGTGCCTAGCGTGAGATGAGTCGTCTCCATCCGTGCTCCAGGGTCCAGGAAACCTTACAGGGGAACCGGTGTGCTGCACATGAACGCTGCTCTCACTGGTGGCCAGGGAGATTTCTCCATGGCAACAAACACTGAGGAGACTCAAAACTCATCAATGTAGAAAATAAGAGGCTGCCTGCAGCTCAACACTCAAGGAGACTTCTGACATGCTCCTGAGGCTCAGGGAACATTATGGAATGGTGGGGAGGGGCAGAAAGAATGTCAGAGACACTGGCACTGGGTGGGGAGATGTATTGTGAGTCACTGCCCTCTCCCCAGGAACTGCCTGGGTGCATTCATGACCTCCCACTGAGGAGGGCCCGTAGTGGTTCAGGGGCAGGGGAACAGGGCACAGGGCAGATAACCTGATAGGAATATGACGAATTTACAGTATGTTCACATATTAAAGTTCGCAATAAAATTATTTACAAAATCATAAGTAAAGGTCTCTCTTGTGTCTTATCATCTGAAAAAATAAGTAAATGACAATAGTCATGAATTTGCTTACTGTATTATAGAAATTTTAGGGAGCTTTTCCATTATACTAGTCATTTGATGCACAGTAGATAAACCAACAAAAAGGCAAAGAGGAATTTAATTTCAGGTTTTATTCTCCTTTGATGATTCTCAAGATTATTTATGTGGGAGAAAATGACGTATCTATAAATATTCCAGGTTTATATTATCCCCTCCCTGAACGATTCCACAAAAGAAGCAGGTTATCAGGAAAAATAAAAAGAGATTCCCCTCCATGGCTCTGTCTCATGATCTCAGGACAAGGAAGGAAGGAGATGCCACATACAGGGCCATAATTCCTGGCAAAAAGAAAGGAAGTCACCTCACATGCCTACTTAGTATGTATATTTGAGGAAAGAGGTCAGAAAAGAGAAAATTAAGAGCGTTTATTGATTTTTTTTTTTTTTTTACTCACCAATGGAAGCAAGATAATGTAAGAAAGACATTGAGCTCAAAGAACGACTGGTCAGTTTGGAAAAATTAAAATAAAGGGAATGGGAAAGTACAGAAATCCATGGGCTTTCTGGATGGAACGGTTAACTACTTGTGTACTCTGAATCACAGATTTTAAAATAGACGAAGCTAGTTGCCCTGTTGAATAGAGTGAGTCACCTTCTAGCAAAAAGTCCTATCTAGAGTGTGGTTTTCCCACTCCAGTCTGACAGCTCCAAGGTTGATAGCACTGAGCTAAGTGGGTCAGGAAAAAAAGGGTACTGAAGAACTATATATGGGGGGGGGTTCAGATTTAGTAGACATATGGAAACGACAGAAAATGAATAGGTAAAAAGATATGAAATTTTTGGGAGAAATATATTGCCAAGTCCCAAAAGTCTAAAAACAGGAAAAAAAAATTTTTTTTTTTTTAACTTGAGTTACCAAGTTTCATGAGACAGCAATAATCTGATCTCTGTGTCATAGCCAGGGAGATTCATTCCCAACACCTCACCTCGTTCAGAGGAAGGCATGAAAAATGAGATCCTTGGAAAAAGTTGCTTCCTGGATCCTCAGAAAACAACAGAAAGAAGATACTTTAGGGCTGTAGAAACTGATCAATCAGATGACTTCTTCTCCCCCAACACTGTGTGGCTCAGTGGGATTTTACAATGGCGACAGCCTAATGATTTTCCAATAGGGTATCTTCCGTTTGACTATTTTTTTTTTAAAGCACGAATACTTATTGGGTTTTCTTTTCCTTGTTGTATTGTTTTCCTAGGAGAAAAATCTGGGATTTCATCCAGGCTGTCACTGTTGCTAGCTTCAAGGCCAAAATGACCAAATGGTGGGCCACCGTCCCCTTTAGTAATAGATGTACATCTTCATTGTTCTATATGTATCAAAAAGATACATTGGGGGCTGGAGAGATGGCTCAGTGGTTAAGGTGCTTGCTTGCAAAGCCAAAGGATCCAGGTTTGACTCCCCAGGACCCATGTAAGTCAGATGCACAAGGTGGCACATGCATCTGGAATCTGCAGCAGCTGAAGACCTTGGTGTACCCATTTTCTTTCTCTCCATCTCCTCTTTCTCTCTCTCTCTTCTCTCTCTCTCTCTCAAATAAGTAAATTAAAATTAAAAATATTTTAAGAAATATAGTGAGCTGGAAACATGGCTCACTGGCTATGGTGGTTGCCTTCAAAATCTAAGGACACAGGTTTGATTTCCCAGTATCCACATAAAGGCAGATGCACAAGGTGGCCATGCATCTAGAGTTCATTGGCAGTGACTAGAGGCCCTGGAGTACACATTCCTTCTCTCTCTCTCTCTCTCTTTCTCTCTTCTCTCTTTGCCTCTTGTTCTTACTCTCTCTGAAATATATATACATCTTTTGGCTATTTTTTTTTCTCTTCATGGGCATAGACTTAAACTATACTTCTCAGTCTTCTTACAAGTAAGTTGTAACATATGACTAATTTTCCCCAGTGTAATGGGAACAGAAATGTCTCTTCTGGGAGGGAGGCAGATCTTCACACCATCTACTCACATGGGCAATCGCAGAGATCCTTCGTGAAGATATCAGAGCTATGAGGCAGAGGTGAGGGACAGAGAGTCTTCCAGAAAAGCTGCCTGACATCTGTATGAAAGTTTGTGAATGAAATAACTTCAGTGTGTTCAGAGGCAGATTAGCTAATTGGCCATTACTCTGTTGGTAGCCCCTGTGAGGGGTATCTCTTTTCCTACTTGAGATGATGACCTTACCAAATTCTGTTTCCCCAGAACTTGGAGGTGGAATATATACTAAGTCAGTTTGCCCAGGAAACACAAGCTATAAATGTACATGTTATTACTGATGAAGAACTGGAGCTTGGGCTGCAGAGGTGACTCAGCAGTTAAAGGCACTTGTTTGCAAAGCCTGATGGCCTCCCTTCAATTTCCATCCACCTACCTAAAGCCAGGTGCACAAAGTGGCACATGCTTCTGGAGTTTGTTTTGCAGTGGCAATAAGCCCTGCTGTGCCCATTCTCTCTCTCTCTCTCTCTCTCTGTCTCCTCTCTCCTTGCAAATAAATAAGAATAGTAGATCAAAACTGGGTAGGCAGCCAGTCCCCACCTCCCACAAAGTGAACAATTGTTTCCTTTACTCTAAGTGGGAGATGTCCTTGGGCCTGGGGATCTGGGAATCTGGGTTTTGCCTAATCCCCTTTTCCTGAAACCTGCTGGGAGGAAGATGAGGATAAGTTTAGTGAGTGCCTGAACATATGGCACAGGATCTGGGTTCTCCTTATCTCTTATTCCCGAAAGGAGTTTTCTGTTCCTAGAAATTTGACTGGAAGATGTGAATAAGATTATAAAACACCTGGCATGGGAACTGCACTGATCAGCTCAGCCCCATCAAGTAAATTCCCATAAAAGACCCTGCTCAGAGTCACCACGGCGGGTTCTTGTTCCCCATTCCAGGGATCCCCTCATACAAGAATCCCACCTTCCTTCTTTCTCTTAAGCTCTGTAATGCAGTGTAAGCCTTGCCTGTGGGTTTCATTCACTGAGGACATAAGAACCCATAGGCTACTGACTCAGTCAAAGTTTGTGTGACCATAACCATCACCCAGCACCCTAACTCCAGAGGTACAGCCCAGCCAAGAGCTGAGGAAGGCTCCTCTCTCAAAGACACTCCAGGTTCCCACAGCCAATGACAAGTCAGTGCCACACATTACGCAACGGAGAGGCAAAACAGTGGAGAAAAGCAAACCACTGTATTTTTGAACAAGCCAAAATATAACACAAGCTAAGTTTGGGGGATGAACAAGAGAATAGGTCAAAGTTTCAGAGAAAGAACCATAAGTATGTGGTCCTGTATGGCAACCGCAGAGGTACACGGCTCAGCTCTCCCGTGAGAAATGAATTCACAGGCTCTCAGCACCTCCAAGACGAGCCTTTGCCTCTGAGCTAAGGGTCGGTCCTCCTTGCATGACCAGTCAGTGGCTGAACCCACTGTGGGTAGAAGGTGATGGCCATGTGTGGCTAACCAGAGCTCCTTACACTCAGACTTTACTCCGGATCCCTCTGTTGGATTGCCAGGGCTTCGTGGCTCTGCACGGTGGTTTGAGGCTCCCCAGTCCCTCTCTGACTTCTTCATGCCTGCCTGCCACAAGGCATAGATGTCCTTCGGAATCCGAAGGCTTTTCTGGTCTGTGCCTGCTCTCTATTCTTATCTCTCATGGGCATCTTCTCCCGATCAACATTTAGCACTTGTCAGTTTATTTCCGTTCTGCTTCCCAGCTGCTGTGCAAATTCCTCCAAAATGAGATCCTCCCTCCTGGCGAGGAAGGAGGCTTGAGACTCAGGAGGTCAACAGGCCGGGGACAGCTGAACCTTAAAAGGTCACACAGGCCACTCCCCAAGGTTACAGAAGCAGTAATCTAAGGCTCGGGGCTGGGAAGAGACTCTGGGAGCAGCGGAGCTGCCTGAGGTCACGCAGTCAGAGATGCAGCTTCCGTGAGCTGGGCTGCCTTCCGTGATGCAGCTAGCTGCCTTTGAGTTACCCACGCTCCTATAAGCACCCCTCACCTGCCGTCTGTAAGGAGCCCCCGTGAACTCACCGGCTCATCCTTTGGCCTGACGCCTGTGCCCTATTTGGGGTGAATAGATGTGTCTCCACATCTCCCCTCTTAAAGGTTCATGTGACACCATCATTCTTGAACCTGAATCGAAATAAAGACTTGTAGAGCCCCTAAGTATTAAAAAGATATGGTGTTTCCATGTATGTTTACACATCTTGTAATGTTTATAGAGATGAAATATGTATTAAGAATTTCCAAAATAAATCTGATTTTTTTCATAATGACTCTTTCCTTGACATTTTGTCACTTTTTTAGCTATTAAATTTTGAGTTTTGTTATCTTTCTTGAGCCTTAAACAAATGCTTATTATAACCACTTGGTAAACATGTAATTACTCAAACCTTAATGGGTTAAAGGCCAAAATGAATTTGTACTGGGAGATGGGATGGGCATACTAATATTTTTCTATTGCTATGCAATATTTTACCTAAACTTTGATGTCTGAGAAGAACGTATTTTTATTATCTCCTAGTTTCTGCAGGTAAGGAGTCTATATCTGACTAACTTGATCTTCTCTCTGAGTCTATGTCATCTTGTTTCAATAACTGACAATGAAATGAACACATGGGATATACTTATGTAACAACACAAGGGAAATTAGTAGCAAATTAACCTTGGAAGTTTGGGTAACCATCCTTAAGAGAGGTCCATTTTTGGTGCTCTGGTGCTGACAGCCTCTAAGATGGGGCTGCTGCTCCTGATACTGACTTCTGTGTATAATCTCCTCATGTTCCTCAATTTAATCAGTGGATTGTGGAAACATTGAAAGCACATGCCTCCCATTTTCAAGGTAGAAAACGTTGTGACCCTTATCTTTCTATTGATTTTGTTGATGTTGTTGTTGTTGAATTGTCAACTTGCCTGCTTATTTTGTGGCATTAGGGATCCGACTCAGGGTCTCTCACACTTCATAAGTACTCCATCACTAAGCTCAATCCTGAGCCCTCAACCTTTATAGCTCTGCTTTGAGGAAACAGGTGCAATGTCCGAGAGGCCCTTATGGCAAAGACGTGATGGCTACTTCTGGACAAGAGCCAATGAGGAGAGGAAGCACTTACTCCAACAACCAAATGTCCTACCTGTGTCTTAGAAAAAAATGATCTTCTTGTAAGCCCTCCCCTAGGCAACAGCAGTTTTACAAGCCATACAGGCTATACTTTGGCTGAGCAGGTGAGTTAAATGTTATCGAGGAGCAGATGAAGAAACCAAAAACTCCTAACAGCGCAAAGCTCTTTAGACCCAGTGGCTTGACTGCCAAAGTAATGAGTTGAAAGTGTGTGGAAGACCAGCGTAGCCATGGCTCTGCTGGAGTGATTGGGAACCGCATCGTCGGTGACACGCATCACTGCCTCCGCTGGTACTGGTGCTGCAACCAAGGGAGCTTCACAAAGAGCTGTTACCTCCAGGCCCATGACCCTTCCCTACCTTTGTTCAACAGGAAGATGGAGTGAGGCAGCTTTATAGGCTAGCGTTAGAATTCCATAGCTTTTCTAAACTGGAGGAATGAGGGGGACTCGTAGGGAGAGGGGTGAAAAATGGAAGGCTAAAGGGACATAGGGTGGAATCTGCTGAAAGCACATTATATAATTGTATGAGAATGTCCTTATATAACCCAGTACCATGGGCAATGAGTGAATGCCAGTGGTAAAAAAAAATTAAAATAGAATTTAGGAATTTTATTACGTTTTACTCACTGATCTGTTAGGTAATGATGCCTCCTTGATGATGTAATGCTCAGGCCAGCAGAGTCTAGAACCCTAGCTGTAGATGTCAGGAGCGCGGAAAATTATTCGTAGCCACAAAGCATTCCTATCAGCATCCACTTTTTGGTTCTTCCATTTTCGCTCTTCCTATCACCATGAAGAAATATCCACTACCACCGTGAGGAATGCGTGTGCTTTAGACTTCCCACTGGCTTTCTATCAGGACTGATTCTGCTGAGGACGTTCCACAGGCCCCAGCTTTCTGAACCTTTCAGAACGTGTGTGGGCTAACAAGGCTCCCGCCTATGGGATCCTGATGGAATGCCACTAATCAGAGCCCCGAGGCACAGGAGTTGGTGGCTACCTGGGCTACTCCTTGACCTTAGCTGGAGGATGACTTCTGCCCCTGCTCTTTATTTCCCAGCCTGATTTCTTTTTCTTTAGGATAATTATTAAATTATTATATTTATTGAATGTTGTAGTCAGGTTCACATTGTGGATAGAAAACACCCAACCAAAAGCAGCTTGTGGAAGAAAAGAAAAGGTTTTTGTTGTTGTTGTTGTTGTTGTTTTTTGTTTACCAATTCAGGGGAAAGCTCCATGATGGCAGGGAAAATGATGGCATGAGCAGAGGTTGTACATCACCTCCTGGCCGACATCAGATGGACAACAGCAACAGGAGAATGGGCCAAACACTGGCAAGAGGAAGATGGCTATAATACCCATAAACCTGCCCCCAACAATACACTGCCCCCAGGAGGCTTTGATTCCCAAATTGCCACCAGCTGAGAAGATAGCATTCAAAACACATAAGTTAATGGAGGGCACCTGAATCAAACCACCACATTCTGCCCCTGGTCCCCATAAACTGATAACCATCCATCATGTAAAATATAGTACATTCAGTCCTACCCTAAAAGTCACCATAGTTCCTATCAATCCCAATGCTGTTCAAACATCTCCATAGTCCAAGAACTCTTAACTGTGCTGTAAAACCAAAAATAAATAAATAAATAAATAAATAAATAAAATTAAAAAGAAAAAGAAAAAGAAGAAGAAAAAGAAAAAGAAAGACACCAAAAAACTCATAATGGCACAGAATAAACATTCACATTGCAAAAAGATGGCGCTGGGCATAGTAAAAAAAATATTCAAGCATTTCAAGATTTAAAACAAACAGGACAAACATCAAACTCTGTAACTCCAAGTCCAATAACTCTAACCAGTAACAAGTTGCCAAGTCCAACAATTCTAACCAGTGATGAGTCTCTGGAGTTTCAATTCCGCCCCTCCAGCTAGACTACTCACAGTCCCAGAAAACCTCATCCAGTGCCGACAGCTCTCCTTGGCAGCCATCCCATAGACCTGGCATCTCCATTGGCCCCCCACTGCAACCCACGGTTTATCCTCATGGCTTTGTCGGGTCTCCATGCAAGTAATCCAACCAGCCTACTTCACACTGCCCATGGCCATTTGCAAAATACAAAACCATGTTGCAAATTCTCTTTCCCACATTGGTTATACTCCATAATACTAGGTGTACTGCCAATTTGTCAATCTAGGGGGGAATAAAGAAGACTTTGAAGAACACGACACTCCTTCAACATTCAATCCTCTTCAAAATACTCTGCATCCTTTCTATTGTTCCAATGAAGGTCAGCTGACCAGTTTCAGTGGTTGTAATCTCTCATACAATTGCAGTTGATCAGGCAGCAATTTCAGGCCAAAGATTTCATTTTTTTTCTGCCATATCCTTCTGCTCACAACAGTCCATTTCTACACAATGCAACCCTGCACAACTTCTCATAACACGGGCATAACAGCAAGCCTCTCACACAAACTGCTAGCCCAGTCCAGGCAAAGCTCCTTCTCACCCTCACAAACCAAACCTCACAGTCCATAGTTCTTACTGCATTCAGCTCTTTCAACGCTGACCAGAATGGTCCATGAAGCTGTACTTACAGCACTGCAAGGTATCTCTTAAGCCAAGACTTCAAATCCTCCCACATTCCTCTCAATAAACAGCTCCGAAAGGCCAAAAGCCACACAGTCAGGTTTCTAGCAATAATGACCCCACTCTCTCGGTACCAGTATTACTTTTGTAGCCAGGTTCACGTTTCTTGCAGAAAACACCTGACCAAGAGCAGCTTGTGGGATAAGAGTTTATTTTGGCTTACAGAGTCGAGAAGAAGCTTCCTGATGGCAGCAGAAAAGCATGGCATGAGAAGAGGGTGGATATAACCTCCTGGCCAACACCAGGTAGACAACAGCAACAAGACAATGTGACAAACACCGGCAAAGGGAAGCTGGCTATAACACCCATAAGCCTGCCCCCAGCAATACACTGCCTCCAGGAGGCTTCAGTTCCCAGATTGTCACCCGTTGAGAACCTAGAATTGAGGACACATACGTTCATAGGGGACACCTGAATCAAACCATCTCATGGATGGAAGTAGAGAGCCAGGAAAAGGTGCCTGTGTGGCTAGAGACCCCATGAGGAGGGCCTGGGAAAACGATGGAATGAAAATAGAGAAATAAAAGTGTAAAGATCTCCTGCCCTGTGGGGAGCTGCAGGGGACAAACAGCCCATGTGGAGAGTAAGGGCTCCGGGGCTTTCTCTTCAGGTCAGCCAGCTTTGGCCCAGCTCAGGGAAAAGTGACCAGCAGCTGGAAATTCCCAAGTGGTCAGGCAGCTCAGAGGGTGTGCCCTCCCTTTGCAAAAGTATTTATAACCTGATGGTGGTGGGCTTGCTTCTGGCTCAGATGAACCAGAGGGACAGCTGATCGCTTAGGGCTAGGAGTTGTCTCAGGAAGAGGCTAGTCAAGTTCTGGGGTCTAAGCAACCACCGTGTAACAGTGGAAAAACAGGTCTAGGGAACTAGGCAAGAGACAAATGGCTGAACAGGGATGTAGACATATGGCAGTTAGAGTCTCTCCCAGAGAGAGGAACTATTCTAAAGGACCCTGAAAGTGTACTGATGGAGTGTAGGAAGATAGCCCTGGAAGAAAATGTTGGGGAGAAGGAAGAAAAGCAAGGAGTCAAAGAGAAGTGGGCACACAGCAAACTGGTCACCTTCAGGGTTTCCCTTCTTGTGGACTTCTAGGCCTTGGGGAGCATTTGAGGGAATCCAGGTAGAAGGAGTTGGATTGTCTCAGGACCATCTGAACATGAGCTGGCTGAATTTTTCCCCCAGAATTGTTAACTGAATGGCACCATAGTGTCTGCCATGGTCTAAATCTGTTCCTATATGCCTTGTAAAATGGATGAGATATTAGCAGAGTTATCAGGAATATATATACAACACTTAACCTTGATAGTGGTGAATATACCATAGTTTGTATAATACTCTCCTAGAATGTACCTTTTTAAATCTGTTCTGGGGCCAGCCAGGGCCAAAGGTGGGTACCATAGAGTCACTGTGTGTCATTAGCTGTACAATATATTTTTGGCTTTAGGACTTATTTAATGATGTCCTGGCACATGTTAGAAGGGATTTACCATTGTTTTTAGTATAAGGAGGTCTTTTGAACAAGCTACACTTGGTCAGAGCTATCCGTATATATTTTAGGTTTGACAATAATTATTTTGACATCTACGGTTATTTTGTCTTATTGCAGAATTAGAACTATTAGAAAGGCAGGCCAACATGCCTTATGGCCTTGTTTTTTTTTTTTTTTTTTTTTTTTTTGGAAAGTTCTTGTTGTGCTCTTAATTGGTCATTTATATAATATTTGAGGCATCCTTTTGGTTATACATTTATCTCTGAGGTTTAAGACCAAGCAGGTAGCCAAAATTTAATCAAAGATTACTTTTGGCAGTCACTAGTGGCTCTTCCAAGGAGATCTTAGGGACCCAGGAGGAGCGCTATAGCTTGTGCAATACTGGCGTTTGCTAGGATGGGTCAGGCCTGCATAGGCCAATGGCTCTTTCTTCCTCCAGGAAGCCAGGCAGACTGATTTGCCTCAATGTATGTATGCATCAAGTCTTTTTGTTTCTGGTTCTCCATATCCTCCCTGATCAGGAAGGCAGGTGACTTACCAGGCGGCCAGTGTAGACGTGTCCCCTCACCTCCACTGACCTCATGGCCTGGGAACAGGGCCCAAAAAAATACTGGCCTTTTTAGCTCCAGTGAATTCAATTTGCTTTGGCTTCTACGTAGGTTATTAGAACACTTAGGAAGGAAGTTACACCAACCTGGAAGGGTGTACATATGTGGCACACTTGATTAGTAAAACATATTCTGTTAAAGAATGACACAAATGTTTTAAGGGTTTGTTGTTGTTGTTGTTTACCTTTAACTTTAGTGATCTTGTGATGGCATAGACTATATTTTAAGCATAGAAAGCGGGCATAACTTATCCTTTAAATATTTGATAGCTATGAAAATAGGTAGAATATACTTTCAGTTCTGAAAACAATACAAATCTAAACCAATTAATTTAACATAGAAATTGTCAGCAAAATGACAAGTAAGACAGTATAAAGTCTTGGCATCTGTGTTCAAAAACCTCTTTGATTAGTTTAGATACTGTGTGGGCCAGTTACCTAGGGAGGATTATAAACAGAACCACAGAGCTTGAAATTATTTTTTTCAGATGGGGAGCATTGTTTGAACATTAGGTAATTAGGTACCCTAAAGCAGGAAATAAATCTTAAGAGTTTTTTTTTTTTTAAATAAGAATAGACTAGGGATAACAAAAATTAGACATTTAAACAAAATCTTGACTTAAATTATTTGATTATACATAATAGAGTAGAACCTATTTATTGTTAACCAAAGCAGCTGAGCTCTACCATAGCTCTTTTTTTCTCAATTTTTATTAATATTTTCCATGATTATAAAAAATATCCCATGGTATTATCCTCCCCCCCTTTCCCCTTTGAAATTCCATTCTCCATCATATCCCCTCCCCATCTCAATCTTTCTACTTACATATATACAATACCAACCTAATAAAAGCCCTCCTCCCTTTCTTTCTCTTCCCTTTCTATCTCCTTTTTGAACTTACTGGCCTCTGCTACTGAGTTTTTTCCTTCTCACACAGAAGCCCAATCATCTCTAGCTAAGATCCACATATGAGGGAGAACATGTGGCGCTTGGCTTTCTGGGCCTGGGTTACCTCACTTAGTACAATTCTTTCCAGATCCATCCACTTTTCTGCAAATTTCATAACTTCATTTTTCTTTATTGCTGAGTAAAACTCCATTGTATAAATGTGCCATATCTTCATTATCCACTCATCAGTTGAGGGACATCTAGGCTGCTTCCATTTCCCAGCTATTATAAATTGAGCAGCAATAAACATGGTTGAGCACGTACTTCTAAGGAAATGAGATAAGTCCTTAGGATATATGCCTAGGAGTGCTATAGCTGGGTCATATGGTAGATCAATCTTTAGCTGTTTTAGGAACCTCCACACTGATTTCCACAATGGCTGGACCAGATTGCATTCCCACCAACAGTGTAGAAGGGTTCCTCTTTTTCCACATCCCCGCCAACATTTATGATCATTTGTTTTCATGATGGTAGCCAATCTGACAGGAGTGAGATGGAATCTCAATGTAGTCTTAATCTGCATTTCCCTGATGACTAGGGATGTAGAACATTTTTTTAGATGCATATATGCCATTCGTATTTCTTCCTTTGAGAATTCTCTATTTAGCTCCATTGCCCATTTTTTGATTGGTTTGTTTGATTCCTTATTATTTAACTTCTTGAGTTCTTTGTATATCCTAGATATTAATCCTCTATCAGATATATAGCTTCTACCATAGCTCTTGATAAATCTGTTTTGAAAGATAAAACAGTTTGACAACCAATGTCTTAACTTTATCTTAGATAGTAATTAATCTGATGTACATTTGAACTTTTTATTAACATAAAGCAATTTTATGTCTTATCCATGACTTTAAATTGATAAGGCTACCTCAACATATTTTATCTAACAGGAGGATACAGTGACTTACACTAAATTGCTTAAACCTAAGTGATTAAACCTAGCAATGACCATTTCATAGAATTAACATAAATAAAACAGGAACTATTTTTTTTAATTTTTTAAATTTTTTTGTTTATTTATTTATTTATTTATTTGAGAGCGACAGAGAAGGAGGCAGAGAGAGAGAGAGAGAGAATGGGTGCGCCAGAGCTTCCAGCCTCTGTAAATGAACTCCAGATGCGTGCGCCCCCTTGTGCATCTGGATAACGTGGGTCCTGGGGAACTGAGCCTCGAACCGGGGGTCCTTAGGCTTCATAGGCAAGCGCTCAACCGCTAAGCCATCTCTCCAGCCCAGGAACTATTTTTAAAGTCACAATGTTTTTAGCTATGAGAAACTGACCCTTGGAAATTAAGCTTATTAATAAACCTTTATCTTGTTAAGACTCAGTATTGCAGTCAGGTTCACATTGCTGGCAGAAATCAACCAACCAAGAGCAGCTTGTGGGAAAAAAGGTTTATTTTGGTTTACAGGCTTGAGGGGAAGCTCGATGATGGCAGGAGAAATGATGGCATGAGCAGAGGGTGGATATTTCGTCCTCACCAACATCAGGTGGACAACTGCAACAGAGGAGTGTGCCAAACACTGGCAAGGAGAAACTGGCTATAATACCTATAAGTCTGCCCCCAACAATACACCGCCTCCAGGAACTGTTAAATCCCAAATCTCCATCAGCTGGGAACCTAGCAGTCAGAACACCTAAGTTTATGGGGGACACCTGAATCAAACCACCACACTCAGTTTTCCTAATAGTTAATGCCGTGGAAAATATAGAAACAGTTAACTTTACTGAGAGAGCCTTAAAGCCAGTTCTTATATCCTCTAGTCAAAACAAATTAACATCAGTTAGCTGTTAATGAGTGAAACCTTAACCATAAGACTTTTTCTAGTAGCCAAAACCTTGACAAATAGAGGAACCTGGTTTATTTTACAGAGAGCCTTAAAGCCACTTTCTCTATCCCTTAATCCATGATCATAGTGTATTGTAGGACTCAGTTTCTCTACTGGTTTAAACCTTGGCATCAAGTAAACATTTTAGATTTTATCCGATTAAGTGTTTCAATGGAGGGGCCCTTCCCCCAGCCACCTTCATTACCATTAACATCTTCTGGTGACATCTATCCTTCTTTTTTTTTTCTTTTATCTCCCTTTTTGCTTTTTTAAAAAATTCGCAGCTTCCTGACTATAATAAACAAAAGTTGCCACGTTCTTGCCTGGCTTGGCTACCAATTTTTGTAATTTTTTAAAATGAATATTAGGTGTTGACTGAGTTAAAATTTTACCTTTAAGAAGAAATTTCTTTAATATGGTATCTGGAGTTATATGTTAGTATATTTTCTAATTGCCTCCTTAAGTCTCTGGAGAAAAGTCATAGGCAATTCTTGTTCCCACTGTATGATCTAAATGAGCCCAGTTTTTAAGCAGACAGGCTAGTGGAGACTTTTGGGGTAGCTTGAAACCTCATTTTCCTGTCTGAAACAAAATGGAGGAAAGTGAAAGAAGAATCTAGAGACAAGTTATGCCCATCCTCTCCCACATCTTCTTGTTGGAGGGGTGCAACCCTCCAGCTAGATTAGGAAGAATAAATTAGTTTCTTTTCAAATCTCTTTCCTACAGGAGTCCTAACACAAAATTCCCTGTTTTATCCTCAAACAAAAGGGGGCACATAACAGTCTACGTGTCTCCTAGAGCAAGAAGGTCTGGGATAGAATATCTGTGTTCATCCTGCAAGGCCAACTCCCAATCTCAAGTTCCTCCAGACTTTTCCCAGCCCCTGGTACATGTCTTCCTTTCTACATGGCATATGGAGACTGCCACTGGCATTTTAAGTCCAAGCGTGAAGACTTCTCCCCTTACTCCTGACTTGATAGCTTAAATGCCCTACTGGGAGGGGAGTTCCTGGGGGACCTTTCCCTTCTCCCCTCTGTAGGAGCCTGGGATATGCGCCCATCTCTAGTCCATGAATGGCCCAGGGACTAAAGGTATTATTTTGAAGGTAATCTTTGGTTTTATTGCCTTACATATAGGGATTAGAGGTGTATCCTATCGCATCTAGCAGCTTTTCCATTGCTGATATTTGAGAGAGTGATGAGAGAGATCGCTTCCTTGATGCCTTTCTGTCTTATCTGTTCTTACATTCACATGCATTTTATGTAAGCCTGGTGCTTGTCTTACATAAGGAGTTTGTAACCTGATCAAATACCTTGACTCAGTTTACCTACGTGTTCTTTTTATCTAGTGAGAAATTTTATCTGACAGAGGTGACTTCGATGTTTTGCAGAGAGGAACTATAAAGAGAACCAAAATTATATGTTTGTCTCTCCCTTTTCCTTGCCAGAGACAATTGGCCATTTTGTCTCAAGATAGGGTCTGGGGGACACATGGCTTAAACTTGCATGGGGTCTGAGATAAAGGGGGCGCCATCTTTTCTACAGAGTCCAGCTTGCCATGATTTTAAATGGCATATAACAATAAGCAAGAGCAAAAGGAACTGACCAAGCAGTGAGCTAAGCATCCTGACATTTCATGTCATATTTTGAAATTGTTTATTTGTTTTTCCCTAGGAAATTATTTTCCCCATTTGTAATACACAAAGTGATAGTGATAGGGTCTTGTCTGTGTCTAACCTGGATAGACCTCCAAAGAATTTTAATTACATCTGTGCTTATGACTTTGTCACTCACCTGCGACAGGACATCACCTGTGTTTAATGTAAGTTGAATGTAGATTATCTGTGTCCTTACATAAAACTTTTAGAGCATCCTATAAGCAGTTGAAAAATCCTTAATTTTAGGCATGGTGTTTGTCTATGTTTAGCCCAAAAATTAGCTTTATGCTCCTTATAAAATTAATTTTATGCAAAATTTCATATTTTTAGATCTCTTATATCCTTTCTACATATGTACATCTTCATCCACATACTTAAATATTTTGATCTAAGTTCCACTCACAAAATTTCCTTTCTACTTCCTTTAATCATTTCATCTCAACTGATAATTAACCATCTCTCTTATAAAACTATTAAGAGAGACTATATCCAAGGATTTATCTTATTATCAATTGACAGAGACTCCAGTAGGCTAACCTCAAAGGGTTAATTGACCATTTTATTATTGGAAATTTGTAGAGAAACAGCTTTAGCAGAAAAAACAGAATCTTCTTATTGTTATATTACCAAAACTCTCTACATTTGAAATTAAATCTAAGAAAAATGACTGCCAGACTTGTCTTATAATACCAGTATATACACATATAAATTTTATATAACCCATTGATGAGAGAAATTTTCTGTTAATAAACTCCATGAAATACATTTTTAAAGTTATAAGCCTATGGATACAGGCAAAATATGATAACTGTTTTGGGGATAATCTTTATCAATACCTCTAACACATTTGGAAATGATTTTATTAAGAGTAATTAAGGCAGATTCTTGTTTTCTTGAGGCAGGTTAGACTGGAACTCTGGCCAGTTGCCTCCTCTGGTTAAGTGACAGGATATTACAATCTTTAAAAATACCTGGCAAATTATAAGCCACCACCTCAGGGAGAATTTTGTTGTTCCCAGTAATTTTCTATGCAGGTTGACCTAGAACATAAACTCAGTAATTATATTTATGATATCATGTAATAAAATATGGCCTGTTTATAAAAAATTTCAGCTCACTGTACAATTTAGTTAAATCTGACTTTAAAAAGAAAGACTTTGAGATAAATTGAAAGTCAGCAAAAATATTAGGAGAGCTCTGTTGGACTATTTGGATTAGGAAAGCCATACTGTAATTTATCACACATAATAAAGAAACCAAAAGGTGTCCATAAATAACATCTTATTTGTTGAAAACCTAAAAAAAGAGAAAATATCAGGTATAGTTACTAACAAGTCGGTTTTAATTATTAAGTAATTTGGAAAGCATCAAATTAAAATTATGTACCCATTTTTACCAAGTAATTTAAAAGTCGTGTGGTTTTTTTACATGTGTGTTCAGGCTGTTACATTGGAACCTTGAATTGGTGATCCTCCTGTTTCAGCCTTCCAAGTAGCTGAGATGACAGGCCTATGTCACCAGGCCTAGCTCACTTTATTTTTCATACCTGTAAGAAAAAATGACTTACAGTTTGTGCAATATTGTCATGGAGCACTTCGGCATGTCTTTCCCGGTTGTGTCTCTGTGCTTCCTGAGGGGCAGCATGGTTATCTCTCCCACCACCAGCCCCACCCAGTTGACACAGCCTCAGCATTATGGGGGGAGGAGACATGTGGTCAGGACCCAGGGCTGCTGAAGAGAGCTTTCCAGCTAAGTGCCAGGCGCTGCTTGTCAGGGGCAGTACCCACTTCCCCTCATTTAGATGGCCAGGGACCTCAAGTCTCAAGTGAACTGGGCAGAGGCCGGTGCTGACCAGCGGAGCACCCTGTGTGGAATGGGCAGGCTGGGCCCCCACCCTTCTGTAAGCTGTTGCTACCCCAAGGTGAAGTTGGGCGCTCCCTATCATCACCGCAGATGAGCCGACCTGGTACCACTGCAGCGGCCCCAGGCTGGAGTGAATCCCTTAGGGTGCATCAGCATCAGACGGCCTCGGATGTCCATGCGCAGCCCTGTGGCTGGGGGCTGTGGCCGAGTCCCCAGTCCCAAGAGGGGTCCAGCCTGTCTGTGTGCCGGGGACCACAGTGGTCACCAGTTCCAGTCAATCCGACATAGTGATCCTAGCCTCCAGCAAGTAGAGCCCAAGAGGAGAGAGGCAGCGAAAAACCCCAAGTCGTACCCACAGCTGGAAAACGTGCTTCCCATCCCCTGTAATTATCATAATTTTCCTCCTCAAGATATTCCCCCTACGGGCCACCAATATGTAATGGGGTGCTTGGGGTTCAGGAAAGTCCTTGAACCCTAAACCCTACGTCTGTGTCTACTTATAATCAAAGAATTGACTAAAAAAAAAAAGCCTGAGAAGAGTAATTATTAAGTTATCACAGGGACTTCATGCTGCACACGGCTTTGCTTGGCCTACCTTCCTGTCTCATTTCCCTGGGTGCGGGTTAGGCACCGGGATTTACTTTTTGTTAGTAACAAGAATTTCAGGAGACCATAAACACATGCTCACATTTTTTTTTTTCACAGTCCCCAAAGCCCACTAATGACTCCAGCAGCCCAGGAGCAGCCCTCAACCCTCTCCTCCAAGGGTCATTGCTCAGGGCTCCTGACCCGAATTACCAGCACCTCCTTCTACAGTTCCTTGCCGTCTACTACCTCTGTGCATTTGGGAAGCCTGGCGCGGCAGGAGGTTTTGTTTTTAATAATTATTTTTATGGGAAACAGATTGCAGATTGGTCATATTCCCATCAGGTCACCCATTCCGCTGAGAGCCGTCCTTCCTAGTGCAAGGTTTCCTAAGGGCTCTTGTGGGCAAGTAGCAATGATGGCCGAGACTCTCAAATGAGACGGAGATTTAGAGCCAAGTACTATTATATTAGATCCCAACTAGGCTCAATCCTGGACGGTGCAGAGAATGCAAGAACGACAGGCAGATGTACTTGAAAGTACACATTTATTAGCCAGAAGGTGGAACTGTTTAAATCCCACTAAAATAGCCCTACTCCAACTGTTTGCAAATATTTTACATTCTTTCCTAAAATATGTGATTAAAGCAAAAAAAAAAAAATCTTAAATGTTTATATTGATTGGTTGAACATCATTCCACAAAAGCAGAGTAATTTGGGGTACAAATACATACACTTTAATAATTTTCTTTGATTCTAATAGCATGCCACAGAAGAAATGTGGTCTAAAGACTGTGGTCTTTTCAATCAAATATTTTAATATTTTCGTAAAATTAGCCCCAGTGGTCTTAGGTTTGTACTTTTGGCTAGTGAATCTAAGTAATTGAAATCTTTATTGAAGCATTTTCCAGGGCAACAAATCTTAAGCCACAGGGGTCAGCAAGACAGCAGTGGACACTAGGATTTTGTGGGCAAGCCAGAATAGCGTGCGCATCCTTGACTGCAGAACCAGAGAGGGATGCCAGGCGTGGAGCTCGGTGGATTCCCCCCGCGGAAGACATCCATCGCTCCTCCGAGCCGAGGGGCACACGTTTCTAACGGCGGGGAGACCTTAGAAGCCAAAAGCAGGGAGCATCAATTATGGGGAAGCAAGTCAGCTCCACAGGGAGCCGCTGCTAACACTGGGCCGGTCTTGCTTCCGACTTAAGTGACGCCATCCATTTTTCCTTCTTAAGAAATCACTAAATTCACATTTTCTAGTCTTTGAAGCCAGCGATGGGTGATGTGTTTTGCAGGAGACAGTGTCGCCCCCACACCCGCTTCTCTTAAGCCGCAGTGTCTCTGAGAGCGAGCGCAAAGTCGTCCCACTGGTGAGCGTTTAAAGGAGGGAGGGTTGGTGACAATTATTTTTTCTTTTACCCTTGGCAGGGGCGGGGGTGTGGAATGTAAGTAGAAAAACAGCCTTTCCCAGTTCAAGTTGAAGAGTTCTTTGCTCCCGCGACCTCGTCAGTTCCTCGCCGCTGGCAGGGGCTCCTGGGGGTGCAGAAAGCGCCGGGGAGCTGCGCAGGACCCTCGCGGGGTCTCCCCAGGACGCTCCCGCGCGGGGCCACTTCCCCCACCGGCCGCCAGAGGGCGCAGCGCTCCTCCGCGTCGCTGCCGCTCTCGCCAGGCAGGTGGCATCCTCCGACAGCGGGAGAAGGGCAGGGCGGGTTATTGAACGCCGGGCAGGTGGCATCCTCCGACAGCGGGAGAAGGGCAGGGCGGGTTATTGAACGCCGGGCAGGCTTCTTCACATCCGTAACACCGCTGGGGGACGGTCCTCTGGCTTCCCACCGACTCGTGTGACCTCCTGCAGGAGGGTCTCCGGGCCCGTCGTGAGCAGAGAGGAAGCGGGCGTGTACCCCGAGCTCGTGCCTGCCTCGGCCGGGTTAGCTCGGGGGCGGGGGGGGGCCCAGGCTTTCCCCCCAAGCTCGTCCTTCGTAATGCACAGCGCCCCGAGATCGGGGGGACGATAGCGCTGCAGCTAATGGCAAACCACAAGTGACTCTGCCCCTTCTCACCCCATCCGCACCCGACAAGGAGGTGACTGCTAACGCCTGCTCCAAGGACTCCCGTGCAGCGTGCAGCGTGCAGCGGGACTCTCCAATGCTGACACCACGCATGCTGCATGCCGCACTGACTGTTAGCTCAGTAAATTAACAACAAGGAAACCAAAACAAACAACCCCAAATACACACACACACACGCTTACACACACTGAGGTCACCGTCCGGCAGTTCAGTGACTGCCTTCTTTTCTTCTGCGTATAAGCCCAAGCCTACAAGAGAACTAGAGAGCTAGTCTACAAACATCAGTGATTGTTCAGCAGGCTGGTGGCACATGCTCATAATCCCAGACCTTGAGGAGTAGAAGCAGGAGGGTCAGCCTCAACTGCACGTCCAGATGGAGGCCAGCCTGGGCTACGTGACACCCTGCCTCAACAAAACAATGGCATTTATAGAGGTAATGTAAGGGTTTTTATTATTATTATTATTATTATTAACTAGGAACTTTACTGTACGGACGAATCGTGCGTGGGTCACATACACCTTGTATTATCCTCTTACAGGCCTTTCCCCCACTCCCATCCCACTCAGGGCCATCCTCAAGACAGGTTACTGGGCTTGATTTTTTTTTAAGAAAAAAATAAGGATAACTACACCAAATATTTCAAAATAATAATCTTCAGCCACAGCGATTAATAGCAAGGGTCTCCTCGTTCCTAGGTGGAGCAGACCCTTGGGCAGATGTTCCTGTGGTACTTTGGATATATGTGGTTGTAACGTCACCTGTAAGTCTTTTGTGGTCATTACTTACTAGAGAATTTTGCATATGAAACCTTTCTTCATAACTTCCTGGCTTCATTGATTTCGTCTCTTTCTTTTTCTTTGATTTTTTTTTTTTTTTTTTTTTTTTTTTTTAAGAGTTTACGTTTCCAGTTTGATTCTGGCAACTGTCACATTTCTCTTACACAAAGGAGGACTTGAGGGTCTTTGTATCTTCCACTGTTCTCCCGGCATGACAGACACGCAAAAAGGTGGGTAACTTAGGAGCTGGCACCCGGAATGGTGCGTTTTACTTCGGCCCACTAGCCACTCTCTATGGCCCAGTCACGTAACCCACTTCATGAATGAAGTGAATGCGACTTCTTGTATGCCTGGAAAGAGGAAACAGAATTACTAAGCTTCTGGTCCAGGAGCTCTTAATGTGGGATTCGTGGGTTGCCAGAAAGTCTGTCAGTTTGGACTGAAAAGGAATTGTATCCTTAACCAAAATTTAACATATCTTTCAGTTAAATGTAGATGCTGTCGAAGCAGCAGGCCCAAAGCCACAGCCCTTTCAGTCTGTCTGATTTCAGCGTAGCCAAGGCAAACAATTGCATGTTCCGTGATGCAGTGTCTCTCCTCAAATGTGACATAACTTTGCGTTTCTGCCGTTGGATTTTCTGCAGAGTTTTAGAAGGAGATGCCTAGATGCAGCTGCAAAGTACAGAGGCCGACTGAGCACAGGCCAGGCCTCACACACGGTTCTGTAAGAGTTCCCACCCACACAGACAAACCTCCAGCTCTTACTTGTCTATTTATTTAGAGAGTAAGCATGCCAGGGCCTCTTGCTGCTGCAAATGAACTCCAGCCACATGCACCACTTTGTGGGTTTGGCTTTTACACGCGTACTGTGGAATCAAATCTGGGCGGCAATAGCACCCTTTTGTCTCTTCGTTTATTTCTTTATTTACCTCCGCTCACGTTTGTCTATAGTTACCAAGCAAAAGCAGTGGCACCATTGATGCTATGCCTGAAACTTTTCCCATCTCAGCCTCCAGTTCTTTTTTTTAAAATTAATTTATTTTTTGTTAACAATTTCCATGATTGTAAACAATATCCCCTGGTAATGCCCTCCCCCCCCCCTTTTAAACGTCACTCTCCATCATATCCCCTCCCCCTCTCAATCAGTCTCTCTTTTATTTTGATGTCATCATCTTTTCCTCCTATTATGACGGTCTTGTGTAGGTAGTGTCAGTCACTGTGAGGTCATGGATATCCAGGCCATTTTGTGTCTGGAGGAGCACGTTGTAAGGAGGCCTACCCTTCCTTTGCCTCTTACATTCTTTCTGCCACCTCTTCCATAACGGACCCTTAGCCTTGGAAGGTGTGATAGAGGTATTACAGTGCTGAGCACTCCTCTATCACTTCTTTCAAGCATCATGATGCCTTCTGAGTCATCCCAAGGTCACTGCCATCTGAAAAGAGAAGGTTTTCTGCCAAAAGTGAGAGTAGCATTAATATATGGGTATGAACATTAAGAGAAGTGCTTACTGGGCAGTTTGGTGAGCATAGTATATACATTTAGCCAGACAGCAGCAGACGTTACACCCCTAGGGCTCATGACTACCCCTGTTGTAGGTTTTCAGTATCAGGGATGCATTCCCTCCCAAGGAGTGGGCCTCCAGTCCAATTATAGGGCAGTTGGTTTCCACCATGACAGACATGCCACTATTGCACCCGTTAGCTCATTTGGCCTGGCTGGCCAAATATAAGGCTTGCAGTATCTACTGTTGAATATCTTCACTGGTCGTTTCTCTTTCTCCCATTGAACTGCATGTATTAGATTAATGGGGTTGAAAAGGCCTAAGTGAGGTCAGGGGAAGAGATTGAGTACAGGAAAGATGGAGGGAGGGCTAATCAAAATCTAAGAGGATATAAATAAGTCATATGGAAACATACTTTTTTAGACAATAGAACACTCAGGGGCTGTAGATTGTTACTGGAAAATTTTCAGTGCTAGGGATGGGATATCTTCCCATGAGTTGTTGGCCAGGGAGGTCCCTGATGCCCCAAAACATTATAGGCCATTGCCGAGGCCCTTGGTTTCCCACCAGGAATAGATGGTAAGACCCTATTGCTGAAGACTCCACATCCTTGGGCTGCAAGGCCACTGAGAAATCCTGCTGGAACTGAGCTGTAAACCTCCTCCATGTAGCCTCCAGTTCTTTAATAAGGCAATATTGAAGAACATATAAGGTTCTTCATATTTTTTGAATTAGAATTGAGTCTCATTTGTTCTCAACAAAAACCAACATAATAAAATAACACTTACTGACTCTTTTTTTTTTCCTAAGTCTCATTATGATAGACTGGTATGTGATAAAGGTCAAAGGCAAAACATCAACATTATGAAGTATCACTGGTATTAGAATGGTTTGCGAGCAATCACTAAAAGAACAAGAAATTAAAACCTGAGTTTTGTGGCTCAGACCTATAAGCCCATAAACTCAGGAGGATTGCTGTGAATTCAAGGCCAGCCTGGGCTACGGGATGAGATCTGGTCTCCAACAACAACAAAAGATGTAGATAAGACTAAACCCTGTGTCATGAAGGCAGGTCCTGCCTTTTGAGGAGTAGCCTTCTATCGTCAGGAGACAGGCCAGGAGCTCAACTGAAGCATGTGCTTGCTAGACAGTGCCCGTGTTCAGAATCTCTCCTCCTCCCCGCCTGACTGTAGGTCAACCAAAGAACTCTGCATGGGCCATGCGGGGAAGAAGAATTCTTGGAGTATCTCCCGAGATTTTCAAATTTTGTCTCATGAATACTGGCAACAGGTGGAAGCAGATCTTGACAATAGTAGACCAGAGGTTAGGGAGCATTAAGGAAACCTGGGGGAAGGGTGGTTTATTAATGTCAGCATATCCTCTGTGGTGGTGTCCTCCGTAAACTCATGTGTTCTCATTGCTTGATCCCCAGTTGATGGCATTTTGGGAATTAGACCCTTGTTGGAGGTGTGTTGTTGGGGATGGGCTTATGGGTATTACAGCCAGCTTCCCCTTGCCAGTGTTCGGCACACTCTCCTGCTGCTGTTGTCCACCTGATATGGGCAGCGGTGACGTCCGGCCTCTGCTCATGCCATGCTTCCCCCTGTCATCATGGAGCTTCCCTTCAAGTCTGTGAGTGAAAATAAACCCTCTTCTCCCAGAGTTGCTTTTGGTCGGGTGCTATCTGCCGGTGACACAACTAACTACAACACCCTCAGAATTTTATGACCTGAAGTTAGCTCTCCTGTGTGGCCACAGTGGTTCTTTTAAGCTCTGATATGACACCACCATGTAGAAAATGAAGTAGAAATGACACACTGTGTTTGGGGAATTTAGGGAGGAAACAAAGGGATTAGACAAATGGCTATCTTCAAATTAATTATTTGAGACAGAAGAAACTATGACAGGTATTCCATGGAAGAGGAAGACTCATCCTAATGCAATAGCAACCTTTTGTCTCTACATTGATTTCTTTATTTTATTCATCTCCCCTCACATTTGTCTATAGTTACCAAGCAAAAGCACCATTGATGCTATGCCTGAAATATTTTACATAGTTTATCATATATTGGATACAGTGCTGCCAATTTCCTATCACTATATATATATATATATATATATATATATATATATATATATATCACTGTATATCCCCTTTTCCCCAATATGCACCTACGTTTCCCTCTACTTAAATCTTTCTTGACAGCTCCAGGGGCTATTAGACATCTATTAAACAGTCTGTTTCAGATGTCAGTCTTTTGTTAGCATTCTCATTGAGATTCCAAGGAAATTCTTACATTTTTAGGCTTTTTGATATAGCAGCTCTACTAAAAGCACTTTAAAATGCCAAATACCAAAATCCTTTCTACTTATTTGTTGCTAGATACAAACTGCCCAAGATATATAGACATACAATAGCGACGACTAAGAAATCAACAACTTAGTTAGGCCTGGTGGTGCAGGTCTATAATCTAAAATTTATTCCGGAAACTGAGGTAGGAGGATTACAAGTTCAAGGCTTGGATGGGCTATAGAGTGAGTTTAAGGCCAGCCCAGGTAAACTTCATGCTAGTCTATTGCACAATATATTTTTAATATTTTATTTTTATTTATTTATTTTGACAGAGAGAAAGAGAGGGAAAGAGAGGGAGGGAGGGAGAGAAGGGGCATGCCAGGGCCTCCAGCCACTGCAAAAGAACTCCAGAGGCATGTGCCCCCTGGTGCAACTGGATAACATGGATCCTGGGAATCCAACCTGGGTCCTTTGGCTTTGCAGACAAACGCCTTAACTGCTAAGCCATCCCTCCAGCCCCATTTCACAGTATTTTTGAAAGGGGCATGGAAAACTGGGCTGTAGCTCAGTGCCAAAGCTCTTGCCTGGCCCGCACACCAGGCCTTTGGTTTGATCACCAACACAATAAATACATTAATTATTTTAATAAAATCCACAACTTGAGCACGGCTCTGTTGGGCAAGGTTATGCCTTCTGCACTCAGCTTTCCGTGCGTAGCTTTTCCGCTGGGAACTGGGATCACATGGAGTTAACTCATGCACATGGTGCTTGCTGCCGGCGGCTTCCTGGCTTTGGCTGCATGTCTCTGGGTGTCTTCGCAGCACGGTGGCTGACACACAAAGATGTATTTCTCCAGAGAGGCACACGGAAGCCACCTTGCCTTGTCTAGCCTCACCTTGGTTAATGACGCAGCATTATTTTCTCAGTGCTCGATGCAAGTAAATAACCCTGTCCATTTCTGAAGAGGACAGCATTTCTAGTGAGACTACCAAAGAAAAGAGTGCCGGAAAATGTGTGGATGCGTTCACACAGCACAAGACCCACACATACTTTACACAAAACTCACTTATAATGTCCATCTTTATTTTCATTGACCTGACTGGGGGCTTATGTTGTTATAACTACTAATAAAAATAGTTTATGGAATATCTAAAATCTGAGATAAATATAAGGCTTGCTAGGGTAGTCACTGAATAACCTCAGTTAGAGAATGGAGGTGACAGGAAAGAGGACCTTGGGGGAGCGACCCAAAGATCTAACGTGTGTGCAAGTGGAATTCTATGAGGGAGGAGGAAAGGAATGGTATGTAAGGATATCTGAAGAAATAAAGCCTAAAAATGCCTAATGTCAGTGAAAGCCATAAATTTACACACTAAAGAAATTAAGTACATCTCAAACAGAATAAACACAAAAGTGCCCAACCAGCGTGCACGGTACCAACTTCTGAACATGAGGACAAAGGGGAGAAGTGTAAAGCAGGGACAGAGAGCAGGCTGGGCTCATGCGGGTTGGTATTCCCAGTGCCGTCTCCTTCTGTGAACTCATGGAGTCCAGCAAGGATTATGCCTACATTTCCAAATATAAAGCGCTCCTGTTTAGAAGAATAAAGATAAAATATATGCTCTCTCGGGCAAGAGAGATGGCTTAGTGGCTAAGGTGCTTGCCTACGAAGCCTAAGGACCCAAGTTTGACTCCCCAGGACCCATGTAAGCCAGATGCACGAGGTGGAGCATGTGTCCGGAGTTCGTTTGCAGTTGCTGGAAGCCCTGGCATGCCCTTTCTTTCTCTCTCTCTCAAATAAGTAAAACAAATGCTTTCTCAAGCACAAGAAACCAAAATAATTTATTGCCAAAAATTGCTTTAAAAATTATAAAGGCAATTGTTTTAGACCAAAAAAAAAAAAAACCCTGGAAAATCAGGATCAAGCAAAAAGTAATAAGAATGGCATATACGTAGGTAAATATAACTTATCTAGAACTCTTTAGAATACACTTGACAGACCAAAACAGAGCTATCGCATTGATAATTTTTCCAGTGTACGTTGATGAAATACCTTAGACAACTGCAACAAAATTGGAGAAATAAAAGTACCTGTATGGTAATAAGTTTGCTTTGTTCTTATTAAAGTGGTAAAATATTGAGTCTAGATAGACTGTGCAAACTTAAATATTTATAACTCTTGAACAAATTTAATATAAATTATAAAAAGGTACTGTGAACATCTGCCAGATAAATTAAAATGGAATGCTAAAAAAGTTAATATAGCACAGAAGGTAGATAAAAGATAAACAGAGAAAAAGTAGAAGAAAAATAGAAAACAAATACTAAAATGTCAGACCAAAATCTAAACATAAAAATCGATAAATATACAGAGTCAAAGCATATAAACTGAAACATAGATATTGTCAAAAAAGTTTTAAAAAGAAAAACTATAGGCAAGTTAAAAGTAAGACTATAGACCAAGATATACCATGAACATTAACCCAAGAAGAACTACCGTGAAAGTCAGAGATGCCACTTAGTGACCAAGGAATTAGTTCACCAAGAAGAAAAACCAATCCCAGTTGAGAATGGAACAATAACAGAGGTTTAAAAACCCACAGATGCAAAATCTGGAGCAAAAGAAAGTTGAATAAATGAATTCCTCTCAATATTCTATGGGACAATCAGAAAGGACATGGAACTAAACAGTACTATCAGCTGTGTTTAACTTAAATTGATGGAACACTACCCAATAGACACAGAGTACCCATTCTTCTCCAGTGTGCATGGTGCAGGCACCAACGGAGATTATATCCTGGCTTGTAAAATGAAGCCTAACATTTTTCCTTTTTTATTAAGTAGAAACTTTGTATGGACACATCCTGTGTGGGTACCATCATTTCCCTCCTTTCTGACCCCTCTCCATGGAGGGCCCTCCTTAGTGGGATTGCTGGAATTCTCCATGGTGCTGTGGGCTATGAGTCGTGAGAGCAGCAGTCAGTCATTGTAGGGGTGGGAGGCAGTGCCTCCAGGTATTCCCTCCCCACCTGTGGCACTTACAGTTTTTCCATCCCTTCTGCAACCCTGGATAGGTGTGTTTTTTATTTTATTTTTATCTTTTAATTTATTTACAAGCAGAAAGAGGGAGAAACAGAGTGAGAGAATGGGCACGTCAGGGCCTCTAGTCACTGCAAGCCAACTCCAGATGTTTGTGCCACTTTGTGGATCTGGCTTTATGTGGGTACTGGGGAATAGAACTCAGGTCATTGGGCTTGCAGGCAAGCACCTTAACCACTGAGCAATCTCTCCAGCTCCTTGGTGTGTTTTAAGTCTACTTCAGTGTTGAGCTCCCAGCACTTCTGGATTTCTGCTTGGTACGGCTTGAGGGTCCTCAGTGCCTCCTTCACCCTGGCACAGGCTGTCAGGCTCGCTCGTCTTGCCAACTCCTCTGTGGTTTCACCTGGGCCCTAGCTGGTGTGCGAAGGTAGTGCATCTCCTGCCAGGGAGTCAGCTATCTACCGGTCTTGTTGATAGATTTTGGTTGACCCCACTTCGCAGTGCCTTCTAAAGAAGAAAAACAGATTCTCTCTCTAACAGAGAATGAGATCTGTGCAGGTTAAAGGGGCTAAGCATTGTTAATTTACAGAGATTTTGATGGGTGTAGCCTCTCTTTGAGTCAAAGACTGCTCGGAGCTTCTTGTTGGAATCCATAATCTTGGTCTTCATACGATTCTGCCTTGGTTCACAGTTCCAGCTATGGGTTCCTTTCCACTTAGCAGATCTCCTAGCCAATCAGAGAGCCATTGGTCACCCATCCAGGCTGGGTGTCACTAGTGCACGGGTGTGTACATCGTGTCAGGCTGGTTGCTTTCGTAAAGTCCTCCACTTACTCACAGTGGTGTTGGCCGTTTCCCCCCAACAGCTCACGTAGTGCTTTCCAGCACTGTACGGTCGAATCTCCTGGCAACAGGCTTCCTTCCAGATTCCAGCCAGACCTCTCCATGTCCCATGCTGGCAGTCCATGGTGTCTTCAGCAATAGGATCTCACCTTTTACCTCAGATTAAATGATTTTAATTTTTTTTTAAAAAATATTTATTTATGAGAGAGAGAGGGGGAAGGAGGGAGAGGAAGGGTGCACTAGGGCTTCTAGCCACTGCAAACAAACTCCAGACCCATGCGCAATGCACAGCTGGCTTATGTAGGCTCTGGGGAATCAAACCTGGGTCCTTAGGCTTTGCAGGCAAATGCCTTAACCACTGTGAAGTCTCTCCAGCCCTCAGGCGAAGTTTTAAAAAGTTAATATTTGGGGGATGGAGAGATTGCTCAGTGGTTATGGCAGTTGCTTGTAAAGCCTTATGGCCTGGGCTCACGCCCCCAGTTATCATTGTAAAGCCAGATGCACAAAGTGGCGCAGGAAAATAAAGCACCAGAGGCTTTGCATGCATGCACGTGGGGCACGTGCATCAGTATCCACACGTGCATGTGCCAAACACCACACACACACACCCAGGATGAAGGGGGAGAGGGAGGAGGGGGAGGATGGGAGGAAAGGAGAAGAATGGGAAGAAGGGAAACAAAAGAAAAAAGTGACGACACTAATTACTATCAGGCATGTAATGAGGGCATTTCATTTTAACTCCGAGCACTTAAGGAAGAGTACCAGTTAAGGTATTACTACTGAAAATGTATTAGACATAACTTGTATAAGATACACTAGTACCACAAAGACCCACTAGCTATCAATAGTCATCTAAGATAATTCAATATTGAGTACTCATACACTATTTTTTGTTTGTTTGTTTGTTTGTTTGTTTGTTTGTTTGGAGATTGGGTTGTCACTCTAACCCAGGCTGACCTGGAATTCACTATATAGTCTCAAGGTGGCCTCGAACTCAAGGAGATTCTCGTACCTCTGCCTCCCTAGTGCTGGGATTAAAGGCCTGCGCCACCACACCCAGCTCAGACACTATTTTTAAAATGGAATCTTTAACTGAAGAAAATAATTCTGGGCTCAGATGGCTTCACTTGCCTGTCTGAGGAAGAAACACCAATGCTGCGCCTTTTTCCTGGGAGTGAGAGAACAGGAAAGCCTCCCCAAATCTGCCCATGAGCCTTATACTCGGACTCACACCAGGCAAAGGGAGGAAGCCGATCAAGTCACACATCGTCATCACTGACTCCTGAACATGGACACCAAACCCTATGTGAGTCACCAACCAATGCAGCCCCATGCAGCGATGCAGGAGAGTAATTCCAACACTTAAAGGGAAGCTGAGGCAGGAGAATCAAATCCATCCTGGGCTACACAGTAATCTGGAGGTCTCTCAAAGCTAGGCAGCAAGGTCCTGCCGCAAAAATCAAACTAATGCAAATAAACAAAACACCAGTATAAATAAATGTGACCACGAGGTATTATGACAAATGTGTGTCTACCAAACTATCTAAAGAACAGAAATCAGTGAATAAATTTTTTTAAAAATTGGGCTGGAGCCGGGCGTGGTGGCGCACACCTTTAATCCCAGCACTCGGGAGGCAGAGGTAGGAGGATTGCCATGAGTTCGAGGCCACCCTGAGACTACATAGTGAATTCCAGGTCAGCCTGGGCGAGAGTGAAACCCTACCTTGAAAAACCAAAAAAAAAAAAAAAAAAAAAAAAAAAAAAAAAATTGGGCTGGAGAGACAGCTCTGCTGTTAAGGCTCCTACCTGCAAAGCCAAAGGACCCAGGTTCGATTCCCCATGTAAGCCAGATGCACAAGGAGGCGCATTTGTCTGGAGTTCATTTGCAGTGGCTGGAGGCCCTGGCACACCCATTCTCTTTCTCTCTCTCTCTCTCATATATAAATAATAAGAATATTTTTAAAAGGACAGAAATCACATGATGATATAAATAGATGCAGAAAAAGATTAATGTAATTCACTGTCACTTCATGATAAATGAAGAAAAACCTCTTAGCAAACAAGAAATAGAAGATAACTCCCTTACATGTTAAAGACGATTTACCAGGGCTGGAGAGATGGCTTAGTGGTTAAGCACTTGCCTGTGAAGCCTAAGGACCCCAGTTCCAGGCTCGATTCCCCAGGGCCCACGTTAGCCAGATGCACATGCATCTGGAGTTCGTTTGCAGTGGCTGGAGGCCGTGGCACGCCTATTCTATCTCTCTCTCTCTATTTGCCTCTTTCTCTCTCTGTCTGTTGCTCTCAAATAAATAAAAATGAACAAAAAAATTTTTTTAAAGTCATACATCTGAAAAAATGATTTACCAAACAGCAAAGACAGTTAAAAAACCTCTTCTAGCTTACATCATCTTTGTTTTTTTTTATGTTATTTTTATTTATTTGAGAGGAAGAGAGAGAATGGGTGCGCCAGGGCCTTCAGCCACTGCAAATGAACTCCAGATGCATGCGCCCCTTATGCATCTGGCTTACATGCATCCTAGAGAGTTGAACCGGGATCCTTTGGCTTTGCAAGCAAACACATTAACCGCTAAGCCATCTCTCCAGCCCACATCATCTTTGTTGAAAGACAGAGTGCTTTCCACTTGAGATTGGGAACAATAGATAGATAGATAGCCACGTTCCTCATTCCTACTCAACACTATAAAGATTAGAAGAGGAGAAATAAAATCGTCCACATCTCCAGGAGGCTAACTTACCTATGTAGAAAATCCAAAGTCATTAAGCGCTAATAAGTTTATTTAGCAATGCCCTCATTTTATTAATGCAGGAAAATCAATCTCATCGCTATACACTAGCAGTGAGCAATTGGGAATTGAAAACAGTTTTTAAAGCAAAATGGCTCAAAAATAATGAAATATTTATCTATAAATATAACAAAATTGTTTGTATGACTTGTGTTGCAGTCAGGTTCGCATTGCTGGCAGATATCACTTCACCAAGAGCAGTTTGTGGGGGATAAAGGTTCATTTTGGCTTACAGGCTTAAGAGAAAGTTCTGTGATGGCAGGGGAAAATGATGGCATGAACAGAGGGTGGACATCACCCCCTGGCCAACATAAGGTGGACAATAGCAACAGGAGAGTGTGCCAAACACTGGCAAGGGGAAACTGGTTATAATACTCATAAGCCCGCCCCCAACAATACACTCCCTCCAAGAGACATTAATTCCCAAATCTCCATCAGCTGGTAACCCAGCATTCAGAGCACCTAAGTTTAAGGGGGACACCTGAATCAAATGAGCACAACGTGTATGCTGAAAACTAAACAATGCTGATGGAAGAAGTCAGTGTAGCTCAAAATAAATGGAGACATACTGTGTTCATGGGTTAGAAGACTCGCATAATAAGAGTGTCAATTTGGGGCTGGAGAGATGGCTTAGCACTTAAGGACCTTACATACAAAGCCAAAGGACCCAGGTTCGATTCCCCAGAACACACATAAGCCAGATGCACAAAGTGATGCATGCATTTGGAGTTCATTTCCAGCAGTTGGAAATCCTGGTGTGCTTACTGTCTATCTGCCTCTCTCTCTCTTTCTCTCTCTGTCATAAGTAAATAAATAAAATATTTTAAAAAGAGTGTCAATTTAATATAATTCCAATCAAGTTCCCAACAGGATTTGGTAAAATACACAGCACAGACTAACTGTAAAAGTCACAAGGAAAGGGATGGGAACTAATCTAGCCAAACAACTTTGAAACAGCAGAATGAAGTTGGAGGTAGTTTAAGAATTATTAAAGAGCTTATAACAGTCAAAGCAGTGTGTGATTGGTAAAGGGAGGTAGAAGAGCATCAGTGGACTAAAAGTACAGAAAGCAAGAGAAACCCACAAATAGAGCCAACTGATTTGCATATTTATTTATTTTACAAAGATACCATGGTGATTCAATGGAATGATAATGTGTAGTTAATGACGACACAAAAGAACATGTGCAAAAGATGAAACTCAAACCTCATACCTTAAGCAAAAACTAACACTCTGTCCGTGATCACACTGATATGCACCACAGCAAGGATCTGAACTCACCTTTACCACTTAGAGCCCGTCTACAGGAAGTGGCGCCCGCAACATGAGAACAGCGCCCCCTGGGAGAAGCACTTGCTACTGATGGAGTCTAAGATGGCTGCAAACTAATGTTATTGGCACCAAAATTAGGAAGAAAAGTGTGTTTAAAATCTGCCAAGTCTAAATATATTTTAGTACTATAAAATGTTCCTTTCTTTAAAAAGGAAATGCAAATAACTATTTGCATTTTGTTTCAATCTTATTTCAATGTGAAAAATACAAATGACAAGCATACAAGCCAAGATCAAGATTTATCGATTTTTGTTTCAGGGACTATTGTTGTTTTGTTTTATTGTTTTTAGCAGCAACCTTCCTGCCTCAGCCTCCCAAGTGCGTGTGTGCATGTGTGTGTGTTACTGAGAATTGAACCCAGTCTACCAATGAGTGACGTCTCTAGCCAACCCACTGTTTAATCTTATTTTGAGACAAGGTCTTACTAAGTTATGTGTTTCAATTTGCAATCCTCCTGCCTCAGCTTCCCTAGTGTTTCTTATGGAAATTTCACTGGTTCTGAGTTGGTGCTGCTGCATGACCGTGATAAGTCAGAGGCCTTCTCCGTCCTGTTCTTTCATATAATCTTAGGTTTAGAGTTCATATTAAATTATTAATGGTAATATGAATTACTGTTAATAGTAATTATGAATGTAATCTGCTGTGAGTGAGCATACATTCTCACCCTCTTTCTTTGCTCCCATCACAAAATGTTTCTGCTTTGAGGATTGCTGGAAGATGTTATCCAATTCAATTGCTTACAAGATCTAATTGTATTAGGGCCTTGGTAATAAAACCTTAGGCATGAGTCTTACTCTCAAGTTACTCAACAACAAACAGGAAATACAAGCACTTAAAATAATTACTGCAAAAATAGACTTATCTCTAGAGTCTAGAAAACCATGACTGAAGGAACAAGTTTGCTTGGATGGGTAAGCAGGCAGCATAGTGTACCAAAGAAGAGATGCAGAGGTTCCCAAGAGCCCATGGCTGAAGCAGACCTAAAAGGAACCCAACATGGCTCAGGAATTTCAGGGAAGAGGGGGAGGAAAGATTGTTAGAGCCACGTGTTGGGACATTATGCACAGAGACATTGCCTCTTCCCCATAACTGACGGCTAACCCCACAATGCACGACCCACAATCCCCACGGGGATAACCGGCATCCCCAACGAGGAGGGTCCATTCGGACGGGGGCCGGGGATGAGGTCATCGATGGTACCAACGTGCGCTGTTTACATTCTAAGTATGCCCATAACTAGTAAAAATATGGAAAAAAAAAAAGTACTGAGGAGCTCAGCACCCAGCAATGGCTAAGCGACTTCCTCCTGCGTCAGGACAAATTCTGGATGCAGCCTGGAAGGCTTTCTGAAAGCTTGTGAAAACATTCACTGATCCAGAGATCAGCAGCTCCTCTGCTACAAAGGAATCAGATGGTGATTATTTTATGCTTTGTACTCCATGCCTGATATGTAAATGAATGGCTGTGACTATGTTTCAACAACTATTTACACAATCATACCCAGGCTACTTTGGATCCCAGGGGCATAGTTTGCCAATTCTTGAATGAGTCAAGCTAATACAAGCATATGTCTGAGCTTTAGATGAAAATTATTTGGTCCACTAATGAAACCACAAAAAGAATTTTTACTATGAAAAAAAAGTTCCTTATTAATTAAACCAAAAAAGAAGCAGATTTTTTTTTTTGATGCAGATACCTAAAACATCCAAGCCTTCTCCTTATACAAAAGCTCAAGAGCTTGGGCTGGAGAGATGGCTTAGTGATTAAGGCACTTGCCTGTGAAGTCTAAGGACCCAAGTTCAATTCCCCAGAACCCATGTAGGCCAGATGCACATGGTGGTTCAGGTACCAGGAATTCATTTGCACTGGCTAGAGGCCATAGTGTGCCCATTCTCTCTTTCTCTCTCTAATAATAAATAAATAAAAATATGTTTTAAGTTTTTAAGAAGTTCTAGAGCTTATACAGCCTAAGAATTTTTATCTTCATTTACTACTTAAGTTACTGGTGATACTAAGAGTGCTCAGACTTAAAAGGGAAATTGTTCCATTAACCTCGTTCCTCCTCTGACTCTCAAACTTGATGGGCCCAAATATTTGCATGGATGAGAAGGCGTGTGGTTGGGTGAGGTTTTCTATCTTCTACTGGGGCTAGTCAAGTTGCCTTATCCATTCCTAAGGGATAAGGACTCCTTTGCTTGATCTTAGCCAGATGGCCAAGAGGCAATGGAGCGGACTCCTTTATAACTTTCCCTGAGGAGCTTTTCTGCAAGTCTTACTGAGCCAGGACCTCTCCATAGGTAACTGCTTTGAACTTGAACCTTTGATTTTTCTTTCTTTCTTTTCTTTTTCTTTTTTTTCTTTTTCTTTTTCTTTTTTTCTTTTTTCTTTTTTTGGTTTTTCACTCTCTAGCCCAGGCTGACCTGAAATTCACTATGTATTCTCAGGGTGGCCTCAAACTCATGGCGATCCTCCTACCTCCGCCTCCTGAGTGCTGGGATTAAAGGTGTGCACCACCACACCCAGCTTCAGACCCTTTGATTTTTGGTGATACAAGAGCTACCTGTTAGCACATTGTCTCAAATTTCACCAAACATCATCACTGCACCTAGAGAATAATAAGAATTAGAATTGAGACTGTCCTAAGCAGGTAATAAATGACAGGGGTGATTTGAGAAGTTTGAGGACCATGACCAGATTACCTTAATTTTCCTCTAAATCTGTGATGTTACCTTTCAAGGTCGCTCTGGCATTCTCTAGAGGCACTAAAATTCAGGTGAGTCAGCAGGTCAGGAATAAGCAGCAAAAGCTTTTTTCAACTACTTAAAAAAAAAAAAAACACAGTAATTACCACTGAATACAAAGTGTGTCCTGCTTTAAAACGTAATTCTGTTGCTTTAGCAAAGGCAATGCTTGCTTTTGTTTTATTATGAACTGCCCACTGGCGTTTCCTAGGTTGTGATTCGTTGGAAGATTTATTTTTTCAGTTAAAGAACATTTTATTCTGGGATGGGGGCAGGGGAAGAAAGGAAGAGAAAGGAAAGCTTGAATGTCCCTCAATGGCATGTGGTCGGCGTAAATCTGGAATGATAGGCAGTTTGATGGAAGACCAGAATAATGACATAACCTTAGAGCCCACCAAAGCTTCAAGTCTAGTATGTGAGTTCTTAGGTATGGAATTTCGGTTTCCGTGGCCATGATTTCAGGGGCCACGTTCTCATGAGTCATAGTCCTGTTGAGGATGCTGACATTTTGTTCTCGCTTGGTACTGCGAAGGGAGTCTGAAGAGAGCCTCAGCTCGTCCTAATTCTCCTCCCCGAAGCTGCCACTTGCTGTCGGCTGTTGATGCTCCTGGCAGAAAATATCACGAATTGCTCTGGGTTTCAGAATCTTAAGGATAATGTCTAAGAAAAGTGGAAAGAACTAAAAATCCCTTAATCAAGTTTCTAATAGCAAACAAGATGGTCTCACGCTAAGGGCCCTTTCACAGTGGCAATCTCACCAAGACTTCGTGATTCTTATTTTAGCATAGCCCCAAAGGCCACTTGTTCCTGGGAGGCTGGAGGGAACCCGTACACAGTCTACTGCAGGACAGAAGGCCGTACTTGCCACTTTGTTCTCTTTCCCACACAGCTCCAGAGACCATCTTGTTTCAGTCAGTGAACAAGCACATTTTAACAAATCCTATATTTGGTCTTTTAATTCTTAGACTGACCTTCACGTGGTTACTGTTGCTATCTCCGATACACAAAGCAGAAAGCGAGTGGTGCACAAGGGTTTGCGCCTGTCAGATAGCCCGCAGGTAGCAGAACCTAGACTCCAGTACAAGTTCCCCAGACTCCCCAGTTCCCAGCTGCACATGCGGCCCACTTGCCTAAGCCTCAGACCACTTAGGCAGGGGGCGGCTGGCTGTGTTCCTCCTTCTTGGAGCCTCCAGAAGTGCAAGAGGGTCTTTCCTACGTGTACCACGTCACACAAGGAGCCTCAGCGTCAGTTCATGTTAGATATACTTAAAACCCCTCCCATTTGTTTTTGGTTGTTCTTAATCTCTTCTGTATGGAATTTATGCTTCAAAGAAAGAATTCTGTTTTTGTATGAATGACATCCCGTGGCTGGTTTGGCGGGGTGGCTCTCTGTGCATTCTTAGATGTGATCGACCTGTCCTGTCAGACATGTGCCCTGGAATTTTCATTTTTAAGTACCATCACCAGCCACCTAGTGACTAGTGCCTTCAACTTGGCAGGCATTAGCTTTTCCAACTTTCACCTGCTCTAAGCATGGAGCAAGTGGGGTCTTGTGTAGTGAACAGTTTCCAGTTTAACACATAGTTAAATTAACAGACACCCAAACCTTTGTCGGCACAAAGTGACTTTGGTGGTTTTAACTTGTTTCCCTGAAGTTTTCGTATGTAAATATTCATTTATTTGAGAGATGGGGGAGGGAGAGAGACAAAGAGTGAGATGGACGTGCCAGACCCCCGACCCATGCTTCATCTTGAGCATCTGGCTTGACGTGGGAACTGGGGAATCTAACCTGGGCTAGCAGGCTTTGCAAACAAGTGCCCTTAGTCACTGAGCCATCTCTCCAGCCCCTCAAAAGTTTACGCATTGGAAAACTAATCCCCAAATCTCGTTGTAGGAAACAATCTTCAGTTTCATTTGTTAGTAATATTTGGAGGTGACATCTTAGGAAGATAACTGGGATTTGATGAAGGAAGGCCCTATGATGACATTAGGATTCTAATACCTTAAAGGACTAGTACAGAAATTCTTCGTGGGTTTTTTTTTTTTTTTTTTCTGAAACAAGATTTCACTCTGTAGTCCAGGCTGGCCTTGAACTCTCAATCCTCCTACCTCATCCTGTAAGTGCTGTAAGTCACCACGCCCGGCTTCAGGAACCAACAGTGGAAAAACACTTGCCTTGGTCAGCTCAGTCCATGAGGGGTGGGAAATCGGCAGATGCCAGCGTCACAGCAGAGGAAATGTGTAGACTAAAGAGAGGCAGAGACGCGCTATCTCTTATTTCTGACAACAGTGCTGAAATAAGCGTGAAGCCATTGCGTTGACATGATTTTAACAAACAGATTATTCATATAAGTACTTCTGAAAGTTTGCTATGTGTGTTTATATGTTATTTTGCAAATTTGCTAACAATGTGTGTTTCAAATAGTTCTTAAGAGAATTCTGTTATATATGTTGCAGCAGACAGCTTCAGGTTCGCTGAGATGAACTTCCAGACCAGGCACAGTTATGGAGGAAGGGATATTTATTGAAGCTTACAGATCCAGGGGAAGTTCCATAATGGCAGAAGAAGCTGGCCTGCCTTCACAGGACCAAGCGGAGAGAGAGAGAAGCACAAGCCAAAAAGCCAAAAGCTACACAGCACACTTCAGGAACTCCTGCTAGGCACACTTTGCATATCTTCAGATTGAAATCTGAAACCCACCACCACACCTTAAGATCCACCCAGTGACACTGCCTCCAGCCAGGTGGCTGCAGAATGCAAAGTACAAACAATAAAGAACTGAATATATTGGGGGCCATATATTCAAACTTCCACATATGTTAACCAATAAAGTAAAGCTGATCCCTCAGTCAATAATAATTTTAAGACTTATCTAATTATAGTTATGGTATATCCTATTTTACTCTCCTGTTTTTACATAGTCAACCTATCTATGGAGGAAATTCATAACACTGTGAGATGGCGCTTTCCATTCGTAGATAGAACTGCAATTCCTAAAGACTTCTTTCTTGTATGTATTCAGAATCTGCTTCCTAATAAATTTGATTAATTTGGTTCAGCCGTCTGCGCTGGCATAACTGAGATTCCAGGGCTTCGTCCTGATCAGAAGTACTTTAAGATCCTCATCTCTACTGGCTGAGCTTGCCAGGCTGCTTAGAAATATTTTAAAATATTATTTTCTGGTTACCTGATTTTTTTTCTAAGAGCTTTTGGGGTATTCACTGGGTGAGATGACAAATTAGCATTTATTTCTATTCTGAGAGAGCAAGAAGTATTTGTTTTTCAAAAAGAAAATTACCTATATTTTTCATTGTGTTGGTGACCTAATTCATTCATCCTAGTAATTATTTCTCATAGAGTCAGTGAGGTACTTAAGCTAAAGCTATATTAAGG
Organism: Dipus sagitta; assembly: GCA_036346955.1. Taxonomy (NCBI): domain Eukaryota; kingdom Metazoa; phylum Chordata; class Mammalia; order Rodentia; family Dipodidae; genus Dipus; species Dipus sagitta. The sequence continues at coordinate 173,499,698 of CM070774.1, forward strand.
GATAGAAACATTCTGTTAGAAAAAAATAAATAATGACAATATGCAGAAATGAAGATTTCAAAATTTACTAATTATAAAAATTGGCATTGCATCTTAAAAGGGAACAGGATTTTTTACTTAGATCTATCACATTTGGTTACATGAGGATTAAATGAAATTATATGAGGAAAACAAAACACATTGGAAGTACATATATACACATTCCTGATAGAAACTTTAGCTATTATAACAATTTCTTCTTTAAATTGGCATATAGATATTTAAGTATCATTCATTCAGGCATTTTCAAGTATAAATTTTTTATTCCCATCCTCCTCTCATATCATTCTTCCCAATTCTCCTCTTTTTAGATCTTGTCTTATGTACACCTGCTAACCACAAAATAAAAGACAAAAGTTTAAAACCATAATAGTATAAATATAAGAGAAAATCTAGAGAGTTTCTCTTTACTACATAGAAGCAAGGAACCACAATGTACATACTGTGACAAAAATCTTGAAAGCTTGAATTAACCACATCATGTGCTGGGGGAAAAAATCACCGTAATGAGTAATGAGGAGGTAAAACATCTGGAATATTCTTAGACCCACACAGGAAGAAGGTAGGAATAATGGATGTTCAATGTAGAGTTGTCCGTACCAGAAGGCATGGTACAAAGTTCTAGATAGCAGCATTCAGTAAATGTGTGTGGAATCATTGAATAAACCAAAGTGATGAGAAGAAAATAGAAAGATTTTCACCCAGAAAGGCAACAGCACTAGATGGTTTTAGAGAAAGGCTCCATCAAACATCTCTGAAACAAGAAATTCCTATTTACTCCTTAAGTGAATTCCTACCTACAGTTAATCTGGCCTAATGAAACCTTGATAGCACCCATGAATAAAGAAGACAATAGCCTACATCAAATGTTATGATGTGGTTCCGAAAGTATAATAAAGAACGAGGAAAGCAAGCGTGTTTCATATCAAGAATCAAAGAGCCATTCAATATTAAGACATTTATTAAACCAAAAAAAAATCATATGTTTATACAAGAACTGCAGAAAGAACATGATAAAATTCAACCACATTCCTGATAGAAATCTCATGGAAAATAGGAATTGAAAATCATTTCCATAACGTGATTCTTAAGAGAATTTATTAAAAGCTATCAGTAAGCATAGTTTAAAAGATTGGAATACATACACATTGTCTTAAAGACAGGAATAAGAAAAAGATAGCTTCTTTCCTTTTAAATGAGTATCCATCATTTTGCCTTGAAGAAAATAACCCTTTAAAAGTTGCGACAAGATCTTATTGATACCTAGTGTCATTTTAGGGTATTTTACAAATGGTACCTTTATGCTTCGTAATCTTTTAGTCAAGGTAAATATCAAATTATTCCATAGACCAATTAACTAAAATTAGTTAGAAAATGTCATCTCCATATGAGTTTGCAGATAACCCAAAAGAACGGAGAATGATGCCCTCGATAATCTCCATAATCAGGCCATGCATTGAGTCTGTCATTCATTCCATCTTCTGTTTGAAAAGAAAAGAAAAAGAAGGGGTGTGCTATTTGGTCATTCATCAGAGGCCTGAGCAATCTTTGATAAGAAACCACCAGCATGATAGGTGTTGCTGATCAAAACTCATCGCCAGGGAGGACTCTGCATGTCTTGACTGCCATCTCCTCTTGTCCAGGTCAACCCTCAGAGCCCACTGCTGCCCAAGTTCTTGTCAGGTCCTTTGGGTGGGGTTCGCCCTGCGTCAGCCTTCCCAGCACTTTCCTCAATCTCATCTTCGTACCCGTGGGAACTGCTTCACCGGGGTTGGTCTGTCCAGCGGTGGACTGTCCACCAGCTCCCAGGAATGGCAAACGTGTCCTCCTCCATTTCTGGAGTTTCACACCACTCCTGATGACCCTTGCAGGACTAACAGGATCTGCTCACTGTAAGTACCCACCAGCACAACCCCTCCTCCCTTCCTCTTTTATTTCATGTGCATGTCTCCCTCTAACTGAGGACACTCACACACTGGGTTGGGGAAGTTCTGGCGCGAACCAGATTACTCAGAGGAAAGAGAAAGAAAGTCCTCACAAACTTCCATGCCTTGGAAAAGATCGATCACTTGGTCAGCAAAGGAGAACCTCCCCCAGCCCTCTGCTTTTGTACCTCGGGGTTTCAAAAAGGCCATTTTACATCATAAAATCAATGGAATTGTCACAGCCTGATATTCGGTTGAAGTGGCATAGTCACTCCCCCCCCCACCTTGTTCCCCATCCCAAGTGATAGTATTTAGGAAGAGGGGCCTTGGAGCCCACAGTTCCCTTGTCCTTTTCCCACCTGACATCCATCCCTTGTCTTGAAGTCCTCAGCTCCCAGAAGCGTGACAAATGAATGTTGATTGTTTAAGCAATCTGAGCTATGGCGTTCCTGTACAGTGGCCCAGATGGACCAAGCCATCTATCTTCTTTGCAGAGGGGATAGCCTCTTACAATCAGAATTTCCTATTTTCTGGAATCAGCTCATGTGCTTCTTTTTCTTTTCTATCTCCCATTCCCTTCCTTTTCCTCGAGAAACTCTGAAGTTTAATTGATCATAAAACAGTTTTGCACTAGCATAGTATACATTATAGGAAGACTGACTCCAGATAAACAGTCACAAATACCAAGGAAAAAGAAAAATGATTTGTGGTTTTGGGGAAGGGGTATTGTGTTGTTCTGGTTTTGGTCACTTTTCCCTTGCCAAAACACTAACAAAGAGAAATATGGCTACAAATTTGGATTCAGATAAGAAAACCCTAGATACCCAGAGCTGTGGAAATGAGTTCAAGGGGTCTTAAAATACCTGCAAATTAATGAGGTTTGGACAAATTACAGGTGGCTTAAATTTATAAGCACAGTTTTATATCATCTTTCTGGCTTTAAAGTCATGTAAAATGTGCAAAATAGGTATTATTTCTTTAAGAATTATTTGCCACAATTCACCAAAAAAACTCCAAAATTTTCCTTTTTAGAGTATTTTAAACTATGAATTTAGAAAGCTTAATAATAGACTCTTCGTGTTGGCTGGTCCATGTCATCTGACCTATTAAACACATGTGCATAGAGTTTCTCATAGCAGTTGCTTACTGAGCCTTTAATGTCCACAGATCTACAGTGATGCGTCTTCTCTCAAAAGTGATGTGAATATTTTTGCCTCTTCTCCCTTTTGGTTTACATCAACCTTCCTAGAGCTTATCAATTTATTCATCTTATCAAGGAACTATCATTTGGGCTTTATTAGTTCTCCTCTTGTGCTTCGGTTTCCTTTGTTTCTGCTCCTCTCTTTATCATCTCCTTCCTCGTGCTCATAGGCGGTGCAGCGTGCACTTCTTCTCTTCTTTATTAGCATGGCAGCTTACGTGACTGACGTCAACCTCTGTGTTCTCCACTGCTAGTCCTTGCCTGATACAGATCTTTCTCTAAGGACTGCTTTAAGCGCACCACACAAATTTTAATACATTTTATTTTCATTTTGTACAAAATGTTTTGTTGACGACATCCTTGTCCCCTATATTCTAAAGAATTGCATCATTTCATTCACAAACATTTAGAGAGTTCTCAGCTAACCTTCTGGTACTGACTGTTATTTATGGCCAGAGAATATAATTTTATGATTTCATTTATTTTAATTTAATAAGGTATTTTGTGGCTCAGAATGTTGACTGTTTTGGTGCATACACTCCATATACACTAAAAGTATGTGCTCCATTATTGACTGGTGTGTTCTACAAGTGACAAGTAGATTAAATTTGTTGATAGTATTGTTGAAGTCTTTTATATCCTTGATTTCCTATATACTTTTTAAAAATTTATTTTAGAGAGAAAGAGAGGCACAGGGGGGAGAGAGAGAATTGGCCTATCAGGGCCTCAGCCACTGAAACCAAACTCCAGACGCATGTGTTACCTAGTGGGAATGTACGACCTTGAGTTTGCCTTACCTTTGTGCATCTGGCTTGCATGGCATCTGGAGAGTCGAACATGGGTCCTTAGGCTTCTCAGGCAAGTGCCTTAACTGCCAAGCCATTTCTCCATCCCAATTTCCTATAAACTTTTTACGTAATTACCGAGAGAGGAATGTTAAAGTCTATAACTACACTTGTCCATTTGTCTATGTCAAGAGCTTGAAAGCTCTTGAAAGTCGTTATTAAGTGCATGCAATTTAATATTGTTGTAAGGTCGTGTTGAAAAATCAACCTTTTATTATTGTGTAGAACACCCCTGCTTTTCTGGTATTTTTTCACATTGTAAAGTCTATTTTTTTTATACTAATGTAAGCACTAAAGGTTTTTATTTTGTAAAAAAAAAAAAAGTATTTTTTTTGATTTGTAAATAGACAGGAAGAGAATAAGCAAGTAAGAGGCTTCTCACCGCTGCAAAATCAGCTCCAGGTTCATGTGCCACTTTGTGCCTCTGGTTTCACCTGGGTGCTGGAGAATCAAACCCAGGCCTTCACATTTTGTAAGCAAGCTCCTTTAACCACTGAGTCATCTCCACAAACACAAGTTTGTTTTTTTTTTTTTTAAATGGTTGGTATATCCTTTTCAGGACTGTACTTTTGACCTATCTCTATAATCATATTTCAAATGATTTTTTTTAGGCAGTGTTATAGTTGTATCTTATTTATAATCACTCCAGAAATATATTTTTAAATAAAAAATTCATTTTTGTGTGTATGTTTGTAGAGTATGTGTGGTGTGATGTGATTATATTTGTCTGGTATAGATGGTCTTTTTCTATTACTCATCTACATATTTCCTTGAGACAGAATCTCTCCTTCAACTTGGAGTTGCCATATTCAGCCACTGAACCCTAATTATTCCATTCCCCTCCTCTCCAGAAGACTGGGGTTACAGTTCCCATACTTTCACATTGAAAATAGTTAGGTTTAGGCATATCATTAGCTGCTCATCATCTTTTCTGACTTTTTGTCTCTCTGGTTCCCTGTTTTTCTTTTCTTTTAGATTATATGAGTATTTCAGTAAAGCATTTTAATTTATTTGTAAATTTTTAAAAAATATTTTTATTTATTTATTTTCAAGCAAAGACACACACACATACAAACACACAGAGGAAGACAGAAAGATAGAGAGAATGGGTTTGTCAGGGTCTCCAGCCATTGCAAATGAACTCCAGACATACGTGCCACTTTGTGCATCTGACTTTACATGTGTACTGGGGGATTGAACCAGGTTCGTTAGGCTTTGTAGGCAAGTATCTTAACTGCTGAGTCATCTCTCCAGCCTCTTATTTGTCAGTGTTTTCTTATATATTCTTGTGTGAGTGTGTTTGCATATGCCTGTGCATACTCTAGGAATTACCAAATAATTGCCTGACTTCTCACAAATTAGTAACCTAAAATATAAATTTAGTCAATATTTTAGTACTTCAAAGAAATATTAATACCATAAAACCCATAGGTTTCTTTATCCCCTTCGCCTATATTGCAGTTGAGATACATTACTCTAGGGCAGAGAAAGATCAAACACACACACACACGGAGAGAGAGAGAGAGAGAGAGAGAGAGAGAGAGAGAGAGAGAGAGGAAGAAGAAGAAGAATGAGATAGGCATGAAGTCAGGAAAACAGGACAGGGAGGAGATCATGGGACCGTGGAAATAGGAGTGGTGTAGTGAATGCTACTTTTTAATCACCCATTTCAAATATTCTTTCTTTTATATATTTGAGAAATTTCTCCAGCCCCATTTTTATATTAAAAGAAACATGCTAATGTTCATATACACAGACTGTTATAATGATTGTTTGGTTTCCAGGTTACTTGATTCCAGTAGTTACATTAATTACAGTACAATCCATAGCACCTAGCCAAAGGCCTTGTAGGTTTATCAGTGCCCTTCCACTTCATAACATGTTCTTACTCCAATAGTTGTTGTTCAGACATCTTTATAAAAGTATGTTTCATCTCAAACAAGAGTTTTACTTTCTTGGGGCTGGAGAGATATTTCAGCAGTTAAAGGCACTTGCTTGCAAAGCCTGCTGGCCCAAAGTTCAGTTCCCCAGAACCCACATAAAGCCAGATGCACAAAGTGGAGCATGCATCTGGAGTTTGTTTGCAGTTGCATGTATTCTCTCTATCCCCTTCTCTCTGTCTTTCTCTCCCTCACAGATAAATACATAAAAATATATTTTTTTTAAGTTTGCTTTCTTACATTCTGTTAATTCGCTGGGATGTGAAGACCTAAAAAGAAATGCCCTTGAGGCTTTATGAAAAGTATCTTATAAGATCCTATTAATAAGTAATACCCAAACTGTAAGATATCGACTTTTAGATCTACATGTCTCAATTAAAGAGATTCAATCCATCTGTAAATCAATGAAGCATTGTCCTAGCCCGAAGCTTCAAGCTGAAAGCTCTAGGAATTTCCCAAAGGCAGATCACCTAGGGAATAGAGACACTTTCTAAGGAAGACCTTCAGACCCAAGAATAACTGTGAACAGCAGACAGCTTCCATTTGAGACCAATAAACAAATCTCTGCTTTAATCTGTACTATTTTTCAAGCTGTTTTCTTTCCTGTTTTCTGGTCAAGATTCTGTTAATGGACACATTTTGGTTCTGGATCATGATGTCTACAAAGCTCTTATCCTTAATAGTTTTGGCATGCTTACCTACTTCTTGGCATAATTCAGCTCTGCCTATAATTTAATTATGGCTTAGCCAAAGCATACAGAAAAAAAAAACTAAATTTTGGGTTTTACTTGTTTTCCTTTGGATGTGACCCAGCTTTATTTGATTCCATTACCTGTTCATAAGCCAGCTGATTTCCCGATTAACTGAACTCAATCACCAAACCACTTATTTAGATGCCAAAACTCACAACAGATGAGCTAGAAACCTAAAGTATGTAACTGTATAGAAAAAAGTATTTCTTTTCAGATCGGGCAGAATGCACAGAAGAACTAATGCCTGCAGTCACGACTTCACAAAGTCGGAGTGCAGAAAAGCCAGGGAACACGACGGGAACAGTCAGACCTGCTTCACTTTCTCCCCGCCTTCTAAGAAAGGTGCATCAGCTGAGCCAAACTCTCATCCTAGCCGATGTGCACATTGCTTCCCATGGGCTTTTTTAATACTTCAGGTCTAATACTATTACCTAACGGCTTCCCAGTTGTGTAGTTACTTTTTGTTACTGGGACAGACATCCCACCAGAAGCAGCTTGAGGAAGGAAAGGGTGTATTTCAGGCTTACAGATTCCAGGGGAAACACCGCCGATAGCAGAGGAAGCTGGCTCACTTCCATAGATTCCTAGCAGAGGGACACAGTGAAACAGCCAGTACACACGGACAGCCAGAGCTGCAACTATCTTTGAACACATCTCCTCCAACAGACTGCTGGAGAGTTAAGCAGGAAGCTTAACCTTAATCAAAATTCCCTGAGGCTGAGGGGACACATATTCACATTCAAACCTCCACGCCAGGGCTCTGCTGTCCATGGAAATACTGGGGTCTGGATGCCCAACAGAACTGGTTTGCACTAGGCAATGGCATCAGTATCAGGCCAATGACATTACCTGTGGGCCTTTGGAGTACAAGTGACCACTAGGCTCTGCAATGTCAGTAAATTGATGTCTGCCTTCAGGTAGTTCTTAATACTAACTTTCATCTATTTTGACTTACACATTTTCCTCTGAGAGAAAAAGACATATGAATACTTTAATTCATAAAGTAAAAATTCTAAATTTTCATCTCATTGGAAAAAGTAACCAGGATTATTTCCAACTGTATTTGTTCCACATTTTATTTTATTTTTTTAAAAAAATATTTTGTTTGTTTATTTATTTATTTGACAGAAAGAAAGAGGAAGAGAGAAGAGAGAGAATGGGCGTACAAGGGCCTCCAAGTCACTGCAAACAAACTCCAGATGTATTATCCACCTTGTGCATCTGGCTTTATGTGGGTCCTGGGGAATCAAACTTTGGCTTTGCAGACAAGCGACTTAACCACAAAGCCATCTCTCCAGCCCTGTTTCACATTTTATGTGAGATTGGGAAATAGGATTCTACTGGCCAATGTACAAAGAGAGCCAAAGAACAGGCCACATTAGTAGAACACAGAACTACCCATCCAAAAATTCATAAATTTAGACAGGTGATGGTTCAAAACAGAGGCCTTTGTGAGGCATTTTAACTGAAGTGGGGAAGAAATGTTACAGTTACATCATTGCCAACCTCCACTGGATCTGTAATGTGACTATGCTAATCATGGATGCAAGTGTGAAATCATGAGGCTGTGTAACTTGGCTAATACCCAGCTGGTGTGTGGCCTACTCCGATTAAGAATGGCACCAGTTCTCCTCACTTAATTTGGCCACTCATCCCTCCCCCTCAGGAGTGCTTACAAGCTCATGCCATCATCCTTTCTTTCGTTTTTGTTTTCTGAGGCATGGTCTCACTCCTGCCCAGGTTGACCTGGAACTCACTCTGTCGTCCCAGCTGACCTGACACTCACAGCAATCTTCCTACCTCTGCTTCTCGAGTGCTCTGACATCTCATTGGCCTCAAATTCACCGGCTAGCCAGTGGGCCCAGGAGCTGTCCTCCCTGTGCATACCAGCACTGGGATGACAAGTGCTGCCACCATGCCTGGCATCTACACGGGTTCTGGGCATCATACTCAGATCTTCACGTTTTTGAATCAAGCACTTTACCAACTGAGCTATCTCTGCAGACCCCACCATTAGACTCTATTCATCACAAGGTACCAAATAGTGATTCAGATTTGGATGGATCATGTGACTATCTGATAATGGTGCCCCTGCAGCTTGGGCTACACGAACGTCTTTTTTAAATCCTGAGAACTGGGCTGGGGAGGTGCCGCAGAGGGCCTGAGAGAGTCTGAAAGCACCACAGTTCAAGTGTCCAGGACCCATGGGAGCAGCTGGGAGTGTCTACACATGTCTGTAATCCCAGTGCTATGAGGAATGAGACCTGAGAACAGTTCTATGTTCAGAGACTCCCTCCTTCAGGAAACATGCAGATGAACAATAGAGGAAGGGTACCCAATGTTTTCCGCTGGCTTTCTTGTGCCAGTGAGCACTTCTGCACACACACACACACACACACACACACACACACACACACACACACACACCACTGCACATGCAAAGAAAAAAAAAATCCTGAGCATGGAAACCAATATAACTCTCAGTCTTGATGTCAGTTCTGGGACCAGGCAATAGGAAAGCAAAGCAAAAGTAATTTGAAATTACTTGCTTCCAGGAGGATAAAACTATGTACCACAGTAAGTGTGTACTTACCAAGGCTGGTCAGGACTCCGAGCGCTTCACCTTGCTGTGCTCTTCCATCCAAACTTGTATCATGAACTCGGCTGAGTCCCAACCAGTCACCCACTTTGCAGGAGTCACCTTGGAACCTTCCATCTGAGATAGCTCTAAACCTTTAAGTGCCCTTCTACAACTCCCTCATCTCGGGGAGCTCTCTGTAGTTTATGATATTGGTATTCTCCCCCAGAACTCTTCTAATAAATTTAATCTTGGTTGACTTTTCTGGTGATTTTTTGTGTGAATTCTAAACTTTTCATCTACCTTTTATTACTTTGAATTACAAAGTAGACCTTTTCCCCCCCCCCTCAGAATATCCTACCTGACTAGTTTTCTATAATTAAATAACTATCCCTTGTGGCTTCTGGGAAGTTTATAGAAGACTGGCATCTCTTCAGTGGTCACTGCTTAAACATGAAATGGAACACGGGAAAATACCAGGGGTAGCAGGAGAGTGAGCTTATTCATTACCCCAGTCCTCTGAAAGAAACCTGTGAATTACTCTCCAGCACAGAGATAAAGGGGAACGCCTAACTATCTAACGAGAACTCTGCCAGCCACTTTTATGGTTTCACAAACAACAGGCTTTATTTTCTGTGAGTCAGGAACTTTATGTTCTCCAGCAGTTTTATAGTCTCAAGTCCCCAGTCAAAACATCTTACCACTTGTTTCTCCTCTAGGATTCCTCCCAGCTATATTAAAATAAATCTCCTTTGCTCCCAAATTTTCTGAGTTGTGGATTCTTTTCTCCCCGTCAATTCTCCAGTGACGCAGAATGGGAGAACAGGAAGTAGTCAGATAACCAGTGGCTTCCTGATACATATTTACAAACTATCCTAAAATCCTTGTCCGTGCTAATTCAACCCAGACAATGTTTATCTCCATATATTGTAAAATATGGTGGATTTTGCACGTTGACCAAGTCCTTCTCGCATCTTTGGAGGACTGCTTCACACTCTTTGAGTACACATTCGTGGGACTTCTTGGATAAATAACTACATGCTATGGCTACATGATATTACTATCAGCTGAACAAAGCGTCCCTGTGGCTCTTGGCCTAACTTGAAATGACCTGATTTTAGTTTGTTGATTTTTGTTTAGATATGCCTGTTTGGCGTCCAGCTTCTTTCTTCTAAAGATGAGGACGGAATACAAAGGCCTATGTTAGGCCAGGTTAATGTGCAAGGCAAAGAGCGCATATTTCATTCTTTTTTTAATAATTTTTTTGTTCATTTTTATTTATTTATTTGAGAGGGACAGAGAGAGAAAGAGGCAGAGAGAAAGAGAGAGAGAGAATGGGTGCACCAGGGCTTCCAGCCACTGAAAACGAACTCCAGATGCGTGCGCCCCCTTGAGCATCTGGCTAATGTGGGTCTTGGAGAATCAAGCCTCGAACTGGGGTCCTTAGGCTTCACAGGCAAGCACTTAACCGCTAAGCCATTTCTGCAGCCTGCATATTTCATTCTTAAAAACTTTCTTTTCCTTTTTTTTTTTTCTTTTTTTACATGAGAAAAAGTAACTCTGAGACTAATTGACTAGCTCCTTGTGATGGTTTGATTCAGGTGTTCCCATAAACTCAGGTGTTCTGAATGCTAGGCTCCCAGCTGGTGGAGATTTGGGAATTAACGCCTCCTGGAGGCAGTGTGTTGTTGGGGGCAGGCTTATGGGTGTTAGAGCCAGTTTCCCCTTGCCAGTGTTTGGCACACTGTACTGTTGCTATGGTCCACCTTATGTGGGCCAGGGGGTGATGTCCACCCTCTGCTCATGCCATCGTTTTCCCCTGCCATTATGGAGCTTCCCTTCTAGCCTATAAGCCAAAATAAACCTCTTTTTTCCCACAAGCTGCTCTTGGTTGGGTGATTTCTACCAGCAATGCAGACCTGACTGCAACACCCCTTCTATGGGAGGAGCAGTTTTCCCTAAGAGATGATGGGCGTACCAACTGCGATATCCACACTATTCAAGCCTTTCCTCATTTTAGTCAGCAAAATCTTAATCAGATAATGCTTTAGTGAGTTACTTGGTATCAGGCTTCTCCTGCTGTAATCTTTCTTCTACAATGTGAGGCTTCATGATTTTTTAACTTTTTATTTATTTATGTGAGAGAGAGAGAGAGAGAGAGAGCAAGCAAGGGAGAGAATGGGAACACCAGTACCTCTAGCCACTGCAATGAACTCCAGACACATTCACCACCTTGTGCATCTGGCTTATTTGGGTCCTGGGGAATTGAACCTGGGTCCTTAGGCTTTGCAGGCAGGTGCCTTAACCACTAAGCCATCTCTACAGCCCAGATTTCACGTTTATACCTAGAAGATCTTCTTGCATCTAAGTGATGCTCTTTGTCTCATGATGAGCCTCAGTGGGGCTTGGAAAGCCTTCAGGAAGGGCGTTCAGTGAGTGAGTAACATGTCTACATGAGTACAAAGGAAGCCAGTAGGCAGTGCTTCCTAAACTATGTTTGTCACTCAAGTTTCCTTCAAAATGCTGTGCAACAAGAAAAGTAAAATGGAGTAAATTTTCATAACACCATATCATTTATGCTATATTTTATCCTGCATTAGAAAGCCCTGTGCTGCAATTTCTGAAATGGCAGTATTACTAGGTAATAGTTTTCAATGTTTGTAATTTTAAAATTGACATTATTTGGAAAATTTAAATTGGCCACTCTTTCATCCAACTTCATTTCATTTTAATAATTCTCCCCTTCATGAAAAATGAAAAATCTGATTTCATTGATCTAAGGTATGTAAAGTATAATTTTCTAGGGATTAAACTAAGACTCTAATACCAATACATAGTATATGGATTTCATAGATATTTTTAAACACATCAGTGAGAGACTGAGCAAGAATGTTAAACCTTTTCAAAGATTATGAGATTGGAAGAGAATTACAAAACATAAAGAGAACAACTGAAAAAAAAAAAAGATTGCTATTTTATATAAAAAGCCACAAACCATAACCTTTGGAGGTTAATTTTTCTATCTGACAGAGATCATTGACTCTCTACCAGAAGAATAAGTAATTTATAATGTGCTTTTCTTCCCTAAGTTGACATGCAACTTTACAGATTTAATGCCTTAGTCAATGGTAAGTAGTGAATCAAACAAAATTTACTTCCTTTGGTGTGGCAAGTAGTTCGTACCAGTTTGTTAATACAGTTTTCTAGTGTGAATTAGGACACATAGTAATCTTTCTGCTTTATTTTGAAGTTTTAAATAGTTTTTAAGGAAATCTTCCTCTAGCATTGGAATGGATAGTCCAGGTATGTGTGTGCACTTACATCACTCGCCCACGTGACCGTGTCCAAACGTCCACTGTTTATAAGGACACCAGTCACAGCAGGCCCCATCCTAATCCTGCGTGACTCAACGGATTTGACCTGCAACGACCCTATTTCCAAGTAAGTTCATTCTGAACTATTAGGACTCACAATGCCAATATATGAAGTGGGGTAGGGGAAGGAAGTACAATTTAACCTATAATAATGTACATGTTTTCCTGGATATTTTCTTCGTTTTCTAAATTTTGAGGAAAATCAATGTTAACAAGCATTTCCAAAACCATGTAAGAATAGTCCTTGAAGTCTTTGTTAGTTTCCTGGGGCAGCAATAGCAAGTTAAGACCAACTGGGCTGCTGAGAGCACAGGAACCTGTTCGTTCTCACAGCGAGGGGCCGGGAAGCCCAAGCTCGGTGTGGCTCTTGATTCTCTCACTCCTCTGTACCTGAGGGCAGTTCTTAGTCTGCCTCGGTCTGCCTTGGTTTGTGGCTTTAATTACTCCAGTCTCTGCCAGTCTTCACACTTAACTTTTTTCATTTTCAAGAAGTTATTTTCTTTTGTCCTTGGGCTTACCATGAACATCATGACTGAGCAGAATCAAGTTCACATTTACATTTATTTACTTCCAGTAAGATTTACAGACATCATTCCTATACAGGTTAACTCTATCCTCTGTATTTTTGTGCTATCAACATACACAGTGTATTTCAAAACTAACTATGCATTGTTTTAGTTGTTACTTTACATCATTTTTGTCTATTAAAGTAGATGAGAGAATTAAAAAGTAAATATAATTACAGAATTTGTTATATTTGCCATATTTTAAAAATTTTATTTATCTATTTGAGAGAGTGAGAGAGGGAAAGAGGCAGACACACAGAGAGAGAGAGAGAGAGAGAGAGGAAGAGAGAGAGAGAGAATGGGCGCGGCAGGGCCTCCAGCCACTACAAACAAACTCCAGACGCGTGCGCCCCCTTGTGCATCTGGCTTACATGGGTCCTGGGGAATCAAACCGAGGTACTTTGGCTTTGCAGACAAATGCCATAACTTCTAAGCCATCTCTACAACCCCATTTGCTATATTATTTACCACTTCTGGTCTCCTACTTGCTGTTCTACAGTTAAGTTGCCTTCTCGTGTCTATTCACCACTACAGCTTTGCTCTCACCCACCTTTTCCATGCTGTTATTAATGAATGTTTGGCATTTCTCTGTGCCGTGAACCCAACCATTATGCATAGTTATCCTTACACAATTATACTTAGATTAATAAAAGAAAGAAGATGACAAGAACAATATGCGTTTATGGTTTGGGAGGGCAGTACCTAAGATTTGTCACATCCCAGGAGGGGTCTACTGGCTTGCTGAACACTAGCTGACCCATGGCTTAAGCAGTTATTTGTGGAGGTGAAATTAATTTTCTTTGTTTCTTTTTAAAGTTTTTTCAAGGTAGGGTCTCACTGTTGAATTCCAGGCTGACCTGGAATTCACTATGTAGTCTCAGGGTGGCCTTGAACTCACAGCGATCCTCCTACCTCTGCCTCCAGAGTGCTGGGATTAAAGGCGTGTGCCACCACGCCCCGCTATATTCTCTTAAACTTACTCATATCAAGTGTGTGGGACTTGAATTTATGACAAGGGTATGCAGCAAATGAAGAAACATTTGCTTTAGAAAACTTACCCAAACCAGATCGTAATAGCAAGACTTCTGTGCTACTTGATCCTTATCTGTCCTCACACTTCTTCCCTCATGGCCAGAGCCAACATGGCGCTCCCTCCTCAACACCCCGTCAATAGATACAGCGTCTCACAGCGAGCCAGTCCACAACATTCTTCATATTCCGACTCTGAGTTGCGGAGACTAAATTCCTCTTGAATGTGGCTGAGAGATCCGGGTTTCCCAGTTCTAGTTTGTAAAGCAAAGGCCCTGTGCAAGCATAGCAAGCTAAAATTACTGGATTCTCTGGCTTCTATACACATCCATACGTGCACCTCCATGCAAATGAATATGCATACATGCTACATAAATACACATGCAAAACCTTTTCAAAATTTATGTTTAAAATCACAAGCAGGTATCTGTTAGGGGTAGTTGGAAATGAATATCAATATTAATAAGAGCTGGGTGAAAAATAAAGTTCACCTTTTGCATTCATCCAACCAAATGGTGCACCAATTATAACATTTCTACTAATTCTCTTTAATACCAGTCCTAGCCAAGTCTGTTATTCAAACTTAGTATCAGCCTGGGAGACCACGGCAGAAAGAAGTGCGCCGCTTGTGCTGTTTGTCAATTTGTTTAATGCATTAAAAGTGGTTCCAATTTCAAGAAAATAAAACGTCTCTCATGAGATTACTTTTCTCTTTGTGTTTTCAATTATTAATATTCCCTGTAATAAGCCTAGAAAGTGATTGTCAGTTTATAAAATGTGACATCTATAAATATGCTTTAATTACTCATTCAGTCCATTCATTTAGTCAACAAATGCTTGTGGAGTAATACTGAGCTAGGCTGTATGTTGGTGGTGTCAGTGTATGCAATAGTCAAGGTCTGCGTTCCCTTGCATCTTGCTTAGTATCGTATTAAAATAAACAGGTAAATGCAGGAACATGTCATACATTGCATTGCATGCAGTAGTGCGCTGCTCTGAAGTCCCTGCCGTGACCAAACCATTCATGTGCAACCTGCTGGGAGTGTTGGCCGCGGAATCTCATCACTACATCTCTCTTGGAATATCACTCTGTGGAATGGACCTTCCTTTACTAAATTTACAATGCCTCCTCCAGGGCAGCTTGTAACCAATCTTTGGTTAAAGCAAAGCATGAAGTCTTGCCTCCCTTGCATCAATTTGTGGGTAATTCTGAAAGGCTATCTCAGTTCCAGACAATCCCAGAGGCTTGTGTGAGACTTCAGTTATAATTTTGCCACAGTGGAATTTTTTCCTCTGTCCAGTCCCATCTACTATGCTTCCTTAAAAGTACTGTTTCTTAGCCGGGCGTGGTGACGCACGCCTTTAATCCCAGTACTCTCGGGAGGCAGACGTAGGAGGATCACCGTGAGTTCAAGGCCACCATGAGACTACATAATTAATTCCAGGTCAGCCTGGACCAGAGTGAGACCCTACCTCAAAAACAAAACAAAACAAAACAAAAAGTGCTGTTTCTTGGGCTGGAGAAATGGCTTAGTGGTTAAGGCACTTGTCTGCAAAGCCAGAGGATACTGGTTCAATTCTCCAGGGCCCACATAAGCCAGGTGCACAAGGAGGCGCATGCACCTGGAGTTCATTTGCAGTGGCTGGAAGCCCTGGCGCACCCTTCTCTCACTCTCTCTGCCTCTTTCTCTCTCAAATAAATAAATAAAAATATTTTTTTAAAATTACTGTTTCTGAAGAAACTCCTCAATATTCTACACACAAATCTCCATTTTATACTTGCTCTAGAAAATAACCTAAACAGACAGGGACAAGAAATGGCCCTAGAAAATAGACACTTCGTGAAATTACTGAGCTGAGTCACCGCGTGCTGAGTGTTGGAAAACCAAAGTGCAGTGTGAGGACATAATTGTAACCACCATGGGTCTTCAGAGGAGGATGGCCTGCTCACCCTACAACTCTGCTGCAGCGTATCCAGGGCTCCAATTAAAAGTGGGACCATAGGACTAGGGGTGGGAATATCTGAATCAATACACCGGAGAATGTGGAAAATAAAACACAGGGTAACCTGGTGGGCCAAAGGGCTAACCGGTCCCTCTTGCATGTGATGCAGTAATTGCTTCTAGAAAGACAGGTTGTTGTCCCTTGAGAAGCTACCTCGTAACTGCCAGACGTCTAGTTATAGTGAAGTCTTGGCATAACCCATCAGAAGAATTTCTGAACCTTCTGTATAAGGGACAGGAACTCTTCACTAAAATAAAGGGCTACCCTACATGAACTGGTAGGATCCAGGAGAGTACATTTGAGATTGGCTTGAAAAATGCAAAATATGTAGATGAATAAGAACAGTTTTCTGGTATGGAAGTAACTGCATATATACATAATCTGACACCCTGACAAAGACTGTAAGGAATGGCACTAACATCTTCGAGAAGAAGTTCTCTTGGAAGCTGCAAGAGATCGCTATCTGACCCCGCTGCTTCTTAAAGCATGTGGATATGGCTGGAGAGATAGCTTAATGGTTAAGGTGCTTGCCTGTGAAGCATAAGGACTCAGGTTTGATCCTCTGTACTCACATAAGCCAGATGCCCAAGGTAGTGCACGCATCTGGAGTTCATTTGCAGTGGTTGGAGGCCCTGGTGTGCCCATTGTCTCTCTCTATCTGCTTCTTCTTCTCTCTCTCTCTTTCTCCCTCTGTATCTTAAATAACTAAATAAAATATTTTTATAAAGGAATGTGGGGTCTGGAGAGATGGCTTGGCAGTTAAGGCGCTGGCCTGTGAAGCATAAAGACCCATGTTTGACTCCCCAGATCCCACATAAGCCAGACACACAAGGTGACGCATGCACAAGGTTGCACACGTGCACAAGGCGGTGCACGGGTCTGGAGTTTGATTGCAGTGGATGGAAGCCACGGCATGCCAGTTCTCTCAGGCTCTCTTTTAAAAAAGGATAATAAAAAAGAATGTGGGGCTGGAGAGATGGCTTAGCAGTTACGGTGCTGGCCTGCAAAGCCAAAGGACTCAGGTTTGATTCCTCAGGACCCATGTAAGCCATATGCACAAGGTGGCATATACATCTGGAGTTCATTTGCAGTGGCCAGAGGCCCTGGTGTGCCCATTCTCATTCTATCTGCCTCTCCCCCCCAAAGTAAATAAATTAATTAAATAAATTTTAAATGTGGGTGGCACCAGTAAGACTTCTGAACACACAACAACTGAAAATTAATCCAAAGTCAAGTGTGTAATGAATCCAAAGTGCATCTGGCACTGTTTGCCCACGTTGCACCATCTAACTTCACTGTAGTCTTGGGTCTGAACATACGACATGGTCACTTGGCTGTACATATCATCACCCCATGCAATACCAAGGAACATGCCCTGGAACACCTTGGCTAAGATTTCAGACTACTGGGCGGGAGTCATGGCTTAGAAGCCTAAGGAACCATGTTCGACTCTCCAGATCGCAGGTAAGCCAGACACACAAAGGCGAGGCAAGCACAAGGTCACATATGCCCATTACATGGTGTGAGTATCTGGAGTTCAATTGCAGTGGCTGAGGCCTTGGTGCCCCAATTCTCTCTCTCTCTCTCTCTCTCTAAAATTAAAAAATAAAATAAAAAGATTCCAGACTATTGTATAGTACAGCATTTTTACTGTACATACAGAGCCTTGTAGCTTTTACAGAGACAAAAGTGGTTTAATTATGGAAACAAAGAATCTTAGTATTTGCCTACCATAATTTTCCTGTATGTATCAAATTAGTATATCTTTGGATTGTAATTTCTATGAATGTTTAATTTTTAAAATTCTTCTTTGATTTCATGACTTGAATTGCATTTAAAAAGTCATTAAATCTATTTTAGCTTGGGATTAGAACAGATTTTTTAACCATTGCTGAAATGACCCTAAGTGTAGTATATGTTTATGGAACGTAGCATTTTGAGAAATGATGATTACAATATCAAAACACCAGTCACTTCTGAAACTCAAAATCAAAATCCTTTTTAACTTTTTATTGACAAATTTCATGCATGTACATAATGTATTTTGATTATAGTCCCTCCCATTACTTAGCTTTGTGGTATGCGATCCCCCTTCCACTGGACCACTTCTTTTTTCCAACTAGTCCTTCTATTTCGCTGCCTCCCCCCATCTTTCACGATGACATGTTTGTGGGTTCAATGCCGTGCAGGTAAGGACAACCACGGTGCAGGCATGGGTGCCGCAGCCACTTCGTGTGCAGAAGATCGCTCTCCACAGCCCTCCTTCCTCTCCCCCCACCCTGTGGCCCTTCCTTTCTTTCTGCCACCTCTTCCACGATGTTCCTTGAGCCTTGGTGGATATGACAGACACGTCTCAGTGCTGAGCACTCAACTGACACTTCTTGTCAGCACTTTGACAAATTTGGGGGTCTCCCCGGTAGTCACTGCCATGAAAAAAAAGGAAGGTTCTCTGACCAAAGATGAGAACAGCTCTATCATATGGGCATAAACGTAAATATTTGGAGGGCAATGTGACGGGCACAATATCTCCAGTTAGCCAAACAACTGTGATAGCTTCCCTGCTCGGGCCTCCTCCTGTGAAACAGGCTTCACGTCCAATCAGAAACCAGTGGTTACCCCACATGAAAGGTGGTTTTTTTGTTGTTGTTGTTGTTGTTTTGTTTTGTAATAAGGATTGACAGGCAGTTTCAGAGGCTGGTTTGACAAGTCTGAGGTTAGTATGCAGGCAAGAAAGGGAGACTTGGAGAGAAAACAATTACAGACTTAGCAGCTATTTTTAGTCCCTCCCTTGGCAGGGGACATCTTGAAAGCCTTTCCAAAGACTTCCAGCTGATTAAGGAAGGTGACTTGTGAGAGAGGTAAAATGAAGAGCTGAAGTAGCAGCCTCTCCTGCAGGTTCATCACCGGTTTGATCAACTTAAATTCCACTGATTAGGCTGCTCCGTCGCCCAGGCACCATCCCTTCACGCTAGCACCCGCACTGCTGTTCGAATAAGAAACTGCACATGTCCATCAGCTCCAAGACGGCCGCCCTCCATTTCTTCCAAAAGAATAGTCCTCGTAACCACCTCAACCGGAAGCATGCCAGAGAAGACATTCTGAAGAGTGTAATACAGCGAGCCAAGTCACACATCCCAAAGCCACGTCAGGGTCAGGAAGCAGCAGATTCTGAAAGGCACACAGCAGGGGTTACCTCAACCACAGCAAAAACATGGACAACACCATATTCTTTTAGAAAAAAAAGAAACAGTAACTTCCAGAGGAACTCCAGAGCATGTGTTTATAGGGACTGTTTCGCTAGTTTACAGGAAATTACCTTTTAGTAGTTACAGAAAGATGAACAGCCTGAGTGGTTTTGAGATGCCTACAGGATGGGGCTCATGAAAACCCTACAAGTCCAACAGTTAGGGAGAAGGTGATGTGGTAAGGCTGCTGAACTGGAATGAAACAGACAAGAGTAAAGTGCTTCTGGCACATTTCATGTACATAACCTGACATGCAGTTGGTAGTCATATTTCAAAGTAATTAGTTTTATAAAGTCACCGCAAACACTGACTTAACAACTACTGAACCAACGCTTCCCAGAGGAAAGTCAGGATCAGGCCCTTGTGAGCCCTGGCCATGCCTTTTTCATCAGCTGCTCATTCCTAACCTGTGTTGGGCTGTTTCTCCTTAAAGACACCTTGTTCAACGTGTGTTGTCAATTAACACTGTAGGCATGGCCAACAGCACGATTGCCCGTACCTGAACAGATATACTCCAAGCACGCATTTCCTCACAAGGCACGTCCCAGCCTCCTCGTGCTCACAGACACTGGGTAGCACGGCAGCACCACATCGGGAGGCATTTTTTTATGGCACAATCACCAACCAAAAAACGCTAACAACAGGGCACGAAAGGGATCAAAAAAGGACACTAGTTGACTGTATGGCTGCTGGAACAAAGCGGTAGAAACTTGCCTATCTAACTTCGGCTGCCGATGGGTGTGTCAGAGATCAGAGTTTTCACTTTCTGTGCATATGCGAGAGCAGCCGCGAGACCACGCTCTGTATTAGTTCGGTGGTTGCAATTGCATTTTGCCAGTATATGAACTGCAAATATAGAATCTGAAAGCAACGCGGACTTCCATTATTATGAAAAGATACCTTTAACACAAACGTTTAAGAGTCCTCATGCTGGGCACTGTTTAGGACTCCACGCTAGACAGATTTATGATTGAGCCCGTAGCATGCCAAACAGTAAGACTGAGCAAGTAATCCATTATCCGTGCTCGTCTTGATGCAGGCCATCCTGACATTGAAACTCCTTGGCTTCATGTCTGCTGACCTGGTGAATCTGTGGTCCTCACTTAATCACCAGGCCTCTCTGCTTTTGAGGCTGGGGCTGTGGTTAATCACTTCCTATTCCGTTTGTCCCATCTGCCCGTGGTTTTCTGCACTGTGGCTGGCTGTCCACTCTTACTTCCACTGCGTGTGCAATGGAAGGTGACAATCTGCTGACCCTGCACTGCACAGGGAAGGTGGACACGGGCCAGAGCTGACAGATCTCTGTGGAAGGTGTCAGCTCTCGTCTGAAAGCGGGCCCCAGGGCCGGCCAGCAGTTCTACTTTCCCTAGTCCATCCCTGCCGCCCACGCAGATGCAGCTGTGGCGCACCTTGACGTCTGAGGGAACCTCGGCTTTCTGGCCAGCCAGTGGGGGTTGTTAGGGTTCGTTGCTTGAGGCTGGAGATCTTCGGGATAAACACTGGATCGGATGAGAACACTGTGGTCCTCTTCCTCACTTTCTGATGTTGCAGCTGCTTCTCGGGGCTGAGAAAGAGAATTAATCAGAACAGCATTTCTCTGGCCACCCGACCTAACATCGACCCATTTCCTGCATCTACACTCATCTCCCCATCTTCCTTTCCATTAAACACAACAAGCGTCGAGAGGCCTAATGGAGTATGCCTGTAATTCCAGCACAGGCAGGCTGCAGAATTGCCAGCTCAAGGTAAACCTGGGCTACACAGTGAGACCCTGGCTCAGCTCAAAAAAAAAAAAAAAAAAAAGGCAAAACTAAACCAATCAAACAACAAAAAAATGTAAAAGAACATTCTGTATGTCTGTCCAAGAACAGCTCTCTCATCTCTCCCTAGCATCCCCAGCCCTTCTTCTACTCAAGGACATCACCGCAGTAATTACCCTTTCTTGTTCCACCCTCATCCAATTCACAATGGTAGTACCCTTTTATTTCTCCCAACTTACACACACACACACACACACACACACACACACACACACACACACACACACAAAGCAAAACTTGAACCTGATATTGCCCTCCAGTTAGCACTCGGCCCTGTACCCACTCTTTGTGAATGACTTTGAGATCTTGCCTTCTTTCCCTTCAGTCCCTCCCCCTGAATGTTTAATCACTTGGTCTCAAGAAAAGCGTTCATTCCCACTCCTCAGCCAAAACTGTTCCGATTAAGAGACCCCACCGATATCATGTTAAACATAGTCATAACTATTCTGAGATGTGCTCATGGGGCTGGGGCTATAACTTGGTGGTAAACACTTGCCTAGCATGTGTGAATCCCTATGTTCAATCCCCGATGCCACACACACAATTATTTATATGGAAAGAAAATGCTTTTGTTCCCTTTTCTTCACTTACATATCTTCAAAAACACTTTTGCCAGAATTATTCATTAAAGTCTAGTTGTTGACCTTTAAGAAAAAAAGAAAGAAAGAAAGAAAGAAAGAAAGAAAGAAAGAAAGAAAGGAAGAGAGAGAGAGAAACCCCACCAATATCCAATGGTGGATGCTCAGTCCTCCAGCTAATTTGGGTCACTTGACAGCATTACCCCTGTCCTCTGGACACATTTTCTTGAGTGCGCTCTGACTCCTTCTTTGCTCTCGTCCTCCTCTTTGCTTCTGAAGCCCCCACTCTCCAAGCAGTTGAGCGTCACATCTCAGTCACTGCCTTTCTTTTTTATGCATCCATTTCTACCTTTTCTTCCCTTCTGTATCTCACCTGTTGTCACAGTCTGAAATGCCTTCTTCATGGAGTGGAGACTACTAAATTTGGATCTCCAGTCTGGGAGTGCTCCCCTTCATCCCACCATCACATATCCACCTGCTTAAACGTCACCATCACTCATTTTCTTTCTTTCTTTCTTTTATTTTATTTTTTTGGTTTTTCGAGGTAGGG
Organism: Dipus sagitta; assembly: GCA_036346955.1. Classification (NCBI taxonomy): domain Eukaryota; kingdom Metazoa; phylum Chordata; class Mammalia; order Rodentia; family Dipodidae; genus Dipus; species Dipus sagitta. The sequence goes on from CM070774.1 coordinate 173,522,144, forward strand.
TCTCACTCTAGCCCAGGCTGACCTAGAATTCGCTGCATAGTCTCAGGGTGCCCTCAAACTCACGGCATTCTTCCTACCTCTGCTTCTCAAGTACTGGGATTAAAGGCACGAGCCACCATGCCTGGCTATCGTCAGTCATTTTCTAATGACATCTTAAAGTCCAAAGAAGCACTTTTCATGCATCTCACACACATGAGCCTTCTCATTTCTACCTGAACAAATTCCAACCAATTTGTTATCAAGTCCACCAGCTCTTCCTCCTCACCATCTCCACAGTAACGAGCACATCCTAAACCACCATGTCCTCTCTCCCTACATTACTGCACTGGTTTCTTACAGGAACCTTATAGTCTCACTTCTCTGCCTTGCCCATGCCAGCCTATCCTCAACTCACCCAGGACTGTCATGGCATGGGACTAGCACTCACACAGGGCCTCTCATTCCAAAGTACCAGTGCTCACTATAAACCTCCCTTCATGCCATCTTCAGGGTCTCAATTTCAGAACAGTTCATGTGACTTTTTCATTTGGTCCTACAAGTTAGTCATAAACGACCCTTTAAGATCATACACCAGGGGCTGTAAAGATGGCTCAGTGATTAAGGCCCTTGCCTGCAAAGGCTAACAACCCTGGTTCAATTCCCCAGTACCCAAGTCAAGCCAGATGCAAAAAGGAATGCATGCATCGGGAGTTGTTTGCAGCAGCTAGAGGCCCTGGTGCACCCATTCTCTCCATCTCTCTTCTTTCTGTCTCACTCTGCTTGCAAATAAATAAATGAAAATGTTTAAATCATACACCAGACCAGATCAGTTCTCTGCTCAATAAATTCCAAAGGCGTGCACTCTCATCCCGAAGATGAAGAAACCCGATGGTTGCTTCTGCTTGAGAGGAGGTCTCTTGCTGAAATTAGGGTCATCTATTTGACTAGTATAGTTAGCCAATGACTCCCCTGAGGGTTCCCTTTCTGTACCTCACCATGCTGGGTCACAGATACGGACTACAGCACCTGGAATTTTACCTGGAAACAGGGGCTTCAAACTCATGTTTGCATGGCAAATACTTTACCACTGATCCATCTCCCCAGCCGCTAGGCCACATTTTCTTTATCCATTCATCTGTTCATAGACCTGTCAGTTGACTTAACAATGTCTTGACAATTGTGAATAGGGCATAGTAGTGCAACAGCTATCTGATATACCAATTTCACCTCCTGTGGACATACACTCAGTAGTGGACGCATAATAGAGCATACGGTGATTCTGTTGCTAGCTGTCTGAAAACCCTCCATACTCTTTTTTCGTAATGGCTGTACTGATTTTCATTCTCACCAGCAGCGTATGGGAGCTCTACGTCCTCCGCATCCTTGTGTGTGTAACTGTGGTTTGTCTTCTTAATAAACAGCCACTTGCTCCAGTAAGGTGCTATCTCACTATGGCTTGATATTCACTCTCCTGGTGATTTGTAATGATAAATAACTTTTCCCTCTTCTCGGTGACAATTTTCACAGATTTTAGAAAATGTCTATATGGATGACTACTAATGAGACGTACTATTGAGTCTCTTTTGTATATTATTGAGTTCATTATGTATTCTGGATATGAACACTTTGTTGAAGAACTGAATTGACAAATACACGCTCACGTTCTACAGGCTCTCTCCTCTCTGGTCATGGTTACCCTCACCGTGAAAAGATGTCCATTCTGATACAATCCCAGCACAGGCTGTCTCTCCTCTCTGGTCATGGTTTCCCTCACCGTGAAGAGATGTCTGTTCTGATACAATCCCACAACAGGCTGTCTCTCCTCTCTGGTCATGGTCACCCTCGCTGTGAAGAGATGTCTGTTCTGATACAATCCCACAACAGGCTGTCTCTCCTCTCTGGTCATGGTTTCCCTCACTGTGAAGAGATGTCCATTCTGACATAATCCCAGCTCAGGCTTTCTCTCCTCTCTGTTTATGGTCACCCTTGATGTGAAGAGATGTTCATTCTGATACACTCCCAGCTGTTTATTTTGGCTTTTGTTGCCTATGCCTTTGGAGAGTTTCTCCGACCCCCCCCCTTCCCCACCAATAAAAAGTTCCTTGACTCTACCAATGTTTTGAAGGGTTCTTTCTGTGCTTCTCCGAATAGAGTCACAATTTCAAATCTTATATTTAGGTTTTTGCCCACTTCTGAGTTGATATTTTGTATATGGTGAGTGGTGGAGATCTAGTTTCATTCTTTTGCCTATGGATGTGGAAGGGGGTGCCATTTTAAAATTATCCTTTCTCCAATGTGTATGTTTAACACCTGTAGATGTGTACATTTATTTCTTGGTTCTTAGCTCTGTTCCAGTGGAACACTTGCCAGGCTTTACTCCAGCACCATGATGCTTTCTTTGGTGGTTGTAGCTTTGTAAAAAATATTTTGAAGTCAGGTATTCCAGCTTTGGAGGTTTGGCTCAAACTTACTTGGCTGTTCAGAATCTTACACTATCCAAAAATGTTTAGGGTTGTTGAATTTCTGTGACGAATGCTGTTAATGATGGAAGTGATGGGCTTTATAGCGCTCCGTAGCATGTCCAGTGGAAGTGGAACAGCCTGCACTTTTAGAATGAAAGTGTCATTTTTGGTTTGCAAAAAAGTCGTTTTAAGAGCCTTATTCTTTTTTTGATAGTGATGTACAAATTGAGAAAGCTCCAGAAAGATACATTAACAGTGACTGCACCCAGTGGTGTGGTTGTGGGTGGCATTTCATGTATCTGTAAGCTTATATGTGTTTCTTGCTTCCTGTATCAGCAAACAGTACATGCACTGTGCAGACGGAAGATTCCAGTAGTGAAAGTGAAGCACCACATTCCTTCATGAGCATCGCACAGTGCTTGTGGAAAGGAAAAGAAAAAGTGTCTGAAGCAAAAGAATGCTAAACACAAAATACAGAATATAGTTTTCTCCTGTTGTCTAGTTTTCAGAATTGAACACATGTTGCTTTTGTACTAAAATATGCATTTTACATTTCAAAATAATTCAAAATGATTTCCCAAAACAATCCAAAAGAAAACAAATGTTTGGTAAGTTCATTTCCATTTTTTTCAGTAGTTTTAAATAGCCCAGCCAAATGGCTCATAGCCAGAATCAAATAAATCTGTCTGGCTCATCCACTATTCGAGAGGGTGGCCACATTCCTGTGTTCATTCTCAGTTTGCCAGTTAAAGAAAATAATGCTATCTTTTCATTATTGGGTGTACAATGTTGTGTATGTTATTCAAGTTTGCTAACAAGCTTAGAGTTTTTGCCCAGGTTTCTAAGGAGTAATGTAATGGGGAGGCTGAGCTATGTGGCTGATTCTGTAATTAAAAAAAAAAATTGTTTGGCAAGGCATTGTAAAATTAGTGGTAATGACACCTTATTTCCACAGTGCCTTTCAACTGAAAATCTCAAAACATCTAACATTTAGAGTGTATTAGTGGGTCATGCTGACTCTGTGACAGAAGCCGTAAGTATATTTTGGAAATGTTTAAATTTTGTTCATCTTTTATCTCCCTTCTAAGATTTCTTGGTGCTTTTGGAATTTTTAAAAGAAAAATTTGTGTATTCTTAATTCTTATCTTTCTTTGTGTAGCTATGTGTGGTGTGCATGCATGTGTATATATGCATGCTTTTATGTGCGTGTGATATAAATACATGTGTATATGGTCACTTGCATACGTGTGTGTGTTTCCATTTGTGTAGCATGCATGCATGTGCATATGTATGCTTCTATGTGGATGTGTGTGTGGAGCCCAGAGGTCAACATCAGTTGTCTTCCTCAATTGCTGTCCCCCTTAATTTTTGGACACAGTGTCTCTGAAACAGAACTTGCTGATACAGCTAGGTAGCCAGCAAGCCCCAGGGATCCTGTCTCCATCTCCTCAGTGCTGGGGTTGTAGGCACACACCACCATGCCTGGCTTTGGCACGAGAGCTGGGAATCCAAACTTATGTCCTCTTGGTTGTGTGGCAAGCAGTTCACTCACTGAGCTGTCTCTCCAGACTTTGTTTCCTCTTGAGAGACAGTTTGGAGAATAGTTGTGAAACAATATAATTTTAGTTTTTATGGCAATACATGAAATAATAAGGAACATTCTTAGCTCAGGCCAAAGTAAAAAGAAATGAATTAAAAGCATTTGTGCCAGGTGTGGTGGCTCACATCTTTAATTCCAGCACTCAGGAGGGAGACGTTGGAGGATTGCTGTGAGTTTGAGGACATCCTGAGACTACATATTGGATTCCAGGTCAGCAAAAGCAAGACCCTACCTTGAAAAACAAAGTATTTGTAATATCTTGAATATCTATCATGCAACAAGTTCTGCCAGCATGCTACATTTCATATCTTAAAACCTTATAAGAATCCCTCCAGATGGATATAATTATTGATATGAACAGGAAGAAGCTAGATTTATAACAATATGGATTATATAAGAATTCCAAACTAAACACCCTGTATTGAATCTCAGCATTCTCCACTTAATCTTTAACACTGAAATTGTCCAGTAATCAGTATGTTCGAGAGAGGGGAGGTCCCCATTATTCACATTTTTCTTTGCTACATTCATCTACTGGTCCTTCCAAGTGTTGGCCATAAGAAAAGCCCAGGCACATGATTCAGGTATGCTGACAGGTACTCTTCATGACAGTGTGTCTTTGCCCAATGCCGATGGTGAGATGACTGGAGACAGTGGGTTGCTTAGGCGAGTCAAGGATGGAGCAGTATTCCCGAAGCATGACACAGGTGGTCCTGCAGTCTACGAGATGACATGAGGTTCACGTTCCAGTATTTTACTAGCTATGTATTTTCAGCATTTTATATATAGTCTTATATCCCCTCTACCCTGATCCCCCTTTCCCTGAGGGTTCTCCTCAGTGGAGTTGTTGGGGGTCACTGTTGGGCAACTGAGGCCTCAGTGAGTTCTTTGTTGCTGGGGGGAGGTGCCACAGCATTTTTCTACCTGCACTGAGGCTCTTACAATCTTCCTGTCCCCTCTTCCCTGAGCCTTGGCAGGTCTGTTAGCAGTCTGGTTTAGTGATAAGCCCTGTAGAGCCTCGGAGTTTCTGATTCAGTGTGTTTTGATTGACTGCACTGTCTGTTGCCTTTCCCATGGAGCTGGTTGTCAGGCTAGCCATGGGAGCAATACCTGTGTCGCCGCTGTCTCTGCAGTTTCTCCTGGGCTCCAGCAGTGGCGGGAGAGGTGGTATGTCTTATACTAGGCAGTCGGCTATCTTTTCTTGTCATATCCATGGATCTTGTATCTCCTGAGTTTTCTCTGCTGTCTGTAAAATAAAACAGATTCTCCAACCAAGGGTGAGAGCAGCTTGGATTAGGATTAAAGGGAGTGTGCACAGCTACTTGAGAGACTCTTTGGTGTGCCCACCCTTCTTATTCAGAGAGCAGAGGTGGCTTCTCTCTGAAGCCTGAGTTTCCTGACTATGGATTCTGACTTGGTTTCCAGTACCAGATATGAGTTCTCTCCCACTGAGCAGGCCTCCTGTGCAATCGGAGAGCAGTGGGTCACCCACAGGGCTGTGTGCCACTATTACATAGCATGTGCTTCTTGTCCAGCTAGTTGATTTCATAGCTTTCAAGGTCCCATGCTTATCCATGCTATTGGTGATCATTGTTCCCCAGCAACTTCCATAGCACTATTGGGCACTACAAGGATTGGCTACGAGGGAACTGGTTTCCATGTCAGTTCCACCACAGTATTTTAGTGTCTTGTGGCCACAGCCTGTTACATAAGAAAATTTTTTAATATTTTCTTTGTTTATTTACAAGGAGAGGGAGAAAGAGAGAGAAAGAGAATGATGGGTGCAGCAGGGCTTCCAGCCACTGCAAACAAACTCCAGATGCATGTGCCTCTTTGTGCATCTGGATTTATGTGAGTATTGGGGAGTCAAACTGGGGCCATTAGGCTTTGCGAGCAAGTGCCTTAGCTCCTGGGCCATATTTCTAGCCCCTAAGAAATGTTTGACATGTCATTTTTGAACATTATTTACTGATCACAAGAACCCTTGCATATCTGTTCAAGTTGATCTGTCCATAAAATGTTGCATATCCATTCCTAATATGGTCTTACCACAAATCAAAGTTTTCTTCTAAGATGATCTGAATTCTACTACCAGTGTTGTTAGTTACCTTCCCAATGCTAGGATAAAACACCCAACCAAAAGCAGCTGGTAGGAGGTTTGTTTTTTTTTTAATGTTGACTTGCAGTCTCAAGGGGATGCTTCACGCTGGCAGGGAACAATATGACGTGAGCAGAGGATGGACATCACCTCTACCACAGCAGCTGGAAGCAGCAACAAGAGAGTGAGCCAAGCTAATACCGACAGGCTAGAGGGTAATAAATGTCAAGATATGCCTCTAGCAATACACCTCTTCCTGAAAGGCTCCACCTGCCATGTTTCCATCAGCTGAGGACTAAGTATACAAAATTTATCTCGTGGGGATACCTGATCCAAACCACCACAAACATGTATAGCAGAAACAATTTTGAGTGATGGAGAAATGACTTGGTAGTTAAAGCCACTTGCTTATAAAGTCTGATGGTCCATGTTTGATTCCCCAGTACCCTTGTAAAGCCAGATGCACAAAGTGACATGTGTATATAAAGTTCATTTTCAGTGGCAAGAGGCCCTGGCATGCCCATACTTCCTTCTCTTTCATTCATTAATTTTTTTTCTTTCTCTCTCCTTTGAAATAAATAAAGATATAAAAAAGCAATTTTGAACAAAGAACAAAGTTGGAGGACTCATGCTACCTGATTTCAAAGCTTACTCTGTAAGTGCAGTCAACAGAACACCATGGTACTGGCATAAGTAGAGGCCACAGAGACCAATGAAATAGAACCATGTCACTTTACCTTTGAGGTCTTTTTCTTTTTATAAAGATACCAAGATAGGGCTGGAGAGATGGCTTAGTGGTTAAGCGCTTGCCTGTGAAGCCTAAGGACCCCGGTTTGAGACTCGATTCACCAGTACCCATGTAAGCCAGATGCACAAGGTGGAGCATGTATCTGGAGTTCGCTTGCAGTGCCTAGAGGCCCTGGTGTGCCCATTCGCTCTCTCTCTCTTTCTCTGTCTGTCTGTTGTTCTCAAATAAATAAATAAAAAATTAAAATAAAAAAGATACCAAGATAATTCAAAAGATTAAGTACTCTCTTCAATGAATTGCATTGGGAAAATTAAGTATCTATAATCCTTAACTCAGGCTATTATTCAGTCAATTTGGTAGTTCACACAGAACTAAAACTATTAATGGAAAAGTTAAAACTATAAATGTTCTCTAAATGAAACGTAGGACCAAATTTTATGACCTTTGATGTGGACTGTTCAACAGTGCTGGGACGATCACCCCATGAGACAGAATTTACGGGAGGAACAATAAACAGTTTATTTCAGCTTGCAGAACCAAGAGAAGTTCCTTTGATAGAGGAAGACGCTGGCTCCCATTCATAAACCCAAGCGGAGACAGAAACCACAAGCAGCATCAAACACCAAAGCAGCAAGCTCAAAACTCTACCACAGCTCAGACCTCTCTGCACACTTTTGGGCAGGGATTCAGAGCTACCCCTAAACACATCTTTGGGTTGGACCCCAGGTTCCACACTCCCAGAGACACCTCCTCCAGCCAGGTGGCTGGAGACCCAAGCTACAAACTTTAATAAAGCACCCCAAGTCTATGGGGGACACACATTCAAACCACCACAGCCTTGAATAGGTAACGAATGGATAGATAGTATACTCTAGCAGAAGTTATAAAAGAAAATAGCTGATGAGCTGAAATTCGTCAAAATTTTTAAAAATGCATTTCAAAATACACCATAGAAAAAATGAAAAGAAAGCCTATAGGTCAAGTAGCAATATTTATCTATTATATATTTGATAAAAACTGTTACCCAGAGTGTGTAAAGAACTCATATACACACACAAGTACACAGCCTGCATACATACACATGAAAAAATAAAGATAATAAACACTCTGGGGCTTGGGAGATGAAATCAGCAGTTAAAGGCACTTGCTTGCAAAGATCAAAAATTAAACCCATGAGCTGGGGTTTAATTCCCCAGCACCTTATTTACTTCAATCTTTTAGTTGAACAAATTGAAACTCATTTTATCTTGTGAATAATAAAGCTTATTTATTTCCCATGAAATAAATAGAAGCACAACATATTTATTTTTATTAATAATCATTATGATCCATAATAAAAACATGTGTTGTGTGGAACACAGATTGTTTAAATAAAACAGAGACCCAGGGGAAAAAATATACTGCTACACATAAAATCAGTTAATCATAGTCCTATTATGATAATGATTAAGAATAAAATTATACAGAAAATATTCTTCAACTCTAGTAAATTAATCTAAACCACAACACACAGCCAAACTCTACATAAAAATGTGCAGGTGATGGAGCCAGAGAGATAGCTTAGTGGTTAAGGTGTTTGCCTGAAAAGCCAAAGGACCCATGTTCAATTCCCCAGGACCCACATAAGCCAGATGCACAAAGTAGTACATGCATCTGGAGTTCATTTGCAGTGGCAAAAGGCTCTGGCATGCCCATTCTCTCCCAACCAACCTCTCTCTCTCTCTCTCTCATCTGCCTCTTTCTCTCTCTTAAATAAATAAAATCAATAAAGTTAAAAACTGTGCAGGTGACTGTCACCGCACTTGGACGTAGCTGTTCAGTATTGTCAAGCCATGATGCATTGCCTTCATTCCATGCCTTCGATTTTATCATCTGAGATTTCATATGGGTGGCATCGATTAAAATGCAGCATTTCCTCCCAAGCACCACCACTGTACAGAGTCAGGAATGGGATCACAGCATGGGTAATTGCTGAATTGTTGCTTTTAAAATAACATCTGTGTGTGTGTATGTGCGTGTAATTTGAGCAGAAATATGTCAGCTCCATTGCCAGACATTGATGCTATTACAACACACTTCAGAGGTATAACCGCTTTTGGAAAAAACTCTTAAAGCATTTTATTTTCATCACAGGGAAAACTTTAGAGCATGCACATGAATTTAAGGCAAAACTAGGCTTCACAATGCTGTCTGATCTTTCAGCATACTGCTCTTCTTGTTGCATTTACACCCCTCAGCCGACAACCGGCTGAGTGTCTACCATCCTTTGTAATAAACAGATAATATCTGCCTCCTGGCTGAAAGTCTATGAGACTACAGGAGCTAATATTATCATGAATTTTCTGCTTAAAATCTTTTTTTATGAATGTGCTCATAAGAAGAGAAGCTATAAGGAAACTATTAATGCTGTAACTTTCTGTGAAAACATTTGGTGCAACCCTGATATGGCTGAGTGGCTCGAGGTCATTTCAGTGCACACGGGTGGTCTTGGGGTGATGCTCTATACAAGAACTAGCTGCTGTCCGGAAAGTGTGGCCAACCGGACACACTGTCCCCCCTTCTAGATGTGGCCTGGCTTCCAGGAGCCCTCAGAAGCCCCAAAGGCAATTAGGGAGATGCTGTTTAAGAGCATTTTCTTATCTATTTACACCCCCAAAATTAATGAGGCTAGGGTTAAATGCTCCAGTATGTTCCTGTTCATCTACCACTCAGGTAAGATAAAAAAAAAAATGCTACAGATGAGTGTCTCTTGAAATGTGTCTACTTTTGTCAGCCTCTTATTTTTATTTTTATGTTTTTGCTTAAAGAGTAAATGGGTAATTTTATTGTGCAGAAAACAAATCTGCTTAAGCATAACTTCAGCATCCCTAGTTCAGTAACGGATAGAACAGGTGACCAGAGAACAAGTAAAACATAGGATGATTCGCCCATGCCATTAATCAAAATTCTAATTGACACTTTCAGAACATTTATCCTAAATAGAGTAGAATGCACATTCTATTCAGCTGTCCATGAACCATTCACAGTGATAGACCATATGTTGGGCCATAAGGCCCAATAAGATTAAAAAGATAGATATCAGACAGAGATGTTCTTTGGAAACAAGAGACGAAATTAGAAGTGAAGGGCTGAGGACGTAGCTTAGTTGGTAGAATGCTTATCCAGCATGCACAGAGCCCTGGGTTTGATTCTAGCACCACATAAAACTAGGCACAGTGGTACACACCTAGAACCCTAGCACTCAGTTGGTAAAGGCAGGAAGATCAGAAGTTCATGATAATCCTCAGCAAGTTATCAAGTTTGAGGTAAGCCTGGGATACGTGGAATCCTGTCTTAAAAAAGGGGGGTAGGAGGAAGTTCAGTGGGTACAGTGATCTACACAGGCATGAGAACCTAAGTTCAGGTCCCCAGAACCCATGTAAAAGCTGGACTTGGGCTGGCGGGATGGCTTAGTGGTTAAGGCACAAAGCCAAATGACCCAGGTTTGATTCCCCAGGACCCACATTAGCCAGATGCAAAAGGTGGTGCATGCATCTGGAGTTTGCTTGCAGTGGCTGGAGGCCCTGGTGCGCCCATTCTCTCTCTCTCTCTCTCTCTCTCTCTCTGTGTGTGTGTGTGTGTGTGTGTGTGTGTGTGTGTGTGTCTGTGTGTCCCTCTTTCTTTCTGTCAAATAAATAAACAAATAAAAATAAAATACTTTTTAAAAGCTGGGCTTGATGGTACATAACTGTCACCCCCAGTGCTCAGAAGGTGGGGACCGAAGGGTCCCTGGGCTTGCTAGCTAGCTAGTCGAGCTAAATTGGTGAGCTCTGGGTTGAATGAGAAATCCTGTCTCAGTGAATAGGGCAGAGAGTAACTGAGGAAGGCATGTGACATCAACCTCTGGCCTCCACATGTACACACATACATGTTCACACATCCACATATGCATACCATACACATTCACACATGCCACACGCACATACACACCATGCCAAAAACATTATGAAAACATACATAGAGTTAAAATCCAAGATGAATGCCATGTACTTTTTCTCTTACAAAAGAAGAAAAAAAAAAGTATGCTTTTTAAAAAATCCATTTGTCAGTAGTTAAAGCCTCTGGCCACCCCTAGTTCAATCCCCAAGCCACCTACATAAGACAAGCTCCTGGCATGCATCTACAGCAGCGACACACACACACACACACACACACACACACACACAGAGATTAATTAAATTTTAAGAATTCATTTGCATGAAAGGGTCCTTCCTAATGAACCAGGATGATGCGCCAGAACTGAAGGAATTATTGAAGGACCCCGTGGGGACAGAGCCAGACCAGAAACAGAGATTGGGAATTTCCAGCCCTTTTTTTGTTTTTCTCTCCTTTCTCATATCTTTCCCTCTAACCCTTCATGGCGCTGTGACCTTGTTTCTTCACATCCATAGCAAGGGACATGCAGCATTTTCATAGTTGCTGAGCATATAAGAAAGGTATCTTTTCTCTTCCGACTTTGGTTTGGAACCCTCTAATCCCAGACTTTGATCCCGACCCCTTGCAATCCAGTTCTCTACAAGCATGCTAATCATCCAGTAGGGCAGGCTAGCTCCCCCGTGGCCAGCACATTCCATGGGGGATTGTGGTATTGTCTGCCCCAAGCAAAGCAGCAAGCTCTTGCCTAAAGAGGGTGTCATAATATGGCAGCAAAACCACAGATTTCTTGCCTCAGTCTATAAGCGTATACAAATATTATTTTTTCCTATTTTGAGAACATAGAATATGACACAGGTTGACGTACACATAGATGTATGCACACACAGTGCAGTGAACTTGAACAGAGTCGATTTCATGACCCACGCTCACCACATTTAAGCATTCCTGAGGAATTTATCAACATAGCTATCTACCTCTCTTGGCAATCTGCTGCTTCCATAGTGAGGCTTTCAGAAATGCAGCTTTAGGAAAAGCTGAGAATTCCAGACTTTCAACTTGATCAAATAAGTGCCTGTGTTTGGAGGCGTCACGGAAGATAGGACATCAAGAAAGACACGTTAGAATGTCTCTAGTGCCACAAAGCAGAAGGCACGTGGTCTTCTGAGCATCTTTTATTTCTGCAAAATGGCCTTCCTTCTTTCGGCTCACATTTCCAGGGAATAGGGAAACTTCTGTGCTTTCCAAATCAACTCACACTTCTACTTAGGATGCAAACCTGAATTTAATACATGTAAAAACAGCTGAGCAGGTTTCACCCAACTCTGATGGGATTTGTGTTTTGTTTTCAGGAATAGAAAGTTATTTAGCTGACTTTAGATCACTAAAAAATAATCAGTGATTACTGGGAAGTGGCTACTGTGCTGGCATCTCCAACTGTGGGATTGTGCAGGATAATCAATTGTTTGGTTGTTTGTGTGTTTGTTTTTGCTTAAATGTGCTAATGACACAGATACACATTAAGACATCGCTATAAGCCAGGAAAATTATTTTATTTCTGTGTAGTTATTGCAATCTAAACGAGACGAAGTTTTAATGAGGAAAGGAAGGCTAAGAGTAACTGAAGGCATGCTTGTTCAAAAACACTCCAGGCTTTCAAATATTAAATCAATTTGGTGGATTGTTAAGCCTTAGGTAAGACTGTAAAAGCAAATACTAAGTGTTTCAGCTAATTTGCTATCATCTAGGTTGAAACCAACTTTTAGAGGCAGGTTTCAAATTGATTTAATTATAGACAGTTGTTTAATCCAAGTACTTAAAATGTTTAATTCTGTAAATTTACATAAATTAGCTTTTTATAAGAATAATGCTACTTGTCTAGAGCAGAGTTCATACAGATTCTGCTCTATCATAGAATAGTTGGATGATATTTGGGTTTCAAAGAACAGAGGTAAATCACAGCACAGAATTTCACATAACCCATGTGCATGTGCACAAGATTCCCCATAAGAAGGTGATGGCGCCAGGTAACTTCTTAAGTAAATTTGAAACTGTTCTTTTTGAAGCATAGAACATTTTGGGGGTGGGCCATGAACAGATAATAAACTTAGACCTGGATACTAAATTCTGGTCCTATATATTTTTTTTGAAAGGCCAGAGTAAGAAACAATGTGATTTAGAGGAAATCACACTGGCCTAGGAGTCTTGTAGTCTAGACTCCAGTGTCTTCCACAAACCCCAAGCCAAGGGAGCCACCTGATTTCTTGGAGACTCAGTAATTTCTGTGAAATAAGCAAGTATGATAGCTGACTTCAAGTCCATTCTAATGCTAATTTCATGGCTCCTTGCTTGCCAATGCAATGACTGGTACAGTGCGAAATTGGGATTAGGAGATCAAAAGGCATTGCTGCCTTTTTCCTTCCTCTTTCTCAGTTCTTTCTATGAATCCAACCGCCCAGTCATTATTTCCAGTACCAGCAGAGAGACTAGCAAAAACTGCTTCCACCACATAATGTGGCACCTGCCTTGGATCCCAGTTCTTGGGAGGCAGGGGTAGAAGGATCGCTGTGAGTTCAAACCCAGCCTGGAAGTAAAGAGTGAGTTCCAAGTTAGCCTGTACTAGAGTGAGACACTAACTGAAAACAAAACAAAACAAAACAAAACAAAAAAAAACTCTGTCAATCCAGAGGGTAGTAGTACTATATGCAAATAAATTGTTCTACTGTGATTAAAGTCCAAATCTGTGTTAGTAATTTATGTTTATCATAAATACAGTACAGTGAAGAAAATGGTGACCTGTTCGTTAAGCTCAGCCTGAAGCAATGAGGCACAGAACATCTCAATATCTGAAATAGATGGTTGAGATGATTAGAGACCAACCAGGCTTTAGAAGGCAATGCAGGCACAGCACAATCATGAGCATATCTGAGGTGTCAGTGCAGTTCTAGTGGTCACAAGTCGTCTACTTTTGGGCATCAGATCTCTGGGACTGTGCCATCTCTTCTGAATGATTTTTTTTTTTTTTTTTTTTTTTGGTGTTGAGGTAGGGTGTCACTCTTGCCCAGGCTGACCTGGAATTCAATATGGACTCTCAGGGTGACCTTGAAATCATGGCGATCCTCCTACCTCTACCTCCCAAGTGCTGGGATTAAAGGCGTGCGCCACCACGCCCGGCTTCTTCTGAATGATTTTTAAAATGATAAATTACTTATCATTAATATATGAGTGGTGAATGGGTTATTTAGATTGCAACTGAAATATCTGTTCCAATTAGCATTCCTTGATTATTACCCATGTTAGGATCATTTACACATTCTGAGGGTCGGTGACAGGGGCCAACAGGCCTATCCTTTCACAACTAGTCAACATATTAACTACTGTAACTTCGTAATATCATGACATATCACATGGCAAGTCCTCCATCTTGAATTAATTTCTTATTTTCATTCTTGAGAAAGTTCTTGTCTATTTGTGGTATCTTAACATTACATGTAAATTTTTAGAAACAGTTTATTAAGTTTCACTAAAACCACTGTTGGAATGTTACTGGGATTTCATTCATTCTAAAGATGAATTTGGAAAAATAGAAATCTTTATGATATTGAGTCTTTCTATCTATGAATTCTTTTTTTTTTTTTTTTTATTGATCTAAATTTTTTTTTCTCCATTTTTATTAATATTTTCCATGATAACAAAAAAAAATCCCATGGTATTACCCTCCCCCCTTTCCCCTTTGAAATTCCATTCTCCATCATATCCCCTCCCCATCTCAATCTTTCTACTTACATATATACAATACCAACCTAATAAAAGCCCTCCTCCCTTTCTTTCTCTTCCCTTTCTATCTCCTTTTTTAACTTACTGGCCTCTGCTACTGAGTTTTTTCCTTCTCACACAGAAGCCCAATCATCTCTAGCTAAGATCCACATATGAGGGAGAACATGTGGCGCTTGGCTTTCTGGGCCTGGGTTACCTCACTTAGTATAATTCTTTCCAGATCCATCCACTTTTCTGCAAATTTCATAACTTCATTTCTCTTTACTGCTGAGTAAAACTCCATTGTATAAATGTGCCACATCTTCATTATCCACTCATCAGTTGAGGGACATCTAGGCTGGTTCCATTTCCCAGCTATTATAAATTGAGCAGCAATAAACATGGTTGAGCAAGTATCTCTAAGGTAATGAGATGAGTCCTTAGGATATATGCCTAGGAGAGCTATAGCTGGGTCATATGGTAGATCAATCTTTAGCTGTTTTAGGAACCTCCACACTGATTTCCACAATGGCTGGACCAGATTGCATTCCCACCAACAATGTAGAAGGGTTCCTCTTTTTCCACATCCCCGCCAACATTTATGATCATTTGTTTTCATGATGGTAGTCATATAGACCTTCTTTAATACCGTTCAGTAAAATGTTAAATGTTTCCATATTTGCCCATATTTGGTCAGATTTGTTACTTTGTACTGTTTTGTTGCCAGTACAAATAGCATTTTATGCATGGAGTCTCTTTCTCATGTGTTGCCGTGCTAATAGGACATCCAGCACAATGCCAAAGAGCAGTTTGATGATAAACGGCCTTACTGACTGTAAGTGAAGTGTAATGCACTTGAACATTAAGAATGATGTCTGCCTGCTATTTGCTTTTCATAAATCTTTCCTCAGGTTAAAAGTATGCCCTTCTGTTCCTCTATTCTAAACACTTTAAAAAAATTATTTATTTATTTGAAAGAAGAGTGGGGGGAGGGAGAGATTAAGCACACACCAGGGCCTCTTACAGCTGCAAATGAGCTCCAGATGCACGTGCCACTTTATGCATCTGGCTTGTAAAGTACTGGGGAGTTGAACCCCATAATGAAGGAATGTTAAATGCAATAGAGATATGTCAATAGCAGTTCTATTTGTTGTTTATGCATTAATGATAAAGCATTTATTACCTTACAAAAATCATTCAGAAAGCATATGTTATAGGAGATCTGATTTCTAAGGGCAGAAAGTTTATGACAATGACAACTTAATATACTTTCTCTCTCTGAGCACGTGTGTGTGTGTGTGTGTGTGAGAGAGAGAGAGAGAGAGAGAGAGAGTCTCTGGATTTAATTTTACCAGTAGTAGAAATTTTGCCTGGTATTCGACAGCAAATTCCTTCCCTCATACAAACTGTTCCAACTATTAACTGCTCCATAATGAAGTACTCCCAAACACAGAAACTCAAAGCAAAAATTTCCAATTTATAATGTCTTCTGGCTTTAATGTCTCTTGAGTTGGAATTTTGAGCAGGGCTTCCCTTGGAAATGATTCAGTTGTGTGAGATCACTAAGTGGCATTCAGCGGGTGAATGGACTGGGCAGAAGTCCAAGACAAATTCAATCGGATGTGCCTTGGCAGGGAAGGCTGGAATGCTAGGCTCTTGGGGGCCGCTCCTCTCCATATAGTCCCAGGGCCTCGCCCATAGTCTCTATACAGAGAAGCCATGCTTCTTGCCTAGTAACACTTGGGTTCCAAGAAACCAATGCAATATCCACAATTCCTTTTAAAATGTAAGTCCAGAATTATCATAGCTCCACTTCTGGGTTACTTGACGATAGGCAATGAAAATTGTTGAGGAAATGAAATAAATCCACCTGCAAAGAAAAGTATGAAAACATTGACATCCATGCCTTATCTACCACAGCAACTAAAGTATTGCTACTAGGGTCAAGTTCGGTTTATTTTCTTTTCTTTAATGTCCTCAGGAATACACCAAGTAGGAATTTGTTTTTATTATTAAGAACATACTTTGTATGGATACACCATACGTTGGTACCATCTTTTCCCTCCTCCCTGCCCCATTCCACAGGAGGCCCTCCTCAGTGGGGTTGCTGGTACTCCCCATGGGGTTGTGGGTTATGCATTGTGTGAGCAGCTGTCAGTTACTGGGGGAGAAAATGCCTCTGGAATGATGTGCTGACCTCTGACTCTTGCAGTATTTCCACCTGCTCTTCTGCAAAATTCCCTGAGCCTTGGCAGGTGCTGGAAAATGCTACATGAGCTCCTGGGGGAAAGTGGCCAACAACAGTGTGAGCAAGCAGGGGTCTAAGCTACTCAGACACGAGCAGCCTGACAAGAAGTACCCACCAGCGCAATAGTGGCACACAGCCTTGGTGGGTAACCAATGGCTTTCTGATTGGCTAAGAGAACTGCTGAGTGGAAAGAACCCATAGCTAGAACTGGGAACCAGGTCAGAATCCTATGGAGAGAAAGATTATGTTCTCCAATATCAACCTACCAGTAGTCTTTGGCTAAAAGAGGGGTTACATCCACCAAACTCTCCCTAAATTAATAATGCTTGTCCAATTTAACCCATGATGACTTCACTCTCTCCGTTGGGGAATCTGTTTTTATTTTGCAGAAGGTGGTGAGATCCGAGTAGATAAACCACCCCTCGCATCTCAGGCAAGGCCCAGCTGAAAGCACAGAGGGACTGAGGAGACAAGCAAGAGTGCTGGGTCCTTGGTGAGCCTGACAATCAGCACCAGGGTGAAGGGCACAACACCTACCAAAGCAGAGATCCTGAGACTCCTGAGTGCTCATCACTGAAGTAGACTTAAAGTAAGATTTTCTTCAAATATTTTTATTTATTTATTTGAGACAGAGAAAGAGGTTGACAGAGAGAGTGTTTGGGTACACCAGAGCCCCTAGCCACTACAAATGAACTCCAGACACTAGCATCACTTTGTGCATCTGGCTTTATGTGGGAACTGGGGAATTGAACCCAAGCCATCGGACTTTGCAAGCAACCACCTTTAACCACTAAGCAATCTCTGAAGCCCCTCAAGTAGGATTTTAATCGTCTGCTTCTTAAATGCTTAGTAGGCGCTCCCTTTGGTACCTCAGCTGGTAGAGCAGAGACTATATGTGTAGGATCACAGATATCCTTAAATGCTTAGTAGAAGTTTCTTATAAAATCCTTACTATCTAATGCTTTCTTTCTTTGTGACGATAATGATTGCAAGACAAATCAAGCTTTCAATTTCTTCTTGAGTCAAATTTAGTAAATTAGCTTTCTAAGGAAACATTCATTTGGTCTACATTTTCAGTATATTGGCACAAAAATATTGGTTAATTTTCTTTTTATAGAATATTATATAGAATATATAGAATCCATAATTATGCCAATTTTATTAACATACTATTATTTATCAATCTAATCAAATTCTGTTGATTTTATTAAACAGCTCAGAAACTAAAATGGTTGTTTATTGCTGTTGCCTATTTGAACCTTTTATTTTTTTTCTGTGCTTATTTCTCATTGCCTTATGTTAATTTTATTTTGGTATTTTGTTTTGCTTTACATCTCTCATCCCATAAATATCTCACATTTATAAGAGTTCTTTCTAAATTCACAACATATACTCTCTGGTGATACGTGTTGTGAAAATGTCCTCCTACACTTATTATTCTGAAGAATGGATGTTATCAATTTAAGTACCCTATTACATAAATCTTTTGTTTTCTGACTAGTGCTGTCATGTATAAACAATATTCTATATTAGTTTGCAAAAGATCCAATAGTCTATCACCCAGGTCTGAAACTTGTAAGTGGTTTCAGGTAGGGATCAAGCATCAGATTTTGCCTACATACTTGCGAAACTCACCTAGAACTATTTATTGGAATGATCCTCCTTTCCACACTGTTCTGTGACTCCTTCTCTGCCATCTATCAAGTAGACTTGTCTGTGGTGCTTGTTTCTGGGCATTGTCCTGTTATGTGGGTTTCTATGTACCCATTTTTTGTGACAGCCCTACATCATTGCTATTATTATAGCCTCATAATAAATTTAATATCAGACAGACTAAGTTATCTTCCTCTTCTTTAAGAAAGCTAATTATTATTGCTTCTCAGCATTTTGGCTAAGATCAAGGGAAGAAAATTGACTATTCTTGGCTTTTGGTTTGTTACGTGCTGTATAGATTTTCCAATCATCTTGTCAAAAACAGATTATCAGGGAAAGTATAATGCATTTGCTTACAAGCCTGAGGACCCAATTTTGAGCCTCCCTAGCACCCATGTAAAGCCAAAAGTGAAGCAGTACATGTGTCTGTGAGCCCAAGGCACTGGGTGGAGCCAGGAGAATCGATCTGGAGTGGCATTTGTGGTTATAAGAACAAGAGCAAGAGAGGGTCTCAAAGGAGGTGGAAGGAAAGCAGGACACCTCAAGGTTGTCCTCTGTCCTCCTTACTCTAAGCAGTGATTATACACAGCTTCCATCAATTTGTTTCTTGGTATTTGTTGTTTTGATATGGTTGTAAATGTCTCATTTTATTTTCCAATTCAATACCAACATATGCCATTGTTTTCATGGAATGGATGCAAAAACAAAATAATTTATTGTTTAAAATTAATAACTGATTCTTTTGTACTTTATTATATGTGCACGAGTGCATGTGTGTGTGCATGTGTGTGCAGGCCGAGGGACAACCTTGGGTATTGTTCCTTGGGAATAGCACGGCACCTTTTTTCAGGTAGGGCCTCTCATTGGTCTGGAACTCACTAATTCACCTAGACTGGCTAGCCAGCAAGCACCAGGGACCTTTGTCCTGTCCCTGTCTCCCCAGCACAGGCACCTACAGCCTTTCCCAGCATTTCCATGTGGGTGTGGCTACTGGAGCTCAGACTCAAGTCCTTAAACTTGAGAGTAAAGCACTGTACCAATTGTGGTATCTCCCCAACTGCATTTTCTGAAAAGCTTTTTTTCCAATTATATCTTTATTTTTTTTTGTCTTGATTTTTTATACTAGCTAGAATCCAGTAAAACTATGACTCAAATTATAGCTAGTATGTTTACATGTTCATTCAGCCAAAGCCTTTTACATTTACTATTGAACTTGATGTTTGCTGAAGCTTATTTTGCTTGTTTTAAAATTCCTCATGTCAGATTAGGAGAGTTGTGTTATACCCTTGGACAGGGGTTGTTCTCATCAGCATCACTCAATTTCATCAAATAATGTGTCTGAACCTACTGAGAAAATGATCTCGTATTCCATTTTATGCAACTAATGTGAGTATCTAGATTTTTCTAACATTGCTTAGCAGTTAAGGCATTTGCGTAAGAAGCCTAAGGATCCATGTTTGACTCTCCAGAGCCCAACTAAGCCAGATGCATAAGGTGACACATGTGCAAGGTCACAGAGGCACACAAGGTGGCACACGCAGCTGGAGTTTGAATACAATGGACGGAGGCCCTGATGTGCCAATTCTCTCTTTCTCTTACTCTTGCTTTCATTAAAAAAAAAAAAAAAAAAAAAAAACCACTGGGCATGGTGGTGCACGCCTTTAATTCCAGCACTCAGGAGGCAGAGGTAGGAGGATCGCCGTGAGTTCGAGGCCACACTGAGACTACATAGTGAATTCCAGGTCAGCCTGGGCTAGAGTGAGACCCTACCTTGAAAAACAAAAAACAAAAAACTACACATTTCTGGAACAAATCAATTTTTTATACTTTTCATATATTCTTTGATTCAACTTCCTAACCTAACTTTTAGAGCTTTTACCACTATGACCATAAATGAACTTGACCTAAAATTTTTTTGTTAATATTTTAAATTTTTTATGAAAATTATATGGATACAATCAAGTGAGCTGAATCATGTTTCTCTAATTTTATTGTCTGGAAAAAAACATGTAAAATTAGCATTCTCTTCTAGATATTTTATAATTTAATACCATATATCTTAATTCAAGAGTAGACTGAAGGTCTCACATATTTCCTGTCATCATCAGGTTGAAGGCAGGAGATATAGAAATAGTGATGAGTTTACGTCATTACCAGGACAATGGTGGCAGGCACAATCCAATGTCGCCTAGAGGCAAGAGATGCTGATCTTATGTCGAGAAGAGAGAAGCTGGTCCCACCTCCACCTGAGTTCCTTAGGAATACCTAGCACTTTCCCTGTTTCTAATGAACTAATCATCAAAATGAAGAAAATACAAAGTCTAAAATAAGAGTGGGGGTAGGAAGAAACAGAAGTGTTCTTTTATTTAATTAATTAATTAATTTATTAATTAATTTGAGAGAGATAGAGAGGCAGTTAGAGAGAATGGGCACACCAGGGCCTCTAACCACTGCAAATCAACTCCAGATGTATGTGTCACCTTGTGCATCTGGCTGATGTGGGCACTGGGGAATTGAACCTGAGTCCTTAGGCTTTGCAAATAAGTGCCTTAACTGCTAAGCTATCTTTCCATCCCACAAGCATTCTTATACTCATAAACCTGGGCTTCTTAGGAGCTAGGACAAGGGAGGAAAAGCAACAGAAGAACTTTGTGGGGCCCGAAAAAGAGAGCGTGTCTCAGAACCAGGGAAGAGTTTTATTAGACTAACTAAAGCCAGCCAGAGACGTGTAATTACTGTTTCTGGGCAGTTTTTCCACCATGCCAGTCAAATGGCAAGGCAAGGCAAGGCAATGATAACCTTGAGCTGCACTGCCCGGTCCTGGTCTTAGTGCTATGTCTCTGCATCATTGCTCCAGCACTGTTTGATTTTTCCAACATTCTTATGAATCACATTTCATAAGTGGTTATGCTACTCAACTTTTTCATAGTCTAACAAAATGCACATGATAATCAACTTAAAAAGAGGAAAGGTTCTTGGTAACTCACAGTTTTGGAAATTTCAGTCTAAGATAAGTTGGCATCATTACCTTTGCATCTGGGTAAGACAATACATCAAGACAGGAGTAAGTTGTGAACAAAGCTACTTACCTCATGGCTCCCTGGAATTGAAGTAAAGGAATAAGAAGGAGTTCCAGCCTCAATATCCCCTTCAATAGCACGTTTCCAGTGGCTTAATTTCCTCCCAACTAGGTCCTACCTCTTAAAGGTTCACTACCTCAACAATAGCACTACCTTGGAAACTAAGCCTTCCTAAAAATATATTTTTAAGTTATTTATTTGAGAGAGAAAGAGGAAGAAAGAGGAAAATAGAGAGGAAGAATGGGTGTACCAGGGCCTCCAGCCATTGCAAATGAACTCCAGACACATGTGCCACCTTGTACATCTGGCTTACATGGGTGCTGGGGAATCAAACCTATGTCCTTTAGCTTTGCAGACAAATACTTTAACCACTAAGCCATCTCTCCAGCCTGAGACTAAACCTTTTGTACATGAGCCTTTAAGGAACCTTTAACATACAAATTATAGCAATGATATAGTGAGTCTCAGCTCTCACATGATGAGCTAAAGGTTGATGGATTCTTTCTCATCAATATCTGCCATTGTGCAGTCCTTCAAATGGAGATATTTAGCTATCTTGGTAACTAATTTGGCTCTTGTTATATAATGTCTAGAAATTTAGAGAACATAGCATTTTTCTGAACAGGTTTTAGCTCTCCATAGTTTCTTCCTGAATGGGCAATGAGAAGTTGTTTCCATATTCCTCCGTGGGACTGGTGAACATTTCTTCATCAGCAACCAGATCTCCCTTTCTCAGCCACGCCCACCAGACACTTGTATTGTTACAACATCACTTTGGATGTCCCAGACATGACAGTTCCTTAACCTCCTTCTTCATTCATCCAACCCTCACTTTTAAGTGCAGCTATCCAGTTCATGACAGCCACAGGTAAGAAGAATGGGGTTAGGGAATGAGACATTCATGCCAGAGTGGATCTGAAATAGTCTGTAGATGTTAAGGTTCATGTAAAACTCTACAATGGGATGGAGAGATGGCTTAGAGATTAAAGTGTTTTCCTACAAAGCCAAAAGACCCAGGTTCAATTCCCTAGTACCCATGTAAACCAGATGCACAAAGTGGCATATGTGTTTGGAGTTCATTTGCAGCGGCTGGAGGCCCTGCCACACCCATTCTCTCTGCCTCTCTTCTACATCTCTGCTTTCAAATAAATAAATTAAATTAAAATAAAATATTTTTAAAAGTCTACAAAGAATTCTCTGTCTATCTGGCTCTTTCTCTCTGTGTCTGTCTATTGCACTCAAATAAATCAATAAATAAATAAACCTTTTGTTAAAAAAAAAGTCTACAAAGTTCTAACTTCTTTGAAGGAGTAATTGCCACTAGGTCTTCAACTTTACTTTTGATCCACTCCCCAGAAGAATTAACGTGAGCTACACTTCCTGATCCATCCCCAGCAACAAGGCCTGCCTGGTGTGTTCCTTCCACTGGAAATCAAAAAGAGCTGTGTGCTCCAGGGAGGAGGCAAGGTGGATCTGAGGGTGCTCTGCTCCCTCAGACCAGATGGATCTCAGGACCCTCTACTCCCACAGACCAGATGAATCTGAGGACCCTCTACTC
The DNA here is from genome assembly GCA_036346955.1 of Dipus sagitta. Lineage (NCBI taxonomy): Eukaryota > Metazoa > Chordata > Mammalia > Rodentia > Dipodidae > Dipus > Dipus sagitta. Next base: position 173,545,238 of record CM070774.1, read on the forward strand.
CTGAAAACCAGGCGGATCTAAGGACTCTCTACTCCCTCAGACCAGATGGACTGGGGACCCTCTACTCCCTCAGACCAGTCAGATCTAAGGACCCTCTACTCCCTCAGAACAAATGGACTGAGGACCCTTTACTCCCTCAGAACAGATGTATCTGAGGACCTCTACTCCCTCAGACCAGACAGATCTGAGGATCCTCTACTCCCTCAGACCAGATGGATCTGAGGAACCTCTACTCCCTCAGACTAGACAGATCTGAGGACCCTCTACTCCCTCAGAACAGATGGATCTGAGGACCCTCTACTCCCTCAGACCAGGCCACCATCAGTAAGTAACGTTGCTTGGCTTTATCCTGCCACTCTGTGGATTATAAATGGGTAAAATAAATTTTCTAGGTAAAACCAAAATGACAATTTCAAAATAAATCAACAACCAAAAAAAAAAAAAATGTCAAGATGCTTAGCTATCTGCTCTGTCATTTCCTCTTGCTCTTGCTTATTGCTATATGCTATTTAAATTTGTGACAAGGGCCTGGAGAGATGGCTTAGTAGTTAAGATGCTTGCTACAAAGCCATAGGACCTCTATTTAATTCTCCCTGACCCACATAAGCCAGATGCACAAGGAGATGCACAAGGTGGTACATGCATCTGGAGTCTGTTTGCAGTGGCTGGAAGCCCTGACATGCCCATTCTCTCTCTTTCTCTTTCTCTCTCTCTCTCAAATAAATAAATATGAATAAAACATTTAAATTTGTGGCACGCTGGTCTCTTGGGAAAGAGTTGGCACTCCCATTATCTCAGACCCCATGCAAGTTTAATCCATGTCTCCTCCATACCTTGTCCAGAAACAAATTGGCCAATTGTCTCTGATAAGGAAAAAAGGTAGTGGATAAACAGAATATAACTGGTTCTCATTATAGTTTCTCTCTTCTTATCACCTATAGTCTTATCTGTCAGATAAAATTTCTAACCAGTAAAAAAAAATTAAATGGGTAAACTGAGTCAAGGCATTTGCTCAGGTTACAAACTCTTAAGTAAGACCACCATCAGAGTTGCCTAAAGTGTATATCAGGGTAAAAACAGGCCTAGGGAACTCCTTTAGGCAAGCGATAAGAAGAAGCCATCTTCCTTCCTCTCTGATCTCTAGCAAAGCCGAGAGAAGTTTCTGTTTTTCACTTGCAGGGTCCCAGTCACCCTCTTATTCCTTCTTGCTGTCTTCCCACTCCCCACCCCCACGAAGCCTACTGCTTACCATTTTAAAATTGCTGCTGCTAATTTCCTGCTTTCCATATGATTTACATTATATCTCTACAGTCCTCAGGACTCATTTACTGTCCTTTTTAACTTCTTCAGATATATAAATAGTTCATTGATTTTATTTCTTGTTTTCTAACATATGTATTTAAACTAAATTGTATCTCCACATGGCTTTAGCTAATTATCATGAGTTTCCATGGTTAGCCATACTTTGGTTATTTTGGAATTGCAATTTTTTTCTGGCTTGTTTAAGCATTTCTCTGAGTCTCTAGTTCGGTGCTTTGCTATGATACGACCATTGTGATTTTGTTTTTATTTACCCTGCTTGGCTTTATAAAACACTTTGATTCCATGACTGGATGCCTTAATTCTTTATTTTGAAAATAACTAGATTTCACTTCAATACAGTTCAGGTTTATTTTACTACTATTCTCTATTATAGAAATTCTAACTAGGTAAATGTTAGATGTGTCATTTGATGCCCTAAACTTATTCTGCTTTTTGTATTTTCTGTCTTTCAAAATAAATTTTCTTTGAACTACCCTTCTGATTCATTAATCCTCTCTTCTGTTGGTGTAATCTGAGGGTGAACTCGCCAATGAATTCTCAAATTCAGATTGATTTTTATTTGTATAGTTATAGAATTTCTATCTATTTCTCTTTTGAAATATCTTGAATATAGCATATTGACTTTAAAATCAGTGCCTGGTAAATCCACTTTCTAGACGCCCTCTGGGCCTCTTCCATCATGTGCTGTTTCTCTTTGATTGTGATGGCAATCATTTATTTATGTGTGCTTTTCTCAAAAATTTTTGTTTATTTTTATTTATTTAGTTAGTTGAGAGAGAGAGAGAGAGAGAGACAAAGAGAGAGAGAAAGATGGGTGCATCAGGGCCTCCAGCCACTGCAAACGAACTCCAGATGCATGCGCCACCTTGTGCATCTGGCTTACATGGGTCCTGGGGAATTGAACCTCAAACTGGGGTCCTTAGGCTTCACAAGCAAGTGCTTAACCACTAAGGTGTCCCTTCAGCCCTATGTATGCTATTTAATTGAGGGCCAGATAGCATATGTATGGTCATAGCATCTTTCAAGAGATGTAATTTGCATCATTTTAGCAAGTGCCTAGGACTTCTAAATCTGGAATCACCTTAATTCAATATTGGAGGATAAGAGGGTTTCAAGCTAGTGTTAGGCCCTCTAAAAGCTGCTTCATGCCCACATAACTTCTCCTCCCAGAGTGGGTGGTCTAGGGTCACAATCAAAACATGACAGTTCTTCCACTTCTTAACTTTCTTGCAAGCCTTTGTCTTCAACATCTTTGAGGGAAAATCAGATGCACATTGAACATTCTACCGAACAGTGAAGAATTAAGTTAGTTTCTTCTAAGATTTTACTATTACTATTGGCCTGGGATCCCTCTAGCCCATTCCAAGATCTTAGCTTAATGCAAGAAACTTGAGGATGGTTAGAGCAAACTGGTTGAATGCATGAGGCTTGATCGCCTTATCTTAGCATTGGCATTGGCTTAGCAGCCAAGGTAGCCCTGCCTTTCACAAGGGCTTACTCCTCATCACGCTGAGTTTTATGTCACAGATTATATTTTGTGCTGAAAGCTTTTTCTTTCTCTCTGTGAGATCAGTGATACAAGAAAAATTTCTTACTGCAGAAGTTACACAGAATCTTTGTGTTTTACGGTGGAAGGTCCACAAGTGGAGGTCCCTCTCTCCTTCATTCCAAGTTACTCTTTGTGAGCTGTTTAAAAAAGAAAGCATTCCTGAAATATTTAACTTACCTCAGCCAAGTCGAGGCTTGGAACATTTATAGAGGGAAAACAACTAGGTGAATGAAAGCTCACACTTCCCGCAGAGATAAATGTATGTTTTTCAAATGTTTGATAAGATGAATAAAATCATTAATCTAGCTCCTCTTTTTCATTATATCCTAGTTGGCTTACTGGTGACTAATAGAACTTCAGATGAGTCAGTGACATAACACTAGAGCATCACACAGAGATCAGTAGTAATCAGAAGAGCCTTTTATTTAAATCTTAAATTCTGTTTGTTTTCTTTGTTTGTTTGTTTGTTTTTAAGATCTGCATAGTGCTAACCATGCCAGAGCTCCTGGTGCCCAGCTGACTCACTGTGAATGGGAGTCTTCAGTGGGTGTTGATTGACTGCGAAAGGTACACAACCCAGTCTGAGATCCATGAACAAATTCTGACTTTTTAAAATTGCAGTGAACTATTTTGTTTCTTTCCAAGATTGAAGCGTATCCAGATAGCTGGAATATGTATGAAGAAAAGTGGGAGGCATCCCAACATCCTGGCAGCACCGTTTCAAGTGGCTCCTTCTCAGTAGTCACTCGCATTGTAACTAGGAAGACACTACTAGTGTGTTAGAAGTTATGGGGGGAAGTGCCGCAGGGCAGAGGCAAAGCTCCCATCAGATAGCTCTTGGCCTTAAATCCTCCCGCAGCTGGTTATCACATAAGTATGAAAGTTCCTTCAGCTTCCATTTCCTCAGTGAAATAATGTGATCACTTGCTTCATGAGATGATACAGATTGACAGCATCACACACTCCTAATGGAATGGGGTGTCAGGAGTCCAGGAAAGTCCTTGAACCCCAAAACCCTAGGTTCATTTCTAATTTTAATCAAAGAATTGAATAAAAATGACTGAGAAAGATGCTTATTAAATTATTATGTTTAAATTGAGGGAAGTACAGAACCAAGAAAAGTCACCCATGTTGGTTAGAGATCCCACGTGGAGGGCCTGGAAAAACCGTAGAGAGAAGAGAGAAAAGAGACTTCAAGGAGCTCCTGCAATGTGGGGAAGCCGGAGGGGGTAAAGGAGACCATGTGGAGAGTAAGGGTTGGGGGGGGGACTCCCCTCAGCTCAACCTGACTGAGGCTGGGCAGAAGGAAAAACTCACCCACAGATAGATGTTCCCAAGTGGTCAGAGAGCCTGCCCTCCCCTTACAAAGGTATTTATATCCTTATGGTGGTGGGCTGTCTTCCGGCTCAGGTGAACCAGAGGGGACAGCTGGTTGGTTAGGGCTAGGGGCTGTCTCAGGAATGGTTAGTCCTGGCACCAAGTTCCAGGGGCTGAACTTGACCAACCGCAATGTTTAAATCTTATGAAAGACCTCCCTCCCAGGAAGGGTCCTGGTTGTGTGTGGACAAACAGGTCTAGGGAACTAGGCAAGAGATAAGAAGTCAGATCATCTTGGATTTCCAGTAAGTACCACCTGTCCTGCCTTTTTTTTTTTCAACTTTCAAGGGTCCAGTCACCCTAACTGCTCTCCCTCTCGCTAGATATTCAGGATTTGGGAGGTTTGTTAGGTTATTTCTTCCTTGCTATGTTTTCCTTCTCTAGTATGCTCTGAGGGGCAGTTCCCCAGCCCCATGCCAAAGCAGAGCTCACTGCTTCTGGGGAACATGAGCAAGCAGTCCACACTCTGGCCGTGCTAAGGAAATCGTAACAGCCAAAAGAGACAATGAGAACAAGGGGGTGTTTAAAACTCCTGGTCAGGGTCTTCTCTGATAGTTCCAGACAAGGTGGGGTGGCTCAGGGTGTGTGGCAGTACACCTCTGTGATAATCTCAGTCATTCAAAGTAGGAACTGTATTAAAAATCTTTAATTCGAGCCGGGCGTGGTGGCGCACGCCTTTAATCCCAGCACTCGGGAGGCAGAGGTAGGAGGATCGCCGTGAGTTCGAGGCCACCCTGAGACTCCATAGTGAATTCCAGGTCAGCCTGGGCTAGAGTGAAACCCTACCTCGAAAAACCAAAAAAAAAAAAAAAAAAAAAAAAAAAAAAAAAAAATCTTTAATTCTAACATGACAGCCTGATACATAAAACATTACTCATAATAGTTAAAAAAAAATGAGAGAGGGAAATAGCTACTTAAATTTGGAAAAGTGGTGATGCCAGGCCTAGTGACACACCGGATCCAGCAAGTGGGTAGGATGGGATCTAAGACCTCAGAATTTCGAGTGTAAGGCTGACCTAGAAAATACAGTGAGACTCCATCTCATAAAACGTAATATATATGTATGTGTATATATATATTCAAGGCCAGCCTCAGCTACATAGAAAGTTACATAAGACATTGTCAAAAAAAAAAAAAAGAAGGAGGAGGAGGAGGAAGGACCAGGAGTGGTGGCACCCACCTTTAATCCCATGACTCAGGAGGCAGAGGTAGGAGGTTCTCTGGAGTTCAAGGCCAGCCTGAGACTACATAGTGAATTTCAGGTCAGCCTGTGCTAGAATGAAACCTCAAAAAAAAAGAAGGAAGGAAGAAAAGAAAGGGGGAATGATATTACATTTGTGCTGAATTATTTAATATTTAAAATGGAAGAATATTTAAGAAAATATACATCATTCTTAAAGTCATATATAAAGTAGCAATTCAGATCTCTGGCCAGCTAGATTACCCTGTTTTTTTTCTGTGTGTGTGCATAAAAGGACCAAGGACCAAATTCCTCTTAATTCATGATCACATTTACAAACTGTTTGCTTGTTCTTAATATTTAATATACTTTTAATTTTAAAATAATGTGCTAATGTAATGGTTAATAGGAATTTACTGAGCACTTAACTACTAGCAAGTTTTGTGCTGGCTCAGCAAACACCAAAAAAAAAAAAAAAAGTTCAGGGCAAGGTTTCTGTCCTCAAGTAAAGATGTGCATTACAAGGGGATTTTAAGGAACTATACAAAGCTGTGGGATCACACAGCCCTGCAAGACACAGCTTAGATCAAACACGGGCCAAGAAGGGACATCTGGAAACATCAAGGTGAGGGGATTAAGGCTGCGTTGCTATTGGAAAGCTCAAAGATCTTTCTGTGGTTTCCCTAATCCACACCAGTAAAACAGTAGACGGCACCTAGTGTGCGGAGCAGGCTCTGAGTCAGAGTCCTTAACTGTCTTAGCCAATGCTCACCATGGTCCTACCCAGTCAGCATTTTCCAAACTCCACTTCCTAGGTAAAAGGGACTAAGAGACTGGCTGCAGCTGGCACAGCGGGCACAGGGCAGAGCTGAGCCCTGAATTCAGGCTGTGTTGTCACCCAGCAGAAAGGAAGACGCGTCACCCCGTCTCATAAGCCTCCACAGTGCCGCACACTGGATCCAGAAGAAAACTCATCCTGAATAAACCTCTTCTGCTGCGACATGAGCCTATTTCTTTATTTAAAAGTAGTCTCAAAAGTGGTACATGGGGCTGGAGAGATGGCTTAGCAGTTAGGCGCTTGCCTGTGAAGTCTAAGGACCCCGGTTCGAGGCTCGATTCCCCAGAACCCACGTTAGCCGGATGCACAAGGGGGCGCACGTGTCTGGAGTTCGTTTGCAGTGGCTGGAGGCCCTGATGTACCCATTCTCTCTCTCTCTGTCTGCCTCTTTCACTGTCTGTTGCTTTCAAATAAATAAATAAAAATAAACAAACAAAAAAATTTTTTAAGTGGTACATGCATCTGGTGTTCCTTTGCAGTGGCCAGAGGCCCTGGTATACCCATTCTCTCTTTCTCTATTTGCCTCCTTCTCTCTCTTAAATAAATGAATAAATATTTATTTTTTTGTATTTTTCATGAGAGTGAAAGAGAGAGCGCAAGTGAGCGAGAGACAGGAAAAATTGGCATGCCAGGGCCTCTAATCACTGCTAATCGAACTACAGATGCGTGCGCCGTCTTGTGTGCGTGTACAGCCTTACTCACTGGTGTCAGCTTGTGAGTCTGGCCTATGTGGGACCTGGAGAGTAGAGCATGGGCCCTTAGGCTTCGCAGGCAAGGGCCTTAACTGCTAAGCCATCTCTCTCCAGCCCTGAAATGTTTTTTTAATGTGAAGATATTAGATATATTTGTTCAGTTAGATTTCTTTAACGCACAACTTCTTGTAGTCTATGTAGTAGCACTGTAGCTTGTGACTCTTCAAGGGAGTTTCACACTCTGCAACGTCTTCCAAAATAGCTTTTACAAGTGGTCCAGGCTATATGTCACCCCTCACAAAAATATTGCATAGGTTGAAATCGTACTCCCTGAAGTAATGATATTGAGATGGGCCCTTTGAGGACATTATCAAGTCATGAGAACTCTGTTCGTGGAATATAGGTACTAATAAGAAGGCCCAAGAAGCTCATCTCCACATTCCAGCAAGAGATGGTACAAGAAGCAAGCACCTTTCTACAAACCAGGACCCAGACTCCAGCTACACACTAAATGCCCTGGGACTATAGCCATTTTATAAGAATGAAGAGAAAGACACTCATGTCCCTCACTTTGGTTATCAGACCATTGAGGCAACCGCATTCCAAGGAATTAGAATTTCCTCAGGGCTCTCGTGCTGGTGAAGGAAGGCTGACGCCTGGTGCCTGACAGAGAAGGAACTTTTCTCCAGAAAGCAAGTTGACACAGAGTACCCGGCTTGTCAGACACCTTACAGGAGAGTGAAGTTGGCACGGCAGATGAAACCACGTCTTGGCCATACCTCTTGCCTTCTATTTAAACCTAAACCTAATGCCAAGACCCCTAAAATGGACTGGAGAGGTCAGTGGACCTCTTCCCACTGCGGCCAAATTGAATACATCTGTTTTTCGTTTTATTTATCTGTTTAAATGGCTTATTGAGAATTAGTTAGCTGAGCCTAGTCCAGGCTCTGACCCTAACAAACTGTGGATACAGTGCCTTAATCTCGATCTTCCCTACTGCGCAAAGTAAATTTCTGTTGTTAAGGTGTAGGATAGTTTGTTAAAATAGTCCAACAAACTAAGACAAGAAGGAACATTTGCTTCATAATATTGCCCTGCTTTGTTTTTGACAATGTCTCACTGTGTAGCCAAGATTGGACTCAAACCTCTATCTGCTGCCTCTGCCTCCCAAGTGTTGAGATATAGTTATGCTCTACCACACCCAGCCTAAGATTACATCGATGCTGGGGGTAGACAGAGCGCTGTTTTATGGAAAATCATGTAAAGAGCTGGCCAGGTTGTGGCATTAAACATGCAATGCATGCAGCGACCTGTATACCCCAGATTCATGGGCCACATGACTCATGAATGCCTTGCACAAGAGTGGGTATTCAGACTCAGAATTCCCAAAAAAAGCACTCCAGCGAGTCACTCCCCGTGGAATGAGGTACATGAGAAGAAACAATTTTGTCACCCCTAGATCCAGAGAATCAGGTGTAGGAGTTGAAAGAGGAAGAAACCAGTGTAATCTGCAATGACTCAGCATCAAGGGAGAGGAAAGTGCCAAGCTGAGTTTTGAAATGTAAGAAATTCCTTTACTAATGCTAAAATTTTAACTTCTCTTTGAACTTTGATAAAATTATTTGATTCATCACTCCTGCCATTCAGAAGGAAGGAAGTTTAAGAGAGAGAAATAGAAATAGAAGTAGATACAAGCCAACTAAAATTAGACTGGACAGAGTTGCTGAATACAGGGCCTATGAGAGGTACGGAGCAGGAGCTGGTGTTGTTTCAGTGCTGGTAGGACAATATTATCAGCGTCACCCTAAACGTCTTTACTTATCTCCATATGAGACAGAAAACCAGTCCCAAGTAAGATTAGTACCAGCAACTCTCTCCAGTTATGTACCAGTCTGAAAGAGTATCTTTAAAGCAACCTCATCATTTTCAAATTATGACCCAACTTACTACAGCCAGACTCTGAGAGGAGTCAGCAACAGAGCTGCTTCTCATGTCAATAAGGCTGTTTCTTGTGCACCTTAGACTTCAAACACTTGAGTTCCCTATGCATGATTGCCTCTCCCATAATTCCCTCTGATCTCAAGTCCCTCAGCCTTGTAAGAAATGAGAATGTTCCTCTCTATACTATGTGAAAATCACCATCATTTGAGAACTATCGTTTTCTCTCTCCTTGGTATTCCTTGGGTACCAAAGTCACTAGTGAAAACATTTTCTAAGTCAGGTAGGTGTATAGTATCACATACACGCATTCAATGCCAGCACTTGGGAAGCTGAGGCAGGATGATCAGAAGTTCAAGGTCATCCTTAGCTACTTAAGGAATTCAAGGCCAGCCTGAGCTACATGAGATCCATTCCAAAATATCAAATAAATTTTTTTTTCTTCAGCTTCTGTTAGGAGCACCTTGTTGGAAGTTGGTTCTCTACAAGATTTTTCGTTTTCTGCACCCCTTCTAAGCAGAGGCACAGGGTTCTTTTATTTGAGACTGTCTTTTTAAGAATGTTTGCAGAGCTAATAGACCTGCAAAACAGAGTATCTCCCTCTGTACTAAGGGGCTGACTTGTTTGCCTTCTTCTAGAGCAAAGTTCAGGCAGGCTTTCTGCCCATTCAAGAGATGCAGGTTCCCTAAGCTCCGGGATCTTCTGCAGCATGCTCTACCAATGTGCAGGCTTCACTCTGCCCTTGCTGCATCTTCCTTGAGGGAACTGGATCAAGGGAACAATGTATTCATGATGGCTATTGTGTGATGAGAAATAAAGCCCTTCATCTTTTAAAAAAAAAATCTTATTTTATCATTTATTTATTTATTTGACAGAGAAAGAGGAAGAAAGAGAGAGAGAAAAAATGGGTGCTCCAGGGCCTCCAGCCACTGCCAATGAACTCCACACATGTGCGCCCCCTTGTGCATCTGGCTAACATGGGTCCTGGGGAATCAAACCTGGGTCCTTTGGCTTTGCAGTCAAGTGCTTTAACTGCTAAGCCATCACTCCAGCCCAAGTCCTTCATCTTTGACCTAGGAGAGCCCTGCCTTCAACCAGTGTCTGTGAAACTCTGTTATGCTAACCTGTCAGATCTCAGATATTTCTTGGTTGTTGGCAACCCTTTCACCCCTAGATTCAGGTATGTCTTTGGATAAGCAAACTAAGACAGACCCTGCTATCTTCGGCTTTCCTTCCTAGGTTGTCCCTACCCAGCCGAAGTGGAGGGACATCAGGGCCTGGCAGTGTCTACTGATCAGGGGAGTCTCTGTGTCACGGATCATCTTGTTCAAGAGCCTTCGAGCATGTTGGCTGAGGTGTTTCCAGATCCGTGGGTGTTCTCTGCCCAGTGCATCTTCTTTCACAGGTGTTTGTCCAGGAGCTGTTTCTACTCCCAACTTGGTCTCGGCATCCTTCCCACAGAGCCTAACTGAGTTGTTTGAGTTCAGCTGTGCGTACCTTAGCAAAACTTGCTTCTTTATGAATGAATTTACTGACACTAACTTGTCATATACATATCCTCCCAACATGCTCAGACCTGTTAAATTCCAGTTTAGGCATAAATTGGAACTTTGCTCAATAAAGATCCATAATATAGCTTTGTATACTACAAATTATCATATCAGGGTATATAATAAGATCATGAAACACTTTTGCAAATACAGGTTAACATACATAATACATTTATGCATGAGTAGAAAATTAAGCTAGGGAGATGGTTTGATGAATGAAGTATTTGCCACACACTATGAGAGTACCCGAGTTTGGATCCTCTAGGACCTAAGTATAATGTGAAGGCTTTGGTGCATCTTTGTAAAGCCAATTACAGAAGAGAGGTGGAGATGGAAGGATTTCTAGAAAGCTTGCTGACCTGCTAGGCTGACAAATGTAGCAATGAACAATGAGACTACCTAAAAAAAAAAAAAATCAAAAGGTGAAGATCAGCATCCAAAGCTGTCCTCTGACCGCCACACACATGCCATGACAGGCATTGGTCCACACACCCCCCAAAGACAAAAAGAGTAGTAAACTAGGTTTTTCAGCCAGGTGTGGTGGCACACGCCTTTAATCCCAGCACTCAGAAGGCAGAGGTAGGAGGATTGCCATGAGTTCAAGCCCACCCTGAGACTATGTAGTGAATTCCAGGTCGGCCTGGGCTAGAGTAAGACCTTACCTCAAAAAAAAAAAAAAAGAGTAATAAATTAATTTTAGGCCTGGAGAGATGGCTTAGGGGTTAAAGAACTTGCCTGCGAAGCCTAAGGACACAGGTTCAATTCCTCAGGACCCACATAAGCCAGATGAGCAAGGTGGTGCATGTGTCTGGAGGTCCTGGTGTGCCCATCCTCTCTCTCTCTCTCTCTCTCTCTCTTTAAAATAAATAAATAAGTAAAGTAAAATATATAAAAAGTAACTTAAGGGCTGGAGAGATGGCTTAGCGGTTAAGCGCTTGCCTGTGAAGCCTAAGGACCCCGGTTCGAGGCCTGACTCCCCAGGACCCACGTTAGCCAGATGCACAAGGGTGCGCATGTGTCTGGAGTTCATTTGCAGTGGCTGGAGGCCCTGGCGCACCCATTCTCTCTCATTCTCTCTATCTGCCTCTTTCTCTCTCTGTCTGTCGCTCTCAAATAAATAAATAAAAATAACAAAAAAAATTTTTAAAAAAGTAACTTAAAGTAAATTAATATGCATTTATTTCAAATCTAAGATGCAATTTACTACAATCATGCTGATTCTGGGGAGTTGTTTGCTTTTTGTTGTTGTTGTTTTTGCTTTTGTTTTTAAAAGATTCTCATATGTTTACAGTCTGAACTAAAACTTACTCTTTAGTCAAGGATGATCTTGGACTTCTGAACCTCTTGTTTCTATATCCCGAGTGTTGGGATCATAAGCGTACACCACCGCGGCCAGCTCACGCAGTGCTGAGGGTCAAATCCAGGGCCTCGCGCACGCTGGGCAAGCTCTCCGCCAGCCAAGCTCTCCAGCCTTCCGCTGTTATCTTGAGTATTATTAGGGAAGCATCATAGCTTTTGGATACAATGCTAAGCTGCTTTCTATAGTAAGGCAAATCTGAATTTCAAAGATTAAAATGTGCATCTTAGATTCTGTGAAAGTTGGTTTTAGATGACTCTGGAGTTTGCCTGAACTCAGACAACTTGTTCATTTCTAAGAACTCAAGCACACATTAATAAATGAAGAGTCTCTTCTGAATGATTTTGCTTACAAAATGATAATTCACAATTAAACAGTCAACATTTAATTTAAATTGTTAATAGCCAAATACTGGATAGCAATCAAGTGATTTGAAGAAACGCTTCAAGCATACAAAAGTTGGATATGTACTAGGGGGCACAGGTCCGTGATAGGTTGACACACTTCCCAGCACGTGTGAGGCCCTGGGTTCAATTCCAAGCAGCGCCCCCGCCCCAGGCAACCAAAAGTTGGTATACACTATGAAAGTAGTGTAAAATAATATAATTTGAACATTTAGTTCAATGTGGGGGAACTTTCACATTCAGCAATCTAGAAATTAATTCAATCTACCTTCTGACCAATAAAAGATATACATTTTCTAATACTGGATCTATGGAGTTGCCACTACAAACGAGTACTCATCCAGCCTTATGTGGATAGCTGGGAAATTGAACCCAGACAGTCACTGTTTGCAAGAAAGTGTCTTTAACCACAGGGCCATCTCCCCAGACCTGTCTACATGGCTCTTATAAAAGCATGAGCCATATTCCAGCTGATGACCAGAAATAGCTAAGCCAGTCACCAACACACATCTCAGCTGCTTGGCATAGGTGGTTCATGTAGAATTCCCCACCTTGGCTTATGCCATTTCTCTTGACTCCACTTTTTCACTAGAAACGATGGACAGAACACGATGTAAACATTTACGGAAAGTGCAGTGGCTGGTAGCGCGCACGGCACTGGGCATAGTGAAGAACAAACCAGTGGGAACCCTGACTTCCTGGAGAGCAGCCCAGAAGTCTCATTGCTGGCCTCTGTCCAGACTTCCTCCTTTCCTGGGTTCCCACTGGCACCAGTTCCAAGAGGCTGTCCCTGCTGTGGTTCTCCAAAATCAAGTGTCTTCACTCTGAGTCCTGACATATGCAAAGTTCTTGAACCAGTACGTTAAGGCTCTGGGCATAAGACAAACATAGAGACCTGGACTCTGGATAATCCTGGCCTTCTCTTACTGCCACATTGTATCCCAAGAACAAGTTATGGTGCCTGTAATGACTTTATTGGTGGGACTTGGGGAGGTCTAGGAATTCTCTCAAATTCTGTGCAGATTTGTGTATATTTGCTGTTTTCTGTCAAAGCATGCAAACTTTTCATCACATTCTTAAAGGAACAAGATTCTCTGTGTTACTAGGTTTTAAGTTCTCCCAATCATTATAGTAAGCCTGAAAAATCATTTTCTTTCAAGTCTAATTTCGAACAAAAAAAAATGTAATTTCCAGAAATAGGTTTTTCTAATTGCCATTTAAAATTTTAAACATAAAGTCCAATGGAAGTGATGATAGAAATTCAAAATGTGATTTGTCCACGCGTTTCAGCCAGCTTGGTGATATTTGGGTACTCTACCAGATTGAGTGATAATTAATTTTCACAAGTTACAGTGAGAATTGTCGCCATCAGTACTCAAGCTGAAATTATTGAAATGTGTGTTTTAATGGAATTTCCCTGTTGCTCTGCATTTTGGTATTTGATACATTGTTTAAAGACCACCAGGAAAACACTAAAATCTTAATTTATTGATAAACATTAATAAGTACCTTGTATAAGTTTGTTAGATTTGGCATGCTAGATTTTTTCATATTTATTTATTTATTTATTTATTTATTTATTTGAGAAAGAGAGAGAGAGAGATTGAGAATGTGTACACCAAGGCCTCCAGCCACTGCAAACAAACTCCAGATGCATGCGTCCCCTTGTGCATCTGGCTTGCGTGGGGCCTGGAGAGTCAAACCAGATCCTTTGGCATTGCATGCAAATGCCTTAACTGCTAAGCCATCTCTCCAGCCAGTCTGGCATACTATAAATACCTGCAGTGGCAATACACAATTCTAGGGAGGGTTCCACCAATGAATATTTAAAGCAGCAAATACATACTTTTCTCCTTAGATCACAGTTGTAAAAGCCTAGGTACAGAAGGAAGAAAAAAAGAGGAAAAAATAATTATTTTCTTTAAGTATTACCCAATTTGTATGTAATCAGAGAGCACAAAGAGAAAAAAAATTTGGAAAGTTAAGTAAATTCTCTGTAATCCAAACCCATACAAGAGAAAGATATAGGTAGCTTTTAACAAAGAAAGATAACTAAGGCTGGAGGGATTGCTTAGTGGTTAAGGCATTTGCCTACAAAGCCAAGGGACCCATGTTAGCAAGATGCACAAGGTGGCGCGTGTGTCTGGAGTTTGTTTGCAGTGGCTGGAGGCCCTGGCTCGCTCATTTCTCTCTCTCTCTCTCTCTCTCTCTCTCTCTCTCTCTATATATATATATATATATATATATATATATATATATATATTCCTCTGTCAAATAAATAAATAAAAATAAAATATTTTTTAAAAGAAAGATAATTATTTCTAATATCAAAGAGCCAATAAAACAATGTATAATAAGAGTTCATGGTTCTTAAAGAAGAGGTTTAGCTTTGAAATCAGATGTGATAAGCCTTTTCTTGTTAACCTTACGACCTACTTCAATATATGCCCATGCATGTGGGCCGTTCTCATTGCAGGGAGAAGAAGAATGGAAAAGCACAGGCCGGACAGACAGCACGCTCGCAGCAGAGCAGGAGACAGCATCCAGAGGTGAACACACACTTACTTCGCGGAGATGCTGGGTCCAATCCCCTGGATATGAAATGACGCAATAAGCTGGGTCGCTCAAGGCTGCCCCAAGGTGCTCTGCGTTTCACGTCATGACCTTTCAAGTTTGAGAATAAGAAACAAGCTAGCTAGCGCCCTGGGTTGGATTTTGTAGTCCAGTGTGCAGCATTATAACAACTGAAAACCCAAACACTGAAATCGTTTTCTCTTAAAACTAAGCCTATGTTAGATATGAACATGCCCAGATAAGGTGTTCTTCTTATAATTAATAAATTGATTAGTTAATTAATTTGCAAGCAGAGAGAGAAATGGGCATGCCAGGGCCTCCAGAAAAATGAACTGCAAATCAACTCAGATGTATGCACCACCCTGTGCATCTGGCTTTACATGGTTACTAGGGAATTGAACCTGGATCATTAGGCTTTGCAGGTAGACACCTTAACCACTGGGCCATCTCTTCAGCCTCAGTTAAGGTGTTCTACAGTATTGATAACTACACATAGGAAAGGGATGCTCTTTAATTTTTATCCTTTATGGCTTTTGGATTTGTTTACAATTTAAATCCCAGTTTCCTGTGTGATTACTATTTGTTCCATATCCTTTCCTTTTTGTATTTGGATATATTCAGAAATAATACAGAAAGGTGACACTGTGCTATCCTCATCATGCATGGTAACAAAATTCATCAAAACGAAAGTGTTTAAACAGGACAGCTAACTACATTTATTCACCAGCTCCAATAAAGGAAAGAGGCGGAGAGTTAAGCAAAAACAATTCTCTCTTGCTTTCTCTCCCTTTTTTCCCGGCCATTTATTTTTATGACTCCATCAATTCTGCACATCAGAACTTATAAAATACTTCAGTAAGAGAGGCGATCATAAGATAAAGGGGGCAGAGGTTTAAAGGTAATACTTGAAAAGGGAAACCAAGAGGTGAAGCTGAGATTTACAGAAACCAGGCAACCTCACATAATATATTACCAGGGAGAGCCAAGCACAGCAGAAAAAAATGGGAGGAAGATGACAGAGAGGAGAGATTACATAAAACGCTAATGTGTCCCCAGGGTTCTGGAACTAAACGGTGAAGGGTATGTTTAGATAAGCTAGAGAGAGTTCATTTCCAAATTTGGTGTTCACAGTATAAGGTGACATAAATAAAAAGATAAGTACCTGAATACCTATTTTGGCAAAAAAAAAAAAAAAAAAAACACTTTTCCCCAGTCATCCCACAGGGTCAGGAGAGGACACTGACCACCTGTCTTTCTTCAGAGGCCTGCAGGTGCCGCACAGGGAGAGTACGTGACATACCTTCGTCACTTCCAGAACTGTGGTCGATTACTGCAGCCCTGTTGCCATCGGCGCGGGCTCTGCCCCTTCCCCATGCAATGGCTGTTTCCGGTACATAATTCCCTTCATCTTGCTGATCTCCGTTTACCACTCCTGCCACTTTACTGCTTCAGGTCTTTGGGGAAGAAATTATTAAATCCCTAGGCGGAAGTTGTTCAATGATACGCAAGGAATTCAGAAAAGTTATTTCACTTATGAGGTACGCAATATACTTCCTATCACCCATAGAAATAAATCCAAGATAGCAGAGAGCAGAGTTATGAAGGGGAAGGTGGGGGAGGGGAGGGAAATACCATGGTATGTTGTCTGTAAGTATAGAACTCGTCAATAAATATATGTATTTTTTTTTAAAGAAATAAGTCCAAGATAGGCCCAGGGGCCACCTTGCCAATCATTCACAGGTGCATTCATTCATTCATTCATGGGATAAAGATGTGCTGAGCACTATGGGAGACTGGTCTGCACCAGTGTGACAACATACCTAATGCAACTAAGTAACTTAAGGAAGGAAAGCTGACCTTGGGCTCATGGTTCAGAGGGTCCAGCACAGTCAGAAGCCAGCTGTGCACACTGCTTCGGGCTGGATCATGGTAGTGTATGGTAAGGAAGTTACCTCAGGTCAAGGAAGCCAATCAGCAGAAAGACAGATGGAAAAAGAGGTGCGGATAAGGTCACAACCTTCAAGAGCATGCCTCCAGTGATCTACTTCCTCCAGGGCCCAGCCTTCCAAAGTTCCCATCACCTCCCGATAATCAATTATAAACTGATCAAGGAACTAAGCTCATGGATTAACTTAGAGCTGTCATGATCCGATCACTGCCCCACACCACAGTGAGTGGTAGCCACATGTAAGGCTTTGTGACACTGGGGGATGCAGTGGAGTTGAGAAGCAAATCCTACCTTCACGGAGCTCACTGTCCATCAAGTGGTCAGTAAGGCAGAGTTCCAGACACCGCGCAGATCACTGATGGACTCTGAGCCAGCTTGGAGCACCACTAAGACAACAGAAGTAAAGCAAATTATCTCTGAGCTCTTGGCGACTCCTAATGAGCAGGGAAAAGTCGTCCAGGGGAAAAACATTGCAGAATTAGTTATAATGAAAAAGTAAGCTCCCATCGCTACGTGTGTGTGTGTGTGTGTGTGTGTGTGTGTGTGTGTGTGTGTGCGTGTGTGATGCTGAGGGCTATACCAGGGCCCGGGAGCATGCTAAACAGCTGCTCTGCCACTGAGCTTTATCCCCAACCTTCATTACCAAATATTATGTAAAGAAGAGTTATCGTTGCATCCTTTTAAAAATCTTTTTAAAGCTACGTTCCATCCCAAAGGGGGCAGGAGTGCCCATACTCTCGGTGCTAGCGGGGCGGGGCCGGGGAGTCGGGAGGCTGGCTACCCCAGCCAGATCAGTGAGCTTAGCTAGGGTCGGTGAGTGGTGTCGTCACCTTCCTGTTGCTGTGACAAAGCACCTGACCAACAGCAGCCGCGGATGGCAGGGAAGTCTTTATTTTGGCTTTCAGTCTCGGGGAAGCTTCATGATAGCAGAGAACAGCATGACATGGGCAGAGGCTGGGCACCACCTCTGCCGCAGCAGGTGGAAAGCAGCAGCAGGAGAGGGAGCTGAGCTCTGTCAAAGGGGAGCTGGCTGTAACACCCCTGAGCCTGCCCCAACAACACACTGTCAAAGGGGAGCTGGCTGTAACACCCCTGAGTCTGCCCCAACAACACACTGTCAAAGGGGAGCTGGCTGTAACACCCCTGAGCCCGCCCCAACAACACACTGTCAAAGGGGAGCTGGCTGTAACACCCCTGAACCCGCCCTAACAACACACTGTCAAAGGGGAGCTGGCTGTAACACCCCTGAGCCCGCCCCAACAACACACTGTCAAAGGGGAGCTGGCTGTAACACCCCTGAACCCGCCCCAACAACACACTGTCAAAGGGGAGCTGGCTGTAACACCCCTGAACCTGCCCCAACAACACACTGTCAAAGGGGAGCTGGCTGTAACACCCCTGAGTCTGCCCCAACAACACACTGTCAAAGGGGAGCTGGCTGTAACACCTCTGAGCCTGCCCCAATAACACTCCTCCAACAAGGCTCCTCTTCCCAAATTGCCACCACCTGGGGACCAAGCATTCAAAACACGAGTTCACAGGGGACATCTGAGCCAAAATATGACAGTAAGAGACCCTGACTCAAAAGAATAAGGTAAAGATCAATTGAGAAAAACACCCAACATCAACTTCCGGTCTCCACATGCATGTACACACATGTACATGTGCACCTACACACATAAATAGCGCACGCACACACACACGCACACGCACACACACACACACAAATGAACTCACTACATTATTTTGGTATCTGTTTTCATGTAATTTCAAAGTAGTGTCATTGACATTTATTGACACTACAGAGTGCACATGGCCCTCTCCTGTTACCCGTGAGTCACTCTAACCAGGGTACCTGACCAGCAAGGCTGGATTCCAGCTCCTTTGTCAGCTCACTGAGTGTGAGTTGGCTTGCCTTACAAACTTTAAGTCTTTCCTTCCCCTCCTTCCCTGTCTTTGTCCAATGCAACAGATCTGATTTCATTCCCATCTCTGTATTTTTCATGGCTAAAAAGAAAAAAAGTAGAAGATAGCTTTTCCTTAGGACCATTCATAAATTCTTGGCTTGTTTAACAGCAGATGTAGATTGTCTGGTAAACACATTCTAATCCCTTCTGCTCAGCTGCTCTGATCAAATCTGAAATAACTTCCTGGTTCTTATTCCCTTACTCTTTCCTTCCATCCTGCTTGCTGCGGGAGATACTTGGGTTGAAGGTATAGGTTCATGTAAACCTGGCCCAACATTTTTGGAGCAAAGTGAAGATGCAATAAATTGTCATCGTTGCAAACACTAAGGGCATATGAGTAGCAGGAGATTATTATTATAAATATAACATGGAGAGTCCTAGGAACTCCAGAAGGATGGCTGCAACTGACCCATTCTGTCCTACTCATGAAACCATTAACGGTGCAAAACAGGGCTGGGGAGATGGCTTAGCGGTTAAGGCACTTTCCTGCCAATCCTAAGGACCCATGTTCAACTCTCCAGATCCCATGTAAGCCAGATGCACAAGGTGACGCAAGTGCAAAGTCATGCGTGCACACACATCTGGAGTTAACTGCAGTGGCTGGAGGCCCTGGCACACCAATTTTCTCTCCCATAAAAAATTACAACAATGAATGCAAACTATTTTTTATTTAGATGGCCCTGACTCTGCTATAATTAATTCACAGTGACGGTGCCCAGACATACCAGTGTCTAGCGTACAGATTGTTTGTTATTACAGCCATCTCTTCGGAAGTTATCCCATGCCATCAGCCTGATGCCATGGCCACTTGAGAAGCCCTGTATCCTAGAAGGCAGTGTTCTCGTCTGTCTTGCCTGGGCTTCTGGGTTCTGAGGTGCTTCTAATCCAAGTGCTCAGTGCACGTGCTGTACTGAACACTGAGCACCACGTGGCTTCTCTCTTGGTCATGCTGAAAGGCAGAGCTGCAGATTGACAGAGTGAGCTGAGAGCTGAGGTAAAAGTTCATGTTCTAGAACATTTTCTCCTGTGGTATGGATGAAGTGCGGTGAGAAGGTGATGAGGAAGGAGGAAGAGGGTTCATCCTTTCATTGACACTCGAGTTTCCAGAACTTCTCGACAAAGAAAGTGCTGTTAGTATCCCATTTTGTGAGCTTATGTGGGAGGTCAATAACTTGCCTATGAGCAGGGTTAGCAATGGGATGGCTTTGAATTCCAGCTCTGGCTCCAAGCACCATTCCTGTGAAAGAGCTTTTGCTCAGGAAGTAGTAGCCCAAAGGGCCCAGTCCACCATGCTATTTTATTTCTACATGTCTCTGTATCACTGGCAAGAGCCCTAAGAGAGGAAACCAGTTCATTACCCTTTCTTTTCCTCACCTTTGACTGTTACAGCTTCACTGTGTTCAGACAGTCTGGGGAAAGTCTCTCACTGCCAAACAAGCCCTATGGCTGGGGCTCCCTCAGTAACACCAAGACAGAAACCGCAGCTATACCCAGACAGGTTTTTGTGCCAAACCTGCTAGATGTTTGTTTCATAGATGTAATCAGCATGCATGAATATGTTTGTTGAAAATATTAACAAAATTCAGTCGTGATCCTATTCCTTTTGCTCATTTTTACTTATGAAGTAGAATTAATGCAACTTCTAAAGTCTTCACAGATTTTCACTTCAAACGGCTTTTACAAATAAAATAACCAGATAAAGTATTAGCTTTCTCATCTTGATAAATAAATAAAATTTTAATAAAACCTTCTATAAATATGTAATAACTTTTTAAAAAAAATTAACAGGTACATATTTCATTTCATGATTGTGTGGCAATAGAGGTCAAACACATGGACTCTAGAATACGACTATAACAATGATATATAGTAATAGGAACACTGGTTCTATTTCGTCACT
Source organism: Dipus sagitta (assembly GCA_036346955.1). Taxonomy (NCBI): domain Eukaryota; kingdom Metazoa; phylum Chordata; class Mammalia; order Rodentia; family Dipodidae; genus Dipus; species Dipus sagitta. Next base: position 173,565,835 of record CM070774.1, read on the forward strand.
GTGTCTTCATTGCAAGCTTTCTTGACTTCTCTGAAATTCAGACAAACAACATAAGCAGTTGTGATGGTTAATGTCAACTTGACAAGGTCTAGAATCATGCTGGAGACAAACCTTCAGGCATGCGTGGGAGGGAGTTTCTGGATCTGTAGATTAGCAGTTGAAGTGGAAAGACCCTGGTGACTATGAGCAGCGCCGCTCCGTGAGCTCGGGTCCTGGACTGAATCCAGAGGAGAAAGCAGGCTGAGCGGCGGTTTTCACCTCTCCGCGTCCTGCTCGCGGGTGCTGCGTGGCTCCCAGGCCTTTCCCACACGGCGGCCCACTCTGCTCCCAAGCCCACCTTCCTAGAAGTTGCTTCTTGTCAGGCACTGTGTCACAGCGAAGAGAAAAGTCATGGTCACCTCGTGTCTGCGAGATCCCCAGGAAGTCTTGAGTGTCATTCACCTGGAGGCAGTAGTTAGCCACAAGCAGTCTGGCTAATTTCACTGGGAATTCTTGAAAAGTGAGAATATCTTATCTAACGACCTTCTTCCAAATGAACGAAATAGTAATCAGGCTAAAGTCAGTGAAGTTAAATTCGGGAAGAGGACAGCATGTTTCAGAGACAATTACGTGAACATTTGGTATTCCAATATTGCAGCTTTTAGTATTCTAAGCCCAGGATTTGTTTGTTATCCTTTCTGGTCTCAAATGTTTTCATTGGCCCTAGAAAATTTCACAGGCCCTAAGCATTGTGCTTGCGGAACCCGATGGATAAAAAGATTTCGGCCAGTGTCAAAGGGACAGCTCTGTCCTATCTGGCCTCGACCATCGTTTTCATAGTAGCCTGTTTCCTGGAGACATTTTTTTTTTTTCCCCCGGCAGGAGTTTGGAAAGGTTTCTAGACAGTTGGGAAAGGTTGCTAAGTAGTACTGCAGAGATAGGCAGGTCAAGAAAAACCCCAGATACTGTCAATGAGCCAAAATTATTAAATTACTTTTGGCTAAGTTCAGAGTTTATACCAAAACCTGGGCCAACACTGACCTCGCAATTTGGCACAAACAGGAGAGATAGTGATCTAATAGCAGATTGAAACTGGCATTTATCCAAAAATAACAAATCCCCTGGAATAGAAAAGATGAACCCATGAGACACTCCACATTCATGTCATTTTAATTCCACAACTTCCCATCTTCCACTTTCAGAGGATCAAACTTTTACTTCAAAATATCAAAGGAATAAAAAGTATTTAGTGTTTGGGAAGGTTTTGATTTCAGTGGCAGCCATGAGCAGGTTCACGAGAAGCGTAAGATGTTCTTAACCAGCAAAGCAGCACTTCTCAAGGTGTGGCAGAAGGTGCAACATAAGGGGGGAAAGGTTTAAAATACTAGCAGGACGGAAATTGCCTTTGTAATTTGCATTTTAAAGATTGCATTGCAAAACCAGAGTGGACCAAACTGTTGTCCCTCATTCCCTCAAAACAAACCAAGGAAGTGTTGGAGTAAGGAATGCTTTCTTTTTATTTTTTTAATATTTTTATCTATTTATTTGAGAGAAGGGTGAAACATGGGCATACCAGGGCTCCTTCCTCTGCAATCAAACTCCAGACACATGTGTCATTTTGTGTGTCTGGCTTTATGTAGGTAATAGGGAATCAAACCTGAGCCATCAGGCTTTGCAAGCAAGTGCCTTTAACCACCGAGCTATCTCCCCAGCCCAAGGAATGCTCTTACTACAACCGACTCAGAGGGAAGAAGCAAGACAAAAGAAAAAAAAAATCACTCAAGAATGTCCCTGAATAGCTGGGTGTGGTGGCACACACCTTTAATCCCAGCGCTCAGGAGGAAGAGGCAGAGGCAGGAGGAACCTTGTGAGTTCGAGGCCACCCTGAGACTACATTGTGAATTCCAGGTCAGCCTGGACTAGAGTGAAACCCTATCTTGAAAAAAAAGAGTGTCCCTGAAGCAGCTAAAAAAAATCATATTATATCTCAACCCTTTAATACAGGATATAAATATGTTTTGAATATTACATATGATATAATAAGAAAAATATAATGTGGTTCTGCTGCTCCTCAAAATATAATGATTTTATAGAGAAAAAATACTTATTTGAGTTATTAAACTAGCCTGTTTGTGGGGAACACCATTTATCTTTGAAAAAACAACTGGCAACAAATTTTGGCATTCAGAGGTTGTCATTTGGCAAATTGTTTTACCAAAAATGGATATAAGGTACTTGTCACTTCAAGGAAAATAGCAAGCTTGATAAATTTCATGCTATTAAACTAATATTAGGATTTGGGGAAATTGGTATTTGCCACTGTAAGATTAGGCTCTTTTCAATACTGAACAGCTTTGCTAGTTAAACTGGTGGTGCCTCAAGCGCATGTGTCACTTTGATGCTTTGTGATAAAACGCATCACTATTTAGAAGATCCACATAATTCACATATTCAGTTAACCACTGTTTTCCAGTACCCAATACACGTTCTCATACATCCATTCAGAATCAGAGACAAACCGCGGTGCTCAGTACTACAATATCTCTATCACACCTTCCAAGGCTCAGGGTCTAATGCGGAAGAGGTGGCGGAAAGAATGTAAGAGCCAAAGGAAGGGTAGGACTCCTTACAACGTGCTCCCTCCAGACATAAAATGACCTGGATATCCATGACCTCACAGTGCCTGACAATACCTACACAAGACCATCATAAGAGGAGGAAAAGATCATGACATCAAAATTAAAAGAGAGACTGATTGAGATGGGGAGGGGATATGATGGAGAGTGGGGTTTCAAAGGGGAAAGTGGGGGGAGGAAGGGTACTACCATGGGGTACTTTTTATAATCATGGAAGTTGTTAAATAAAATTTGGAAGAAAAAAAAAAGAATCAGAGATAAGCCAACCCATTTTAATATAACAGAGGACGGAGCTTCATTGATCTGACCTAAGATTACACACGGTGACAACTTCTCATGTGTTATCTTGTCTCAAGCTTTGGAGGTATTGGAAAGAATAATACACTAATTATCTGAGAAGACCATTAAAGTTCTCTCCCCTTCTCACAGACATACCTCTAGAAGGCCACACTGTCTTCATACATTTCAACCAAAACATATCACAAATGCAGAAACATACATGAGAATGTTGGTATCTTCTATTAATCCAGGTATTTTAAACATGTGCAGATATTAAAAGTAATATAGCACTTCCCTATTTTTTTTTTTTTTTTGAGGTAGGCCCAGGCTGACCTGAAATTCAATGTAGTTTCAGGCTGGCTTCAAACTCACAGCAATCCTCCCACCTTGGCCGCCTGAGTGCTAGGATAACAGGCATGCACCACCACACCTAGCTCTTTCTTATTTTTGGTGATCTATAGAAAACAGAATTAAGCCGGGCGTGGTGGCGCATGCCTTTAATCCCAGCACTCGGGAGGCAGAGGTAGGAGGATCGCCATGAGTTCAAGGCCACCCTGAGACTCCATAGTGAATTCCAGGTCAGCCTGAGCTAGAGTGAGACCCTACCTCGAAAAACCAAAAAAAAAAAAAAAAAAAAAAAAAAAAAAAAAAAAAAAAAGAAAACAGAATTAGGGCTGGGGAGTAGTAGCTCAGTTGGTAAAGTACTTATTGAGTTCAGTGCCCAGGACCCCATAAAATGCTACAGTCCCAGCACTTGGGGTATGAAGGCAGAAGAATCAGAATTTCAAAGTCATCCTCAGCTACATAGCTAGTTGAGGCCAGCCTAGGCTATATAAAACACTGTCTCAAAAGAATAAGAAAGAAAATAGAATTATTTTCTATAAAAAGGTTATTTATGTTCACATAATGGATTTTTATTTTATTTTATTTTATTTTATTTTATTATTATTTTTGGTATTTCAAAGTAGAGTTTTGATGTAGCCCAGGCTGACCTGGAATTCACCATGTAGCTCAGGCTGGCCTCAAACTCACAGAGGTCCTCCTACCTCTGCCTCTCAAGTGCTGGGATTCAAGGTCTGTGCCACCACGCCTGGCCCCTGGATTTTTACTTAAATTAATAAATGTCTTAAGGCTCTCAGTCTTAATTTCTTATGCAGACTATCAATCAATATAATTCAGATCGCCCAAAGTCCCATGGCTCTCAATAACTTTTACAATGAAAAAAGGAATCAGGTGACAGAAAAAAAGTTTGAGAAGTGATACATTCTTCCTAAGAGTGTTCTAGCAGCCTTTGTGACATCAGGTGAGTGATGACGACCACAGGAGAGACTGCACGGTGGGTGGACTGTCAGTGCGCTGCCTTGGAAGAGAAGCCCCCAGCCCTGCTGGTAGCTGCCTTTAATGTTCTCCACAGCGACTCCCATGATGTTACCAGAGAAGAGACCCAGCAAAAAGTAAGAGAACGGCCGGCACTGCTTCCTCCATCGATTCCAGTCACATTTCCCCGTACTGTGTGTCTTCCTGTACAATGAAACATGTACAGATCCCAAACCAAAAGGGTCAAAATTGCTGCTGGGCATATATGGACTTCGAATGTCTATAAGATCAGACAATCTCTTAAAAATGTTTACCAAAAATGTAAGATCCAGCACCCATATTCAACTGGATATCCAGTAGTGACTTCCGATGATTGTGACCAAGAGGGTGCTTGTTTGAGTGAAGAAACGAATCCTATGGTAATGCTCCAAGATATTAAAACAGCCCAAGTTGAACTCCTTGGCCAAATGACTGACATTGTCGGTGCGGTATCAAGTATCCAGAAAAAGATTGACCATTATCAAAAGCAAATGAATGTCCTGGAAACCAGAATGAACATTAATGAAAACAAGCAAATTACAACCACCAAAGACATCCTCTCCATGAGAGAAGACATTGGTGCTATAAAGAAGAAAGTGACTGAACTGGAAAACCAGAATCCCCCCTCCAGCACACACTGCTTAGAAGTTCTTAGGGCACAGAGTGGCAAAGAGGTCATAGACATGCTTCATAAGCTCATGCAGCCTGAAACTGAGCAAAATGTAGCCACCTCAGAAGACATGGAAGTCTCCGCAGTGGAACCAGAGAAATTGCCCAGTCATTCAGAGCCTGCTGATCGTCTCGAGGAAAAAACAATGACCCCCAAAACTAAAACCCTGAGGCAAAGTCACCCCCAAAATGCATCAGTAAGTTTTCAAAAGACGAAGTCAAACATTTATATCTACCCGGACTTCAGTACCTGGATCAAGTTAACTTTTGTTCACGGAGGAAAATGGACATTTTCCCTCAGAGCTACCAAGCTAGAGGAGTTCATCCAGTGGCTTCTTTCAAGATCAACCACCCTTCCTGAGGATGCACAAATCATACCCCAGAGAGACTATCCCTTTACTGGACCTGTTGTAAGCTTGACCACAATCTGTGTCTCTCTTTTCAACTATATTTGCTACCTCTTTGGTTGCTCAAAAGAGGAAGTAACTCGACTTTAGAGTTATTTGCTGCTTTGCTTGGTACAAAAATAAATGTCGTCCGTTACCTCCAGGCAGTCATGGGTCTTTGTGATATCTGTGAACTGTTGGTACACTGTGGGCCCACTGCCTAGCACATACACATTTACCATGTTAATGCATCGTTTACCATGTTAAGGTCTATCCTCCCATTGGACTATTGGGACCCATATTTTGTCAATGCTTTAATCCTCTCAAAAATTATTCCCAAAACCTGATTTCTCTCCACTTTCATAAATAATTGGAAGCAGAGAATAAAGGGGTCAAAGAAAATACGAAATTCATTTGGAAGACCACCAAGTTAGTTTTCAGACCACTCTTGTCGTAGTTGTTTGGGTAGGTAGGTAGACTTTGTGATACAAGAAATAATCTACTGGCAAAAACTTAAACATCATAGTGGAAAGCAAAAAGGTTCACTCTCAAGGCAACTAAAGTTAGCTGTTCAAAAGTGAAGGTGATTAAAAGGCCAAGTTATGACAAGAAAAATATCAATTACAAAACTGTAATTTTCACATTCAGCTTCCCTGTCAGAGAAGAGAGGAAAAGTTAAATGGATCTACATAAATTTTATATTTTATGAAAAGGAGATAAATACCACATTCTGCACATTTGTTCCAGAGGAAAAGGCAGTATGGAAGGAGGGACTTGTGAACTAAGTGATTCTCAATGGTGTAATACCCTAAACCCTTCTGCAACAGAGTATGTCTTTGAGGATGACGTCCAGGGTAGGCTTCATGTCTAAACAGAAGTCGTCGCCATTGTGATATCTTTTTCTAAATATCATACAGAATAGTTACTTAAAATTGATTCCCTCGAATATTAAATCTGTGAAGAAATAGCTATTCCTTTGTGACCATGCTATTACACTACAACTGTTCTTAGTAAATTCACTGCTTTTAATTATTCTCAGATAATTTGAGAAGGGAGCTTTTGCAGGAAAGAAGGGAGTTAACAATGTAGAGCAATGTAGAGCAAAACTAGGGTCAAGATAGAAAAATAAGAGACAGTTGTGTCTGTTGCCAGTCTGGTAGTAATTGTACATTACAATTTTTTTCATTGACAAATACATCTTATTTGATCCTTTACAAATTTACAGTACACAACAGACTTTAAAATCTGCCCATATGCAATACACCTATTAAAAGCCAAGGTATCTATTAAATGAGTCTGTTGTGAATGTGATAACTGTGCTTAACAAAGCAAATGATTGGTCTGGAGAGATGGCTTAGCTGTTAAGACACTTACCTATGAAGCCTAAGGACCCAGGTTCAATTCTCCAGGTCCCACATAAGCCAGATGCACATGGTGGCACATGCATTTGGAAGTTCATTTGCAGTGGCTAGAGGCCTTGGCATGCCCATTCTCTCTATCTTTCTCTCTCCATCTCTAATAAATAAATATTAAAAAAACCTTTTTAAAAAAGCAAATGATTATTGGGGTAACAGCATGAGCAATCTCTATATACTGTTCATCAGAGACATCAGATCTTCAGTTCAGCACACTGGGCATGTTCTCATCAGGAGAGTAACAAGCGAAGATGGGCTATGTCGCAGGCAGTAGCTTCTGGAAGAGGACAAAGAAATGACTGCTAGTGTGCCCGGGTCCTGTGTGCCTGGGTCCTCTGAGCTGAGCATATTATTTATAATATTATATAATATATATATATATATATATATATATATATATATATATATATACTCAAAATAAAGTTTCGCTCAGCCCAGGCTGACCTGGAACTCACTCTGTAGACCCAGGCTGGCCTTGAACTCACAACAATCCTCCTATTCAGCCTCCCACCACCACACATGACTTGGAAATTGTATTAATTTAGTAAAACTTTTTGCTAAAAGCAAGAGATTATGGAGGACAAGAGAAAATGGTGAGGACATTCCCTACAGTACAGACACAGCATTGAAGCTGCCACAAGCGTAGACAAATGACCCGGATGAATGCTGGGTGGCGATAGGCAGCAGAGAGCAATGTAAGAAGGATTCCCAGAAACGGCAAAGAAAGAACGTTAATGAAGCTTGTCGTTAAGAAGGTGAGAGAGGGCCGGGCGTGGTGGAGCACGCCTTTAATCCCAGCGCTCGGGAGGCAGAGATAGGAGGATCACTGTGAGTTCGAGGCCACCCTGAGACTACACAGTGAATTCCAGGTCAGCCTGGGCCAGAGTAAGACCCTACCTCAAAAAAACAAAAAAAAAGTAAGTAAACATCAGAGTGAGGGTGGAGGGGAGCTGCAGGAAATGAAAACACGGGGCACAATACACAGGCAAAGCACTGGTGGCTATTGTTTCTGACCTGTGGACCTTGGTATCACTTCAGGAATTCTCTGTGTGTTCATTTTAACCCACATTTTACTCACAGTAGAATGTTAGAGCCTGGTACTGGGCATGTGCCTGTAACTCCAGTAAGCTGAAGGCTAGACTACCCAAGAAGACCTTCTCACAAGAAACACTGAAAAGAAAGAAAGAGTGCTTGAGGAAGTGAAGGTAACTCTACTTGTTTTCCTCTAAGGTGATTCCATTGGTCCTGGTAATTAATAAGTTTCCTGTGAGGAAAGAGGATTTGGCTTTTGAGAAAATTCTTATCATCACTTAGACAAGATCTCACATGACTCACTCAAGTTATAACTATTTATTTATTTATTTATTTACTTATTTATTTACTTATTTATGAAAAAGAATGAGGCAGAGGCAGACAGAGAGAGAGAGAGAGAGAATGGGCACCGCAGGGCCTCTAGCCACTGCAAACAAACTCCAGATGCTGGTGCCACCTTGTACATCTGGCTTAGGTGGGTGCTGGGGAATCGAACCTAGGTCTTTATACTTTGCAGGCAAGTGCCTTAACCACTAAGCCATTGCTCCAGCATGTAACTCAATTTGTATGCCCATGTGAACATAACTTTTTTCCCAGGCCTTGCTTTCAGATTCACCTGCCTGTCACGTGCTCACCTCCATCCATCCTTCCTGGCTCAAAGGAAAATGATGGCATCATCCACATCCCTCCTCCAGCAGATCACAGTGTCCTTATCAGTTGTTCTCTTTCTTCAGTCCATTTAACCACTTTTCCAACTGTTCTTCATGGTTACAGAAATATTTACTTGCTTGCTTATGGGGGTTTGAATGAGGTGTCTCCCATAGCCTCATGTATTCTGAATGCCTGATCCCCAGCGGGTGGCAGTTTGGAAGGTGGAGTCTTGCTGGAGGAGGTGTGTTGCTTGGGGTGGACGTGGATGGTTTATTGGCCCTAGCTTGCCAGCGTTGGTTAGCTCACTCTCCTGCTGCTGCCTCCCACCTGCTGTGGCACAGGTGATGTCCAGCCTGGGCTCATGCCATGTTTTCCCCTGCTGTCATGGAGGATCCCCTTGAGATCGTAAGCCAAAGTAAATAGCTTTCCTTCCATGAGATGCTTTTGGTCAGATGCCTTGTGCCAGCCATGACAAGGTAATCGCAACATTGCTACTCCTGTGTTCCCCTCTCCCCTTGTCCTTCCTGTCGTCATTTATGAATGGTGGCTTGGGCTTCCAGTTCCTCCTTACTTCTCTCCCACTCACCCCACAGCTCATTGTATCATATCTTCTACAGTCATGTTCTCTTTGGCTCCTTTCCCATTGCTTTCTCAGTTTTCTAAAGTGATCTCTTCACTCCTAGTCATTCTTTTAAAATATGGATGCTTCACACATTTTCGATCACAGAACTCCTAATCTAGACTCTCCTGGAACCTCTGAGCTAAAAAATAAAAATTTACTTATTTGTTTAAATGCAAGGGTGTGGAGAGAGAGAACATACACCAGGGCCTCTAGCCACTGCAAATGAACTTCAGATGCATGCATCTCTTTGTGTATCTGGCTCTGTGTGGGTACTGGGGAATCAAACCTGGGTCATTAGCTTTTACAGACAAATGCCTTAAATACTGAGACAACTCTCCTGGGTCCTTCTGAACTTTTTAAAAAATTATTAGTTTTGTACTCAGTGAGTACAGTCAATTTGGTACCATTGTAATCTCATCCATGTCCTACCCCCTCCCCTTGGTCCCTCCTTGTTGAGGTATACGGGTCATGCATTGTGGAGTTAGCCCACAGTTATGGGTAGGATAAATGTCTCTGCATATCATGACCCAACATGTGGCTCTGACATTCTTTCTGCCCCCTCTTCCGCAAAATTTCCCTGAGCCATGTTGGGTTCATTTTTGGTCTGCTTCAGTGATGAGGTGTTGGGGGCCTCTCTGTCTCTGGATATCTGATGTGATAGGAGTTGATTTTTCTCTGTGTTGATCTCCTTCCCCCTTGTGCTGGTACCCGGTTCACCAAGAAAACAGCACCCTTGTTTGTTTCGCCAATTGTTCTTAGTTTTAGCTGGGGCCCTTTTGAGGTATCATGGGGTGGTTCTTTCCTTAGGATCTACATCTATCTGAAAAACAGAAGCAGATTCTCCAACGGAGAGTAAATTAGCACCAGACAAATGAGATAACCCTTACTTTTTTATAGAGAATTTAATAGGTATAGGCCTTCTTGTAGCCCATGATTGGTGGTAGCTGGATAGTGGAGAGCAGGCTCATGTTTGGATATGGTTCTGACTTGTTTCCCAGATCCAGCTATGGGTCCCGTACCACTGAGGGGATCAGTTAGCCAAATCAAGAGCAGCTGGTTTCCCACCATGGCTGTGTGCCACTATTGCACTTATGTGGGCATCACAACAGGTTATTTGCTGTTAAGTGGGTTAGACCATGAGTTGCTTGGACAGATATTGGTCATTTTCCCCCAGTTGCCCATGTAGCACCTTCTCGCACTAGACACACTGACTGTCTGGGGACTAACTCTCTTCCAGCTTCAAGCCATGCCATTCCATTTTATGTGTCAACTGCATAAGGTGCCTTCTGAACTTTTAATTCAAGTAACCACATGTCTTTACTGGGATGTCTCTGAAAAAAGTCAGATCTGTGCTGGAGGGATGGCTTAGCAGTTAAGGCATTTGCCTGCAAAGCCAAAGGACCCAGGTTAGATTCCCCAGGACCCACATTAGCCAGATGCACAAGTGGGCGCACGCGTCTGGAGATTTTTGCAGTGGCTGGAGGCCCTGGCGCGCCCATTCTCTCTCTCTCTCTGTCTCTCTTTCTCTCTCTCTCTCTCTCTCTCTCTCTCTCTGTCAAATAAATAAATAAGTAAATATTTTTTAAGTCAGATATAAATATAATTAGATGAGGGCCTGGGAAGATGGCTTAACGGTGAATTAAGCCTGCTGGCTACCCACATAAGCTGGACACAAACAGTGGCACCAGAGTCGGGTCTTAGCTTGGAGCAGCAAAAGACCCTGGAGTTCACACACCCTCCCACAGCCCCCACACACATGTGCAAATAAATTAATTTTTAAAACTTAAATATAGCTAGATGTCTAATAGACACACACATATAATCAGACATGAAAACCATTATGTATTCACCAAAACAAATCAAACCATTGTTGTTGCTATAAATTAAGCACACTTACTGGAGACACACCCCTCTGTGGTGGAAAGAGCTAGAACTGAAAGCAGGACAGATTTCAGAACAGTTACTTACTAAACATGTAGGAGGCACCAGGCTCTAGGCTGGCACTAGCAGTTGTGATCAGTGTGTGACTTTCATGATTATTTGGTTATGGCAAATTCCTCCATGCCTGACATTCAGTATTCTTACTTCTAAATTAAGAACAATTTATGTCCTAAGACTTGTGTTAATTAAATGGAACCGTGGGCATTCTGTGCCCATAACTGGTGTGATTTAGTAGACGTTCAATGAAGGGCAGTCGTTGCAGCTCCTCTCTAACTAGTCGGAAGGGTGGTCGTCATTGCAGCTCCTCTCTAACTAGACAGAAGGGTGTTCTGGAGGTGCTGATGGAGTCCATACAGATGAAGAAGACAAGGCCTTCCCTCAAAGAACTCCCATTCAGGATTCTGCCTCCTTTCATCAGCCACGAAGAACTCTAGACAAATAATAAACAAAGTGACAGGATAAATACAAAAGCTTCTAATCAACTCTTGACTCTCTCATCCAAAGATAGTGTGATAAGAATAAGACAGGGTGTGACTCTCTCCCCCTGGTCTGGGCATTCAACCAATGTTCCATCATCTGCAATAGTAGTTTGCCAGCCTTTAATTGCACATTGTATAAATAAGCAACGAAGAAAAGGACTTGGAGAGAAGAAGGAAGGCTGAGTTTAACGTAAACAATTTACTTCAGTTAGGAATAGTTCCTCCCGATAGATACAGTCAGCAAGAGCGTTCTGTGTATTTGGAACAACATTCATCAACATTTATTGAAATCTGAGTCTGTGCCAGGAACTAGCTGAGCTGGGTGTGAACAAATGCATAGAGATGCCAGTCCGACCCTGAGGGAACATGCTTGGACATGGTCTTCTTCCCCCTGCCCATTCTGTTGGTCTACTGCTTAAATTTGAATTGAAAACAACATGCCCACCTCACACGCCACTTAGTTCTTTCATGGGACAAAACTAGGTCCTGTTAGAAAATAACATAAAATATTTAATTGTCATTCTAAACGGCAACATTTCAAGATTAATTCCTCAAGTCAACAATATTTATTTTGGGCTGGAGAGATGGCTAAGTGGTTAAGGCGCTTGCCTGCAAAGCCAAAGGACCCAGGTTCGATTCCCCAGGACCCACATAAGCTAGATGTACATGCATCTGGAGTTCATTTGCAGTGGCTAGAGGCCCTGGCACACCCATTCTCTTTCTCTTTCTCTCTCTCTCTCTCTCTCTCTCTCTCTTTCTCTCTCCCTGCCTATTTCTCTCCCTCTCTCTCAAATAAACAAAAAATAAATTAAAAATATTAAAATATATATGTTTTTCAATATTTCTATGTGCTCCTCCAAAATGTAAATAGTATCATATCAGTGAATGAATCTCCGAAACTTTAGTTGTAAGGTTTACAATTCAGAATGCCTATCACAAAGAAATGGCATTAGTTGGATTTTTTCCCAGCCTGTGAAAGTTGACTGAACAATAATGCTCCTATGGTAATGGTATAAATGAAACCACAGAGCCAAGCTCCTATGTATTCCCGTGCCAAGGCAGATTCAGGAAAAGAGTGCAAGGGCAGCAGTCCTGACAGCGCAGTCAGGGCCCCAGCTTTTCTCTGTCCCTATCTGATGGAGGAGTAAAACTTCCCTGGGTTGCAGCCACAAGTCAGGGAGTAAAAGACAAGAACTGAAGGGCCAGTTAAGGCATTAGGCCTAGAGACGTGAATCTGAACTGGGAGAATTCTTGGGTAAGGATGAAGACAAGAGTTCCTTTGGCTGCTCAGAGTGCCCGGGGAATAAGGCAGGGCAAGTCCAACCTCCACATAGTGGTAACAGAACGAAAGCTGTGATCCAGCCAGGCTTGGTGGTACACATTTGTGATCCCAGCACCAAGGAAGTCAAAGTAGGAGAATCAGGAGTTCAAGGCCATCCTTGGAAGCTTACCAAGCTCAAAGCCAGCCTGGGCTACATGAGACCCTGTCAAAAATGAAAAAGAAGGAAGAGAGCTGAGGGGAGAGACTGCTGAGTGGTTAAGGCATGCAAAGCCTAAAGACCTGGGTTTGATTTCCCATGACCCACCTACTGCCAGGTGCACAAGGTGGCACATGCACCTGGAGTTTGTTTGCAGCAGAGGGAGGCCCATTCTCTCTGTCTGTCTCTCTCCTCACTCTCTCTCTCTCTCTTTGCTTGCAAATAAATAAATATTTTATTTTTTAATAAAAAAGAAGGAAAGAAGAAAAAGAAAAAAAAGAAATAAAGAAGAGAAAAGAAGTCTGAGATACCAGGGACAGAATTTGTGTATTCAAGGTACATAACAGAGTTCCCAGCACATAGCTATACTCAATAAATAGTGACAAAGGTCTTGAAATTGGTAAGATAAGGGTTCCTCCCTCATTTATCCTTCATAAACACAACATTGGGTTAGATTTCAGTCCAGGGCTGGAGAGATGGTTTAGCAGTTAAAGCATTTCCCTGCAAAGCCAAAGGACCCCAGTTCAATTCTCCAGGACCCACATAAGCCAGATGTACAAGGTGGCACATGCATCTGGAGTTCATTTAGAGTGGCTGGAGGCCCTGGAGTGACCATTCTTTCTTTCTCTCCCTCTGTCTGTCTGTCTGTCTCTCTCTCTCTCTCTCAGTGAATGTCTGCCTCTGAGACCCATGAGGTATATGGACTTGCTACATTCTTACATCCTCTGAGCCAATGTTCTTTGTTCCTGAGCTGGAGAAAATAATAGAATAGAATGCAAAAATTAAAGGAAAAACTCTCAGCTCAGCACCTAGCCACAGCAGCTGCTGATTGTGCACTACTGAACAGACTGGATAGAAGTTCTTGGTCCAGTGTGTCGAGGCAGAAAAAATATATATATTGAAAACCAGGAAGTTGGCCCAACTCACAGAAATCCAGAGGCAGAAGTGACGTGCATAAATATCCCTGGTTATACAGGTCCATTGTCAGACTTCAGGGCTCCAAATGACATGTCTTGTGCCCTTGAGATTTCACTGAGCTTAAATTGTTCCCACTTAAGGGATAGCAGGATGTAAGAGAAAAATGTACTTGTCTACAATTAATGGCACTTTGAATGGTGCCTCTCACCCTCTGAGTGGTATCACTAATACTCTACAAAGTAGCAAAGTGCTTTGATCAGAACTACGAACCTGCTGTTATTGCACCACCAAGCCCTTTCCAAGCCCATATTGTCCATGTCCCGTTATTTAAAACTCTGGGACTGGAGGGAATGGTTTAGTGGTTAATGCACTTGCCTGCAAAGCCAAAGAACCCAGGTTTGATTCCCCAGGACCCACATAAGCCAAATGCACAAGGTGGCACATGCATCTGGAGTTTGTTTGCAGTAGCTAAAGGCCCTGGTGTGCCCATTCTCAATCTCTCTCCCTCTCTCTCTCATTCTCTCTTTCTCCTTCTTTCTCTTCTCTCAAATATATAAAATAAAAATTAAAAATTAAAAAAATAGATGGTAAAACCTTATTGCTAAACACACCACATGGGCTACAAGGTCACTGAGAAGTCAAGCTGGAGCTGAGCTGAAAATCTCCTCCCTATAGACCAGCTGACAGAAAGCTGGAAAGAGCTGCACCGCATGTAGCCCCATGGGAGACAGAGGTTACAGCAGTGAAGACAGTGGACACTGCGACCTTAAGTTTGGCCAACCAGACCAAATGGGTGCAATAGCAGCATTTCTGTTTGGGGAGAAACCAGTTGCTACCTAATTGGACTAGAGGCCCACTCCACTCCATGGAAGGGAATACATGCCTGGTACTGAAAACCTAATCAAAAGCCTATGGTGGGGGAGGTTATGAGCCCTAGGAGTATAACACCTGCTCTTGTCTGGCTAAATGCACATATTATGCCCACCAAACTGCCCTGTAAGCACTTACTTAACATTCATACCCATATATTATCACTACTCTCACTTTTCAGATGGCAGTGACCACTGGGATATCCCAAAAGGCACCATAGTGCTGAGAAGAAGTGACAGAGGAGTATTCCACACTGAAATATCTCTATCAAATCTTCCAAGACTCAGGGTTCATTGCAAAAGAGGTGGCAGAAAGAATGTAAGAGCCAAAGGAAGGACAGGACTGCACCATCCAGACAGAAACTGGTCTCGATATCCATGACCTCACAGTGCCAGCACTATCTTCACATGACCCTCATAACAGGAGGAAAAGGTTATGATATCAAAATAAAAGAGAGACTAATGGAGCGTGGGAGGGGATATGATGGAGAGTGAATTTATAAACGATAAAGTGGGGAAAGGAGGGAATTATCATGGCTTATTATCTGTTAATTATGGAAGTTATCAATAAAAAGTTAAAAGAAATAAAACTCTGGCTTTTATCACCCTAGAATCTCCATGATGATCTTCTATTTTCTCATCAGGCTGTAATATTACATGGTAACATGTATATGGACACACACTTGTGTATATGTATATGTGTGGAGATATAGGTGTATATATATACATTGTACATATATAGTATCATTCATATGTGTGTCTGTGTGTGTGTGTGTGTGTGTGTATAGAGAGAGAGACTTGAGATAATGTAAGTAATAATTTTTTTCTAGTAGGTATAGGACTGTCCCACAAAAATATGGATGCTACCTTGCCTGCCCAGGCAGGACTAGAACCCATGTCTTGCCCCATCTCATCCAAGAGGGCTGCAAGCAACAACTCCTCAACATCAGTTTCTTGCTTCTTCTTCAAGGTTTCCCTGACTAAGCCCAGCTGTGGGTGGCCCTTCATGAGCCAGCCTCTTGAACCCACCGCCCAATCACGTCCCTCCTTAGACACCTAAGCCTGAAGATGAGGCTTATTCTGTTGGATGGCTGAGTCATGAATGTGTCTGAGCTGTGTGGTAAGCCCTTTGGGCTCTTGGCCCCATTTGGAAGTTCTCGGCTCCCCTGACCCTCTGGCTTGACTCAGTGTGTGAGGGGATCTATTTGGCCAGACACTTCCCTGATTTGTTTTGGGTATCTTCCTGCTTTTCTATGTGTATAATTTCTCTTTAAATTCCAAGCCCCTTACTCTCTCTTCATCCTCTCTCACACCCTATTTGAGAGGAATCTTTTGGTCTGGACTCTCCTGCTTTTCTTCCTGTGTGTATGTGTGTATGGGGGGGGGGGATGTGCACGCGCATACGTGTGCATGCGTATGTACATCCATTCCCCAGAGGGATTTTCTTGGAGATGTGAGGGAGATTTTCCCCATCTCTCTCCCCTCTGCCAGGCAGACTGGGAAGGGGGAGAAATTCTTTTGGCTTAGACTTTCCTGCTTGCCTTCCCTCTTGATCCTAACTCTCCCTAAAATAAATCTATTTCATAAGTTAACACTTCTCTGAGTCCAGGTTTTCAATTCTTTGAAAACTTGGACAAGGACACAAAGTTACGGTTTACTGGCTGGGGGCGTCTAGTATTTTCAGGGACATTTAATCTGTCCCCCAACACTCTAAATCCTGCATCAGAGATATAATACAGACATAAACTTCTGGTTAATTTCCTTTCTTATTATCACTAATGATGTTCTTGTTACTATAGCCGTACTTTACAATATTAACACTCATAGCACTGGGGAGTTTCCTAAGGGGGCAAAGTGCTGATCATGCAAGCATGAGAACCTGAGTTCAAATACCCAGCAGCCATGTGAAAAGTGCCAGGTGTGGTGGCATATACCTGTAAGCCTAACGCTGGGGAGGTAGGGATAGGAGGCTCCGTAAGACTCACTGGCTATAGTTCAGCCAAATAGGTAACTTCTAGGTTCATCAAAAGACCCTGTCTCAAAAAATAAGGTGGGAACCAACTGAAGAAATACACCCGATATCAATCTCTGGCTTCCACACACACTCACCCATGCAACAGGATAGTAAAAACAGGGCTGGAGAGATGGCTTAGCAGTTAAGGCTATTCTAAGGACCCCGGTTCCATTCTCCGGGACCCATGTAAGCCAGATGCACAAGGTGGCACATGTGTCTGGAGTTCGTTTGCAGTGGCTGGAGGCCTTGGCACACCCATTCTCTCTGTGTCTATCTCTCTCTTTCTCAAATACATAAAATATGTTTTAAAATAGAAAAACGATAGTAAAAGCAATAATAATCATGCGTAGGCAAATACTTCCAGAGATGAAAGCCTCAGAGTCTACCTCCAAGTACTAAGGCAGGTTTTTTCATTTGTTTATTTATTTATTTGAGAGCGACAGACACAGAGAGAAAGAGGCAGAGAGAGAGAGAGAATGGGCATGCCAGGGCCTCCAACCACTGCAAATGAACTCCAGATGCATACGCCCCCTTATGCATCTGGCTAATGTGAGTCCTGGGGAATCAAGCCTTGAACTGGGGTCCTTAGGCTTCACAGGCAAGCACTTAACCACTAAGCCATCTCTCCGGCCCTTTAAAGCAATTTTTAAAAGTAAGGAGCAGTGAGTAGTCTTTAAGTATCTTATATGAGCTCGATGGGACCTGTCCTTAAGGGAAACAACTGGGCTTGACAGGAAGCACATATTAATACACTTAACATAAAACCTAGAGAGGGCCACTCGTAGCCTCTCTTCCTTCTCACCACCTTTTTTAAAACATAAGAGTATTTCTCTTTCCCCTTCCTGGGTTTTGATAAAGTGTTTCGATTTCTACTCATGGGCTTCTCCCCTCTCCCTGAATCTTTCCCTGTCTCCCACCTCCTCCCAAAGTGGTTTGTCGCAGACTAGCACAGTAGCCCATGTGACTGCCCCTGTACTCACTTGCCAGCCAAGATCACATATGGGGACCTTTCCCCTCTCCCCCACCTTCTTGGCACCCCTGACTCTTAGTGCTGAGCGGGTCTTGTCTTCCTGGATATTTCCTTCACTTTTCCCGGTTTCCTGCTGCCCCCTCCTGACGGCCTCCTCCCCAGGTCCTCATTTCTGTGCCCCACCCACTCCAGCCTCCATGCTCTGTGCTGGGTTTACCCCCTTGGCATGGATGCCAGAAGGAGCATTCTGCTCCGCCTCTGCTGCTCTACTCTAACTCTTTCTGGTGGTCCTCCAAGGCATCTCTCACTCAGTCTGCTCTACTGGGGGGCTGGGCAGGGGTGGGGGAGCTCCTCTCCTCACATGCCTCAGTTTTCCTCCAAACCTGTATTTTTCCCATGGACCTGATCATATATAGGATAAAGCTTATTTTGTGTAATGAAAACGAGTGACACATCGTCAGAGTTTCCAGAGTAAGTGGTGAAGCCAGCTCTGTCAGCTGTGGTTGTTTGACTTGCTGTTCTCATACCCTCTCGATTTAGAAAATAATTGTCCACAATGAGAAAATGAACAAAAAGTGGTCTTGGTAGGTATTATCTTCCTCACTTTCATTGTTTTTTTTCTAGTCCCTTTGTGGTTTCAGTTTCTTTATTTTTATTTCTAAGGAAAGATAGAAGGGCTTACTGGTTGTTTTATAGTTCACTGAAAGTTATTTTTAGAATAAGCATGTTTTGCAGAAACACTGATTATAATTCAGTCATTTGTAATAGTAAAATGCAAGAAAGTCAAGAATAATACTGATAAATAATTGTACAAACAATTTAGAACTTCAGAAATTACTAAATCTAAGGTAGTTTCGTTAGCAACCTATACATTCTGTTTAAAACAAAGAAAGGCTCGTTTTGAACATTCACAAGTGTAAAATGAATTTCAATGTATTTATAACTTGGGGATATTGTGGCCTAAAGAAGACTGAAGAAAAAACCATAGCAATTCAATCCACTATGACTCATCTAAATGAGGCAAAGAGCTAGATAGGCCCGGATTCATTTTTCTTTCACGTTATTAAAACAAGCTCAGCTCAGAGACAAATGGAATTTTTAATCAGAAGTGAAATTTCCGCAGCCAAGTATTCAGGTCCCTCGTTAACGATAAGTGCAGAATATTCTTTAAGGACAAGGAAGTCTTGTGTGGACATCCGGAGGCCAGGCTCTGCTGACCCTCCTTCTCTCCCAGGACGCTCTTTTGCAGCCCCTCCATGAGTAACAACTTCCGTATGACACAGCCCTGAAGTGTGTCTTCATCCCAAGGTCCTCTGTTCTGTGTGTTTGTCCTAAGCAGACCCAAACAAGCCACCTTTCAGGACACTGGAAAGGACATGAAAAGGACATGTTCTCCTCCAAGCCTGTGAGAATTAACCATTTTAATATACCAAGTCAGCCCCATCACCAGTGAAATAAATCCCAAATTGAGCAAGGAAGCGCTGAGTTCCTGTTTGGATCATCCTGCATTTATCTATCAATATACTATATATGGCTTTTCGAGGTAGGGTCTCACTCTAGCCCAGACTGACCTGGAATTCACTATGTAGTCTCAGGCTGGACTCGAACTTACGGTGATCCTCCTACCTCTGCCTCCCGAGTGCTGGAATTAAAGGCATGCATCATGAAGCTCAGCTCTCATTATATTTTAAAATTAATCTTGTTTTATTTGAATCATAACTATATACAATTATAGTTTACTATGTAATGTTTTGATAACAGATATACAATGTAGAGTGTTTAAATCAAGCTAATCAACAAATCTGTCACCTCATTTGGTTATCAAGTTTTGTGGTTATATATTGCAAATTTACTAAGCTCCTTGGGATGCCAATTTTCTAACTGCAGTTCTTGTTTTCCTTTTCTACTTTCTTTGGGGAGAGCCCGTACTGTTTTCCACAATGGATTCACTAATTTGCTCACTAACAACACACAAATTTCCCCTTGCCTCCACCTCCTTAGCAACACTTACCTGTGTCTTTGACAACAGTCATTATTCGAACAGGTGTGAGGTGATCTCTCATTGCATAAAAATAATATTTAATTTGCATGAGGACTAGTTATATTGAGCATTCCTTTTACATATCTCTGGACAATTTGTGTATCTACTTTTGAGAAATGTCCCTTGAAATCCTTTACCTATTTTTAACAGGGTTATTTTGTTGGTATTGAGATCTTCATATATACTTTTTTGTTGTTTTGAGGCAGTGTCTCACTTTAGCCCAGGCTGACCTGGAATTCACTGTGTAGTCTCAGAGTGGCCTTGAACTCATGGCAATCCTCCTACCTCTGCCTCCCAAGTGCTGGGGTTAAAGGCGTGCACCACCACACCGAGCCACATATACTTTTTTACATTAACCCTTCATTAGATGTATGGTTTGCCAATATAGAAGGGGAGACATCCTCAGTGGGTTGTTTCTTTTCTCACCATGTTCTTACATGATTTCTTTGAACATTAACTAATTTACTAAGCATCGAAACTCTATTATTTAATAGTCAACATGCTCAGTTCTTGTTAATGTGCTGGTAGACAAGGCAGCTGAGGTTTACAGAAGGGTTGGAAGTCCACAGTGTCTCTCCGCTGACTCCACTTCTTTTCTTCACAGATACCATGCTGGTATTTCCAAACTTTTCAGAGCTATTTCTGCAGGGTGATTTTTGCCTGCTCTGCTCTGTTCAGAGCCCTGGCCATGGTTTTCCATTGCTTTTACTACATGGTTTTATGATTGCATTTCCCTTGAGCATTACCATCTCTCCTTAGCATGCCGCCTCGACCCCCCCCCCTTGTTGAGTAGCACTGTGGATTGCACTATCTAGAGAATACTTCCCATACTCCATTTCTCCAGCTGCAGTGGCTACACAGTGAACTTATTGTCTGGTATCAGATGTAAGCAGAGATCAGCTAAGGAATTATAGAAATCTTTCCTCATTGATAAAAGGAGATACATGCCACTGGTAAGTCCTTTCAAATTTCTCCTCCATGGAGCATCAAAAGCAGGAGTAGACACGGGACTGGAGCACTTCCATCAACAAGAGGACAGCTCAAGCACGTCACGCAGCTGTCCAGCCTGGTGAACCTGAGCTGCTGCAATGTCCCCTGTAGCTCAGCACTTAAGAGGCAAGACAGAGATGACCATCTGCGTGGGGAGCCACTGTCCTTAGATTCTTTTTGTTTTTTTTTTTTTAAACTATATTTATTTGTTTGAGAGAAAAAGAAAGTGGTAGAGGAAGAGAGAGAAAGTGAGAGAATGAGAGAGAGAGAGAGAATGGTCATGCCAGGGCCTCCAGCCACTGCGAATGAACCCCAGACATGTGCGCCCCCTTGTGCATCTGGCTAACATGGGTCCTGGAGAATCGAGCCTCGAACCAGGGTCGTTAGGCTTCAAGGGCAAGTGCTTAACCGCTAAGCCATCTTCTCCAGTCCAGATTCTTTGTTTCTTAAAGCCAAATCAACTCTTTCCGACATGTTGCCATTGGCACCCTCACGGCCCAAACTGCCTGTGCCCTCTGTGTCAGAGGCGAGCTTCCCACTTCTGTGCTGTTCAGAACAAAGATGGGGAACTGTCCATCAAGTGGTCATTGGTCCTGCAGTGCCCCAGCCCATCAGCCTTCTCATGGCTGCCTTGTGCTCCTCAACTTTTATTTTGGTTGTTTTCCCGGGAGGTCCTTAGCCTGGTCACCTTGTAGGACAGGCTTTAAGAAATGAAGAGAAACGAGAGCAGAAGAGAGTGGGTAGGGGCAAAGAAGAGACCTCTCCCAGTCCTCATGCCAGGAAAGTAACATTACGACACCTTCCATAGTAAATACTGTCCACTAGCAAGGTGCGGCAGTCAGGTCCACATTGCTGGCAGAAATCACCCGACCAAGAGCAGCTTTTGGAAGAAAGAGTTTATTTTGGCTTACAGACTCCGGAGGAAGCTCCATGCTGGCAGAGGAAAACGATGGCATGAGCAGAGGATAGACATCACCCCCTGGCCAACATCCGGTGGACAACAGGAACAGGAGAGTGTGCCAAACACTGGTAAGGGGAAACTGACTATATCACCCATAACCCCGCCCCCAACAATACCCCACCTCCAGGAGGTGTTAATTCCCAAATCTCCATCAGCTGGGAGCCTAGCATTCAGAACACCTGAGTTTATGGAGGACACCTGAATCAAACCGCCGCAAAAGGCATCAACACATGTTCTCCTACATTTTAATCTCCCAGTAATATAGACGTTAGCTTCAAGCTCTGAAGGCCAATCATATCAGTGTCTAATAATTCCTTCTACAGGAAGTCACACCTAAATAAGCATTCTAGGGACTGGAGAGATGGCTCAGCAGTTAAAGGCACTTGTTTGCAAATCCTACAGGTCTGATGGTCTGGGTTTGATTCCCCAGTACCCACGTAAAGCCAGATGCACAAAGTGGCACATGTGTCTGGACTTTGCAGTGGCATGAGGCCCGGTGTGCCATACTCACTCTCTTTCTGACTGCCTCTTTCTCTCTGTCACTCTCTCAGGTAAATAAAGTATTCTAATTAACAATAAATATTCTAAATTGAATATTTGTTATCTTTTTCATTTTTCTCCTGTGCTTCCTATCACAGGAGAATCTCTTGGTGTGAGCTATGAACCCCATCTCCTGCTTTCCTCAGAATCTCTGTTTCTGGATAATATTTCTTGCATGAGTCTAACCTCTCCTTCTTTACTGGGCCATCTAATGCTATTTAATTATTGTCTAGACATGATACTGTCTCTTCTTTCTTAATAAAAACAATTAACTTTCACTAACTTACCAATCTTCAACTCAAATTTTATCCATTCTCTCAGTTACAAGAGAATGGATACAATTTGAGTTAGAGATTGGTAATTTAGCTTCAATTTCTACCTCTTCCACCTACCAACCTTTTAACCCATTACAGCTGAACTTTTAGTCATTTGCACATATGTGTGCACACCAGGGTATCTTGCTGCTATAAACAAATGCCGTTGGTAGCTTGGTGAATTACACCTCAGCTGGCAAACTTTGCAAGCAAGCGCCTTCTCCCCCACCCTTTGGGAGGGGGTACCTTTCCAGGTAGGGTCTCACTCTAGCCTATGCTGACCGGAGCTCACCCTGCAGCCCCAGGCTGGCCCGAAACTCACAGTGACCCTCCTACCTCAGCCTCCCCAGTGCTGGGAGTAAAGGGGTGCACCACCATGTGAGGCATTCCCACCTAAATTCTCTCGTTGAGTCACCAGAGACCTTCCTGCTTCCCAGTCAATGGAAACAGTCATTTCTCTGTTACCTGACCTGGCAGCGTCTTTTGGACAGAGTTTTCCACTCATCTTTGCTAAGCAACAGTCTCTTGCCTGGCTTTCTATCTTTGTATGTCTCTGTACTGCTCTGATTTCACCTATAACACACTATCAGTGTCCTGCACAGACTGCTCTTTCCTGCCCAGCCTTCCGCGTGTCCTTTCTCAATACTCAGCCTTGGCTCTACTGACAGCTCTCTCCATTTCTCTTCCAGAGTGATCTCATCTACTCTCATATCTTCAAACACCAGCTATGTTCAGAGGCTTTCACTGTCATATATTCAGTCCAGACCACTCTTCTAAGTCATAGACACAGACGTCCAAATTCTCATAATCTGTCCATGAACCACACCTGAATGTGTTATGTGCATCTAATCTAAAATACTTCCACATAAACATTATCTATATCCACTTCCTAAGAATCTGCTTGTCCTCCAGAGTTCCCTTTCATAGTAGATGGTCCAGCCTCCTCCTAGATGTGAGATGGTCCACTTGGATTAGTCCTGACCCCTCCTTTTCATTGCTTCCATTCACACCCACTCACACCCGATCAACTACCAGATCTGCTTGACCGCGCCATCCAAATCCATTTTCTTTCCAATTTCAGTCATCACCTGGCACGTGGATCCACTCGCTTCATTTTCTAACTAGTTTTCTCTTTAACTCAACTTTCCTTGCCTCAACTCCATTTTTCACATAGGTGAGAATAATCATTTAAATGTAAATATCATCAAATAATTCCTCTACTTAAACCATTCAATGATTTCTCGATACTAAGTATCCACCCCAAAGACCTTCTTTGTGTTTTCTGAGGAAAAAAGCGCTTTCTTGCCTCAGGATATTACATATGTCATTTCCTCCACACTGCACAGCTAACTTACACGTCTTTCAGGTGTGCGTTTAATTACTACTTTCCTATGGAAATCTGTCCTGATGAGATGATAAATAGCATTGGGATTCCAATTTGTGTTCATGCCATCCTGTGAGTTTTCAACTATAGAACTTGTTGCAACAATAATGCAATCTCGTACGAGGGGACCAGTGAGAGAGACCTAACAAAGCATGGCCAGAGCCATGAGGGGGTAAGTCGATGTGACTCGTTCGCTAGTGCATTCACAATCGTTCACTAGCACATTCGCAGTCGTTCACTAGTGCGTTCGCAATCATTCACTAGTGCATTCGCAATAGTTCACTAGTGCATTCGCAATCGTTCACTAGTGCATTCGCAATCATTCACTAGTGCATTCTCAATGGCTAACAGGAAGGAATAGGACTTGTTGCAAACATACACTGAGCTCCACGTAGTTCTGGCAATTAAACCTCTATTGACTTCTGTTCACCCATGTATTTTTCTGGATACTTGCTTCAACTCCAAGTACTTACTTATAACCCCGTGTGGTAGTTCATGCCTTTAATTCTAGCACTGGGGAGGCAGAGGTAGGAGGATCACCCTGAGCTCAAGGTCACCCTGAGACTATATGGTGACTTCCAGGTCAGCCTGGGCTAGAGCAAGACCCTACTTCAAAAATACAACAAGATGAGTACTTATGATCATAATTGTGACATATTTATACTTCCAGAGAATGTAATTCTGAAATTCAATAGATTTCAAAAACCTAAAAGAAGTTCTAGGTTTTTCTAGCAAGTTCATTTTAGGAACATTAGAACAGAATTTCTTATTTTTTTCTTTAGTAACTCAGGCTAGCCCATACCTTGCTATGTAGTTGAGGATGACGTTGAACTCCTGACCCTCTTCCCTTTACTTCTCAAGTCTTTGGATTAAACCCTTGTACCACCATGTCTGTTTAATTTCATTGTTCTTGAAAACTGCTGGCTCTTCAGTTACCATATCATTTTTAGTTTTATTTTTTAATTAGCCATCATTATGGAATGCTTCCAGCAAAGTTTGTTTCAAGAGATTCTCTTTCCCCAGGATCTCCCACATCCTCCTATCCTCCCCCTTTTATCCTCTCCTGCCTATCCTTCCTGTTTACATGTCACTTCTGTCCTTTTGCCCTTCCCCCAAGCCTTCTTCACCATCTCTTTTTACCCTGTCTTGGTCACCATTCTTGCTGTCTAGGTTTTACCCATCCCCCCCTTCACATACATGCATATACTAGTTGTCATGTATTTTTAAAAATAAAAGAAGAAAAATGGGTCAAAATTCAACTATTTTAGAAAAATAAATATATTTCCCATCTGATCTTCCAAATATATTACAGTAATACTCATCTCTTATTTGAGGCATTAGCTAAATGGAATGAAATTTTAATTCCAAATCTATAACTATGAAATTAAGTTTAAAAAAACCTCAAAGTGTTAGAATCCAAAATTTTCTTATAGTCATGTTCTCATATAAAGGCTTAAAGGCCAGCCTGGGCCCCTGAGGTGCATTGTTAATGCATGTGAGAATAGAATGATTAACATGGAATGGGAGACTATAGGGTGATTGGGGGGATCCCTACCGAAACAGAAAAAGACTGATGAGGACTTCAATTCTGAACAAGTTTAAATTCTCAAGGGTTCAGGTTTACTGGAATAAGAATATGATAGCAGACAGAAGTGAGTAAAAGAAATAATTAGAGCAGATTTCTCAATGTAATTCTCTTGATGTTTCGTACTACGTAATCATTCTTCAAGGTAACTATCCTGAGCAGTGTGGGGCATTTAAGAGCATCCCAGGTCTTTAACCAGTGGGTGCCAATGATAAACTCACCTACTCACCCATGAAATGGTGACACTTCAAATATGTGACCCGCATTTTGGTTTTACAGTTCACAGTTAAGAGACTTTCTCGCATCTCAGATGAGACTTTGGACTTTGAAGTTTTGAACAGTGTTGAGATTGGTAAAAATATTATAAGAACTTTTAAAATTGGGCTGAGTGCATTTTATATCATGAGATAGACAGTCAATGGGGGCCAGGGCTGAATGTGGTAGTTAAAATGGGGAATGTCCCCCATAGGCTCATTGGACTGTGTTCAATCTATAGTCCCCTGCTCTACCAGCTAAGCTATCAAAGGATTCAAGTATTGTGATCAAGCCTCACAGTCAATCCCCAAGTAGTGGAGCCTTTGGAAGGTGGAGCCTTGCTGGAGAAGGTGTATAATTGGAGGCAGGCCTTGGAGTTGATTCATCCAGCCCTACTGAGGGTTCACTAGCTCACTGTTGGTGCTACCTCCCATCTGACATGACAAGATCTGATGCCCAGCCTCTGATCTCCCATGATCTACATGTCCCCCTCAAAACTGTAAGCTGACATAAATCATTTCCTTCCCTTAAAATGTCTCTAAACATTGCCAAATGTCCAGAAGAACCACTGGATTACGGAAACTCAAAGGCATTTGTTGATTCAAAAGAGGGCATAGGTTTTTAGTCACACACTCTTTTCCTCATTTATTCATTTGACCAGATACATACATAATTAGGGACCATTTTCTGTAAGATGCTAAAAAACTAATTTAAAAAACCACAGTTACCATATGTGATATGTTCATCCAGTAAAGTTCGTAATTAATTTTTTTCAAAAAAAGGTCATCCAAGCATGGTGGCACATGCCTTTAATCCCAGTACTCGGGAGGCAGAGGTAGGAGGATCACCATGAGTTTGAGGGCACCCTGAAACTACATAGTGAATTCCAGGTCAGCCTAGGCTACAGTGAGACCCTACCTTGAAAAACCAAAAATAATAATAATAATAATAATAATAATAATAATTTAAAAAAGGTCATTATCCTAGTGTATGTCATGGATTTGTAGTTGAATGGAGTATAGATTTTATGCATAATAAAAATATAGGTAAAGGTTCATACTAAAAATTCACAGTTCACCTGGTCATTGTAGATGCAACTAGCATTCATAATCCAGTTGTGCTTAGAGTTTCTCACTGATGTGCATCATTTGAAGAGCTAAAACTACTTTGCCTAGACCCACTTGCTGCCAGGTTTCTGGGCTACAGGTTGGCTCAGTCATTCAATTGTACTTGTAGGAGACTGACTCCACTGATGAGGTAGGGCCCACCCCCTTGCTGACTGCCACCCCTGAACACGTCGGGCTAAGCTGTAGTGTCTGGTCTCAGCTCTGAAGGGGTCAAAGGAAGGTTGAAGTGGAGATAGTGGAGTCTTTCTGATTCCTTAGTGGTGATTATGGCATTGTGTTCTTGAACTCAGTAGATCAGTAGTGGACTTGTAATTCCACCTTCCTATGTCAGCCTTCAGCCTTTCATATTCTCATAAACACGTCTTTGGCCTGGCTGCCTGTGTCATCATTCATTCCTCTTAAACTAGGTACAATTGAATCTTGTTTTCTACGAGCAGTTCTGCACCTCTACACAACAAACCCCGTACATCTCTCAAGTGTGATCACACACGGCAACACAGAATCAGATCTTGATTTCCTCAGTTAGGCACCAGATGAAAAACTTGGC
Organism: Dipus sagitta; assembly: GCA_036346955.1. Classification (NCBI taxonomy): domain Eukaryota; kingdom Metazoa; phylum Chordata; class Mammalia; order Rodentia; family Dipodidae; genus Dipus; species Dipus sagitta. The sequence goes on from CM070774.1 coordinate 173,593,273, forward strand.
TTCCATGTAAGGGCCATGCTGCATGAAAAATATGTTTGCTTTTGTTTGTGTGTTGCTAGATCGATGGAAATAAAAATATAAGATTGCACTGTGAGTACGGTGCCAGCGATAAGCTCTGGCTACAATTTGGAGTTGGTACAGAGTCAGGGAAGATTTTCCAGAGAAGGAAGGTCCAAACTGAACCTTCAAATGTGAGTAGTGATGTGATGAGCCAGGGGACCCAAGGGTGAGAAGAGGGAAGAAACGGGCCAGGCAGAGGGTTTGATTTAGATGCAAATGTTAACACTCATTTAGGGAGTTGTTCAGTGGAGCTGGATTGAAGGGCACGTTCACAAAGCAGACAAGAGCATGTACTGTAGGAAGCCACTGATCACAAGACACTCCATCCATTCTGTGTGTGTGTGCACGTGTGTGCATGTGTGTGCATGCATGTGTGTGTGTGCAATTATGTGTGAGTGTGCATGCACGTGTGTGTGCATGCTTATGGATGTCTTCCTCAGTTACTCTCCACCTTTTTGGGGGGACAGGGTCTCTCGCTGAAACCACAGCTGACTGGCTTGTCTGGATAAGCTTCCCTGCTCTGCTGCGCCAGGGCTGCAGCTGGCAGCTGTGTGCAGGATCCAAACCCAGGCCCTCATCCTTATGCAACAGGTGCGTTACTCACTGAGCCATCTCCCAGTCCCCACAGCATCCACTGTTCATGAGAGCTTTCAAGGGGAAAATAGAAACGCTTATCTAAATATATGTACCTCTTCTTAAAGTTAAATACAAATGGCATTCATTTGTCACTCTAAGCTCTTTGTTTTTAATACCTAAATCACAATGTGCAACGAACCCTTCCTGACAGATACAGGATGCACTGCAAAGCCTGCAAGTCGCTGCTGGTCTTTCGGGCAGATACATTCAGCTTTGTACTCATGCCTGCAGGTCTTCACTCGATTGGTAGATTGACAAAAGTTTCAGGACACTTCAGATCACATTAGGGTTTCTTCCTCTGCATTTCCTATTTTGTTAAACTCAGAGGGATTGCTTCTTCACTTGCTTACTTTTTTTTTTTTCTGTGACAAAATTCCACCTTGCTGTAGGTCAAAGCAGTTCTCTTAAGAGACTTTTGACAAATTGGTATTTCATAACTGGATAATAGTGCTCTATGAATGCAAAGTAACCATGATAATTTCATTCTATCCAGAAAAGTCTATGGGCTGGGGATATAGCTCAGTGGTAGAGTCCTCATCTAACATGTACAAGGGCCTAGGATCATGAAATTTGCAGGGAAATGGATGGATCTGGAAAGGATTATACTAAGTGAGGTAATAACCCAGGCCCAGAAAGCCAAATGTCACATGTTCTCTCTCATATGTGGGTCTTAGCTCAAATGTGTGTGAGCTGGAACCAAAAATCAGTAGCAGAGGCCAGTAAGCTAGAAAAAGGCTATAAGGGAGGGAGGAGAGGGAAGGGCTTGGGGGGGGGTGGTATTATATATATGTAACTAGGAGAACAGATTACAGGGAGGGGAAAGGCCTAAGTGAGGCCAGGGGAGGAGATTGTGTAAAAGAAGGGCAGGGGAGAGGGCAATCAAAATTCAAGATATTCTGAAACATATGAAAACCTACCTGTTTGAATAATGGCACATCCAGAAGCCATAGGTTGTTACTAGAAAACTTTCAGTGCCAGGGATGGGATAGCTTCCAGTGAGTTGTTAGCCAGGGAGGTCCCTCTTGGCTCCAAAACATCACAGGCTATTGCCAAGACCCTTGGTTTTCCTTGAGAAACAGATGGTAAGACCCTACTGCTGAAGACTTCACATGTCTGAGCAGCAAAGACACTGAGAAATCAAGCTGGTACTGAGCAGAAATTCTTCTCCCTATAGACCAGCAGACTAAAAGCTGCAAAAAGCTACACTGCATGCAGCCCTATGGGAGACAGAAGTCATCAGTGGTGAAAACAGTGGACACTGGAAGCCTCAAGTTTGGCCAGACAAGCCAAATGACCGAGTGAGTGCAACAGTGGCATGTCTGCTTTAAGAGAAAGCAACTGCTCTCTAATTGGACTGGAGGCCTGCTCTATGGGAGGGAATATATGCCTAGTACTGAAAACCTAATCAAAAGCCTATGACGGGGGAAGTCATGAGCCTTATAAAGCCTGGTATAAAGCCTGCTCTCATGTGGCTAAATTCATATATTATTCTCACCAAATTGCCCTGAAAGCACTATACTTAGTGTTAGTATTCATATATAATGTACTCTCACTTCTGGTCAGAGAAGCTTCTCTTTTCAGATGGCAATGACCACTGGAATAACCTAAAAGGCAACACAGTGCTGAGAAGGGTCAGAGGAGTGCTCAGCACTGACACATCTCTATTACACTCTCCAAGGCTCGGGGTCCATTGCAGAAGAGGTTGCAGAAAGAATTTAAGAGCCACAGAAGGGTACCACTCCTTACATACAACTGTCCAGACAGAAATTGGCCTCAATATCCATGACCTCGCAGTGCCTAGCAATACCTTCACAAGACCCTCATAATAGGAGAAAAAGATGATGACATCAAAATAAAAATGAGACTAATGGAGAGAGGGAGGGGATATGATGGAGAGCAGAGTTGTGAAGGGGAAAGCAGGGGAGGGGAGGGAAATATCATGGTTTATTGTCTGTAAGTATAGAAGTTGTCAATAAAAATTTTTTTAAATCAAAACATTGATCAACTTTGAAGAATGTTGAAGATGACCTGTGTTCTGCAGTATTAAATATTCACCAGGTTTCATTCTTTATGTAAAAACAAACAAGCACATCTGTCTCATTAGCATGCAAATTTGCTTTTTTCTTTAATAAAAGATAAAATTAGCTGACAGAAAGCTGGAAGAAGCCATTCTGCACGCAGTTCAAGGGGAGAAAGACAAATCACCAGTGAAGATACTCAACAGTGGATTCTGCAAGCTTTATATTTTGCCAGCCAGGCCAAATGAGCCAACGGGTACAATAGTGGCACGTCTGTCATGGTGGAAACCAACTTCCCTCTAATTGGATTGGAGGCCCACTCCATGGGAGGGAATGCATCCCTGATACTGAAAACTTAAAACAGGGGTAGTCATGAGCCCTAGGGGTGTAACATCTGCTGCTGTCTGGATAAATGTATATACTATGCTTATCAAACTGCCCAGTAAACACTTCTCTTAATGTTCATACCCTTATATTAATGCCACTCTCACTTTTGGTAGAGAATCTTCTCTTTTCCGATGGCAGTGACCTTGGGATGACTCAGAAGTCATCATGGTGCTGGAAAGAAGTGACAGGAGTGCTTAGTACTGCAATATCTCTATCACACCTTCCAAGGCTCAGGGTCTATTGTGGAAGAGGTGGCAGAAAGAATGTAAGAGCCAAAGGAAGGGTAGGACTTCTTACAACGTGCTCCCTCCAGACATAAAATGGCCTGGATATCCATGACCTCACAGTGCCTGACACTACCTAAACAAGACCATAATAATAGGAGGACAAGATCATGACATCAAAATAAAAGAGAGACTGACTGAGATGGGGAGGGGATATGATGGAGAATGGAGTTTCAAAGGGGAAAGTGGAGGAAGGGAGGGTATTACCATGGGATATTTTTTATAATCATAGAGGTTGTAATTTAAAAACTTTGAAAAGAAAAAATTATATAAATATATATAATTCATGTAATATATATTTTATATTATATATAAGTAATTTATACATATATACATATATATATGTGTGTATATATATATATATATATATATAGAGAGAGAGAGAGAGAGAGGGAGGGAGAGAGAGAGAGAGAGAGATTGATCCTAGGATCACACCCAAGTGCATAAAGAAAGAGAAGGCAGAGAAATAAACATTTCTTTGAGATTTGGTCTATGTATCCCAGGCTGACCTCTAGCTCATGTGAATGCTCCTGCTCATCAGTGCTGGCATTAAAAGTATGAGCCATGTGCTGGGTGGCTTAGCGATTAAGGCTTTTGCCTGTGAAGCCTAAGGACCCATGTTCAACTCTCCAGATGCCACTTAAGCCGGATGCACAAAGGCAAGGCAGGTGCTAGGTCACACACGCCCACTAGGTGGTGCAAGCATCTGGAGTTCCATTGCAGTGGCTGAGGCCCTGGTGTGTCAATTCTCTCTCTCTCTCTGTGTCTATCTCTCTCTCTCACTCTCTGTATAATATAATGCTATCTAAAGTATATAATATGAGGAGATGTGTGGATCATGAATCTTCTAGACAGGATGATCTCTCATCTACCACTGAACTGTACTAATAATTTACAGTTCCTGACACGTGGGGATGAGTTTAGGACCCTTGTAAAACTTCATGAGTTGGTCTGTTTGGAGGAAATAACTTCAATTCTTCCCTGAATGAATTAGCCCTCTCTCTGCCCTCTCTGGTGTAGCGGTCCACATGCACGTGTGCAAACACACACACACACACACACACACACACACACACACACACACACGGTGCGCTCAGTCAGGCTGTCTACCTTGTAGGCCTAGCCTCAAGTAATTTCACCTGTTCCTCCACAGTAACACCCCCTATAAACTGGCAAGTGCTTTTACCTGCCTCTTTGAGAGATCTGTATTCCACTTGAAGGCCATGAGACAATACCTAGGTCCAAGCATCAGTAATGAATTTAGAGTGGAGAATCTGGAACTGCCCCAGTCCATCCAGAATTGCGGAGCCTTTGAGTCACTTTGATATCGTCACTTCCAGCGGAATGCAGGGCAGCCAATGAAGCAGCTCCTTGCTTGTCGTAAACACAGGCGCTGGCATTGTCCTGGATCCTCCAACGCACGGCACTCCCACTGCCCAAGCCAAAGCCTGTGGAAGGCCGATCCAACTTGGCTGTTTCTCCATCCTCCCTCTTTCCCTCATCTTTGTAAGCAATGGACCCAGTAAGAGAGGTTCCCTTGGCCTAAATCCCATGTTTATATGAGCTAATGAATATTCATGCCGTAACAAATATACTTGGCTACATTTATTCATGACTTCACGCAGCAAAATGCTTGTGGTTAGTTCACATCATCACAGTTCAACATAAATATCCTGGTCAGATGTCTCTCTGTTTTGTCAGGCAGAGTTTCTCCATTGTATACTTCTGGTCATCTCTTAATCCTTTCAGAATCCTGTGGCTGCTATGAAATGGGCCAGAATTCAGTATTAGGGCTGCACCCAACTTCCAGGGACATTGAGAACTACAACCTCAATGTGTGTCACAGAGAAAGAGTAAAAACTTTAGGGAGAGAGGCTCATGGTACAAGTCAGGAGAAGAGGGGAATCTTTTTCACAGTACAAAAGAAATACTAAATTCTTAGTTCTCTCAGCTCCATTTCTTTAATATTCTAAAGGAATTCTTATAATCCTTTTCTTCAGGGTGTTATCTTCTAAATTATTGTTTTGCTTTCAATCTTTTGAATTCTAGAAGCAGAGAGCAACTCTTTTTCTTTGTACTTCTGATATAATTCATGTAATCCCATACCATAAGCTCCCCTTGAAGCAAATAGATATTTTCAACTACCCTAAGTTGTAAAACAAGCATATTAATACTTTCAAATTATTCTGTTTTATGTAAAACTATTACAGCACTGAATGCTATGTCCAAGACGTCAATGAAGTGGCAGTATCAATCTTTGCCTGAAGAAGGCTGCAATTTGTGCTCATATTCCACATAGTAGATTGGGGTTCAAACAGAGACTGAAGCTTTCAGCTCACAGGTCAGTTCAGTACTAATCCAATCTATCCTTGTTATCAGCCTTTGGCTTTGGCAAGAGCATCCTGACCACGCCGAGTGGTCCACGTGGGACTTGCTAAGGTATCAGGTTTTAAATTTTGCAGCTTACGTGGATCGAAGCATAAACGGATTTACAGTTTCCAGAACTTTGGATAGTGACAGCAGGACTTCTAGCACAAAGTCTGTGACCATGATTCATTCAAGAAAAAATGAAGAGCAGAATCCTGTTGAAAAGGAAGACTATGTACTCAGAGGTCGACTGTATGTGAGAAGGGGAGACATCCCCAGGGTGGTTGATGGCTTCCTAAGCTGAGTGACTGGGAGAATGGTGGTGAGATTCTTCAAGACACAGGAGAAGTTGGAAGTGAAGAAATATGGTAAGTTCAATTGCACAGAAATTTCTATGGTATGTCCACGAAGAGGTGTTCACTGGGCACTTGGGTATTCAGATCTGGAGCTTAGAACTGGTCTAGGCTCATAAGGTAGACCCAAGAATCTTTGCACTATCAACAGTAGTCAACGGTGTGAGAGTTGATAAGCTCACTCTCCAATGTGTAAAACGAGAAGAGAGAGAAGGGAAGGAGGTAAAGGAAGGGAAGGGAAGGGAGGGAAGGGAAGGGGAGGGAGGGAAGGGAAGGGAAGGGAAGGGAAGGGAAGGGAAGGGAAGGGAAGGGAAGGGAAGGAAAACGAGACAGGTAATATCAATGTTTTCAAACCATGCAGAGTAAATGGAGAGAACAAAAGCTGAGGAAAAAAAAAATCCAGAGAGCGCATTCCTTACTTTTCATGTTGCTATGATAAAATACCAGGGAAAAAAATTACTTAAATGAGAAAATTTTGTCTTGATTATGTCTAAGAGGTGTCAGTCCATCATTTCGGGATGCACATACTGCATTAAAAACACATTTTTGTCACAAAAATAAACCTGGGCTGGGGAGATGGCTCAGACAAAGGTGCTAGCTGTGAAAGCTTACAGCCCTGAGTTTGGGTCCCCAGCACCCAGTGTAAGAGCTGGGTATGGTGGTGCATACCTGTGACCCCAATTGTAGGGAGCTAGAGATAGGAGAAACCCTGGGGCGGGCTAGCTTGTCTACCTGAGGCAGGGAGCTCCAGGTTCAGTGAAAGATCTGTCTAAAAAAATACTTCTTGGAGAGGCTGGAGAGATGGCTTAGCAGATAAGGTGTTTGCCTGCAAAGCCAAAGGACCTCAGTTTGATTCCCCAGGACCCACATAAGCCAGATGTACTAAATAAGCCAGATACACTAGGTAGTGCATGCCTCTGGAGTTCATCCACAGTGGCTGGAGGCCCTGGTGCACCCATTCTCTCTCTCTCTGCCTCTTTTCCTGCCTTGCTCCCTCAAATAAATAAATTAATTTTAAAAAAATGTTGGTGGCTGGAGAGATTGCTTAGTGGTTAAGGCATTTGCCTGCGAAGCCAAAGGACCCAAGTTCAATTCTTCAGGACCCACGAAAGCCAGATGCACAAGGGGCACATGTGTCTGGAGTTCGTTTGCAGTGGCTGGAGGCCCTGGCGCGCCCATTCTCTCTCTCTCTCTCTCTGTGTGTGTGTGTGTGTGTGTGTGTGTGTGTGTGTGTGTGTATCTTCTATCTCGCTCACTCTCTGCTTGCAAATAAATAAATAAATATTTTTTTTAATTGTTGGAAAGCAATTGATGAAGACTCCCAATGTCAAACTCTGACCTTCTCATGCATGTGTAATACATGCACTTGCACACACTTGCACATGTATCTGCACACACATATGAATATGCACACACACATGCATGTAGATACAAGCAAAGAAAGACAGAAGATACAACAGCAATTACCAAGGGATAGAAGTATAAAATGGCCTTTTCCTTCTGTCTTCTGAAAAAGCAGTGAAGAGAAGCAGATAGGTATAAAATGTATTGACATTGCTTCTGAAGTAGGGTCTCATCTATGTGTTTTAAACTGGCCTTGGACTCCTTATCTTCCACCTCAGCCTCTCACGTACTGAGATCATAGGAATCCACCCCCATACCTAGAAACAGTAAATCTTTCCTACTCCATTTGCTCCAAGAACAAATGTACCATTTTGGGTTGAACATCAACCCTTCCTGAGTTTCATGGAATTATTGAAAACGCAAGAATCGAGTCATACCTGTAAATGTTTTATCAGTAAGTACTGACCAGTTTTATATCATTACATTAAAAATTGTGGATATTAGGCTGGAGAGACCGCTTAGCAGTTAAGGTGTTTGTCTGCAAATCCTAAGGACCCACGTTTGATTCTCCAGGTCCCACATAAGCCAGATGTACATGGTGGCACATTCTTACTCTCTCTGTCTCTCATAAATAAAAAAAAAATAAAAATTGTGGATATTGAGCCGGTCCTTGACCTTTTCCTCATCCTTTGGTTGAAGCAGAACAATAGCCCAGGCCATGGGCCCGCAGCTTGAAAGAATGGACGCAGGCACTACCAGCAATATCTCCGCTTCTCCCCTCATTCCTTAGGACACCCCGAAGTGCTCTGAGAGACTGGGGGAAGAGCTGATCCAGGTTCCCCTTACATTTCACTAGCTCCATAGCTTTTATAACCTTGCTGTCTAACTTTAAAACAATTATTTATTTATGTATTTCAGAGAGACAGTAGGAGATAAAAAAGAAGAGAGAGGGAGAGGATGGGTGGGCCAGGGCTTCCTTCCACTGCGAAGGAACTCCACACTCACAGACCCTTGTGTGCATCTGGCTTGACATGGGTACAGGGAAACTGAACCTAGGCCATTAGGCTTTGCAAGCGAGTGCCTTTAACCACTAAACCAGCTCTCTAGCCTGCTCTCCTACTTTTATCATAGACTTGGGGCTAATGTTACTCTTTCCATAGCATTTCTTTGTATTTCAAAAACAGAAATAGTGATTATGTCACATGTAAAAACATACTAAAATACAGAAGTTGGGGGGGGGGCAAATATGTACTTTGTAATATTCTCTTAATTAGAAGCAACTTCAATGTAAGAGTGAACATTTTTGCCTAGGCTAAAATCACAAAGCTCGCTAGCTATGTGACTTTGGCCATGTTTCATATTCTTTCAGTGACTCTATTTCCAGAAATGAAAATTCTAAAATAACCCCTGTGTTACACTATTATTTAAACACTAACATTTCCAGACCACCACCTGCCATGCATTGCACACTCAGGAAACGTTATCTGTTACCTATTGTTTTACACATTTCAAAAGCTTTCAGCTGCTTTTACCTTATCCTCGTCTTTAATGTCCATCTTCAGTGCCACAGATAATAGTCACTGGTAATGACCGTAATGCAAACAGTGACAATGAATTCCCAACAAGTCTAATGGGAGGACTTGGGCTTTTGATTCTAAGAGGTTCAGACACCATGGATAGATATTACTGGAGAAACTGGCCATTGTACTGACAAAGTAGCAGAAAAAATAAATTCAATGTTTGTGAACATAAAACACCAGCTCACACTTAAATTACATCAAACAACCTTATTATTAATATTATTTGCTCCTCCCACAATTTTTATTTCAATGGCTTCAGGAAGACATAATTTGTCACAACTTATTTTAGTGCACTTTTATAACAAGATAGGAAACCAATGAATCTAACTCATTCAGTAAAAACTCATTACAATAACAGGGATTACTATGAGTCTGGCTTCATCAAAATTCTTTCTTAAGGAAGCTTTTTTATAATATCATCTGGGAGTAACAATGAACTAGACAACTGATTCCAAGGTTAGAGATCATGGCCAGATGGAGACCTTAATGGAATTTTTATTAGGCGTGAAGAAGAATATAGGATTTTTAACACAGAGAAATAACCACTCTGACACTTAGGCCCAAAAGGCTAAAGAGAAATATCCTTATATTAACCAAACCTAGTGACCTCATTATGCCGTTAGTCAGTGTAATCCTTAGCCATTAGTGAGATACAGATTTTTATACATGAGGGGATTGTTCTCCCTGTGAAAGACATGCCTTGAGAAACATTTCAGATAATTTATTATAAAAGCTTCTCTGAGTAGCTGGGGGGGGGTAGTGGTAGGAATATGGAGGTAGGGGGAATGCTATTTTTAAGACTCTAAAGTGACTTTTTGATGCTGAGTATAAAATAGCCTGATTTGAACCTGAGATTTCCATAAGGATTTCTTCTTGAAACAGGAAGAACTTCTCTCTTGAGGAATTCTGCAGTTAGGAGATCAAGGTATTCGTTAGTCAAGGTCACGGTGTTATTACACATAGTAATCTAGCTGTGTGGGTGCATATGTGGGTGCTGGGATGTTTTGCACACTGTACGCCTGTATACTGAGGTAATATGTACATGCTGTAGGGAGCCAAGCATAGCCACCGGTCTGGACTCAGGTACGTACCTTGCCTGACTGCTCGCAGCTCCGCTCTGTCTGGCCTTAAAGGGAAGGAAGCAGATTCAGTAAAGTTACTGGGGCAGCCCACAGCCAGCGCCAGTGTCAAGTGCGGATAGAAAGGCCAGATGCTCTGCCTCAGATGAGAACAACTTGGAAAGATCCTCCAGACCAGAGCACAGGGTGACAGGAGCGAAGGCCTTCTTTGCATCTGTGTTGCTTTCTTCACTTCCTCAGAGTGTTCTGAGGAAGAGTGTGCTACAGTGTATTTCTCTAGCACAAATCTCCATCTTAGGATCTGTTTTCCAAAGAATTTAGTATTTAGAATCACACTTTTTTTTTTGGGGGGGGATGTTGAGATAGGCTCTCACTCTAGCTCAGGCTGACCTGGAATTCACTATGTCATCTTCTCAGGATGTCCTCGAACTCACGATGATCCTCCTATAGAGGCATGCGCCACCACGCCCAGTTTTACTATCACACTTTTACAAAAAGTTTATTTATAAATTTTGAAGGAGATGACAGATAGATGGATTCTTGAATTTAGTCAAATGTTCCATTCACACAAATCAACAAAGAACTAAGATGAGAGCTTCTGCCTTGTTATTTTGCCAGCTTGCTATCTTGTGTGTCTTCTCTTAGTATCTCTACCCTGATAATCATCTAAGCCATTAAAGACAAGACTTGATCCAGTTATTCCACTACCCCCATCGTTGCTCAGTAGCATAGTAGTGTGGATACTGAATGACACTTTGAGGGTGCAAGAGTTTAAGCTCAGGCAGGGAAGATAATATCTCAAGGAAGTATAGTTGAAATGACAAGACCGTATTTTCCAACATGATGAGTATGCAGTGCTTTAAAATAGATAAATATAGACAGCAAATAAATCCAGCAAGACATAATCAGGGTGCATCACCACTCAACTAAGTTGAGAGCACATATAATTCAGAGATCAAAGATGATAGGATGTTAAAAATCAAAGGTAATTACAATAGAGCAATGTTACTGAGATTTGGAGCAGGGTTCCAATACAATGCATGTGGTTGTACCTTAGGATCAACTTGGTGGGAAAACATGTATCTAAAAACAATCCAGGGGCTGCAGAGATGGCTCAGTGGTTAAGTGATTGCCTGTGAAGCCTAAGGACCCTGGTTCGAGGCTTGATTACCCAGGACCATCACAAGATGGTGCAAGCATCTGGAGTTCGTCTGCAGTGGCTGGAGGCCCTGGCATGCCCATTTTTTTTCTCTCTCTCTCTCTCATCCTCTTTCTCTCTTTGTCTATTGCTCTCAAATAAATAAAATAAACAAAAAAAGTTTTAAAAAAAGAATCCACCACTTTACTCTCTCCTTAGTTCCTCAATATTGTGGTTTTCTGCTATTTCCTCAGTGTATTTTCATCATGATGTGTTCTAGTGAGCTTCGTGTTACTGGCACAAAGTAGCTTGTGGGTGTATTTTGGCTTACAGATTTGTCAGGCAGCTCCAAGTGGCAAGAGAAAACATGGCATGAGTAGAGGCTGGACATCACCTCCTGGCCAACATCAGGTGGAAAACAGCAGCAGAAAAGTGCCCCAAACTCTGCCAAGGGGGAGCTGGCTATAACAGCCATAAGCCCGCCCCCAACAATACGTCACCTCCAGGAGGCTCCAATTCCACAATTCTCATCAGCTGGGTACCTAGCATTCAGAACACATGAGTTTATGAAGGACACCTGAATCAAACCACCATATAGTGGTCTTCTAAAAGTACAGTAATAAATTATAATCTTTGGAGAATATTCTTAGAGAAACCTCCTATAGATCCAGCCTCGTGGAGACTAGAACTTGGGTATAGCCTAACAGCTTGGTCTCCAGTAAGACATAGGATGGTTTCCATAGCTCAGGCGAAGATATAAAGAACAAGACTGGATAGGCCTTTAATCTTTTTTTTTTCCTTTTTTTTTTTTTTTTTTTTTGTCATTGAAGAACAGGATCAATGATTGTTTGATTTCAGACTCTAGAACAGAGCTGAATCCATAGATGAACATCAGAAAATCCCAGTTATGGATAAAAGAAGTATGTGAAATGATCCATAAAAAGTACCACCCTCAGAGAAGAGCAAGGCCCAGCCTAATAAGCAGTTGTCAAGTACTAAGATATGCTATGGAATGAGTGTGTATGTGGTGGTCTGAGAGTAATATTCCCCACGGCTTCATGTGTTTGTAATTAAACCTCAGACTCAATCCCCAGCCAGTGGAGCTTTGGGAAGTGGAGTCTTTCTGGAGTTCTGTGCTTCTGGAGGTAGACCTGGAAGGTTAATACTGGGTACTCAGCCAGCTCACTCTTGCTATTACCTCCGAGCTCATGTGACAAGATCTGATGCCTCTCCTCTGCTCATGGCAGGCTCCCCCCCACACACACACACACATGATAAACTTCTCCTTAAACTGTTAGATGGTATAAACCCTTTCCTCCCATAAGCTGCTTTTGGTCAGGTGTTTTGTCCCAGAAACAAAAAGGTAATGACAACAGTGTGTATCCCCACTGAATGTATGGGCTGAAACTGAATGTGCACTCTGATGTTACTGGGGCATGGATATCGTGGAAATTATTTAGAGTGGGGTTAATGGCCTTATTAGAGAGGCACACAGAGCTGCCTTCCCCACTTCCACCGCGTGACATGGCGAAAAGACCACATCTTTGAGCACGTGCCTCACCACACATCTACAGACACCTCGAAATTGAACTTCCAGAACGATTCCAGAAAGCTGAGATATGAATTTTTTGTCTATAACCACACAGGGCATAGTATTTTGTTAAAGCAGTCTAAATGACCTAAAACAAGGAGAGAGTAACTATTTCAGGAAAAAAAGAAAATCATTATTACAAAAGAACTTTGCAAGTCCTTCCACGAAGAAGGAAACCATATATAAGAGCAAATGGGAATCTACATATTTCACTTAGTGGTTGTGAAAAAATAACTTTACTCAGAAGCACACAAAAGGGGTATCTTTTATTTTACTTTAGAGAGAGCAAGAGAGAGAGAGAGAGAGAGAGAGAGAGAATTGGCACGACAGGACCTCAGCCACTACAATAGAACTCCAGATGCTTACGCCACCTAGTGGGCAATTGCGGCCTTGCACCTCCTCAATTTTGCTTGTGGAGAGCCCAACATGGCTCCTTATGATGCCATTGCAGACAAGCACCTTAAATGCAAAGCCATCTCTCCAGCCCTTTTTAATTATTTTAAATTTATATATTTTTATTCTAGAAAGAGAAACAGGGGGAGGGGGTATTTTATCTCACATATAAACCCTGAAGTTTTCATTAAAGATGTGAAGTAAGTTCTTTCTGTGTATTCACCAGCCACAGAATTTAAACTCAATAGTCCACCTCATGGTTCAGATAAAGCAAAAAAAAGTCTATCAAATTTAATCTACTTTTTATTAATATACTACTAAATATATTTAAAAAGATTAACTCAGGCCGGACGTGGTGGTGCACGCCTTTAATCCCAGCACTTGGGAGGCAGAGGTAGGAGAATCGCCGTGAGTTCAAGGCCACCCTGAGACTCCATAGTGAATTCCAGGTCAGCCTGGGCTAGAGTGAAACCCTACCTTGAAAAAACCGAAAAAACAAAAAAAAAAGATTAACTCAGAAGGTGATAATTTTACCTTGTATGTGTTTTATATCTGATAAAATTTCATAATTTGTTTTGTTATGAAGGACATGGTGTACTATGTACTATTGTCATTATTTTATAGATGTGACCATTGAAGCTACCATAGTAGATATTTGCCAGGAGGAGGTTTCAGGGTCAGGACAGAAGCAGAGGCTTCTAGGTGCCTGCATTAACTCCCATCCCTGACTCCATACACCCTCTCTAACCCTGTAACACCGAGGCAGCACCAGATACCTGGGCCTGTTCAATAAGCACTGGCTACAAGAGCATTCTGGGATTAGCACTGTCTACCTGCAGCATGATATTTTCTACTACCTAGAGGTCTGCTAGAGCTCACTAAGCATAATAAGTTACATTTGGGGCTCAGATCCCAAACTATAAAATAAAGAGCTCAAAATAGACATTTTCTAAAATTCTTTCTGGGTGTAAAATCTGAGAGGTTTAATCTCCAATAAATGATGCACACAAGCCATTTATTGCCTCTTAGCCTGAGAGCTGTAGAGGTGTAGAAAGGTGTGTGTGTGTGTGTGTGTGTGTGTGTGTGTGTGATGATACAAGATTTTCTATTTTAAGTGCAGTCACCATAAGGTTACTTTTCAGATGCACTTTTCATAGTTTAATGGAGGTATGAGCTCTGGGAGGTTAGCAGACAGGTTCAGGTTCTCTGAGATGAACTTCCAGACCAGGCACAGTTATGGAGGCAGGAATATTTATTCAAGCTCACAGATCCAGGGGACGTTCCATAATGGCAGGAGAAGCTGCCTGCTTTCACAGGACCAAACACACAGAGAGAGAAGCACAAGCCAAAAGCCACACAGCACAGCCCACTTCAGGAACTCCAGCTAGGCACACTTTGCATATCTTTACATTGAAATCTGAAACCCACCACCACACCTTAACATCCACCCAGTGACACCGCCTTCAGCCAGGAGGCTGCAGATGCAAGCTAAAAGCTAATAAAACACTGAATACATTGGGGGCCATCTATTCAAACTACCACAGGAGGTATGAGTTCTGGGAGGTTGAACTAAGTTTATATTGAATGAACTCAACAGGAATGCTCTACTTTCTATCACAAAACACATATTGGTTCAAAATTTGCCTATATTTTAATATTTGCATGCATTTTTTTTCCTATGAATTTTCTCATCGATACATAAGGACGTGCCTAGTCATGTGATTTCCCAGTTCTAGTTTATTAAACCTTATCTTATATGAACAGTAGCACAGATATGGATGCAAACTGAAACAATTTAAAATTTTATATATATATATATATGTATCCATATACATATATATACATATATATATATAGATTTATACTTACCAGTTCAATTGTGCCATAAAGGTAATTATTCATTACAATGATATATACATAAACATGTAAATGCATAAAATATAAAACACTTGGATTGCTTAACTTTACAGGTATGAACTTTCAGTTAGATCCACAGAACATTTTCTGTAGCAATTACTTGACCTTAGACTCACTCCTACTTATTTCTTTGCCTAGGCTACTGACCGGCTTTGACTGCCATAAATTCTTTCCCCTGCCATGGTACAAATATTGCCTATGAATTTTAGAAATGTCTACTGCTCAAAATATTCAGCTTGCTGTTTCACACAATCTAAATATAGAGAGTAATAAGTGACTTCAGTTATGGGAAGTATTTCAAATTCCAAAGTAATTTGGCACTGTTTGGACACCAGATCATTTGTCCTCATTAAAAAGGTGTAAAATGGGAATCCATTGACTGACTCTCTTTACCTATGCAGCATCCTTTTGGCAATCCTAAAACCTTAGCTTTGGAGAAGATTTCTAAATTACCATGGACTTGAACATACTTGATTCCTTCTGTCTGATGAAAGCTTGTTCCAACAAGTCAGGTAATAGATTAAGTATGAAAATGCTTAATGTAGGCCTGAATCCCACTCCTTCAGGAATGGGCATGGACTTTCAGTTACTAGTCATTGCATCTATGAGCTCCAGTGTGCTAGTTATTGCTCAAATTAACTTTCAGTGTCACTTTATTTTTTTCACACTTCGTTATTTCTCATCTATATACATTTGCTTTATTTTTTTCATTTCCTGATACCATCTAATATTGTTGTATTCTCTTATGTTGGTCTAATGTTTTTACTTCTAAAATCTTATGTCCTTAGGAATAAATCTTTACCTAAAAGTAATAAATTAATTCATACTTGAAATTTTATAGGTCATATTTCGTTAACTATGTTCTTGAGCTCATTAATGCATTATTGGAGTTTCACTGTAATTTATACTAATTGCTTAATAACATGGTTTTTATTTTGCTTCTACCTCACTTTATTCATTTCTTATATCATTACAATGATATATACATAAACATGTAAATGCATAAAATATAAAACACTTGGATTGCTTAACTTTACAGGTATGAACTTTCAGTTAGAACCACAGAACATTTTTCTGTAGCAATTACTTGACCTTAGACTCACTCCTACTTATTTCTTTGCCTAGGCTACTGACCGGCTTTGGCTGCCATAAATTCTTTCCCCTGCCATGGTACAAATATTGCCTATGAATTTTAGAAATGTCTACTGCTCAAAATATTCAGCTTGCTGTTTCACACAATCTAAATATAGAGAGTAATAAGTGACTTCAGTTATGGGAAGTATTTCAAATTCCAAAGTAATTTGGCACTGTTTGGACACCAGATCATTTGTCCTCATTAAAAAGGTGTAAAATGGGAATCCATTGACTGACTCTCTTTACCTATGCAGCATCCTTTTGGCAATCCTAAAACCTTAGCTTTGGAGAAGATTTCTAAATACCATGGACTTGAACATACTTGATTCCTTCTGTCTGATGAAAGCTTGTTCAACAAGTCAGGTAATAGATTAAGTATGAAAATGCTTATGTAGGCCTGAATCCCACTCCAGGAATGGGCATGGACTTTCAGTTACTAGTCATTGCATCTATGAGCTCCAGTGTGCTAGTTATTGCTCAAATTAACTTTCAGTGTCACTTTATTTTTTCACACTTCGTTATTTCTCATCTATATACATTTGCTTTATTTTTTTCATTTCCTGATACCATCTAATATTGTTGTATTCTCTTATGTTGGTCTAAGTGTTTTACTTCTAAAATCTTAGGAATAAATCTTTACCTAAAAGTAAATAAATTAATTCATACTTGAAATTTTATATGGTCATATTTCGTTAACTATGTTCTTGAGCTATAAATTCATTATTGGAGTTCACTGTAATTTTATACAACTTGCTTAATAACGTGTTTTTTATTTTGCTTCTACCTCACTTTATTCATTTCTTATATCGAATATATTAAATTATTATAATATATACAATAGCATATAATATAATATTCATATTAAATAATATGTTGCAGTATATATTACATATTATTTATATTATCATATAATATATATAATAAAAAAAATTATAATTCTTATTTCCTAATTGATATAAACAAAGGGCATAAATCTTTTCCCTGCAATTTATTCAATTGATGTGTAACTAAAGATAAAAATAACCCAATTAGCAACTCAAATGGTTATTTTACTGGAACCCATTTTATAAAGTCCTAAAATATAAAGATAAATCGTCTAATAGCTTTCTGAAAACTAAAATTAGTGTACAAGTTAATCACTCATTTACATAGGCATTAGAACAATCTAACAGCTCAAGAAATAATGAGACAGAAATAGTTGGATTTTATGGTAGAATTATTTTACTGTTTTATTTACTCATTACTG
This sequence comes from Dipus sagitta, assembly GCA_036346955.1. Classification (NCBI taxonomy): domain Eukaryota; kingdom Metazoa; phylum Chordata; class Mammalia; order Rodentia; family Dipodidae; genus Dipus; species Dipus sagitta. The sequence continues at coordinate 173,610,800 of CM070774.1, forward strand.
AGATGAATTTCTCTATTAAGTCAAAAACTGATACAAGATAGCATTCTGGTTTATATATGAATGATTTTTTCATCTTAAAGTAAATTCTCTTTCAATGACTATATCAGAAGTTTGAGGGAAACCCTTAAATAATCAAAAATATTAAAAAATAAAAAATAACCATGTAGAAATTTAATCCCTCAAGTTACATAAAATGACTTTAGGACTCCTTTTTTTCCAGACTAAAATATTTCAAGAGACTTCTTGACTAAAAAAAATAATAATGGTATTAGCACTAATTGCATTTTTAAAATAGTAAAATTGAGATTATTTAAAAGAATATATCCTTCCCTTATATTTCTGGAAAATGAACTGACAGCTGCTGAACCTCCTAAGAGTTTAGATGGATCCAAAAAGGCAAGTGCTCCCAATTTTCCAAAAATATACTTCTGAAAATGTTTCACCATAAATCCTATTTTTTGTCTATGTCAACATTCAGCAAATAGAACAAGGCTTGATTTTAGCCAAATTAAGCCCGTGATTAAGATTCTTTGGAAATAGGAACACAGGAGGCTGTTGAAGGAAAGCGTTCAATGTAGTATCCCACCTCCATATTTGTTCTCTCTGGACCTTCAACTATGCTCCCCACACACAGTTAATCTGGTTAGTTGGTAATTCTCCATATGCATGCCTACATGACCCAATTTCAGACCTTCAAGGCCTAATATCTGACAAGCAGAGTGGATAGTTCCAATCTTGACTTCCTAAAATGACTCTTAGCAGACCCATGAATCTGTATGTTTCTTGTGACTAAGGAACAAAGATGCAATTTATCATCAAACCAGGCTATTTTGGGAAGTGTAAAGGAGACTAGTATAAATAGTTTCCATATTAGTTATCTATTGCTTAAACTTACCAGAAACTTAAAGTCAAATCCATTGTCATACAGTTCTGGAGATCAAAAAATCCAAAATTAGTCTCACTAGGCTAAAGTCAAGGTGTCTACCATGACAGCTATTTCTGGACATTCTAAGGTAAGATTCTACCTTGCCATTCCTAGATTCTAGAGACCACATGCATGCTGGGATCATGGCCTCTTCTCATACCATTTCAATTTTATACCTCTATTATCATGTCCCCTCCACTAACTCTGATCCTATTGTCTTTTTTTTTTATTAATATATGTGTGTTCACATTGGACTTGCTTAAGTAATCCTAGATAATCTCCCTAGCTCAAGATTCTTAATTCAATCATAGCTAAGTCCCTTTACCATGTTAGATGACAAAGTCACATGCTGAAGGGATTAATATATAGCTATCTTTGAGGGACATTATTCAGAATACCATAGTTCTCAGAGATCAGCAGGTATATCCTGGGACCATCCCAACAAGCTAGAATATGGAGCCATACTTCTAGTCATAGATAAGAAGTAACATCTGCATTATGACATAGTTGGATATTTCAGACTTATTCCTCTCCCCATGCAAAAAAAAAAAAAAAAAAAAAAAAGCCTATCCAAGAAAGAAAATAGTTCTAGAAATGCGCAGAAGTTCCATTAGCAAGTTTGGCAATGCAAAAGAGCAACATGCCCAATAAAATGTCACAAAATTAATAGGAAAAGGCTTTAGTGTGCCTGAATCACACCATTCCCAAGCCTTCCTACCGCTTAGAGCAAACACTGCAGCCCATGAGTTCCTCCCACAGGGAAAGGAAAGCTGGGTGAACCAGCCTCCACAGTCTCTTCAGGCACTGCTTGAAAGCTTAACCTTGATTCCAATCATCTCACTGAGATCACTGGGGCGTCTGCCATCCCTGAGACGTGTGGTGACAGCTAGGAACAAAGAGGAACCGCAGGAAATATCAGTATCGATCATGCAGTAGTCACCACTGCTCTCTCCAGTGTGCTGCTCCACAGAGGATCACAGCATCCTTCTCTGCTGGGAACTTTAGAAGCGTTGGAAAGTGGTGGAGATCCTTCGCAGCTCTCACCACTAAGGACACACAGTATTTGCTGCCACAGACTTCAGAAATCTGTTCCAAAGAGGACTCCATCCACCTTTGTGGCCAAGGGTATTTATTTGTCTTCATAGACTCTATCTAGTTGCCTGAGCCTCACCTCACACATTCTGCCAAAATTGCACACATGACTATGGCCCCACATGTGCGTGATGTCAACCTCAGTCCAGAAACGTCATATGCACTTGCAACTGACACCCCCCCTTCCACATATGTACCTAAAATTGGTCCTAATCGTTGCCAGTGGCCCTAGCCTTCACCAAGGTGCACTTGCCTGCAACCAATTCTGTCACGAAGGAGATACACACAGCTAGACCTTGCATTCAAGTTCATGCATCCTGCTGTCTTAAGTCCTCACTATCTATTTCCATCCTTTGATGATGGACCCCTAACAGCCCTCATAGTGCAAAACCATCACCTGCCACAGGCATGAATTCAAGCTACCTGAGCTGCCTACTTATTCTCTGAATCCAGGGCCTCCACGCATAGTGCCCTGCTCTAGAAGGTTCATTGCCAAAAGATGTCTCAGTGGATTACTCCACAGGTGAAGAAATTCCTGTATGAGACATATTAAGTCAAGAAAAAGTGACTGTGTCTTCAAATGTGCAGACACAGACACCTATGGAAGACTATAAAAAATCGGGTATAGTCAGGAAAACACATCAGTGACACCACTAAAGAAAGATAATAATCTTCCCAGAACTTGCCTGAAAGAAATGGGATCATACAGTCTACCAAAAAAAAAAAATGAAAATAATTATTCTACAGAAGCTCAATCAACTAACAGAGGACACAGGTAATAACAATATGAGGAAGACAGTATGAGTACAAAATTAAAAGCTCAGCAAAGACATGGAAAACAATTAAAAAAATAGAACTGGGAAACACACTGACTGAACTAAAAATGCAATAGAGAGCTTTCACACCCTACTTGATCAGAGGAAAGGATCAGTAAATCCAAAGGTAAGTCATTGGAAATTAATCAGAGAATAAAAAAAAAAGAAAGTGAATAAAAAGTCTACGTGTTTTATGCAACACTATCAAGAGAACTGGCATGAATTACGAAAACTCCTGGAAGAGGAACACAAGACTTATTTAAAGAAACATGCTTTAAAAGATCCCCAGTCTGAGGAGCCATGTGCATACCCAGACATATGAATCTGAAAAGTGCTCAAATGATTCAACCACACAAGGCCTCACAGAATCACATCAAAACCTAACAGTTATTGTAAAGAGAATTTCAAAATCAGCAAAAGAAATTTGTCACATACAAGCCCCCTTAACAAGTTTCTCAACAGAAACCTTAAAGAGTGAGCAGAAAGGAAAAAAAATCTGCCAACCAAAATACTTTACCCAACAAGCTGTCCTTCAGAGATGAAAGATAAAGACATTTCCAGACAAAGATAAGCTAGAGAAGTTCATTGTCACTCTATATGCCTTATATAATATGCTAAAGGCAGTTCTTTAAATTAAAGCAACATATGAAACATGAGCATATGAGACTCACAAATAAATATATAATTAGAGCAAATATACAGTCACAATCAGAATACTTAAATATAATGGTGGTATGGAAATCACTTATCTAAAGATTATAAGTAAAACCTTTAAAAATGTCTAATCTCAAGGCCAGAGAGATGGCTTAGCAGTTAAGGCATTTGCCTGCAAAGCCAAAGGATCCCAGTTCAATTCTCCAGGACCCACGTAAGCCAGATGCACAAGGGAGTGCATGCATCTGGAGTTCACTTGCAGTGGATAGAGGCCCTGATGTGCCCATTCCCTCCCTCTCTCTCTCTCAAATAAATAAATAAATAAATATCTATTCTCAATAATTTGCTAATGAACTTAGATGAAGTTATGTAAATTTTGACATAAAAATATAAAGGATGGCAGGATGGATAAAAGTTTAGAGCTTGTGCATGTGGTTGAGGTTAGGTTGTCATCTTAAAATAGACTATATTAACTATAATCTGTTGTATGTAACCCTTCAGAAAAAAAAAACTACAAAGCAAGAAGAACATGTGGTAGATAAACAAAACACACAGAGAAAGGAATTGTAGCTTACCACCACAGAAATATCAAATGACAAAGGTGGCGGGAGATGAAGAAATTAATGACTTGCAAAGCATCCAGAAAAGAAAAAAAAAAAAATTGACCCAGGTGTGGTGGCACACGCCTTTAATCCCAGCACTAGGGAGGCAAAGGTAGGAGGATCACCATGAGCTCAAGGCCACCCTGAGACTACACAGTGAGTTCCAGGTCAGCCCAAGCTTGAACAAGACCCTACCTTGGAAAACTAAAAACAACAAAAAACCCCAACTAATTGGCAATAGTAATTTCTTACTATAAATAATTACTTCAGACCTGACAATAGATCAGAGACAGAATGGGTGGATGGAGCTCCTTCTTTCATCTTCTCCCCATATTCTTGCTCAGTGCCCCTGCCAAATCCTTAAATGTCCTCCATCTTCCCAGACCTGACCCCCTCTCTTTTGTTTGAACTATGTCCTATTGCCCCATGTCCATTTCAAAAGATACCTTTAGGGCTCGGCCAGATGACCCCGCTGGCCCAGCACAACTACATGGGCCTATATTCGCAGCATGGGGGAGGATCCCTGTAGCTCTAGGTTGAGTGACGGGCCACACTGACCTCTGGATACCATGTGAGTAAACACGTACATATGTTGGGCTCTGAAAGGCCCAGGTGTGAGGCCTAGTGGAACTTCCTGAGCCTAGCTAAAGTTTGGTGATCTGCCTGTGGCCAGACGTGACTCAGCAAGACGCCTAATGGCTTCTTGCCTGCTACTTCTGCATGGGATTTAGAATTATCATTTCAATAGTCACAGTTTACTATTGGCCCTTACCTGTCCCCCCATCCTAGAATCCCCGCCTTCGTCCTCAACATTATATAGGCAACTGCTCATAGCAATAAATCGAGTTCCTGCTTCGACAAGACTCCCGACTCAGTGTGGTTTTTCTCCAGTGGCCAGGAGAGGTCTGAGTCGTCAGACGCTCATCTCCTCCTCAGCCCCTCGGGAGGAACCAGCGGGCCTGGTCCTTCCCTCGGCACTACCTGCCCCCGCCGGCAGGAGCCCGGCATACATACACCTTACACACATGCACGCTCGTCACTCCCGAAGGCTACACACACAAAACACTCAAATTAATCTCTTAGTTTCCTTCTCTCTTTGCAGCAAATAACTATGTCACCTCCTACTGCGCCAATATCTGCTCAATTTAACAGCAATATATTTGTGAATTTGTCTCTTGTTTTCTACCAGAAGTGAGCTCCTAATGATGAGGACCACGTCATGAGCCAAAACAAGCCATGGGAACGAGACCCCAGCCACTCCAGGTCTGCATGTACTCGGGCAGCTTCAAGGCAAAGTCCCATCAACTGATTTCACCATCCAGCCAAGTGTAGGAGTCACGCGAGGTACAGGACATTTGAAGAGAGCTTTCTACAAACTAAGGAGAAAAACAATTTACCAGAAACTTCCTACAGACTGTACAAGCCAATGTTCTGATAGAATGATGTCTATTAACCAAAGTGATTTTAATCAATAGGATACTGTTACCCAGGTCGTCTTATTCTATGTATTCATTATAGAAGCAACAACAATTAAAAAAAAAAAAACATGTTGGGTCAAGCATGGTGGCACATACCTGTAATTGTGCCAGTCAGGAGGTAGAGGCAGGTGGATCAGTAGTTCAAGGTCAGCTCTAGCCGCACCGGGGCTATATGAGGCCAACCTGAGTTACATGAGACCCTCTCTCAAAAATTTTTTTCTACAGTCTATTTTAAGCTGACAAGCTAACTTCAATCACATATTTTCAGATGTTCATTACCAATTAAAAGTCTGGGACTGGAGAGATGGCTTAGCAGTTAAGGTACTTGCCTACAAAGCCAAAGGACCCAGCTTCAATTTCCCAGGACCCATGTGAAGCCAGATGCACAGGTGGCGCATGCACCTGGAGTTCGTATGCAGTGGCTAGAGGCCCGGGTGTGTCCATTGATTCTTATTCTTTCTTTCTCCTTCTGTCTCTCTCTGAAATAAATAAAATATTTTTTAAAAAGTCTGAAGCACTGTTTCGTGGTTTTTATGTTTTTAATAATAGATGATAACACTGACTTCTTTTGCCAAAAGAAAAAAATATAAGGTGTTGGGAATCCCATTTGTTCAATTGTTTCTCTAGAAATTGTGTTTAATTGTATGGATACTTTTGCAGAAGTGGGAATTATTTGGTAGATCCTAATAAAAAAAAATTATATGTTGGAAGAACCCAAAGCATCTGTTGGGCATTTGCTGGATCAGGAGCTCCCACAGCACGGATTCCTGGTACCTTTCGAGCCACATGCTAGTTTACCAGGAACTGGGACAGCGACAGACACTGATGACTGACTTGTTAGGAGAGGACCGAGGGGTCAATTCGGACCACCTTTTCTTTCTGTGAACCGTCGTTCCTGAGTTCATTCACAGCCCAAGGAAGGCAAGGCCAAATGTAGCCTCCAGAGCAGCCCTGTTGTACGGCGGCTGTCTCGGGTGTGAACTCAGGCAGACAGGTAGAGGTCCAAGTACAGACAGTGAAGAGGCTGTATTGAAACACAGGAGTCAGGCCAGGCACCATGTTGTTGGCAAACGTGCAGCACTTCCAATGTTCAGAGCGTTGTATCATCATTAATTAACGGGCTGTAATCACTAGTGCTGTGGCTCACAAAATTATGTTCCAGACTGGAAGGAAATTGTTTCCTACAGTATACTTTAGTGGGTTTTTTTTTTTCTTTCTGTTCTTTTCTTTTCTTTTTTGCTCCTGCCATTGAACAGGCTGCACTATATTTTCTTTTGCTCTTCTGAGTTTATGCTGTTCCTTCTATGTAGTGTCTGTTCACCTGTCAAATATTATCATAAGCATCTTTCTCTCCTTTCATGTAACTTTTTACCCCCATTTTTCCTACTGAACTACCGAACACCCTGCTACGTGGCAGGTTCTGTGAGGGCAGAGGCTACATAGGCCTCGTTGATCATTGCATCTCTATAAATATGAGTTACCCAGTAAGTGTTTCCTTAGTGAGTAAAGGAAATGCTCATTAGTTCCCCATGAGAGAGAGAGAGAGAGAGCTAATGAAAGTCGATTACTGCTAATGTGACTTCTCCCTCCAGAAGAATGAATCTGCTTAGCACTTCTAGATGTTTCCTCTCACTGAGGAAGGAACCTGGTCCCCTGTTGCATTGGAACACTGTCCTAGAACATCGACATCAAGCAAGGGCACTACTGTATGGTGAGAAGGAATAACACATCTTCTCTGTTGTATCCAAGCGTTGGCCAGCAGAAGGGCACTGTGGAGCCTCTGCCAGACACAAAGCACCCCCTCTGTGGGCTTCCAGGAGCTCCTCCGCTTCCTTCCTGGCAGGGCTTGATGCTGGCTTTCATCTGCCCTCTCCACAGATACCATCAGTTGAGACAATCAGCCTTAAAACTGCCCTCGCGTCCTGATGCCATCCTGTTTTGTATCACACACAAACTCTGCCTCTTCAGATCCTTCTCAAAATCGCACGGGCCCTTCCATAAATCTTTTTAAACAACCTCCTTTCACTGGAGCACATCACAGTCCCATGACCCAGTGTTTTCCTTTGCGACAATATGAACCAGCTAAACCACCCACGTGCTCCTTGGGATTGACGGTGAGTTACACAAGCCCGTGTCACACTGGAGAAAGAAATTGTGAGAATTTTTATTTATACTTTTTTTTTGTTGAAAAGATTAACAAATTTTAACCAATATTTGACACAGCACATAAAAAGGTTTCCTTTCTTCATCCTACCCTCTGTGTGGTGGCTACATGACATGTGAAGTCCACACACTAACTACTAACTACAGATCATAAAAGGATTCCTGCGTATTCCATTCATATATGAGATATAGACTAGTTAAAATCATGGGATTAAGAAAAGCAAAATGGCGGTTTCCTGAGGCTGGCACGGTGGGAATAGGGACGCCGAGTTTTACAAGACGAAACTACAAATGTGAATACAGTTAATACCACTGAGCTGTCAAGAGCTAAGAGAATAAAATTTGTCATAGGTACTTTTTTTTTTTTTAACCACAATTAACAAAGAAACCCTTGAAAGAGGCAAGAGCGTTCCATCAAAGAACACTCTACAGGGCAGCCTTAATCACCCGTTGACGTGTGTCAGCAACAATGTTGGTGCTTCATGCAATTAGTCAGAGATAGCACAGTATGGTCAATGAAATTTCATCCATGTTTGGCGGTAATGGTGATATTTGATTAAGCCATTGTGCTGAAAGGTGTTTGAGGGGCTGTGTTTCTCTGGAAGAATCCAGTAGGGCGCTCTGTGTTGAGGAATAACAGAGAAAGAAAATTTACTTCACCTAGGTTATAGCTCAATGGTAGTCAGTACAAAAACTGCATAAATTCTGTAATCTGACTGTTTCAAATATGATGTGAGAATTCACAGGTGAGTGAAATTACCTTTAGTCAAGGGATCATAAAAAGATGATGAAGTTAATGGCATAGAGGACAGATATTTTCAAAGTGATTCTACTATCTTGGTTGCTTTATACTAAAAAGATGAAAAATTTGTTCATTTTCTTCTGATTTTCCAAATGCAATTATGTCACTGTGATAAATAATGTTATGGTAGATACCCTTGCAATTAGAATAACTTTGAAGTAGAATGACTTGACAAAATGGCATAAAGAATTTTTAAAGCTGTCCATACTTCCTGCTGCCTGAAGATACTTATCTTCAGTGTCATTAGCTTCGTGATCTTTGTTTTGATCACTCAGCCAATGGTAATTTCACTTCTCTGTGAACTTTTATAGCATCTTTGAACCTGATGTTCATCGGGTTTTATGCTTCTCTGCCTAAGAGGAAAAACAATATCTACAAGGTATTAAGGAGCTATTTTTTTCTTGGGAGACAAATCGGGGTAATAGCGTGTATAGCTTACTGAACGACAAACAGTAAAGCTGTAGGGAGCTGGGGAGGTGGCTCAGCAGCTGGAGGTGCTCACTTACAAAGCCTGTTGGCCTGTGTTCAATTCCCCTGCACCCACGTAAATCCAAGTGCAAAACATTGTGCATGTGTCTGGTGTTTGCAGCAGCAAGAGATATTGGCGCACACACACATACACACACACACACACACACACACACACACACAAATAAGAATTTTTTTAAAAAGAAGAGATATTGACACAGAGAACCAGACTCTAAAACTCATTATTTCATTATTTCTGAGCTTTCTGGAAGACAATCCATGCAGAAAAACAAACTACATGGGCAAAATATATAATAGCTCAGGAACATTTTGTTATTTAAAAAAAATCATCATGGCACTTCAAAGAAAGAAAATAAGAGAAATGTAATCAACTTGTGCCTATCATCTTTCTTATATTACCAAACTGAGCTCCAGACTGCTCACACTGTGGGTGCTGGAGATGAATCAGGTCCAAATGGGGTAAAGGAACACTTTTTTTTAATGGTTGATACTGTGTCTATATTCACAGCTCGTAGTGACTTCAAAGTAGTTGTAGTCTGAACATGTCTGCAAAATCACTGCGTTGGGAAGTAATCCTTAGTGCCCCAGTACTGGGAGGTGGGAGCTTTGATGAGCGTTCGGCTCTCTGACTGCATTAATACCAGCATAAGAGGGTCTGCGGAGGGAGCGTATCCATCTTGTATTCCCGCCTTCGGTCACATGAGGACGCAGCACTGAGGTAACCTCTTGGAAGCAATGAGGTCTCACCACAGAACCAAACCTGATGAACCCTTAAACTTACTCTGTAAACTAAGTCTCTGCTCTTTTTACCTAGTCTGTGGTATTCTGTTTTATCAGCAAGAGTAAACTAAGACAAAAGCTTACCTAGTATAGTAAGTTATTTTTAAAACTTCAGTTTTGCCTACCTCAGAATTTATCTACCACTATGAGTACAGAATTCTACTATGCTTCTGCTCCAAATTCTGCTGAACCTCAGGGGGCTGTAAGAAGACACTACATTTATAATTTTTTTCCAAAAGGTCTTCCAAAGAATATATATGGAATTAAATAAATATATGGGCATTGTTTCTATTTCCCTGCACATATGTGACTAAAACATGAAGAAGTATAGACTTCCACTTCCTGGTCTGGCATGGCATGCAAAGAAGTTAGAAGTTGCCATTCTTTTCTTTGTCTTTTTGCTTTTAATATTTAATTTATTTATTTATTTATTTATTTATTCATTTATTCATTTGAGATGGGGTGAGAGACAAGAGAGAGAGGAAGAATATGGGCATGCCAGGACCTCCAGCCTCCAGCCACTGCAAATAAACTCCAGATCCATGTGCCACCTTGTGCGTCTGGCTTACATGGGTCCTGGGGAATTGAACATGGGTCCTTTGGCTTTACACGCAAGCACCTTAACCACTAAGCCATCTCTCCAGCCCAAGAAGTTGCCATGCTTTCTGAGAACAAATAAAAATCAGACCAAACTGAAACGTCAATGACTCTTCTTAGGCCAGTGCTAACCACTGTCGCTGCCCGTGCTGCAGACACGCAGGCAAGTACAGAGAACGAGAACACGCAAACCCAGAAACCACAGGGGCAGAGTCGGCAACCTGAGCCCAAGGCAGCCACAGCAGACTACTGCAGGCCCTGTGAGGACAAGTCTGAAAGGTAACACTCCAGAGGCAGAAAGCTGCCATGCCTGTGGGAATTTTACCTCCTGGAGCCTTATGACGTCTTGCTGAATATTGGAGAGAAATTTTTTTTTTAAATCTTATGCAAAAGGAAGGGGGGAAAAGCCAGGTGTGGTGGCCTATGCCTTTAATCCCAGCACTCGGGAGGCAGAGGTAGGAGGATCACCATGAGTTCGAGGCCAGCCTGAGACTACATAGTGAATTCTAGGTCAGCCTCAGCTAAAGTGAGACCCTACCTCAAAAAAACAACAACAAGCCGGGCGTGGTGGCGCATGCCTTTAATCCCAGCACGCGGGAGGCAGAGGTAGGAGGATCGCTGAGAGTTCGAGGCCACCCTGAGACTACAGAGTGAATTCCAGGTCAGCCTGAGCTAGAGTGAGACCCTACCTCGAAAAACCAAAAAAAAAAAAAAAAAAAAACAGGCGGGAAAACGAACTCATTTTGTTCTTCTTAACAAATCCTGGGCTCAAGAGAAAATATTTCAGCACAGCCTAACCTGCTGGGGTTTTATCAATGTTTACCCTCCTGCAGGGAGGGAAAGATCCAACCCTGTCCCTCTCTCTATCCTGTCCAAACTGGGGGGAAATAAAAACTGAAAAGCGCTGTGACACCCACAAGGGGAACGCTGAGGTTCAGGAAACAGTGAAGACCTAAGCACGGGATTGCAGGACACTCCACGCTCCCCGATGCCTCGCCCCTCACTGCCGAAGGAATACTTACTGCGGTATCTTTCACTCTCTACAGCAAGCACAGATATAAATGGAAGTTATAAAGCCCGCGAGAAACCAAGCACAGTTTGAAGATACAGCACACCGTGAGTCCCGTACGGCACACACGTGCTGACGTCACTGGGCCAGGAGCACTCAGAGAGAAAGTAGGCAACTTGAAAGAATGGACAAATAATATCACAGAGATGGACATGGGCATTCTAAGAAAAAAGAAGGAAATTGTGGAATTAAGCAGAGAGGGAAAGGGCTCTCTGGTAGACTAGACGTAGCTGAGGACAGGGTCTTTGAGACTGAGGATAAGGCAAGAGGATCTTACAAAACTGAAAAGCAAAGAGAAGAAAAAGTCTAAGAACACAGGGACAGTTGCAAAAGATGCCACACATACACAATGAGAGAAGCTATAGGAAAAGAGAAGTGACAGAAATAATATTGAAAGCAATTGTGACAGCGATTCTCCCCCGACCCCCCCAAACCAATGTCACATGCCACACCACGCAGATCCAGGGAACCTAGAGCATAGAAAGCAAGAAAAACACCAAATTTAACATTAAAAATTAAAAACTACATGTGGGCATATCATACTTTCACCTCAAGAAAAAAAAAAAAAAGATTAAAAAACTATTTAAAAGCTGGGCGTGGTGGCACAAGCCTTTAATCCCAGTACTCGGGAGGCAGAGGTAGGAGGATCGCCGTGAGTTCGAGGCCACCCTGAGACTACATAGTGAATTCCAGGTCAGCCTGAGCTAGAGTGAGACCCTACCTCGAAAAAACCAAAAAAAAAAAAAAAAAAAAAAAAAACTATTTAAATAGGCAAAAACAGAAACAGAAACAAAACAAACAAAAACACCTTATATGCAGGAGAAAAGATAAGAACCCGTGCAACTTCTCGGTCGTACAAGCAAGAAGAGAGTGAGTTGAAATATTTAAAGCACTGAGATAAATCAAACACTGACCTAGAATTCTGCATCCACTGAAATGATCATTTAACAAAAACCAAACCAGCCTCTCCGATGTGGGATGTGCACAATGGAGTGCATTGTGCGTGTGTGGGGTGAGAATGTGCCTGAGTTCTTTGTACTCTGCTCAATCACTCCATGAACCCAAACTTCTCTTAACTATATTGAATTCAATTAGTTTGTTTTGACTAAAAACAAGACTATTAATCCAGTAGACAAAAACATGGTAAAAAAAAAAATGAGAGATAGGCTGAGCCCAGTAAATACTCATGATGCAACAAAGAAGGTAATTCTCTGGGAAATGGGATGTATAAGAAAGTATCCCAGGTCTGGAGAGATGGCTCAGCAGTAAAAGGCGCTTGCTTACAAAGCCTGATGGCCCAGGTTTGATTCCCCAGGACCCACATACATCCAGATGCACAAAATGGCACATGTGTCTGGAGATAGTTTGCAGTTGTGAGAGGCCGTAATGGGCCCCATTCTCTCTGTCTTTCCATAAAAATAAATAAACATGGACTGGAGAGATGGCTTCGTGGTTAAGGCCTGAGAAGCCTAAGGACCCATGTTCGTCACTCTGGATCCCACATAAGCCAGATGCACAAAGGTGAGGCAAGTGCAAGGGCACACATGCCCACAGGTGGCACAAGTGTTTGGAGTCCAATTATAGTAGCTGAGGCCCTGGAAGGCCAGTTCTCTCACTCTTTCCCTCTGTCTGTCTCTCTCTGTAAAACAATAAATAAATAAATAAATAAATAAATAATAAAAGTTAAAAAGAAATAAACAGGGCTAGAGGAATGGCTTAGTGGTTAAGGCATTTGTCTGCAAAGCCAAAGGACCCAGGTTCAATTCCCCAGGACCCACGTTAGCCAGATACACAAGGGGGCGCACACATCTGGAGTTCATTTGCAGTGGCTGGAGGCCCTGGCGCACCCATTCTCCCTGTCTCTCTCTCTCTTTCTCTCTCTCTCTCTCTGTCAAATACATAAATAAATAAAAATAAAATATTAGAAAAAGAAAATAAACAAAAAATACATTTTTTAAAAAAGAAAGAAAACACCCCAAGATGCTATCATTGTTTCTGCTTTGCATGCGCACAGTGTGGTGGGACGGCGTGTGTGCCGTGTGTACGCGCATGCGCTCATGTGGCATCCTGTGGCTTGCCTGCAGAGGCTGGAGGAAAATAGCAGGTGCCCTCCCCTACCACTGGTCTATTTTCCTGGTCTCTTAACTGAATTCAGACACTGCTGCTCAGCAGCCCCAGTAATTCTTCGGTTTCCACTCCCCTACCACATGACCGGGGTTTGCTCTCACGGCCTCAGGGGCCCCTGGGGACCTCGTGCTTGCATAGGAAGTGTACTAAACTGCTGAGCCATCTCCCCAGCCCTGCGGGGAGGGCGGGGGTCTGTAATTCTAAGGATTAAGACCTTTAAACATTAGCAAACACCTTGAGGGACTTTATTCACAAATGCACTACCAATACAGATTGGCTCAATTTATATAATTCATACAGACAGAAGGTTAAAATTGATGTAATTATATATGACAGCATTTAGAGTTCCACCAAGGTATAGACTGACACCACATTGGTACAGAAATGGAAGGAGAAATATTTTATTTTCAAGAGAATCTTTACAAAGAATGTAAATAAAATATGATGCCACTACTACTCCTCCAATAATCAGCTTCTCTCCATTGTTGATGACAGCGCTCAGAAAACTACAACTCCCAGCATCCCTTGAGACTTTGTAATTTCTAGATCCTTTGGAAGAACTACAACCAACAATTTTTTAGCATATGGTACTAAAAATCAGTCAGACTATTTTCATTTTAATATGGCCTTAACAAGCCAAAATAAATTATGAATCAACCCCCACCACCACCCAGCACCAACACTGTTAGTATTTATTAGATATTTAAAACACAATGAGACTAAATAGTTCAACCTTTACTTTTTAAAAATATAATTTTTTATGTATTTGTAAGCAGAGAGAGATAGTAGAGAGACAGACAGACAGAATGGGCACACCAGGACCTACAGCTGCTGCAAACAGTTTGCAGATGCAAATGCCGCTTTGTGTATCTGGCTTTATGAGGGTACTGGGGAATCAAACTTAGGTCCTTGCACTTTGCAGGCAAGAACCTTAACAGTGAAGCCATCTCTCCAGCCCAACCTTTACTTTTTACAAATTTTTTAATTTTATTTTTGTTTATTTATTTGAGAGAGAGAGAAAAAAATGGGCACACAAGGGCCTCTAGTCACTGCAAATAAACTCCAGATGCATGTGCCATGTCCTGCATCTGGCGTACCTGGGCCCTGGGGAATTGAACCATGGTCCTTTGGCTTTGCAGGCAAATGCCTTAATCACTAAGCCATTTCTCCAGCCCCCCAACCTTTACTTTTTTTAAAAAAAAAAGTTTTATTTACAACTTCCATAAATATAAGCAATATACCATGATCATAATTCCCTCCCACCACCCTGTTTCCCCCTCTCATGTCTCCCGCTCCATTGAATCCCTCCTTCTTTCCAATAGTCTCTCTTCTGTTTTAATGTCATGATTTTTCCTCCTGTTCTGCTGTCTTGTGTAGCATCAGCCACTATGAGGTCATGAGTATCAAGGTCACTCTGTATCTGAAAGACATTACTGAAGGTTCTCCTCCCCTTCCTTTGGCTTTTACACTCTTTCTGCTTCCTCTTTCGCTATGGTCCCTGGGCCTAGGAAGGTGTTAACAGAGATGTCTCACCTAGTGCTGAAGACTCCACCGTCACTTCTCAGCACTTTGGTGAGTTTTGAGTCACTCCGGCAGTCACCGCCATCTGAGAAGAGAAGCTTCTCTAACCAGAAGCAGGAATAGCCTTAGCGTACTTTACTTTTCATGTGACAGTTTTGCTCGCCCGTCCTGCTTTCTGGCTATTTATTTTCCCATATGTTAGTTAATTAACACATAGACATAGATGTCTACACACTCTCCTTTGATAGCTTGCTGCTTAAAGTGTACAAAATTCACTTTATTTCATTGTTAATGTATTCATTCCAAAATCTGTTAGTGCTCTTACTTCTTTTTGTAACATGCTAATTGCTAACAAAAATAAGTTTTGGTTGTTGCCATCATTATGAGCTTTGCTTGCCTTCTAGCACAGTATGAATTCACAGTTATGTAACCATTCAAGACGGCAGCTGGCAGTCTGAAGACACACGGTTCTGCTTCTTGCCTTCATACGTTTGCTGCTTCACATGAAATTCTACATCTAGTGACATATTTCATTTTTCATTCTCCGGTGCAATCCAGGTTTTCTTTCTCCCCAGTACCCAAGGAACTACTCTCTGAGGCCTTATCTCAAGCAGCCAAGTGTCAGCTGGCATACGTCCCTTCAGACGTATGATTCAAACCAAGAAAGAAGTCTGAAGAAGGGGCTTTCCTATTCAACAGCACACATGTTCACAGAACTCTCCGAGACCTGACCATTTATGAAAGTCACTGTGTTAGTCACTGACACACTGCCACCTTCAGGAAGAAACGCGGCCATCAACGGTCTCCGTCTGAGTGGGGACCCTTGCCGCCAGACTCTACACTTGCTGCCTTTTCTTTAAGCACAGCTGTGGGAGCCTGCATTAGTTTTAGTAAGCTACCTCAGCAGGCCTTTTTATCTTAATTTTCTGTTTCCAAAAACATGACACATCACAACGAGAAGCCGAACAGAAACGTTAAGTCTAAGGAAACTCACTATTATTGATCCAGTGAAAACTACTTCAGTAAGACTAGGTATTAAATTATAAAAGCATGAAGAATAAAGTCAAAATATGCTCTTTGCTCAGTGAATTGTATGTACAAGTGTACGTAGATGATTTGAAACCATAATTCAAAACCAATGTACACATTTTACAAGAAAGTATTTCTTTCAAGAAGTTAAACTGAAGCTTGTAAAATAGGAGGCTTTCTCCTTTATTAATTATAGGCCCTGCATTTATGGGCTAACACACAAATTAAAATAGCTCTGTGCCAGCTTTCTGATGTTTAAGTTAACTTCTTTACGTTACATCAAAAACGTCGTCTTGGTTGGAGGCTTGAACTCAGTGGCAGGACGCTGGCCCAGTACGACAGGACAGTGGGTCCTCTGCTCCCAGCGCCGTGAGCAGGCGAAATAAACGCTGCCTCCACCCTGGTGATGGCATGATGGCATTCCATACCACGCTGCTGGTCTGATTTTATTACTCTTCTTTATGTTTTTTCATTTCTCACCTTCTTTCCAATCATTCTCCTTTCTTCACTTCCCCCCCCTTACTTAGGAAATCCAATTGTCAATTTTCCAACTTCTTTTTAAAATTTTTTATTTTTATTTATTTATTTGAAAGTGACAGAGAGAGAGAGAGGGAATAGGTGCGTCAGGGCCTCCAGCCACTGCAAACGAACTCCAGATGCATGCACCCCCTTGTGCATCTACCTAACGTGGGTCCTGATTAATCGAGCCTTGAACTGGGGTCCTTAGGCTTCACAGGCAAGCGCTTAACCACTAAGCCATCTCTCCAGCCCTCCAGCTTCTTTTGTATCCTGTAAGCAGTATACATAATGCTCTGTTTCTGATTCTTTTATTAAAAATATATTCTCTACTCTCAGGCAACACCAAAACACACTTTGCTTTAAAAAATATTTTTTAAAGAACAACAATTATGGTGAAATATTAAATACTAATTATTATATAGTTAAATACAAAATACTAATTATATAGTGTGTGTAGAAAGGACTACACAAGGGCTGGAGGGATGGCTTGGCGGTTAAGGCCTTTGCCTGCAAAGCCAAAGGACCTCAGTTTGATTCCCCAAGAGCCATGTTAGCCAGATGCACAAGGTGACACATGAGTCTGGAGTTCCTTTGCAGTGGCTGGAAACCCTGGTGTGCCCATTTTTTCTCTCTGTCTTTCAAATAAATACAAAAAGTATTTTTTAAAAAATAAAAAAGAAAGGACTACACAAAACTTTCTGTTATTTCCATCCTTTAAAGCAGTCTGACAGTTACAAAGATGTCCATTCTTCTCAGATTAATTTTAAAATTATATAAGCTAAAATCTCAGTGTTATAATTTTGGGAGAAAGATAAAGCTTCATAAAATAACTTTGGTATTCATTTAAAGGAATCTACTGGAAAAAATAACCACCAAATAATTAATTTTTCAGGAAAAATAATATGATATTACTAAAGAATAGTATGTACTATAAGAAATTAGTAAAATGAAAATGATAATAAAACCACATGGAAGTTGTGTCTGAAAAACTGAATGAATGAGAAAGAGACTCGGTATAAATGAGAATTATGGTATTACTTTTTTTTAAGTAGTAACTATATAAAATAAAAACAACCAACAAAAAATAGAACTACTTCATAAATATGCCAAAATAAATCCCAACCCCGCAAAAAGCAGATTGAAAATCTAGTTATTTTGTAATTCAAAAATATGGGAGCCTGGATCAGGGACCATTGTGGAAGAGGTGAAGGAAAGAATGTAGGATCTAGGGCTGGAGATATAGCTTAGTGGTTAAGACATTTGTCTGTGAAGCCTGAGGGTCCAGGCTCAATTCCCCAGTACCCACATAAGGCAGATGCTGAAGGTGGCACATGCATCTGGAGTTTATTTGCACAGGGTAGAGGCCCTGGTATGCCTATTCTCTCTCTTGTCATCTCCCTCCCTCCCTCTCTCTCTCTCCTCTCTCTCATATAAATAAATAAATAGAATATTTTTTAAAAGAATGTAAGGCTGGGCATGGTGGTACATGCCTTGAATCCCAGCACTCAGGAGGCAGAAGTAGGAGGACCCCTGTGAGTCTGAGGCCACCCTGAGACTACACAGTGAATTCTAGGTCAGGCTGGGCTAGAGTGAGACCCTACCTGGAAAACAAACAAGCAAGCAGAAAAGAACGTAAGAGCCAACGGAAGAGGAGGAGTGCTTTGCAAAGCTGTCTTCCAGACACAAAGTGGCATCCACGACTTCACAGTGGCTGACGCTACCTACACAAGTCCTGCATCATGGGAGGGGAAACGATGACATCAAAGCAGACGAGGGACTGGTTGGAAAGAAGAAGAAATTCGGAGGAGGGATACAGGGGAAGGAGGGTGGGAGGGGATTATTATCATGGTATGTTGTGTATATGTATGGAGGTTATCAATAAAAGTTAAAAATGAATAAACAAACCGAGCCTGGAGTACACAGTGAGTACGGAAGCAGCCTGGATGACACAGTGAATAAGACCTGGTCTCAGAAAAGAAAAACAAAACAGTCATAAGTGTGTGTACATGTGTGTGACAAGACATTGTACTGCAATGTAGCTAAGGTAAGGTAAAATAAAAGTGTTCTTTGTGGGTTAACATCAAAAAGAATCTTTTCAAAAGCATCATAAACCTAATTAAAAGGCAAAATTATAAACTTGGAAAAAAATTTCACCCTTAGTGACAGCAAACATTTTAATAGTCTTACAACTATAAACACATGGGTGTTGTGATACACACGTGTGCTACCAGAACTCTTGAAAAGGAGGCAGGAAGATTCCAAGTTTGAAGACAGCCTGGCTGCACAGTAAGACTCTGTATACAGACCTACGCACAGAACTCTGCCTTCTAACACACACAGCCATACAGCAGAATACAAACAAAATCATGCACAGACAATTCAAAAGAAATGTTCTTGCCTAATACATATTCTTAAGTAATGATTCTCACTATTAGGCAGAAACACAAACTGAAACAGCAAGTTTTGTCTCTAAGATTGATGGATACTGTCTTAAATTACAATATCTGGTTTTAGCAAGGTAGTTTAAAAATTGGCACTGGTATACTTTATTTGGATGACAACGTGACAGAATATATCCACAAACTTAATGCCTTTACCCTTGACTGTGAATTCTTAGAACACAGTTGTGTATGTCCAAGAATTTAATCAAGATGTAAATGACATTTGTGAACAAGAGTAATCCAATTGTGGATTTCTAAGATAAATGCTACATGCACATAATGTAATATTATTCAAATACTTATTCAAGTTAAAAATAATGACTGTGGAAACCAGGTGTTTACTGACTAAATAAGTAAACCATGTTCTAGAATCATCATCATATGCTCTTACATACACAGAAGGAAGAAAGTTAAAAAAAAAAAAACTGTTAGTTGATTTCTTTTCCTAAATGGTAAAGCCATGGTTAATTGATTTACTTTTTAAGAAATAATTCTGTTTTTTCAAATTTTCTACTTTTCAAACAGAAAATCATTTGTATTTAAACCATGGAACACTCTCGGTTGATTTCCATTTTAAAATCAGGTATACTAATGGGAATCACATATATCACACGTTTTGTACATCTTTTCAAAAATTGATCCCTTCATCCTATGCGGAGAGTGTAGGATTTTGATTGTAAAGGAAACTGCATTGTGGGGGCACCAGTCACTGGGAAACTCTACCCTTGCTGCTCAACTTTCCATCAACATGCAGCAACACCAGAAGAGTGCAAGAGATTTTCTCAGAGGTGTTGTTGTAGCCCTGCAGATGCTGTGGAAGAGTGCTGAGCAGGTGCCCGGTCAATTTTGGATGTTACTTGAGCAAGCCTGTATCTCACACAATGAGTATGAAATTAAGTCTACTGTGTTTTCATTTGCTACCTTGTGCTTTAAATGGAAGGTGATCTATTAGAGATATATATGCTCAATAGCAATTTAGAGGGCAAATATATAATCTTATTATTTAGTAGCCACAGGTAAAAAAAAAAAAAAAAAAGAAAAAGTAAAGTAGACAAAATAAGTTTTACATAACTTAATATATCCTAATATTATTATTTCAACATGTAATCAGTATGAAAGTATAATGAGAGTTTATCTTTTATCATATGAAGTCATGAAATCTGCTAGGAATCTTGCATGTGTAACATATCTCAATTTGGATCTTAAATTTCATTGGGAATGCTTGATCAATATTTATATTTAAAAAAAATTATTGGGCTAGAGAGATGGCTTAGTGGTTAAGTGCTTGCCTGTGAAGTCTAAGGACCCTGGTTCGAGGCTCAATTCCCCAGTATCCACGTAAGCCAGGTGCACAAGGTGGTGCATGCATCTGGAGTTTGTTTGCAGTGGCTGGAGGCCCTGGCATGCCAATTCTCTCTCTCTCTCTCTCTCTCGCTCACTCTCTCTCTGCCTCTTTCTCTGTCTGTCTGTTGCTCTCAAATCAATAAATAAAAATAAACAAAATTTTTTAAAAAATTATTGCTGTAAAAACAGGTCAACATACTTAAGTTTTTCCAAACCTAAATTTTCTAATAACTGATTTGAGAATTTATTTTGGGACTGAGGAGATAGCTTACATGGTGAAGTGCTGGCCTTGCAAGCTAGCATGAGGACCCTGGTTTGATGCCCAGAACCCACATAAAAAATAAATTTATATGTGATAACCCATGCTTGTAATCCCAGCACTGGGGATGTGGATCTTGCTGACCAGCCATTTCAGCTGAATTAGGTTTCAGGCTAGTGAAAGATCCTGTCTCAAAAAGGGG
This sequence comes from Dipus sagitta, assembly GCA_036346955.1. NCBI lineage: Eukaryota > Metazoa > Chordata > Mammalia > Rodentia > Dipodidae > Dipus > Dipus sagitta. Next base: position 173,631,708 of record CM070774.1, read on the forward strand.
GGGGGGTGATTGCCATCCTGGCTAGAGTAAGGTAGGATCTCAAAATTGTTTTAATTTGCATTTCCCTGATAGCTAAGGATGTTGAACATTTCTTTAAGTGAGTAGTGCCCATTTGTATTTCTTCCTATGAGAATTCTTTGTTCAGTTCTCCGGCCCATTTAAAAAATAAATCAAACGACAACAAATTTTGGTGAGGCTGTGGGGAAAGATGAACCCTTATTCACTGCAGGTGGGAGTGCAAACTTGTACAACTACTATGGAAATCATTATGGAAACTCCTGAAAAACATGAAAATAGATCTATCATTTTGCCCAGCTATTGCACTCTTGGACATTTACCCTAAAGACTCCACTCTTTACTTCAGAGAAGCTTGTTCAACCATGTTTGTTGCTGCTTTATTCATAACACCTAGGACCTGGAATCAGCCCAGATGCCCACTGACAGACAAATGGATAAAGAAGATGTAGTACATATACACAATGAAATTCTATTCGGCAGCAAGGAAAATGAAGTAATGAAATTTGCAGGAAAATTGATGGACTTGGAAAATATCATCCTAAGCAAGGTCACACAGGCTAAGAAAGTCAAACACCACATGCTCTCTCATGTGTGGCACCTAACATGGGCCAGCTGGAGAGGAGGGCAATAAGCAGTAAGCTGTAGGACTATGGGTGTATAACCTGAATGAGACCAGGAAAAAGTGAAAACAGACAGGGAGGACAGGAGAGGATAACAAACTTACAGAGGGAAAGAATATTGGGGAGTGAAAATGTTGGGGGGGCAGGGGAAGAGAGAGTAGGGAAAGAGAAGTACACAAAACTAAAGGCTAAAGTGGTTATACATTAGGAACTGCCCTCTGGGATACCAGTATACAATATACAATTCCCAATTAAGGGAGGTGGATGGACCTGACTGATATGCTCAGTAGGAGGTGGAGAAAGCTTAATTCTAAAAACCATAGACTCTGGCTTGGGAACCGTAGGGCTAGAACAGTGAGCAGTTGGCAAGGGAGATCCATGAGGACCCCAAAACAATATAGGCTTTTTCTAAGTACTTAGCTACCCAAGAAAGTTGAAGACAACACAGGCTGCCAGCCCAGGACACTGAGAGACCACATGGATGACATTTGAAGAATGACACCTGAAGTTTTTCTTTAGCCTCCACATGTGCACACGCATGCACACACACACACACACACACACACACACACACACATCTATTCTGAAATTTCAATTAAAAATTAAAATTAAACAAAATCAAAAATCAGGATTCTTGGGCTGGGGTCATAGCTCATGGTAGCATGCTCAAGACCTAAGCATGCACAAGACTCTGGATTCAATCCTTAGAAAAAGAAAAAAAAATAATTCTCAGCTATCACATATGTCTAGAGCCTAATTTCCTGGCCATATCTTCTCTTGGAAGGGATTAAAAGTGAAATTTTAACATTGGACATGCAACTTCTTGGAGAATAAGCCCCAATACATTTACTACACACTAAATTCAAATTTAAATTATAATCATGTTAAAATAATTTAAATTGTATATGGTCTCCTTTCTTCTCCTCGTTTACTATCACCAAATCATATATCTATATGTATTAGATTATTCTCAGCAAATTTTCTACTAAAAGAGACTATCTCACATGAGAAATGAGAGCTCGCTCTCAGCAATCAGTTGGTTGACAATTTTAATTTCCTCTCAATGCTGAATTAAGAGATAGCCAACTTGATTTCCTGCCTGAGGTAAACAGTAAGACCCTATTGCTGAAGACATAACAAGCTGCCAATACAGAACATTGAGAGATCCGCTGGAATCTCGAGGAACCCAGTTCTCAGATGCTCTAGAGCCCATACTGTGCTAGAAAGCACCACATGAGCAGCTGGGGGAAATGGTGAACAATGTCGTGAGCAAGCAGGGGACACTGTGATACGAAAACAACCAGCCTGACAAGACACACACACCTGTGCAATGGCGGCACCCAGCCTAGGTGGGTAACCAGTGACTTTCTGGTTGGCTAAGAGATCTACTTAGTTGAAAGGAACCTATAGCTAGAACTGGGAACCAAGTCATAATCCTATGGAGACCAAAATTTTGGACTCCAGTGAGAAGCTCCCACCAGTCTGTGGCCAAAAGAGAGGCTAGACCCATCACAATCTCTCTAAATTAACAATGCTTGTCTCCCTTAACCTAGGCTGACCTCACTCTTCATTTTCTTTTTCAGAAGGCAGCAAGAATCAAGGACAACCAAAATCCATCAACAAGACAAGAACAGAGAGCTAACCCCCATCATGAGAAGAACCACCCCCATCACAGCCAGGGCCCAGGTGAAAACACAGAGGAACTGGAAGATGAGCAAGAGCGCTGCTTCCATGGTGAGCCTGACAACCTGCACCACGGTGATGGAGACAGACACTGAGGAGACTCAGAATGCACCAAAGCAGAAATCCAGAAGCTGCTGAGAGCTCAACACCAAAGTAGACTTAAAACACACCCACTAAGTCTGTGGAAGAGGGGGTGGGAAGAGTGTATGCGCTGCAGTGTAGGAGGGAAGCTCCAGAGGCATTGCCCCTCCTGCACACGCAATGACTGACTGCTGCTCCCACATCTCATAACCCACAACCCCATGGTGAATACCAGCAATCCCACTGAGGAGGGCCCTGGGCGGAATGGGGGCAGGGAAGAGGGTAATGTCGTGTCAGCCCATGATGTGTCCATACAAAACTTCTAATTAAATAATAATAATAATAAAAGCCATCTGGGTGTGGTTGTACACGCCTTTAATCCCAGCTCTCAGGAGGCAGAGGTAGGAGGATCACCGTGAGTTCATTCAAGGCCACCCTGAGAATACATAGCGAATTCCAGGTCAGCCTAGACTAGAGTGAAACCCTACTTCATAAAACCAAAAAAGAAAAAAAGAAAGAAAGAAAAGCCAAGCATAGTGGTACAGACATGCAATCCCAGCACTTGGGAGGTGGAGACAGGCAGATCAAGAGTTCAAGGTCTTATCCTCAGCTACATAGCTAGGTTAGGCTAAATGACATCCTGTCTCAAGCACACACACATACAGACACACACACACACACACACAGAGAAAGAGAGGGAGAGAGAGATCAACCTACTGTTTTATAATTTCTAACAGTCAAGACCCAGAGGGTGAAAGGTGAAAACACAGGCATATTGCTTTCAGAGCAGATGAGCATGTGACTTCACAGGCAACAGAACTTTCTTATGTATTTAGAAGTCTTATCTGACCCAAAGGACTGGAACTAATGAACTGTCCAGAGCTCAGCTGTGCCTTACAGCTTGTCCATACAAATTGGACAAGCACTTTACTGCTGAAAGCCATTCCTCTGGTGGAGCTAATGAGTGCAATATTTTAAATTCACTACCAACTGGACTGAGATGCTTCGACGCTGGAGTGTGAAGTTGTGTCCCGAACGCTAGCAATGACGAGATAAGTACAAGACAGACCTGGACGCGGCTGCCAGCTCTGTCAGCTAGTTGGCAAAACTATAACGTATTGTGACAGATGTTTCCTTCTTTTGTATCAAGTGTACCCTAAAGACAATTGTCCTCAATAGTAAATGAGGAAAAAAATAAAATCAAAACCTACCAGCATGTGATAAGTAGCAACCTAAGAGTATGCATGAACCACTAATTCCAATTTGCCAGCCAATCAATCATCAGCAAACTTTAATATACTTAGTACCAGGCACCTCTGCAGTTTCCAGGAGACCGCTACAGAATGATACAGTTTCTAATAAGAGATATTGGGTTTACAGAGAGAAGATAAGTGACCACGCAAGGTGGCGTGTGGTCAAACCCTGAGAGAGTGCTGCGAAGCTCTAGTTCTGGGTCTAGGGCTGGAGCAGCGGTTCTCAAAGTGGGGTCCACAGTGCCAGGAGTCCTCAAGACTCAGGGATTGGGTGAGATTAAGACTATTTTTATGAAAACGCTGAGCTGTCATTTGCCTTCTTGGTGTGTTAATGTTTCCTTGGTAGGGTGAACCTCTGATTACTTTACCAAAGACAAGGCAGGGGCATCAAACTGAAGCAGTTGGCAGCACCCCCTTACCAATAGGGAACACATTTTGAGACCCCCTAGGAGATGCCTGAATTGTGGATAATACCAAACTCTATACATACCATGTACATACTTTTTAAAGTTTTTTTGTTTATTTTTTATTCATTTATTTGAGAGCGACAGACAGAGAAAGAGGCAGAGAGAAAGAGAGAGAGAATGGGCGCGCCAGGACTTCTAGCCACTGTAAACGAACTCCAGACACCTCTGCCACCTTGTGCATCTGGCTAACGTGGGTCCTGGGGAATCGAGCCTCGAACCGGGGTCCTAGGCTTCACAGGCAAGCACTTAACCTCTAAGCCATCTCTCTCCAGCCCCATGTACATACTTTTGATAAAGTTTATCAGTTAGATGCAGCGAGAGTAATAACATATTGAATAATTGTAACAGTGATACAGGTAACACAGAGGTAGCCTCTCTCTCTCCCTCTCTCTTTCTTCTCTCTCTGAAAATACCTTGCTGTGCTACACTCATCCTTCTTATGATGCTGTGAGGTAATAGATGCCCTACGTAGTGATACGACATGAGGAGGATGACCTATGCATTGTGGGGTACAGTCTTAGGCTACCATGTAAGGGTTACTTGAGCACAAGCACTAGAATACCCTGATAGTCGAACTGACAACTCAAGTGGCTACTAAGAGACTAAAGGGCAGGTTACACAACTTGGACATGCTGGACGTCCAGATGACTCCTGTCCCTGGTAGGATGGAGCAGAATAGCACACACACATTTTAAAATTTATGAATTGTTCCTTTTGCCATGTTCCATTTCGTATTTTCAGGCCATAGTTGACCCGGGATAACTGAAACCACAGCAGTACCTCAGAAAATGAAACCACAAATAAGACACTACGTAGTCACATTTTCATCATGTTTTCAGTAACAATGAATGTAGCCAGATTCATTCAAAAATGTGACTGATAAAGCAGCAAACTTATTAAATTTATTAGACTCCGACTGTTGAGGACATGGCAGTTCTGTGGATAAGATGGGAGGGGCTACCTGAATGGAGTGCTTCTGTTGTGGAAGTGATGGTTGCCTAGGAAAAGCCCTGGTACAATTATACGTCAAGTTGAACAAGTCACTTTTTTTTTTTTAAATAGAATGGTGTTTTTATTTGAAAGAACAACTGACTGACAGATAAGCTATGATTATTCAGCCTTGACTATTTGGCAGGTATTTTCCGAGAAATAAACAAAATAAGCCCGTCAATTCAAAGATAACAACTGACAATGTTTTATTTAACAATGTTAAAATTTAAACTTAAAAGCAAAATTAGAATATTGGGAAAAGCGTGTTCCAGTATACAAAAGTGTTCCTCATGAACTTGGTGTGGTATTCATTATTATTTGGAGGCAAGTCTATACCCTAGAATCACAAGGTGGACTTTCCATGTTAATGAAATTTCTGACAAGTAAGTGTGCTAGTGAAAGCGTCTCAGAACAATCTAGAATTTATTCTAGTGTCGGGAACTTACTTTAAATAAAAACAGCTTGGTGTCATCTGATACATTCTGTAATTACAGGTGGTAATCCTTTTCTGGACCAAAGGCCGATCAGACATTAGCCGAGTTATATATTGTGCAAGATTTACTTTTTTTTTTTTTTTTTTTTTTTTGGTTTTGAGGTAGGGTCTCACTCTAGCTCATGCTGACCTGGAATTCACTATGTGGTCTCAGGGTGGCCTGGAACTCACAACGACCATCCTGCCTCTACTTTCCGAGTGCTGGGATTAAAGGTGTGCGCCACCACGCCTGGCTCAGTGTGGTGGTTTGATTCAGGTGTCTCCCGTATGTTCTTAATGGTAGCTCCCCAGCTGGGGGCAATTTGGGAGTTGGAACCTCCTGGAGGAAGGTGTATTGTTGGGTGCCGGCTTATGGGGGTTATAGGCAGCTCCCTTTGCCAGTGTTTGGCACACTTTCCTGCTGCTGTTGTCCTCCTGATATTGGCCAGGAGGTCATGTCGCCCCTCTGCTCGTGCCATCCTTCCCCTGCCTTCATGGAGCTTCCCTAGTCTGTAACCCAAAACAAGCAACTTTCCTCCCATCTGCAGCTTTTGGCCGGGTCCCTTGCACCAGAAACAGGAAGCTGCCGCAGACAGTAAGAGCACAACCTAGTCACTAGTACTTTTGATTTGCATAATTACATAGTTATCGCTTTTTAAAAAAACTACCTAAACATGATTGTAATCCGGACCTTAATTTTTTCACATTTTTCTTTTCTAAAAAAAAAATACTGCCCTGCAAATGTATTTTTAATTCGGGGGGGGGAGGGATGTGCTTATTTCTGTGGAAATGTGGATTTGGAGAAGCTGGGTAATTTCTCCTGGACAGTTCTGAACACATTTGCCCTGGCTTGATCAGCGAGGCCGGTTTTCAACGAGCCTGGCTCCTCTGGGTGTGGACCAACCCCCTGTTCGTTCTCTTTTTCTCTGTCTGTCGGTCTCTCTCTCTCTCTCTCTCTCTCTCTCTCTCTCTCTCGGGATGGGGCTTTGCCGCCCCCGAAGCAAAGCCCGCGGAGTCCTCCCAGTCCACTTTCCACTTCCGAGATGCCTCGGAAGCTGACCAAAGCAGCAATCAAGCGATTCCATGGAACAGTCGCTCCCAACTTCTGAGTACGGGAAGCCCCTTGGAAATTCAACAGCACTTAACAGACCCCTCCCCTCTCCCCACCGCTACCGACGTGGGTAGCCGCCGTGAATTTCCCAATCACAACCTCCCTGGGCGTCCGTTTCACTTTCCGGTGACCGAACGTCTCGCCGACGATCGCACGGGTGGGCGCACGTCTGAATGCGCGCCGCGCGCCCAGGGCGCAGGGGCTCGGCTCGGTGCGCGGATGGCGAGGCCTGTCCCCTCGCACTAGCACAGTCCCCAGTTGCTCGGAGCCGCGAGCCCCCGAGGCCTCGCAGCTGCCGGGGTGGGCAGTACCGGAGAGGGAGGTCCTGCTTGCGAACCCAAACGTGCAGTGAGGCCGGATCCACCCCACCCTCCCCGTCCCCATCCCCCCGCCAGCCGGGCGCTCTTCCCGCACGACGTCTCGGGCATCGCAGTGTATCTGCTGCCTCCTGTCGGTCAGGCGAGCAACAACCCGAGCCCGGGTACCCGGGGATGAGAGCGAGGGAGGGAGGCCTCAGGACCCAAAGAAGATTCCAGGACTACGCAGCCGCGAGACGACTCCCCCCCCCCAGCCCCCCCAGCCTCCCGGACGCCGTCAGCCGGCTCGACCGCCTCGTTTCAGTACAAGAGCTTCGCAAGTGGGGCGACGTGGGCCCCGCGAGGAAGAATGTGGCCCACGGCTTCGGTGACGGGGGAGGGGCAAGATGCACACCGGGTTCCCTTCGTTTTTGCAGACCCCCTCTCAGCCCCCGAATGCGCATCCCACCCACACCGGGGCTCGAGGAAGGATGCATTCATCACTTCCCCGGGGCCCTCGCCACAGCCGCCGCCGCCTCGTCCTCCGGCACCCACACCTTGAGCAGAGTCCAGTGACCTCCGCTTGCAGAGGGGACAAAGGCCACCCCTCCCGGACAAGCTCGATCCAGACATGGTGTGATTCCTCCAATCCCCGGAAGGGCAGATCCTACAAATGTACCTCCGGGAAGAAAATTTTTTAAAAAGTACAAAATCAATAGTGGCGAGGAAGCCCCGCCCCCCCACACCCCTGTGCCTGTTTGCCTAGCCTATGAAAATAATCTCCCAGGATGGAATGTTTAGAAATCTGCTTTTCCGCTCCGACAAATTGCTAGCTGCTTGAGAAGAGCGCGTGTGCGCGATGTCACTCTGGGGTATTTCTAATTCTATTTTCATTACTTTCTCCCACTTCGTCACCAGCCTCCTCCCGGGCCACACGCGCTTGGCACTACCCTAACTTGTTCGCTCACGTCCATCTTTGCCCTGGTGCTTTGGGGAAGAAGGCGGGAGATGGATGGAGCGGAGGCGAGTGGCACCTGGGCGGCGGGAGAGGTGCACTCGGCGTGCAGAGCCCATTGCTGGCTTCCGCGGGGCGCGGCGGTGGGGGGGGGGGGTCAGCGGGTGGACACCCTCCGAGGGCGCCTGGCGCCCGGCCGGGGAGAGGAGGATCTCCGCGCTGCGGTCCCCGGGGGCGACCACCGCCGGCTCCCGCAGGTGCCCACCTCTCCCGGGCGCCCCGGTTCCGCGCACCCCGGCCTGTGGGCGCGGCGCAGCCCGGAACTCGGGCGCAAGCGCAGGCTCCCCCGGGGGAAGGGCTGGGGCGCCCCTCGGAGGCCCCGAGCGGTACACGGCCGCCCGCCCGCGCGCCCCGGAGCCCGTTCCGTGCCCAGGCCCGAGCCGCGGGCCCCCGCCTCCTGCGCGCGGTGACTTCCCGGATGGGGCCGGGCTGGGCTTCCAGGACAATCGGGGCTCCGCCCCTCGCCGCGATCTTTCCAGGAGGCCCCCTCCCTCCCGAGACTGCAAGCGAGTCCTCCCAGCGCCCGCTGCAAACGCCTGGAGGACTACCACCATCAGGAGCCCCCCCCCCCCCACACACACACCTTTCTCTTTCTTTCTCTCTCCCTTCTGTCCCTTCTCTCTCTCATTCTCTTTCTCTCCCTTCTGTCTCTTTATTTCTCTCTCTCTCTCTCTCTCTCTCTCTCTCTCTCTCTCTCTCTCTCTCTCTCTCTCGACTGTGTGCGGACCGTTCTCACCTGCGAGCTCGTGGGCACGGGTTCTGGATTCGCTTGCAAGCTTCTCAGAAGTTGCATAGCCCTGGCTTCTGACGCCGAAGATGCAGCGCTGCATTTCGTGCCCGTTTGGAAATCAGTGGTGGTGAAGGTGACTTTGGAGTTGCACTGGCTTTGGTGAGGTGCAGTGGAGCCCTGGGTCTCCAACACCAGCGGCTGCTGTGGCCCTGGGAGACCCGGCTCACCCATGCGAATGGGAGTTTCTAACCATTCGATTTTTTTTTTTTTTAATTGTAAGGAGGCCCCGCAGTATTAGAGAATGAATAGGGCAAAGACTGAGCGTGAAATTTAAACAAGTCTCACAGACAAGCCTTTCTTGAGGAAGTAATTCTGGACTAATTAGAAATTTCGGGTCTGAGAACAAAAGACAAAACGTTAAAGAAAAAAGAAACACAATTATCTACTTAGCAGATCGTTATGGAGAATCTGCCCTGTGCCACGACCACCCACATACACGCATCTACTCTGCAAATAGTAGCATACAGCTTCGGTTGATTGCTTAGAGTGGCAGGCGATATACTGGTTATTTTGAAAGCATTCTATGATTTTATCCTTCCAAGTTCAATATAAAGTTTTGTTGTTGTTGTTGTTGTTGTTGTTTTGTTTTGTTTTGTTTTGTTTTCTCAAGGCAGGGTCTCACTCTAGCCCAGACTGACTTGGAATTCAACGTGCAGTTCCAGACCGGCCCCAAACTCACAGAGATGCTCCTGCCTCAGCCGTTACGTGGAGGAGGGACCCGCACTCTCATGTCTCCTGCACGCTGTGCATGGTAACAGTGATGTGCAGTTAAACAAGGTTTCCACCAACAGAAGAGAGGACAGGAAAATGACAGACCTTCACGCAAGGAAATATTATTCATCCCTTAAAAAGAATGGCATCCCGAGCTCTGGAGAAATGGCTGAGTGGGCAGAGGTGTCTTCCCTGGGGTGATCTTGCCTCAGTAAATGAGGTGGAGAGCCTTCTCAGAAGACACCCTGCTTCCGCCTCTAGCCCCCATAAGCACGCTCACACACATCTGAACACACATGCAAACACACCACACATATAGACACAACTTAAAAAGATATTATTTCTTTTTTTTTTGCTTTTTCGATTTTTTTTTTTTTTTTTTTTTTTTTGAGATGAGGTCTCACTCTAGCCTAGGCTGACCTGAACCTCACTCTATAGCCCCAGGCTGGCTCAAACTCAAGGCCATTCTCCTAACATGCCTGGTTAGGTAACCTGCTTTTCAAATCTGAAACAGGTTTTTTTGTTTGTTTGTTTTTTTGTTTTTTTTTAGGTAGGGTCTCAGAGTCTCACTCTAGCCCAGCATGACCTGGAATTCACTATGTAGTCTCAAGGGTGGCCTCAAACTCACAGCAGTCCTCCTACCTCTGCCTCCCAAGTGCTGGGATTTAAGGCGTGCACCACCACACCTGGCCTAAAAATTTATTTTTGTGGCAGGATCTCACTCTAGTTCAAGATGACCTAGAACCTATTCTTTAGCCCAGGCCAGCTTTAAACTCAGGGTAATTCCTCCTATCTCAGCCTCCCAAGTACTAGGATTACAGTCACAAACCACCATGCCTGGCTTAAAAATATTTTTTTGAGCCAGGCATGGTAGCACATGCCTTTAATCCCAGCACTTGGGAGGCAGAGGTAGGAGGATCACCATGAGTTCGAGGCCACTGGGAGACTACATAGTAAATTCCAGGTCATCCTGAACTAGAGTGAGACCCTACCTCATTGATCCTGTCATTTGCAGCAACATGGATGGAGTGCATTAAATCAGACAGGCCAGGCGCCGAAGGCCAAGTGTGATGTATTTTTTCTCATTTGTGGAAAGCAAGAAGTTAGTCTGCCAGAGCCCGGTAGACTGATGAGATGAGGGAAGGCGGAGAGGGAAGGGGCAAGGACAGGAGTTAAACGAGATCTACAGTACATTTCAAACAGCGAGACGACTGGGGAGGACCTCAGCTTTCAGACTCTGCTCCACAGTAACATTGGATACAGGGTTCATGACCTGCATTTGGTCATTACACACTGTATTGCATGATCCTACATCCCCAACAGATGTACAAACCACGTCTGGATAAAAAGTATAACAACAAAGAAAACTGAAAAAAAAAATAGTGATTTGGGCTGAAGAAAAGGCTGAGCGGTTAAGGTCCTTGCCTGCGAAGCCTAAGGACCCAGGCTCAATTCCCCAGTACCACAAAAGCCAGATGCACAAGGTGGCGCATGTGTCTGCAGTTTGTTTGTGGTGGCAACAGGCCCTGGCCCAACCATTCTCTATCCCTCTCTTTCTGTCTCTCTCTCTGAAGTCGATACAATAAAACTGTGATTCATCGGAAGACACAATAGCAGAAAGAGGTCTACAAAGTCTCCTTCTTCCTTAGCAATGTCTTATCTACCATGTCAGTACCACACTGGGCCAGTCCAGGAGGAGGAAGAAAGTAAATAATTCAGCGATCACAATGCACATACAGTCAGGTCTTCATTATGCTTAACTTCCTCTTCTAATTGCTTGCCTTCTAGATATTTGACTCTTACGAAGTTCCCCTCCCAGAGGGAGAGAGAAAGCAGGTCAAATTCAATGATTTCATGTTTGCAAACGTCAACTGGTAACTCCAATATTTGAAAAAGAGAGGAAAGAGAGACTGGTGGGAGAAATGGCTAAAACAGCTTCCTAAATTAAGACTTTCAGATGGTCCCTGGATGTTGCTTTTGATGCCACCAACACCCCCTCCCCCCACAGCCACGGTGAGGGGCAGAAGTTACAAACCGCATGTTTCCATCCACAGTGACATTCCTGCACCCTTTCCCTTCCTGCCTCCCAACCACCCCCCCAGCCTCACTCATATTTAAGAAGTAGGTAAAAGAAGGAAATAAATGGAGGGAAATCTGGTGACTTATGCTACGGTGGTTTCGACTTGTGTTTTGCAGAGTGGAAGGGTTGTGGTACTCAGGAAAAGGTAGGCCACGGCTCCTCCCTCCTCAGCCGTAAGCACTGAGCGTGGATTGTCATTAAACAAACGGACTTAGCTGCTTGTACCTTCCTCCTCCTCCTCTTCATTCTTTCTCTCTAACTTACTCTTGAGTCATAGGGAAGAAGACCGTCTATGCAGGGACCTCGGGGACGCCTGCCTTTCCTCACCTCCTCCTGACTTAACTCGTTGTCTTCGAACCACTTGCCGATTCTGCGCAAATTCTGAGCGATGAAATCTGGTTCATTGGCGCCAAGAAGGAAATATTCCGATTACCTCTGACTTCTCATCATTCAACCCTGTCTCTCACACTTGAGAGCAGTAATACCCAAGCAAAGGGTGTCCTCTGAACATCTGACGCTGTCCCTATCTCTGTGCTCCTTGCACTACACTACCTTCCACCTGGAATTTCCTTCCCCCTTGTCCTGTTGGGAAGGGACAGGTGGTAAGGGGTAATTGTCGGCGCATCCTTTTTTTTAAATTTTTTTTGTTTATTTTTTTATTTATCAATTTGAGAGTGACAGACAGAGAGAAAGAGGCAGAGAGAGAGAGAGAATGGGCTAGCCAGGGCCTCCAGCCACTGCAAACGAACTCCAGATGCGTGCGCCCCCTTGTGCATCTGGCTAACGTGGGTCCTGGGGAATCGAGCCTCAAACCGGGGTCCTTAGGCTTGACAGGCAAGCGCTTAACCACTAAGCCATCTCTCCAGCCCCGACGCCACCCTTTTTTGTCGATATCCTTTTCTGTTAGACAAGAGTTCCTGGGAAACCTGAATGTGAAAGTCCTTGTTCAGTGTATCCGAAAAATTCTGGAAAAGGACAAACTTATTCTCAGGGGTCAGATGCAATTTGAAATCATATGCTTAGTCTTTAAAGCAACAGGTTTATTTGATATCACTATAGAATGTTCCCCCCAAACTTTTGAAACAGGAAAATAGTGTATTCCTTGTACTATTCCATTATCCCAAGACTTCAAATTTAGAAGAATTTAACCTGAAAACCTCTCTGGAGATTGACGAGCAACATACTAAGCAGATGTATCCACATGAAATATGTTGTTAATAATAAAAAAAGGAAAACTAAAATGCTATATAACTATAAAAATATCTTAGCTCCTAATTTTCAGAAAGACACCCTGTAATCCTAGCCTTGGGCCCTCTGTCCCCACACCCGACTCCTAACTTATGTCTGCTCAGTTGTCTGAAATTGAACTGAGTGGCCGACTTACAAGTCACTGGCCCAGGGGCTTCTGGTCCTAGCTTCGTCTCTGGATGAGTTCTATCTGCTTCAGTCACCTCGTCCATCACACTCCTCTACTTATTCTCTCTCACTCAGTCTGTGTTGATGCTACTGGATAAAGTATACTTCCGTGCTGTTCACATTTACTTGAGAAATTGTCCCCCAAATTTTCCTCATTGGTGGCATAAGGAGTCGAGGAATGGAGATAATGAGTGGCGTAGTGGTGTAGCGAAGGCCTTAGAAGCAGCTAGTGGAGCATTCATTTCATTTATTCAACAAACATTTCTTCAGCCTTCATTACACGTCAGGCCAAGCCAGGCAACAGCCTCCCAGACTGATAGATGTGTACTATTTTAACCAACATAGTCAAGTGAAATTGTTGCAGAATTTCCAGCTGCCAGAAGCTTGCAAGTGGGCAAATGACTTCTAAACCATCTGGGACCAGGAGAGTGGGCCACAGCCAGCCAATTAAAGAAGAAGTTTAGCGTAGGTACATTTTCCATGTCAGGTTAGTTCTTAAGTAAGCAGGAGACTTTGTCTATGTTTAAATGAAATTCAAAACATAATTGAAAAAACAGGGTTTAAGCTGGGCAAGGTGGCGCACACCTTTAATCCCAGCACTTGGGAGTCAGAGGTAGGAGGATCACCATAAGTTCGAGGCCACCCTGAGACTGCATAGTGAATTCCAAGTCAGCCTGAGCTAGAGGGAAAAGAAATTGGGGATGGAGATGGCTCGGTGCTGTACTAGGGACACAAAGAGAATCCCTAGAGCTCATCCATTACTGATCAAGTCCAGGTTCAGGAAAAGACCTTGTCTCAAAGAGTAAGGAGGAAAACCGCGGAGGAAGGTGCCTGATGAGGTTTCTAGTTCCCACATGCGTACTCATGCATGCATGTGCACATACACATGCACATACATGCATGTGCCCACACATGCAAGCACACATGCACATAAACCACACATATACGCATGCTCACAAGTAACTGAACATACTTAGCAGCGCCTTTGGAGCACAGCGTGGCACCTCGGTGTGACAGGTCCTCACAGGCACCACTTTCCAACATGTGCTCTCACATCAGCCCACTGATCTCCTAGGATGAGAGCTCTTCATCTTTGGGAGGTGTGGTAGTCTGAATATAATGATGTAAATGTATGGCCCCGTGGTGTTTTAGTAAGGATAAGCTTCCTGCTTAAGTTCCCCAGCAGCCTGCGGGAGGGGCCCTGTCACTGGGGGTGGATCTAATTCCAGCCCAAAGGTGTGTAAGGAGCAGTTTGAGCTGGTGTTCCTGCTTGCTTGCTTGTGGCTCTGGCTGTTGGTGGTATCTCTCTGCTGGGGTCTACAAAAGGGAGCCAGTGATGGAACTTGCCCTGGAATTACATCCCTCGCATCAACTCTCTGGCTGGATGCTCGTCTCAGCAGCCAGGAGCTACTTGCAGCAGAAGGGTTCACTTAGTGTTTAATACTGTGACTATCGTCTTTAGATTTAGAAAGAGCATTCACATACCGCAGGCGAGGGAGTTAGGAAAGAAGCCTGTGAGATATCAGTACGGTATCGGTGTGGAAAATCGCAGGAGTTTACCTTGCGTGTCACTAGGGCGGGGACTCTGGAACTCTTGGCTCCTTAACCCTGAGAAAAGCAATGCCAAATACAACATGCTGTGAACAACTCATAAAAGTTTTACTTCAGAAAGATATTATTTTCTCCAACAAAAGCATTTCAGGAACTCTTACTGAAGAAATATTTCTTAGCCGGGCGTGGTGGCTCACGCCTTTAATCCCAGCAGAAGCAAGAGGATCGCTGTGAGTTTGAGGCCAGCCTGAGGCTACATAGTGAATTCCAGGTCAGCACTGGCTAGAGTCAGATCCTACCTCAAAAAACAACAAAAAGTAGAAGGAAGAGGAGGAGGAAATATTTCTTAGGTTATATGTGGAAACATAAGGTTTATAAGATTTTTTTTTTTTTTCTTGAGCGAGTAACTCATGTATCCCAGATTGGCCTATGTAGCTCACAATGACCTTAAACTTGTGAGCCTCCTGAGTGCTGGGATTACAGGCATGCACCACCACAATTGGCCTATGTGGTGCTGGAGAATGGGCCCAGGGCCTCTTGCACGCTAGACAAATACTCAACGAGTAACAACACCAGCCCACATTACTATGTTTTGGAGGTGTAATTTTGAATTTCTTTTTCTCTTCAGTGACACTCAGATCATGTCTCAACTTGCAACTCGACAACGAATAGCCAATCAGAAATCTGAGAAATGTAGGCCTTCAAACAAACTGTATTTGCTTGAATGACCTCCATAGATAGTCCCTTTGTAATTATACCAGCTTAATCTAGGAGAGGTGACACAACATATTAGAAATGCCTGGAACCAGATGTTTGGATTCGAACCCTGACGTCCCCCTGTGCTGCTCTGTGGCCTGCCACTGCTCCGTTCCGCTGCGGTTACTTCTGTTTGAGTGAGCCTGCTTCTCCCACCCTGCCTGTCATTAGGAAAGCGCCTTTGAACAGACGGAGGCTCCAAGTGTGAAGCTTGTGGCCTTAAGTATATGTTTCCCATGCAGATCAAACCGTTTTCAACTAAGAAAAACATCTCTTGAATTATAATAAAAGAAATATCTGACCGGGTTCTACTCTGAAACATAGCATCTTTAGAATTAGATACTAAGAAACCATCCGCACTTGCTTGGGGAAATGAATCCCAGTGCTCCTATCACTTCCAGACAATCTTCACTCTGGTCCTAAACAGCAAACAAGAGCCAAGGCGGCCGCAACTCCCATCTCTACCCTCTCCCATCCGAACACTGACCGGCCCGGCCCTGCCTAGCTTCCAAGACGAGGCGGCCTCGGGCATGCTCAGGCTGATGCGGCCATAAACAGAATCTCAACTTCTCTTGCCATTTGGCATAATGCATCTTTAAAAATTATATTTATTTATTTGCAAGAGAGACAGAAAAATAGGAAGGGATTGAGAGGGAGGGTATAGGCTTGCTAGGGCCTCTTGCCACTGCAAATGGACTCCAGATGCATGCACCACTTTGTGAATCTGTCTTTAAGTGGGTACTGAGGAATTGAGCCCAGGCCGGCAGGATCTGAAAGCAAGTGCCTTTAACCAATGAGCCATCTCTCTAGCCCTGCATAATGTATTTTACTGTGAGTTTATTTTTACTCATTTATTTTACTGACTTCATTATTAGTATTTATGCTACAGCTTTCAACAAAATATTACTGGGAGAAACGCAGACATGTAGGCCAAAGGGTATAAAGATAGAGTTACATAGGATGAATAATGCCAGAGATCTAGCACACAGCATAAGATTAATAATTATAATTAATAATATGGTAGTGGATACTAGAGAAGTTGCTAAAAGAGTAGACTTAGGTACCTTTGTCTCACGTACACAAATATTATGTGAGATGATGAATATGTTAATTTGTTGAGTGTCATTTCACTCCATATATCAAATTCTATGGCTGTATACCTTAAATAAGTAGAAATCAAAAAAATACAATTCTAGGGCTGGGAAGATAATTCAGGTGGTAAAGTGCTTGCATGAGGAGCTGAGTTCAATCTCCAGGACCCACGTTAAAAACAAAACAAAACAAAACAAAAAAACAGCTGGGCTGAGTGGTCCACGCTAGGAAGGCAGAGACAGGCAGAGCCCTGGAGCTCACCAGCCAGTCAGATGAGCTCATGTCGTGGGTTCCAGGCCAATTGGAAATTCAGTGTCCAAAAACGTAGACAGAGCCCAAGGATGACAACAGAGGATATCCCTGGTGTGTGCACGTGTGTGCTCACAAACATGAGCACACGCAGATGCACGTGCACAAAGACTGCAAACTCTACAGCCACTTGTCCAAATATTTGAGTTTACGTCCAAATATTTGTGAGTTTATATGTGAGGCAGAGGAGAAAAGTGAGGAACAAGACTGGTTCTTTTTCTTAGATCATCATATTTGATTATAACATGATTTTTCCTAAATAAAAAAATGGCATAAAATCATAATTCTAAATTAGTGCTATTCAAACTGGAGACAAGGGCTTACTTGCTTGCAAGCTGGAGATGAGAGGGAAATGTATTTATGTGTGCATGTGTATATGTATGTGGTGGTTTGATTCGGGTGTCCCCCATAAACTTAGGTGTTCTGAATGCTAGGTTCCCAGCTGATGAAGATTTGGGAATTAACACCTCCTGGAGGCAGTGTATTGTTGGGGGCGGGCTTATGGGTGTTATAGCTAGTGTCCCCTTGTCAATGTTTGGCACACTTTCCTGTTGCTGTTGTCCACCTGATGTTGGCCAGGGGTGATGACTATCCTCTGCTCATGCCATCGTTTTCCTCTGCCATCAGGGAGCTTCCCCTCAAGTCTGTAAGCCAAAATAAACCCTGTTTTCTCACAAGCTGCTCTTGGTCTGGTGTTTTCTGTCAGCAATGAAAAGCTGCCTACAACAATGCATTAAGCAATAATGTGCAGAATTCAGACCAACACCCATTTCATCCAAATAAGTATTCTTATATGAGGCATGTCTGCTTCACTTCTCACCCCCCCTCTATATAAGTGAATGATTAATGATTAAGATGTATATCCTTTCCATAATAACTATATCTAGAGTCTCCCCTTCATCCTACCTTTTGCAGTAAACAGAGGGAATATATTTCAAAATTTAAAAAAATTAAACTAAACTTTCTATTGTGAATTTTGGGTAACAAGAGGGAACACTGAAGCATTGTAGCCAATACATTACATTAGGAATTGTATGTGAAATAAAGTTCCTTGCTTCTTTCTAAATCCCATGGAGTCATAATGATCCTGACGGAACTGAGATCCTCTCTTGTTGGCAAAGGAACCGACTCGATGATTCTAGAACTCTGCAGTGGGGGTGAGGGGCAGTAACTGGCAACTCTCACCTCTTTGCAGATGAGGATGACTTTCTCTGGAGGTTTCCCCGGAAAGGCTGAGAGATGAGTAATGTTCAGTTGCAGGATTGCAAAGGTGTGCAGGGCTTTCTAACAGGAGTAGCTGTCTGTGTGGGCATGCTAACGAGGCTCCTCGGAGGCTAATGTTCAAGAACACTAGAAAACACCCACTAGAATTATTAATGCCTCGTCAGTTTCACCACTGTATTTTACTGATTAACTTGGTAAATTAAACTGTTCTTAAATGGACAGAATAAAAGACAGGTACATGTCTACAAAAGAGTGTTATAGATGACAAAAGAAGGAGTTTCATGATGCACCGCCAATTAGGGGATTCCATGAGGCGACTGTTAAGTATCTCATAAAAGAAGAATGGTAAAGTGGGCAGGCTCAGAGCATCACCTTGGCTCCGGTTCATTTATAACTTTCTTCGGTTTCCAACCTGCCTTGAAGAACAGAAGGTCTGACTTCTTGCCTTGCCTTGTTCAATCCCCAGTTCAGTTTGAGAGCTGGGTTTGACACAAAAATTCTATAGCTGCCATCTTCAGCGAAATTCAGCAGGGACTAGAAAAGATGGGGTCATTACATGACTGGCTTGGAACACTGTGTGCCTCCTCGCCTCTGGGCTGTGGCTGTAGACTTCTGGCCTTGGGTGGATAAATCTGATGAACATATCTTTCAGTGTATGAGCTTCCAAAGCACACACAAAACTCACCTTTTATTCTCTACACAAGTTCCAGATCAGGGCTGTGATTAGCCAGCTACGCTGTATGATCTTACAGGCTGTCCCTGCAGGATATGAACTAATGATCAGTGAAACATACAAGTGAGTTTTTTTTCAAAACAACAAAAAATTAGTGAAAGATATTTGCCTATTTTTTTTTTCTAATGATGAATTTATTTAACACCCACCATGTCACAGGCACTGTTCTCGGGCCTATGGTTAGAGCAGCGGGCAAAGCTGACGGATACCACAGAAGTCAAGTCTGCAGTGAGGCAGGTGGTTAGAAGCCCGTGGACAAAAATAACCCGGGGTGGGGCCTCTGGGTTGTTAACGCACACTCCCTGAGTGCTGACTTTTAGCCAGTGACCTGAAGGAGGTGAAGAGCCAGCTCTGGGCTGCATGGAGCAAGACCAGAGCCAGCCGAGAGAAAGCCGGGGAGGCAAGCCACGTGCACCCAGGAAAAGTCGGCGGCCGGGTGGCTGAGAGGGAGGGGGAGGCGGGCGGCAGGAGATGGGGTCGGAGGTGATGGGAGGAAAACATGCACAAAGCGCTTTGCCCCTGGGGGCCAAGGTGAGGCCCTGGCCTTTGTTCGGAGTGCGGTAGGAGGGCTCTGAGTGGACCTGCTATGAGCTGTCTGCGTTCTATCAGGATTGCCCTATCTGTTGTGTTAGACAACGTGAAAGGAATAGAAGAGTAGGGGCAGAAAGACAGATCACCTTGCAGTGATCAAGATGAGAGGTGAGAGACACGCAGCGGCAGCAGGGAGTGGGACGTGGCCCGGGAGCCTTTGCTGATAGCTCAGGTGTGCAGTGTGCAAGAGTGAGGACCTGTGGTGCTTTGAACGTACAATGTCCCCATAGCCTCGGGCGTTGGTGACTAGGCTTCCTAGGGGGACAGCAGCTGTACCGCCTCTGGAGGTGGAGCCGTGTTGCAAGGCGCAGAGCTTGGGGTGATCATCCGGCCCACTGTGATCAGGGGCAGCTCGCGCTGGCCGTACTCCCCCACCCCGTCATTGTGAGCCAGCTGTCACGCCTTCCTCCATCATGATAAAGCTTTCCTTTGCAATGTAAGCCTTTCCTCCCATAAGCTGCTTCTGGTCAGCTGTTTTATCCCAACAATGAGAACTGAGCATAAAGAAGTTAGTAAAACTGTCCCTAAGACTCGGAGCCTGGGCAACTGAAAGAACAGACTTGCTACTATCTGAGTTGGCAAAGACTACATGAAGAACAGGCTTGCCGGGGGAAATCAGAGAATTTTAAGTTTAAAATACCTTGATGTTGCAAGTACAAATACTGAATTGGCAATTGGAAGTATCAGTCTAATGTTCTGGGAGAAAGTTCAGGCTAAACTTATATATTTGGGAATCGATCTAAAACCCTATAAATGAGTGTCAAGTTGCCACCAAAGTACTTCACAGGCAGCGGGCCATGGTGGCACATATCTAGTCTTAGTATTCAAAAAGCTATGGTAGGAAGATCAGCATGAGTTCAAGGCCAGCCTGGGGCTACAGAATGAGTTCCAGGTCAGTCTAAGCTAGAGTGAGAGCCTGCCTCAAAAAAGAAATAATTCAAAGTATTTCAATGTTAATATAGTACTTCCATAGCCAATCAAAATATGGAACACAACAATGCCATAGCCAATCAAGATGCAGAGTCCAGTTCTAGAGGGCTAAGGGTTAATCCCCTAGAGATAGAATATAGATTGATTGACAGTCTCAGAGTGAGGCTGGAGAAGAAGGGCAGGAGCAGGCACTGGAAGGTGTGGAGAACAGAACTTTACAACAACTTGAATAGGTATGTTCTGGCATTTCATGGAATAGTGCAGCTTACCAGGATGTGGCAGTTGGAAATTAGCCCCGAGGAACACAGAGAAAAAGATAAGAACCACAGGAAGAACAATATTTCAAAATAATCAGAAGTCTGAGGTTCTCAACATACTTAAATAATAAATGTTTGAGGAAATGGAAATGATAAATTACTCTGATTTGATCTTTACATATTGTGTATCCTGTACTGAATTGTCAAAATGTACTCCATAAAGATGTACAAATATCATGTGCCAATTAAAAAGTCAAATCAGGGCTGGAGAGATGGCTTAGTGGTTAAGGCGCTTGCCTGCGAAGCCTGAGGACCCATGTTTGACTCTCCAGATCCCACCTAAGGCAGACACACTAGGAGAGGCAAGCACAAGGTCACACATGCCCACTAAGTGGCCTGAGTGTCTGGAATTTGATTGCAGCGGCTGAGGCCCTGCCAATTCTCTCTTTCTCTGTCTCTATCTTGCTGCCTCTAACATAATTATTTTTTAAAGTCAAATTAAAAAATGCTGAAGAAAATTTTGTCAGAGACTGTGCAGGGACAGTTGGAGGGAGAAGTAGAGCAAGAAGACATGCAAAGAATGAGCCAGAGGATGGCTGATATTTAGAGGCTGTGTATAAGACAGACTCTGGACAAAAAGTAATAAGGAACAGGTAGAAGAACAAAGCTATTTGGGCCAGTTTTCCTGCAGCTATCTGTGATATAGTTTTCATAACTGTGACAGGAAAAAAAAAAAAAACAGACTTGACATAAACCAATTAAGGAAGTAACAGATTTCTTTGGACTCACAGTTTCAGAGGTCTCAGCCCATCATGGTAGGGAGGGCCAAACAGACAGAGCAGCTCACATCATGATGGGCGGGAAGGAGAAAGAGAGCGAGTGGGAGAGAGAGAGAGAATGACTGCTAGCAGGCTCTCACCTTTCCCCTACTTCATATAGGCCCTCAGCGTACAGGATGGTATCACCCACATGGAAGGTAGATTTTCCCTTTAGTTCACCCTCACTGAAAACACTCTTACAGACACACGCAAGGGGCTGCTTTATTAATCTCCCAGGTGCTTCCCTGTGTTTAACCACCATAAGCTGAATGTGGTGGTACATGCCCGTTATCCCAGCACTCAGGAGGAGCCAGTCTGGGCTACAGAGAGAGCCTGAGCTCAGTGATAATAAGTAATAGTAACCACACAGTCTAAGATGACACCTGAGATTCCAAGTGAAGCAGCTGGTTGAAGTGGAAGGACTGATCGAGTGTTTGCAACAATGCCTCTGAGTGAAGCTAAGGGGAGGACGGGGGACCAGCCACTGGTGTGAGTGACACGGAAGTCTTTGGAAATAGAACCACGAAGTTTCAGCGCCACAGCAGCGTGAAACCTGAGAGGAAAGGAAAATGGGGGACAGAGGAATTGATGACTACAAATGTGGACCAATCTCTTTAAACAGTTTTGCTGCTAAATAACAACAACAAAAAAAGATGGAGCTTGAGTGGTTGGAAGGAAAAGCAAATGAAAATTGGGTTTAGGTTAGTCATCTTACTGATCGGGGGTGACTAAGGGAAGGGGGAGAGTGATGATGAGGGGCAGTGGGGTACAGGGCTGCATTGTAACGTATGTGGGCCCTGGCACTTAATCATCGCCAGCCTTCTCCTCTACAAAACAAAAATAAATAATAAATTCTTTTAAGTGTATCTCATGACTAAAAGGTATAAAAATGAATATACTGTAAAACATTCTATGATCATATTTTTCTGTTGATTTAAAAGGGATCGCTAAATGTACCACAGGCAGTGGGCACTGTTGTTGTCCACTCTGGCTGTGGCTCCATCTGCCCCGTGTGCTGCTGAGCAGGTTGGAAGCGGACGGAGTTAGTGGAAATTTAAGAGCCAGTCTGATGAGATAGAAGCTTGAATGCTTGTCCACAGGATGGTGGCGAGTGTACAGGGTGGGACACAGGTAGCCGGGTTGTTAGACAGAAGAATGGAAGCTGGGGTATGGTTATTCGGTGGCGTGGGGTCCCCTTGTTGTTTCTGTTTTCTCGCTGAAATAATAAGCATACTCAGTCATATGCCAAGAGTGAGGATGGCGCAGGCGAGAGACTGGAGGTTTAAGAGAACTGGGAAACGGCCACATGGGAGTGCAGGACAGTGATTAGACTTGGAATGAAAACACAGCATTCCACTTCCATAGCAGGCCTCTCTGAAGGCTCACCTGAGCCAGGTGAGGAACTTGAAATGAGACCAGTGGGCACAGGTTGTGTGGAGTTCTCTAGTGGCCCTCAGCGATGCAGCTGTAAGAGCAGAGTAGAGTAATGGGATTGAAGCAGGGATAGAGTTTGCCACGTAAGCATGGCACGGAAAAGCTTCAGGACACTAAAGGTGTATGCCAGGTAATTATAATAATGGACCAGGCGATGTAAACTGGGTAAAGATGGAAGTGGGGCTATGAACGGAGTGAGGGACGGTGAAATGATGAGGCAATTCTTGGTGAGTCAAAATAACTGGAGTTAAAGTCTGTACTAGGAGTTGAATTGGCGACGTGGCCAGTGACGGTGTGAGAATGGGATGTCTGAAATAGAGTTGATAAAGGGATGTGAAGTTATTAGGAGTAGGAGGCCTGCATATAACATGTGAATACTTCATTTGCTATGCAAAATCAAGTGAGACACTACCACTTCATACACTCTCCAAAGATACCCACTGGAAATAACTTTACATATGTCAAAAGTAAGTATGTGTGTGTTGGGCTGGAGAGATGGCTTAGTGATTAAGGCACTTGCCTACAAATCCTAAGGACCCAGGTTAGATGCTGCAGATCCCACATAAGTCAGATGCACATGGTGGCACATGCATCTGGAGTTGGTTTACAGTGGCTAGGTCCTGGTGTGCCCATTTTCTCTCTTTCTCTCTCTCTGTCTCAAATAAATAAAAAGAATTTTTCTAAACTAAGTGCATGTATATACAAACATATGAAGACATACCACTTCAGTGTTGGTGCCTGTGGTTTTCTATATAAATAAAATCATGTTATACATCTTTTTGTCATGTCTTGTCTTTTCACTTTACAATATAATATGGAATTATTTTTTAATGAATTTACTTTCTTTAAATGTTACTACCAACTTCCGCTGCACTTGTCTATGAGATATTCTAGACATGTTCACAATGATGGATGTAATGTGAAACTAATGTTGCTCAGGCCCTGGGTTCCTCTTTTTCTCAGACCTCATCTAGGGCCTTGGGGTGTGAGTGAGCCACAGATTCACATGGCCATAGGTTTTTGTAAAATCTTCCAAGAGTGAGTTACTCTAAACATGATTGGCTAAGACTCTAGTGTTTTTCCAAATTTCCTCCATAGCACTTTCTGTGTTGGATGCTACTGAGGAAACTATGAGCCCTCAAAAATAAATGTTCATTCTTACTGAAGTCACTTTGAAATGAGTATACATTTTCATATCTAATTTTGTTCTCTCTCTCCCTTTCTGTTTTGTTTTCTTTTCAAGGTAGGGTCTCACTCTAGCCCAGGCTGACCTGGAACTTACTCTGCAGTCCCAGGCTGACCTCAAACTCAAAATGATCCTCCTACCTCTGCCTCCCAAGTGCTGGGATTAAAGGTGTGCACCACCACGCCCAGCTATTCCACCTCATTTCCTTAAGACACGGTCTCTCACCAAACCAGGAGTTAGCATTTTAAAAAAATGTTTATTTATTTATTTTTAAATATTGTATTGTATTTATTTATTTAAGAGAGAGAGAGAGTGTGTGTGTGTGTATGCACCAGGGTCTCTAGCCACTGCAAACAAACTCCAGATGCATGCACTACCTTTTACATCTGGTGTTACATGGGTACTGGGGAATAGAACTCGGGTCCTTAGGCTTTGCAGGCAAGCACCTTAAGCACTAAGCCCTCCCTCCAGCCCCTGCATTCTTTGTTTTAAGTCTAGACTGGCTAGCCAGTGAACCACAGCCCTCCTCAGAGGGGCTTCATGCTTGCATACAAGCTCTCCTAACCTGTTAAGCCATTTCCCCTTTTGTTTAATAGACTCCTTACTTCCTCAAGCCTAGGTTCCAAGGCAACTTCTTGCTGTTACTGAACCTCAGAGTGAAAGCCTCCTTTCTTCCTCCTCCTACCTCGCTGCTCTTCCTGTCCAAAAGCCAGTTCTGAGGGGGTCAGAGGACTTTCACTTTCTTGCATTCATACTCTGTAAACCTAAACCAAATTTTGTGGTAGCAATTCTGTACATCAATTAGCAGAAAGCTATTGGCCCCTAAACTGATTTTGGTAATTATAAAAGCATTCTACTAACTCTGAGTATTTTCCAATGATCTAATTTAGGGTACTTATTTCTATTATTGTTGCTTCAATCTATGTATTAGCACAGACAATCATTAGCTCAGCATCTTATTCACTTATTTATTTTTGCATGTATGTGTGTATGCGTGTGGGTGTACATGTGGGCTGGGGGGATTCACATGCTCACATATGTGCATACGTGAAGCCAGAGGACAGTGTCAGATAGTCTTCCTCTGGCACTCTGTCTACCTCTTTTTTTATTTATATTTTGTTCATTTTTATTTATTTATTTGAGAGTGACAGAGAGAGATAGAGAGAGAGAGAGAGAGAGAGAGACTGGGAGCGCCAGGGCCTCCAGCCTCTGCAAACGAACTCCAGACTCATATGCCCCCTTGTGCATCTGGCTAACGTGGGTCCTGGGGAATAGAGCCTTGAACTGGGGTCCTTAGGCTTCACAGGCAAGTGATTAACCACTAAGCCATCTCTCCAGCCCAAACCAGCTTTGATATGGTCTCTGTCACTGGGATTCAAGTGCATGTACCACTCGCTCCTTGCATTTGTACATGGGTTCTTGGGGGTTGAACTCAGACCCTCGTGCTTGCAAGGCAAGCGCTTTCCTGGCTGAGCTGTCTATCCAGAGCCTAAATCAAAATCTGAGATGCATTTGATCATTTAGAAATCACGTGATCCCATACTCATAGCTTTGAGAGATGAGGCACAGTACAGAAAGACCTGTGACTGCTTCTGATGCTGAGGGGAAGGATAATCATATCTTAAGGATGGGGCAGTCCCATGTTAAGTGTAAGGTGAGCAGATCAAGAGGGCAGGTCCCAGCTGTGAGACATAAAGCTGCTAACCACATACTATTGTAAAGTTCAAACACATTTTTCTCTTGCTAACAGACACTAATGACTATAATAAATTAAGCAATAAACAATTACAGCTGACACAGGGTATAAACTTGATGCCCTAATTAATGTACTGACCAATAGCTCTTTCTAGACTAACAGCCTTAGTCTTAATTCATCCATAATATGTAGATACACAGCTTTACAGGTATTAGGACTGAAGCAGATTCAACATTAAAATAGCAGTTGCGCAGAACAAGGTATTAGAAAATAATAGTTCAAGGGCTGAGAGATGGCTTAGTGATTAAGGCGGTTGCCTGCAAAGACAAAGGAGCCAGGTTTGAGTCCCCAGGACCCATGTAAAGCCAGATGCACCAGGTGGCGCTTGCATCTGGAGTTCATTTGCAGTGGCCAAAGGCCCTGATGCACCCATTCTCTCTATCTGCCTCTACCTCCCTTTCAAATAAATAAAGTAAATTTAAAAAAATTAAAAAGAAAAGAATGGTTCAGAATAAACCCCATTTTGTTACTCTTTCCTCTGAGAGTGATGATACCCCAACTTACCTCACAGTAATATGAACATCAGCAAGATTATGTCTACACGTACTCTAAGCCGCCTGGATTTAAACCTGCAGTTGGCTGGCAGTAACATTGCCTTTACGTTTGGTCTGTGTGCTTCCTTTTGTAATGAGATTTGCCTATAAAGTAAGGAATACTAATCTTGAACAAGCATCCCATCAAGACTCATGTATCCAAACCTGTTTTGTCCTGCCGTGTGGTTACCATAGGGGGACTCTGCATTCGTTCTGAAGACGGCCATGCCTTAAAACATTTTCTGAACTGCTCTTTAGAGACTGCCTTGGGGCCAGCTTATGAGACACAGGAGAACAGGCAGCCTCTTTATGGCTTATGGGCTAGAGAAAGTATGGAAGTACATAAAGGGTTTAAAACAACAGTGGAGTTGGGGTTGCAGCTCAATGCAAGAATGTTTGCTTAGCATGTACAAGGCCCTAGATTCAATCTCTAGTAACACACACACACACACACACACACACACACACCAGAAAAAAAATAAATACTTTTTAAATCCCTATTTTTCATTTTCAAGAAACTCGGTACCCTACAGAGGCAAGGCTCTACATATCTAAAAGAAGCAATTTCCTAAGAAGTCAAATGTCAGTTTAAAATTCCTATAGCGTTAACAAAGCTTACTAAAAGCATTTTAGGCACACCTGTGTATAGGAAATCCTCTTGGGAGATAGGAAGACAAGCCTTTTAAAGATGAGAAGTCAGGCATATAGTGTTCAGTTCCTTGACAAGTCATATGTTGGCCAAAGATTTTAGTAAGTGATATCTATGTAGGGCAGTCTAACTGTTAGAACATTTTATATACATTGGTTCATTTTATCTTTACAACAACCCACATTGCAAACATAGATAGCATTATCACCTTAATTTTACTGATGTAAGAAAGTTCAAGCTCAAAAATGCTAGGGATTGTGGGCTGAAGACGTGACTCTTGGTAGAGTGCTAGTCTCTTATGCCCGAGGTCCTAGACCCAACCCCCAGCACCACATAAACTGGGCATGGTGTCTCATGCCTGTAATCCCAGGCGTTGGCAGGAGGGACAGAAGGTCATGTTTGAGGCTCCTTTGTCTCAAAAATAAGTAGACAAATAAATGACTAGTCCAAGTTGATGCATTTAATAAATGAACCTAATCTTAGACCCAACCCCTTCTAATTTCTTACCCTGACTCTTTCAACATTGAAATGAGTATTTCCAAAGCATGCTATAAAGAATTTTTGAGGACTGGAGAGATGGCTTAGGAGTTAAGGCACTCGCCTGTGAAGCCTAACAACCCACATTCAACTCTCCAGATCCCATGTAAGCCAGACAATGATAAAGCTAGCACAAGGTCATACATGCCCACTAGGTGGTGCAAGCATCTGGAATTTGGTTGCAGTGGCTGAGACCCTGGCATGCCAATTGTCTCTCTGTGTGTGTGTGTGTGTGTGTGTGTGTGTGTGTGTGTTTCTGTGTCTCTTTAAAAGAAAAGAAAGAAAGGAAAAGAAAAAAAAAGAAAAGATTTTTTGTTTCCTAACATGATCCTTATGCTGTTCTTAAAATATATCTACAAATTATTTGACTTATTCTCTTCAAAACTTAGAGCTGAAAAGAAATGGTGTGTGGGGTGGCATGTAACCCAATTCTCCTCTTGGGTTTTGGGAGGATTTAATAACTCATTGGTAGAGATGATGGTGGAGGTCTCCTGGGACTAGATCACCAGAAGGAGCACGCACGTGATCCTCCCAGCCCTCTCTCAGATTACCCGTTCTGCGGGGAGGCAGCCGCTACATCATAAGGCCATCCAAGCTGCTCTGTGGAGAAGTTCGTGGTGAGGACCCAGGAGCTCCTGACCACAGTGAATACAGCAGCTCAGCATGCAAACAGAGCGTCCGGCCCGTTCGCGTCTTCAAACGGCTGAGCCCTAGAACACAAGTTGACTGTATTCTAACAAGGAACTCTGACCCAGAACCAGATAGCAAAGCCATTTCCAGATTCCTTGTACTCGGAAACTATGCAGGAAAGATAAATGTCTGTTGTTTTAAGCTCATAAATTTTGGGTAATTTATTATTCATCAGTAGATAATGAATAAGGTTCTCAAACAATTCTTATGAAATTGCTCCATGAGCAACTAAGTTTGGGAAAACTTGTACAGTCTACCCTCGTAGCCTCAAGTTCTACATTCATAAATTCAACCAATTGCAAATGAATTTTTTTAACTTTTGTACCGAAAAATGTCATTATTGCATGACCAGTACAATATGATATCTTTTCATGGCATTCATATTGTAATTAGCATAGTATCTGTGGTGCTCTGAATAAGATGTCCCCCATAAACTCATGGGTTTTCAAGTGCTTGGTTCCCAGCTTGGGAGGCAGAGCCTTGCTGGAGGAAGGGATGGTGTTGGGGGCAAGCTTATAGGTATTATAGCCATCTACCCCTTACCAGGATGTGGCTCACTCATGCCATATTGCCCCTGGCATCATGAAGCGTCCTCTCAAGAGGAGACTGCCAGCCAAAATGAAAACTTTTTTCTCCCATAAGCTGCTTTTGGTTGGAGCTTTGTCCTGGCAACAAGAAGGTAACTATAACAGAACTAACCTAAAGATGACTTAAAATATAAAAGAGTTTGCTTGTGCAAACACTACACTCTTTTAAATAGTTTATTCTTATTTATTTATTTGTCAGAGAGAGAGAGAGAGAGAGAGAGAAAATGGGCATGCCAGGGCTTCCACCCACTGCACACGAACTCCAGATGTGCGCGCCCCCTTGTGCATCTGGCTAAGTGGGTCCTGTGGAATCAAACCTGGGTCCTTTGGCTTTGCAGACAAACACCTTAACCGCTAAGCCATCCCTCCAGCCCCACCACACTTTTAAATAAAAGACTTGAGCATGTGTGGATTTTCTATCCACGGGGTGCCCAGAGCCAATTCCCTATGGATAGTAACTGATGACTTTATTCTATAACCATCTGAAAGACTCTATGCCATCAGTATATGTTATGGGTGGAATGTTAAATGTCCCCCACCTCTGGGTTCACGTGTTTGAACACTTGGTCTCCACCTGGTAGAGCTGTTTGGGGAGGTTGTGGAACTTTTAGGAGCCAAGAGGTGGGGCCTACCTTGAAGAAGTAGGTCCCTGAAGGTGTACCTTCAAGGTGATATTGGCTTTGGTTTCAGCCCAGGTTTTTCTTATTCCTTGTCTACAAGCCGGATGTGAACCCTGCAAACTCCTGCCGCCCAGACTCGACCATGCCTTTGTGGACGTAATGGACTGTGCCCTTGGGAACCGGGAGCCAAAATAGCCCTGTCCTCTCTTGTCTGTTGCTTCTGCAAGGTGTTCCGTCACAGTGACAAAAAACACCCCGTCTCAAAAGAGCCAAGATAAAATAAAAGAAAAATTAAAGTAAAGAAAAAAAGTCAATCTATATTACAAATCCACCATATGTTTGGGTCTCTACTGGATGGTTCACAAAGTGATGACTTAGAGTCTTTAAAAAATATCAGTATCAAAAAAGACACATTATAAAAATGGGGGAGGGATAGTTAAATCAGAAAAGGCAAAAAAGTGAAAAGGAAGCCCCCTAAATATATTCTTTAGATCTTGATTGACCTTTGGATTAGAAAAAAAATCTGTACATGATAGTTTGGAGATATTTGAGGGAATTTTAAGGTGGACTTCAATATAGATAATAGTATTATATTAGTGTCAAATTAGCTGAATATGAAAATTATACCATTATTATGTAAGAAATGTTCTTTTTCTTAGGTAATATATGCTGAACTTTGTAAGGCTTAGGTGTCAAAATATGTGTAACGCTCAAATGATTCAGAAGTGTTCGTGTGCGTGCGTGTGTGTGTGTGTGTGTGTGTGTGTGTGTGTAGGGAAAGGATAGGCAAAAATGAGGAGAAAAATTTCAAGCTTCCCTCTGGCTTACAACAAAGTGGCTAAGGTGTGGGACAGTGTATGAAGACTGTCATCCTCACTGCAGAGTTGTGGAACCCCGCAGGCTAGCAAAGGAGAACACTGTCCACTCTTCCCGCAACTGAGTTTCGGTGTAAATAGTTGTGGGTTATTTTTTTTTTTTTTCTTTCTGACCACCCTGTGATGGTTAAGTTCTTGGGTCAACTTGATGAGATTAGGAATGCAGAGACATTGCTCTTGGGCAGGTCTATGAAGGTTGCTTCCAGGAGAGATCAAGGGAAGAAGGAAATCAATCCTCCAAGAGCGAATCCTTTCTTCAGAGTGGGTAGTCCCTCCTGGCGGGGGGCTGCGCGGAAGGAAGCTCTTAGAGGACCTGGGCCCTTGGTCACCAGGGCGTCTCTGCTCCTCAGT
Organism: Dipus sagitta; assembly: GCA_036346955.1. Classification (NCBI taxonomy): domain Eukaryota; kingdom Metazoa; phylum Chordata; class Mammalia; order Rodentia; family Dipodidae; genus Dipus; species Dipus sagitta. Next base: position 173,662,190 of record CM070774.1, read on the forward strand.
GGCGAGCTCCTATTACCTGGCTGCCGTGCCCTTCCTGCGCACGTGCATCTGTCCTGTGTGGCTGTCCTTTGTTGGCACTGGAACAAGTTTCCTCAGCCTCCCAAGTAGACTGGAGACTGGCGGCTCTCCAGGAACTCTCCAGGTCCTCCGTGCCGGATTGGGACTGCGGTGGCCTATGGCCCCATGGACGGAGCAGCTACTGGGCTCCTGCATGCTCACGCCTGCACACAGCTGCTGTCGGATGTTCATAAGCTAACCCAGTAAGCCCTTTACAATACCAGTTAGGTGCACGGGTGCTGCTCCCCTAGAGACCCCTGACTAGTGCACACCCCGAGTACACTCTGCTCACACAGCCTCGCTCACAAGCCAGCTTGTGAACCTCACTGGACTTTGTCAGAGCTTAAGTTACACGAATCCTTACCCGGTGCTTCTTTATTGTTCCTCTTTTCCTACTAGAGTACACGTTTCCTAGGAACACAAGTACTTCTTTCATTTACCCCAAGTTTTCCAGTCCTTGGCCCAAATATTCCCTTGCAATAGTTTTCAGAGCCAATGTGCCCTTTCCTTCCGTGGCCATCCACTCCCACCAGCGGGCGTTGAGGGCCCTCCTGCTCTCCTGTGGACACACGCCCGCGTCGGTGGCCCACCATGCGACCGATTACCGGTATCCACCACCAGCCTCCCTTGAGGTTGGGAGGTTGGCTGAGTGTGAGTCTGATCTGTCTGTAGTAGAAAGCGTACTGGGTTGAGCAGTCTTCTCTACAAGTTCATGTCTTCCCAGAAGTCAGAATATAGTCTTATTGAGAAATAGGCCATTTGCTGATGGCAATTAGTTTTGTTAAAATGAGGTTACACTGGGGTGGGGAGTGTCCTTATGAACAGATCAAACGGAGACCTGCAGTCACAGGGGGAAGAATGGCCTGCGACATGAAGGCAGAGACTGGAGCGTAGCCTGGCAGCACAAGGAGCACCAGCTATTCCTGGCAACCACTGGAAGCTCGGGTGAGGCAAGGCAGGTCCTTCCCTAGAGCACCGAGGGCCACCCGCCCCGCTGACACTCTGCCTGGGACTTCCGGCATCCAGACTGTGAGACAACAGCTTCCTGCTACTCTGCATTCAGTTACAGTGATTGGCATATGGCAGCCTAGGAGACGAACACAGATGCCTCATATAGATGTTCATAAAACTTCACTAACTAGCTAGAAACGCCCTTCGCGGGTAAGTCTCCATTCTAGGCCTGCGAGACGACCTCAATAACTAGCCCTGTTGAGTCAACTGCACAGCAACAGTAGAAAGAATTTTGATCGCAAACTCCCAGCCTACTTAGTTGTTCAACAGGGGTTGACAATTTATTTGTCATCCTCTCAGAATATTTGCATTTTAATGAGGTGCTTAGTCATTCAATATTCACACCAATTCTATTCACTCTCGAGGGTTTACCGAGTGCCCAGGCACTGCCACAGGTCAGCCAGAATACTATTTTAGGACACACAAGCAGCTTTCCCTGAATGCCTGCAAACACTCCTTGGAGATCTCTACCTACTCACTCAGAGAGCTCAGAGAACTTACTGGACCCTCCTCTTGGGGAATGCAATAGCATGCGTGTCTTTTTATTGAAGAAGGGGATGCTCTGGAAGAAAAGGCATGTTCTTTGTGAGCACAGTTTGGGTAGAGAAACAAGAAATGACCGGGAAGATCAGTAACCAACCACATAACCAGTGACCCAGGCTCAGCTCGCTGGCCATGGAGGACTCCACAGCACGCTCCGACCTGGCCTCGCTCCCTCCCTCACCCCCTGTTCTTCACCTTAAGCAGCCCTCGTCCTCTGTCTATGTACAAATGCGGGTGTGTTTTTCACCAAGTTGTCTTCTCTTCTCATTCTACTCCCCATGGACTCTAGCAGCTGGTTCCATTGGTCTCCATTGCTGCTCAATCTATGCTAATGTCTCCCGATGTTTTACTCTAAACCAGAACTTTCTTCTAAACCACACACCATTAACTCCAGCGGCTTACTGGGTAACTCCCCTCGGATTATCCACAAATGTCTCAGAATCAACACCTCCAAAAACAAATCTCTGGGCTTCATTACCAAACACACTTTTCTATCACTATTCATTATGTTATTTATGTGAGAATCTGCAGTGTGATGAACTCGACAATGTTCGTGTTGTATTTCCCTCATTTGTTCTAAGTTTAGCTCCTTTGAACTTCAAGGACAACCAAAATTCTAAGTATTTCTGATTTTGTGAATATATTCTTGTTTGTATTTCCATAGAGTTATCATTTCTTATTTGAGACTATAATCTTAATTTCACAAGGCTACCTCCCTATTCGGTGGGCTGTTAAAATTTTCTTGGTATTCTCCCACTATTATAAAAGACAAAGAGAAGCCTAACTTTTGAACAATATTGTTATGCTTACCTAAATGATGACACTTCAATATGATAAGGTATCACAAAAATCATGTTCCAGGTAAATATTTAATAATCTAAGAAGTACTTGTGATCTAATCTTAAAAAAGCAGGGTTTTAAAAAATATTTTATCTTTATTTATTTATGTGACAGAGAAAGAGGGAGAGAGAGAGATTGGGCGCACCAGGACCTCTAGTCACTATAAATGAACTCCAGACACATGCTCCCCCTTGTGCATCTGGCTAACGTGGGTCCTAGGGAATCGAACCTGGGTCCTTTGGCTTTGCAGGCAAACACCTTAACCGCTAAGCCATCCCTCCACCCCCCCCCAAAAAAAATCAGGTTTTAAAACTCTGCATATAGTGCTAACTTTTGTTGCAACAACAAAAAATTATGACCAGAATACTAAGTAATTTTTGTAGACTGACAACATTTTTCCTTGCTCCTTCTTGAGAGCTCATCAAAAGGACATGTTCATGAGTGAAATAAGATGGTCAGAAAGCAACTGCTGGTGGCATCCTTAGAAATGAAGTCAGGGAAGACCTTCATTGGACAACACGAGATCTGTGTCAATAGCTGGGAAAAGGCATGGTAGAGTTAAGACGGGCTTTAGGTTTTTTTTTTTTTTTTTTGGTTTGTTTGTTTCTTGTTTTTGTTTTTCAAGGGAGGGTATTGCTCTAGCCCAGGCTGACCTGGAATTCATAGTCTCAGGGTGGTCTTGAAATCACTACGATCCTCCTACGTCTGCCTCCAGAGTGCTGGGATTAAAGGCGTGCCCCACCACGCCTGGCTGGGCTTTAGGTTTTTTGAGATATGAACAAGGAAAAGCTTTTGACAGACCTTATGTTGGGGAGAGACGTGATCTGATCCATGCTCTCATTTCTCACTGCACCAAGGACATCTGCTGGAGCTTGTCAAGAGCGTCAGGGGCTTACTGATGGGGAAGCCATTGCCCAGGCAAAGGACAGTGCGGTTTGGACTGAGCTGTTGAACTTAAAAAAAGTTGCGATATATTTTGGAAGGTATTTGATGGTATTTGATGACATGTCAGATAAAATTTGGTCACCTGTTCTCTTTGGCCAATAGACTTTGAACTTGAACGTTGAAGAGAGAGAAATGCAGCATGACTTCGGCTTCAGCACGTCTTGAAGGCTGTGCCATCCCAGGGTGGCATTTGTGTATTCAGGGTAGGTGCTGCCATCAGCAGATACTCCCTTAGTGGGGCCAGGAAATGCTTAAATAACATGCCACTCTCCCGTATGTCTAGAAACGTACAGACTATAAAGTACTCACAAAGCTTCCTCCAGTTCAGAGAAGTATTAACAAATAAATATATACCATTGTAAAAGAGAGGTGTGGTGATTTTTATAATCTATTTAACATAATACATCATTAATTGAACTTTTCCTTTGACAGAGATGGACTGGTTTATAAGAGAAACCTAAGGCTTGTGTGGAAGTGGGACCCGCTCATTGACTGCTGCTCCTTGAGATTCACTAAGCTTTATATATGTGGACATTTGTGGATATTTTCTTGCCCAAGACCCAGAAACTGTAACTGCCCAGCATGCCTCTGAAATGGCCTTGAAGAAAGACATATCACAGGTATTGTGAGAGTGTACGCCTTTAAGTGGTTTCAAAATTAGATAAGACTAGCTTTGGAGATGTGGCACGCATGAGGTGCTTGAGATGAACAATAGGACAATATCTTACAAACAATCATTCCAAAGCCTAATCCAGAGCCTCATTATCAGGCTAATAGGTATCTAAAACCAGCCGAAGGCATCACATAGAGAAAGCAAACATCTTCTGGGCACTGAGCACAGTCTTCAAGAGTGACAATAGGTCTGAGCCAGCAGCAAGGGCAGTATGAGTCGGTTTGTCATTTTATATCTCTTTATCCTCAGCACTGGGATCAGTAATGACCTACCCGTCACTCTCCTCTACACTAAATATATCCTGGTATTCTTGGGAAACTGGCCAGAAGAGGAAAGGAATTTGGTCAGGTGGGAGGAGAAGGCTCAAGTGGGATATTTAGGACTTCTTGCTAATACAGACCTGAGCTGCCGGAGCATTGTGGTGCTTGCCTGTCATCACACCACATCTGGGAGGCAGAGGAAGGAGGGTCTCGAGTTTGAGGTCAGCCTGGACCACATAGGAAGGCCCACTGTCAAAGAAAAACAAAAACACAACAAAGAAATAAAAAGAGTTATACTCAAGTCTCTAGGAAATACCACTCAAGTTGTAGATGAGGGATGTATGTATGTATGCATGCATGCATGCATGTATGTATAATTTCCCAAAATATAAAAAGTTGCCAAACTTTTCATTATTTTATCTTATTTTATTGAGAGAGAAAGAGGCAGTCCAGCCATTGCAAACAAACTCCAGACACACGTGCCCCCTTGTGAATCTGGTTTATGGTGGTCCTGGGGAATCGAACCTGGATTGTTTGGCTTTGCCAGCAAATGCCTTAACTGCTAAGCCATCACTTCAGCCCAGAAGTTGCCATCTTTGAATGATAAGATAGCTAGGTGACTTACATGGCTTTTTTACCTACAAAATTTTCCAAATTTAAAATGATACACCAGAAAAAAAAATTAATGTTACTTTTTTAAGGCATGAAGGGCCCCAGAGACTCACTAAAATTACCTGAAAAACGCTTGTCTTTTGTCCATTAAATATTAAATGCCTGTGTAATACTTATGGAATCCATCCGGTATTAATTTTAAGGAGTCTCTAAGGGCTGGCTTCTCTTCTATCACCTAGTGCAAAGACCACTGGGGCCAGCTTGGTAGATGCAAATATTACTTAACATACCCAATGAAACTGGAATTTTTTTTTTTTTTTTGTCGCAATGAAGCAGTTACCATCACTTCTTTGTAAAGCACTAAGAATAAGGAGAAAGTATAAACTGGAGAGGGTTCAGTCATCCCGAGTTACTCTGATACTTAACACAGTATTAAATCCATGCTCTGTTCATCCACTTACTTCAGGGCAATGCTGATCTCAATGATAACGGCTTTTAATAACAACAGGCCCTTGCTATGGTCTGCAAGTGTCCCCTCCACAGTTCAGATGTTATCAGTGTGACAGTATTGAGAGATAGGGCCTTTAAGAGGTGATTAAGTACTGAAGGTGCCTCATTTCCTGAATGGGATTAAAACTTTCAAAGGGGGAAGTGGGCAAGGGAGGGAATGACCATGGGATATTGTTTACAATTATGGAAGTTGTCAATAAGAAATAATAATTAAAAAACAACAACAAAAGTCTCCACATATCATTCAGCTCCCTTACTCCCCTGCCTTCTGCTGTGAGGATACAGTGTCAGTCCTGGCTGGAGGCTGCATCGACAAGGCACCTTCTACGAAGCAGAGAACAACTTCATCAGACAGCCAAACCTACTGTTGTCTTGAGATTAGACTTTCCAACCTATAGAGCTGTGAGGCATGAATTTTTCCTCTACAATTTAACCAGCCTATGACATTTTTGTTATAGCAGAACAAACAGACTAAAGCAATCCTGGTACCAAATGCTCTTTGGTTTCTAGGATCCTAGTGACAAGCATTTAATTCACTATAAAACTAGTTATATGATTTAGCAAGATCTTGTACATGCTTCCAAATGTCTACCCTTTTTCTTACAAAGGGAAAAAAATGGGCTCTTTTCTTTTTAGGAGAGAGCAAAAATTGACTCTGTAATAATGTGTACCATGAGTCATGGAAAGGACTGGAATAATTCGTACACACGTTACTACTGAGTCATCATGACTGATAGAAGACCACTTCAATACGGGTGAAATCAAATCCTTTATAATCATAACAAAGAAAACTACTACTACTGTTTTTCTTTGCAAAGTTCAATTTCATTTTTGCCCTCAGAAGAGACACCGGAACTGGATGGCTTCAGTTCTTATTCGTGATGAGGTGTGCTCTCTAAGGAACCAAGTGGGATCCCCAGCACACTCAGAGAATTGAAGGTATAGTGTGACACTTAATGCAAATATTACCTCTCCCTATCCAGAAAGATTCCTTTTTTTCATAACAATAGGTAAAATATTTGAAAACAAACATCTAATTGTGGCTGCACTACTGTAGGATCCTGTGGTCCTCACAGGTTCAGGAGATATGATTGACAGGATTTGGCAGGTTCCTTGCATGCCTGTGATTTATTATGTAATTTAAGCGCCCATCTGTGCACCTGGGGAAAGACATAGCTGATGACAGTAGCAGCTGTCCAGCTGTTTTCTCCGCCCCGCAGAGGTCGTGAGGATTGCTTCTCTGGCTGCCATTACCACGCCGCCTTCCGTCACAAGGACCCTTCATTTCCACACTCGCCTGACAAAAAGCAAGGGCAACAACCCTGGTCCTCAATCTTGAATAAGATCCCAGCAATTTTCTAGGCTAGTTTCAGTTTAACGAGCCTTGACATTGATTAAAGCCGTCATATCCCTGAGAGTGACTTCCCAGCTAGATGGTCTGGGACAAGGAGCCATAGTCTAGTCTATCCTCCTAAATTGAATTTCTGACTCCTTGCATTGGCCTTACAACCCTTAAGGGAAGAACCGTGGGGCTGGGGATATAACTCTGTGGTGAAGGGTTTATGTAGCAAATACAGCACTCTGTTCTGAGCCTCAGTACCAAGAAGGGGGAAAGAAAGAAAAAAAAAATGCATCTTGCAAGACCCAAAACAGACACTGCAACATTACCTTTTGCATTAGCCAGGGTTCTCCAGAGAGACAGAACCATTAGGATGCATTTAGAGATAAATAAGAGGGAATTTATTGAGACTTCTGGAAGGTCTTAATCTTGACAGTACTGGAAGTTGAGAAAATCATGGCAGGACCTCTGTGAGATGTTTGTAGTGTGACTGAGTCTGAGGGTAAGGCTTTAGAACCTGGAAAGCCAGTGGTGCCTCAGTGCAAGGCCAGAGGCCTGAGAACCAAGGGAGGCATTAAGAAGTTCTAGAATCCACGGCCAGAGACGCTGCAGAGCCAGGGACAGGAGTGAGCCTAGCTCCCTGAGACAGGTAGGTACATTCTCCTTGCCTTTGCTTTTGTGTTCCTTGGGCCCCAGCTGGGTAGATAACGCTCATCCACTTGGAGAGGTGGGCCTGGCTCCCCTCCATTCCACTCCTCCACAAACACCCTCACAAACATACCCTACATAAAGCTTTATTAAGTTTCAGGAGGAGCACAGTGAGCTCAAGGCCAGCCTGGGACTACATAGTGAATTCCAGCTCAGCTTGGGCTAGAGTGAGACCTCGCCTCACCACACACACACACACACACACACACACACACACACACACACAAAAAAAAAGTTTCTAGGTATTCCTTAATACAGACAAGTTGACTTCCGAAATTAGCCGTCATATCTTCCCACTTCCTGGGAGCTCCTTGGCAACCTTGTCTATGCTCCAGGGCTCTGGACTTTATTGACAAGTTAGGTAACTATAAGAACTGGGGCAGCAGACAGCCACGGAACGTGATTCACCTGGGCCATGTGGCATTAGCAATGGGTTCACCAACCCTTCCAGTGAGACTGGCATTCACAAAGCACAGGTATGACCATCGGTACACAGCATGCAGGTGTGAGAAAGAGAGAAGTGAGAACAAGTTAGTGAGTTGTTGTTAAGCAAGACAAGAAGACTTACAAACATATTTGCGTGTTAATTCGTTGTACCATAGATACACTGGTATTCCAACTTCTTACTACATTTATTTGCCTGCAACAATAAGTTGAAACCTATTGGACAACCCAGGAGCTATGATCAAAATGACATAGATGCCGTAGCTAATGGCCCTTTTTATGTCTTTCAGCAGTTTTGACCCGAAATGGAAGCCACAGCAAAAATACCTTCAAATCAGGACCATGGGAAAGAAAAGAGAGGAGAGACAAGACACTAATGGGCTTCCTGGTCTTGACCTTTGACCTCTCCTTCCACCATCTCAGCGGGCTGTCCAGGGAACTGACCTAAGACCCAAGGCTAATTAATCTGCTACTTGGACAAAAGAGTCAGGAAAGACCGAGTAGGAAAGGATTCAACAAGATTTGCACTCTTATAAATCCTTCCTCAAAAATCTAGGGGTTTGGCCTGGAGGGATGGCTTAGCAGTTAAGGCGTTTTCCTACAAAGCCAAAGGACCCAGGTTCAATTCCCCAGGATCTATGAAAGCAAGATGCACAAGGTGGCACATGCGTCTGCAGTTTGTTTACAGTGGCTAGAGGCCCTGGCATGCCTATTCTCTCTCTCTCTCTCTTTCTCTCTTTCTCTCTCTCTCTCTATCTCCCTCCCTCCCTCTTTATCTCTGTCAAATAAATAAATAAAAATAAAAAATATATTTTAAAAAATCTAGGGATCTTTTCAATGTCAGTGTTTGAGAAAATGGCCCCGTTAGCCTATTTTTGGATTCTGAATTTTGCCCTCCAATTGTGAATGAGGGCATGGCATTGAGTGTGCTGTGTGATAAGTATTTAACTTATAAAGTCTAGGTCTTGTATACCAGGCAAACAGTCAGCCTCTCTTCAACATTGAAATTCATTCCTAATAATCATATGAATTATTAATGATAAAAGTTCTTCTGGGTAACTCATTCAAAACAAGCATATACTTGTGGTGAGAAAATTTGAGGAAATCCAAGCAGCAGACAACAGCTAGATGTATTTGGAGCATTTTATACTCTGCTCTTTTAGAGGGAATAATACAGTTCTGGAAGCTTCTCTTCAAACTTCTCACTAACCCATTGCCACGATACTGAGTAACATTTGAATAGTGATTTACAATTTGCAAAGAATTTTAAAATTCATTTGCTCATTCCACTTTAAGTGATAAAGAACCTAACATCTTTTACAGATAATGGGACAAAGATCAAGAAACATAGTGAGCTGGGCATGGTGGCGTACTCCTTTAGTCCCAGCACTTAGGAGGCAGAGGTAGGAGGATTGCCATGAGTTCGAGGCCACCCTAAGACTACAAAGTGAATTCCAGGTGAGCCTGAGCTACAGTAAGACCCTGCCTCAAAAAGCAACAAATAAATAAATAGATAGAAAAAGAAAGGAAAAAAAAAAAAAAGAAACATAGTGATATATTTAGGGTCACTTGCTATATCCTAGTTTCTTTCAACTCTATCCTGAGGTCTCTTATGTTCCTTCATTTAAACTTCAGACATGCCTATCACTTGAATTATAAACTCTTATGAAGAGAAGACATTATAAGCAATATCAATAAAACTAAATTCAGGGCTAGAGTTATGGCTTAGAGGTTAAGGCACTTGCCAGCAAATCCGAAGGACCCAGGTTTGATTCCCAGTACCCACATAAAGCCAGATATACAAGGTGGCGCATGTGCATGAGTTTCTTTGCAGTGGATAGAGGCCCTGGTGTGCCCATTCTTTCTTTTCTCTGTCTCTATCTGCCTCTCTCTCACACACACACACTCTCTCTAATAAGTAAATAAAATATATAAAAACCAAATTTATAATTTCATATCCTTTCTTGCCTACTGAATCATACATAGGATTATTTTAACCAAACCTATTGCCATGTCAATAAAAACACATGTGTAACCCCTAACTAGGCATTTTCTTATTTTTAGTGCTATAATAACTTAAGTCTTAAACATATAAAGTATGGCTGTAACTTAGCAGGACTGCCATTATAGGCTGAAGCCTCCTCTAAATTAGTATCCTCAGGTTCCTAAAGGAATAATTAAATTCAAGTAAGGTCATTAGGTTAGGCCCTAGTGCAACATGACTGTGTCCTTGTAAGAAGAGGAAATTTGGATACAGACATGCACAGTGAAAGAAAACATAGAGAGCAGACTGCCATCTACCAACCCAAAAGAAAGACCTAGAACAAAGTAACCTTCACACTTAGGATCTCAGATTTTAAGCCTTGAGAATCGCAAGATAGTTAATTTCTGTTATTTTAGACATTGAGTCTATGAACTTATAGCAACTCTAGCCAACTAATATAATAGCTGTAATCCAGTAGCTTATATAAGTAATTCATAAGAACTCACTTTTAATATAATAGATGAATATTAAAATACCATTGACCAAGCTGGGCACGGTGCACACACCTTTAATCCCAGCACTCTGGAGGCAGAGGTAGGAGGACTACCATGAATTCGAGGCCACCCTGAGACTACATAGTGAATTCCAGGTCAGCCTGAGCTAGAGTGAGACCTTACCTGGAAAAAGAATAATAATCCTAAACCACTGATCTCAAGTTGAAGAAATAATGTCTATTTCCAGTCAATTTATCATGTATTGAACAGGAGCATTATTCACCAGCCATCATAACTATTCACTTGCAGGTTACAGTAACATACCTAATATCAGTGTTATATACTTGATCAGCACTCTGACAAGATGGAGCCATTTTCTCTAAAGTGGCTAAATCTATGTTAAAGATTAAGACTGGACACGATTCTGATGTAATGCTTGAGGAGCAGAACAAAAAACCCAACAGGCCAATTTGGTTGAAGCAGAAGAAGTGATAAAACCAGATGAAGTGGGTTCCCAGGAGAAGTGGACCGGAAAGAGGGAGGGATGGTCTCATGGGGCGCGGAGGTTGTGAGGATGAGCACGGCAAGCCCACTAGCTACACTCAGGAGCCAGGCTGCAGCCCATCCGCAAAGGGCAAGCTGCTGCCGACCATGCCCACTTTTGGCACCTGGTGAATGGTTACAGAAATGCCCTGGGGAGCCAAGGCTTGTTCCTATGGTGCTTTGGCTCCCAGAGCCACACCGGGGAGCTTTAGTCGCTGTCTCCATCCCGAGCATGGTGAGATGGAATCTCTAAGATGCCATCCTCAACCTTGACTGCACATTTGTAATCACATGGGAAGGTTAAAAAAAATTCAGATACCCGGTTAGAATAAAAGCCAACGAAACCTGAATTACAAGGGTTAGAAAGCCCACATCAGTATTGTTGTAAAGCTCTCCTGGTAATTCCACTGGGCAGCCAAGTAATTCTCACTGCTGCAAGCAAGCCTGCTACCTGTCCTTGCTATGAGCTTCCCAATTGAACATTCGATCCTTAACATTGAGGCCTCTAGCATCTGTTCCTTAGTTAATTTTCTGTAATTCCCTAAGAAAAAAACAGAGATGTTCCTTTTCGTTTTTCCTCTTAACAAAAACATCATCCTTGGGCTGGAGAGATGGCTTCGTGGTTGAGGTGTTTGCCTGCAAAGCCAAAGGACCCAGGTTCAATTCCCCAGGACCCACGTAAGCCAGATGCACAAGGGGGCGCATGTATCTGGAGTTCATTTGCAGTGGCTGGAGGTCCTGGCATGCGCATTCGCACGTGCTCTCTCTCTCTCTCTCTCTCTCTCTCTCTCAAATAAATAAATAAAAAAAATAACATCCTTGTTTAGCTAAGCTTGCTTCATCACTTGGCAAGATAAAAAGAGATTTTTCATGCTGGAGGGATGTCTCAGCAGTTAAGGCTCTTGCCCTTAAAGCCTGATGACTGGAGTTCAGTCCTCCAGTATCTATATAAAGCCAGATGCACAGTAGCACAAGTGTCTGGACTTTTTTTTTTTTTTTTACAGCAGCTGGAGGCTCTGATGTGCCCATTTTCTGCCTGGCATGGTGGCACCTTTAATCCCAGCACTGGGGAGGCTGAGGTGGAGGGATGGCTGGGAGTTTGAAGCTGGCCTGATATTAACTCCGAGTCAGCCTGGGCTAGAAGCAAGATTCTACCTCAAAAAAAAACAAAAAAAGTTTTCCACACGGGAAACACAATATAGGTGTCCTGCATTGGACATGGAGGCCCTTACTAGTGAGGCCATAAAGCAGTGAGATCAGGGCAGAGAGTGGTGACTAGTAACGGAAGTCCTGACCACACAGCAGAGGGATCCACCTTTTAGATACAAAGCCAGTGACCTTGAACAGATAATTCAGCAGAAGGTTGGTAAAATCAATGGCACAGATTTTAAGGAGATCATGGATGAGGGCAATAAGGATGAAAAAATGCAAAAGATACTGTAAACAAGGAGCAATTGAACCTGACCGACAGATTAGGTACCCAAGGAAGCTGAGAAAAAAAACTAATTCTAAGATTCTGAAGTAAGGGAAAGACACTACAAAAATGGGGAAATGAAGATAAGACACTGAATTTTCAAGAGAAAGTAAAGCAGGGAAGGGTGTTGAGCTGAGTTAGCTTGTCTACGGAACATGGTATTTAGGAAGTGAGGGCAAAAACTGCCACAGCAACAAAGACAGCATGGTACCGATGCCAAAATCCACATGGCAGCCAGGTGTGGTGGCGCACACCTTTATTCCCAGCACTCAAGAGGCAGAGGCAGGAGGTTCTCCGTGAGTTCGAGGCCATCCTGAGACTATAATGAATTCCAGGTTAGCCTGAGCTAGAGCGAGATCCTACCTCGAAAAACCAAAAAGAAAAAAAAAAAGAATTGATAAATGGGATTGTATCATATTAAAATATTTCTCTAAAGCAAAGGAAACAGTTATGAGAGAGAAGAGACAGCCTCCAGGGTTGGAGGAAAATCTTTACCAGAAGAGTAAGACCCAGACTACGCTAAGAGAAAACCAAAAAACATGCAGTTAAGCCAATAAATGAGCACTTGAATGCAGTACTTTTCAACAGAGAAAATACAAATGGCCAATAAATACATAAAAAATGTTCAACCTCGTTAAGCCATTGGGGAAAGGCACGTGAACACGATGTTGAAAGTGTACCGGAAGCTTCCATGCCACTGCCACCAGAATGGCCGTCGTCAAGAAGGCAAACGACAACCAATGCTGCCAAGACGCCCAGAGAAAGAAACTCGTGCACTATGCTGGTGGGAATGTAAATTGTCCTTCTGTGGAAAGTAGCGCGGGGATTCTCCAGAAGACTAACATCTAACCCAGCTATACAGCTTCTGAGTAGATACCCAAAGGCTCAAAGTCAGCACACAATAGAGGGTCCTGCATTTCTGTGTCTGTCATGGCAGTGTTCGTGAAAGCCTAGTCATGGACTCAGCTTAGGTGCCAAGTGACAGAGGGACAGTGCAAAGCCCTGGGCTTAATCCCCAGCACCAGACGAAATAAGCAAACGCATAGACAAAAATCAAAAAATAAATAGGAGGGCTGAAGAGATGGCTTAGTGGTTAAGGCAAATGCCTGTGAAGCCTAAGGACTCAGGTTCAATTCCTCAGGACCCACGTAAGCCAGATGCACAAGGTGGTGCATGCATCTGGAATTTGCAGTGGCTGGAGGCCCTGGCATGCCCATTCTCTCTCTCTCTCTCTCTATCCCTCTTTCTCTGTCTCATAAATAAACAAAATATTAAAAAATAAAATCATGAATAAATATAAAATATGAACTATACTATATATATATATATATATATATATACACACATATATATTTATATATATATTCAGCCATAAAGAACAAAATCATGTAAGTTACAAGAAAATGAAAATGGACGGAAATAGAATTAATGATGTTGAGGAAAGTAAGTCAGACTAAGTGAAAATAACTGTTATATATTTTCACGTGTATGTGGAATCCACACTAGAGAAGAGCAGAGGGCAATCCGAGTTAGGGCAAAGCAAGTGGATCAAGGAGAGACATGTGGGGACAAGGGAAGGTAATAAGTAGGGTCTGTGAAGGTGATCCAAGCTGGTTATATGCATGTATGAAAACGTCACAGCAAACCTCTTCTATAGAGCAGATAGAACAAAGTAACAGAAGGAAAAGAAAAAAGGAAGTAAAGTCAATCCAAAGATGGAGATTTTAAACCTCCTGACCAAAAAAAAAAAAAAAATCTCACCTAAGCCGGGCGTGGTTGTGCATGCCTTTAATCCCAGCACTCGGGAGGCAGAAGTAAGAGGATCACCATGAGTTCAAGGCCACCCTGAGACTACATAGTGAATTCCAGGTCAGCCTGGACTAGAGGGAGACCCTACCTTGAAAAAAAGAAAAAGTCTCTACCAGAACCACATGAGATTACTGGAACCTCTGAGAAGAGAACCAAAGAAAGAATTATGGGAAAGGCCAGCATAAACCTGTTTCTCATGAAGCCAGTAAGGAACCATCTTTTAGACAGGCAGGAGATGAGCCTGGGTAGTCCCAGAGGGAGAAAGGGGAGAGACGAAGTTACCGCTGTTGCTGACTGGTCAAGAAGGAGCCCTGAGGTTTCAAAGGTAACAGCTCCTCACGTCTTATCCTGGCCACCATTGCCTTCTGCTCCCTACAGATTAATATTAGCCAAAGAGCCTGACACAGCTCAGTGGCAGAGCACTTGCCTAGCATGCTCAGAAGCCTTGGATTCTAGCCCGGGAACCTCCTATAGAAAAGATAAAATGGATAAGAAAAAAGAAAACAGCTCAATAATGTCCACTAGTTCTACTATCTCTTTTATATACTCTGTCTTTCCTCTGCCTGACAAAACCTTACTTACTTTTTTTGCAATCCAACTCCTAATGTTGGTTCCTCACACACTCCTCTTTGCTAGCCATCCACGCACGCTGTCTCAAGCCACCTCTTCCATTTGTACATACCTCAATGCAACCACCTACCATATGGCATCCTAATTACTTTTTACCCATCTGTTTCACTTATCTATTTCTATGTCATAAACCACCCCAAAGCACATTAAGCCATAGCTAATTTATTATTCCTAAAATCTGTGGTTTGAGTGGGATCAGCTGCACTATTCTGCTCCATGTGATGTCAGCCAGGGCTAAACACAACCGGAGGGTCCCCGCTTGGCCAGGATTCCCATCCACGCTGGTTCACTCAGATGTCTGGGCCAATAAGTGAGATGATTGTGGTGCTGGCCTTCTTTCTCTCCATGGGGTCTTTTTACCTAGGCCCTCTATAAAGGTAGCCCAACTTCCTATTTTTATTTTTCGTTAAAAAAAAAATTCAGGCTGGAGAGATGGCTTAGGTGCTAAGGCACTTGCCTGTGAAGCCTAAGGACCCATGTTCAACTCTCCGGATCCCACAGGCAAGCCCAAGGCAGCACATGCCCAGTAGGTGGCTCAAGCCTCTGTCATTAGATTGCAGTGGCTGAGGCCCTAGCTGCGCCAATTCTCTCTCTGCATCTCTCAATCTCACTCTCTCTAAAAAAAAAAGTCTGACAATTTTTTACATGTATCTAATGTGTTTTGATCATATTCACCCCTATATTCTCTGTATCCCCTTCCACTCATGCTAAATCCTTTTTTCCCCAACTAATTCCTTTCCTACTTTCATGTCTTTTATGTATATATATATATATATGTGTGTGTGTGTGTGTGTATATATATATATACACATATTAAGTTAAAGTAGGGCTGCTTGCATCAGCATGTGCTGGAGATTATCTACTGGAGCCTGCTACTTCTTACACCGTAGTCCAAGGCGTTCAAAGAAAAGCAGACCAAAAGGAAGGAGCCAGAAGCTTCCAGCAAAAGCTTCCTGTGGAAGCATAGACCCTGAACCTCCACTGGGACACAGCCTCTGCTGTGGACACAAAATACTCAAAGGCACGAATTGCAGAAGGCATGGTTCCATGAGGAACTGTCTTCCTTATTAATCTGTTAATTGCTTAAGGCCAAAGATTATATCTTTTTCATCTTGTGGCCCAGTACATGGTGTGGAACGTAACATGTACTGGTCAGTACTGATGGTTGAGTAGATAGTAGAGTTGGAACTGGAGGAATGAGGCACAAGCCAAGTTAAGAATAGTTGGGGCAGTGAAAACTTTATATATAGTTACACTTCTAATATCAAAACGAGAGACCCTGAATGTTGTCATCAATTTTCCAAATTAAATTAAATGTCATGAGTTATCTGAATTAAAAATGTAAAGGTCTATGGGCTGGAGAGATGGCTTAGCGGTTAAGGCATTTGCCTGTGAAGGCTAAGGTCCCAGGTTTGATTTTCCAGATCCCACGTAAGCCAGATGCACATGGTGGCACATGCACCTGGAGTTTGTTTGCAGTGGCTAGAGGCCCTGATACGCCCATTCTCCCTCTCTCTCTCTCTCTGTCTCTAATAAATAAATAAAAGAAAAAAATTTAAATATAAAGTTCTATGGGCTAGAGAGATGGCTAAGAGGTTAAGGTCCTTTCCTGCAAAGCCAAAGGACCTAGGTTCGATTCCCTAGGAAACACATTAGCCAAATGCACAAGGTGGCACATGTGTCTACTGTTCATTTGCATTGGCAGGAAGTCCTGGTACACCTATTCTCTCTCTCTCTCTCTCTCTCAAATAAATAAATAAAAATGTAAAGTTCTAAACTTTTAAATATTTGTGGAAATTTGTTTAGCATGTCTGTATTTTTTTTTTTTAAATACTGAATTGGTCTGAGCCTCTCCTGACAGCTGAAAGCTCCTAGGAACAACCATTGCTAAATGTGTGTGTTATGTAGAGACTTCTGGATTGTGTTGCTAAGAGGCACTCTGAGAGCTCAATGGAAGTTCCTCAGGGAACTCTTTAGACAGGATGGAGAAAAAGGGTCCAAGAAAGGTTACTGCCTGCGACCCTATCCCTACCCAATCAGGAAATTTTATTGGCTTCACTATTTTTGGTTTTTCAAGATAGGGTCTCACTCTAGCCCAGGCTGACCTGGAATTCACTATATAATTCTTAGGGTGGCCTCGAACTCATGGCGATCCTCCTACCTCTGCTCCCGAGTGCTGGGATTAAAGGCATGTGCCACCATACCTGGCCAACTTTTATTAATACAAGTAAGGTTTTATCTGAATTTTTAAAAAAAAGACAGAGCCCTTCCCTCCCACAATAAATTGTGAAACTTACATGGTAGGAAAAAGAGGCTCAAATTGACAAGATTAACCATGAAGACTTAGCTGAGGTTGGGCAGCTTGAACTGGCAGCAGACTGCATCAGCCCAGGCTCACTGGCAAGTGTAAGAGGAGAGTGTGGTGTACCAAGGAGGCTGGGGAGAGAGCGGGGAAGGGAGCGAATGGCGTACTCTGAGCGTAGATCCCAGCTTGTATGTCACATTTGTCACTGACGGGCTTGATAGCTTTGGGATAGGACACTTGACCTCTATGAGCCACAAATTTCCTCCTTTGCAAAGTAAAGTCATTGGTCTAAAGGAATTCTAAGGTCTGGAGTTCCTGCTCAAAAGACTCTGACTCCAGGGAGTTAATGAGACCGTGCAGGTAAGTGACAACAGTTTCAAGGATATATGCATTATTCAGTAGGGAAAGAGGAAGCTCATGATTTGCAGGGTGAGAAGGGAGAGATGAAAGGTTTAGGTATTTTATGTTGGAGGATATAGTAAACTTATCTCAGAAAATACCTTAGGTTGACTGCACATTAAGTACTGATGGTATACCAAACACTCTACATATAACACAGCATTAAGTTCTTACACTATCCCTATTAGGATAGGACAGGCAGGGCCGTGTGAATGCCCGAGTGGAGCATTCAGGAGGCTGAGGAGGGAAGATCAAATGATAGAGGCTTCTTTTATGCAGAGATAGAGCCTGAGCTGTGTAACAAGATCCTGTATTTTAAAAAGTAAATAACATTTTTTTAAAAAGCTAAAACAGCAACGCTCACCACTGTACCACCAATGCATATATGTTTTAAAACAGGAAAGAAGTTGAATTTAAGAGATTACCATTTGCCTAGGGTGATACTACTGGTAAGAGTCAGATCAGGGTTCAAATATGGGCACAGAATAAGTTTATTCTTTCCTATTCATAGCAAGACCCTGTCAACTAAAAAAAGCAGGCTTGGGGCTGGGGAAACTGCTTAGTGGTTAAAGTGCTTGCTTGAAAAGCATAAGGACCTAAGTTCAATTCTCCAAGACCCACATAAGCCAGATGTACAAGGTGGCACATGCCTCGGAGTTCATCTGCAGTGGCTATCTCTTTCTCTATCTACTTCTCTGTCTCTTAAATAAATAAATAAATAAAATTCCTTTAAAAAAAGCAGCAGGCTTAGCCAGAGCGTGATGGCTCATGCAGAGGTATAGCAGGATCACTGTGCGTTGGAGACCACCCTAAGACTACATAGCGAACATAGTGAATTCCAGATCAGCCTGGGCTAAAGACAGACCCTACCTTGAAAAAAAAAAAAAAAAAAAAAGCAGGCATGCCAGGCTGAGGTAGGAGGATCACTGTGAGTTCAAGGCCAGCCTGAAACTATTAAAATATATATATAATATTATGTATGATATACATTATATATAATATTATGTATTATATATATATATATATATATTTTGAGAGAAGCAGAGATAGAAAGAATGGATGCGCCAGAGCCTCTAGCTACTGCTAACAAACTCTAGGTGCATGCACCATGTTGTGCATGTGGTTTACATGGGTCCTGGTGAATCGAACCTGGGCCCTTTGGCTTTGCAGGCAAGTGCCTCAACTGCCAAGCCATCTTTCTAGCCCAGCCTGAAACTATTTCCAGGTCAGCCTGGGCTAGAGCAAGACCCTACTTCAAAAAACCAAAATAATAAATAAATAAATTAAATAAATAAATAAATAAATAAGTAAGCAGGCTTTTAAATCAGCTTGGCTGACTTTATATAACTATATTATATATAATTACATTATCATATAACTATATTATATATAACTATAAAGCACATAGCTTCAAGTATATAACACCTAGTGGACATCTTTTTATAATAATGATACTAGTAGTTTTGACAAAGTTAGTACTGGCAGAAGAGACTTTTTCTTTGAAATTCAAGTTAACAAACTAAATTCAGATTATAACATTGGTTCTATCA
The DNA here is from genome assembly GCA_036346955.1 of Dipus sagitta. Lineage (NCBI taxonomy): Eukaryota > Metazoa > Chordata > Mammalia > Rodentia > Dipodidae > Dipus > Dipus sagitta. The sequence goes on from CM070774.1 coordinate 173,681,320, forward strand.
TGCTGTTCTTAAGTAATGCTCTAGAAAGTACTACTAATAAGGAACTATGAAAAAATAGAAGCTTTTTCAAAGAAGCTCAGAAAAATTAGAACCCTTCCCTATGCATTAAGTGAAAGTGTTAGGTAGCAGAGCTGTCCAAAATATTTCATGTTTTGGCAAGTTATAAAATACGTATAAAAATATAATGACACTTTATACTTGTAAAACATGTAACAGACCACAGAGGATCTTCATAGATACCTTCCAGCTAATCCTCAAAACTCCATGAACATGATTCTTCTCGTTAGATCTAAAACCAGAGGATCACACAGGTTTGGTTTTTGCCTAAGGAGATGTAGCCAGTAAGTAGAACTGAGTTTAATCTTCAGACTCCAAGCCCCTTGCATTTTCATTATACTACAAGCTACTTTATGAAAATGTGTCTTTTCTATCACAGTAAAACATGGTAGCTATTACACAGAATAGAATTGGCTATTTCACAACACGGCTTCTGTAAGGCTTTTAAAGATTACGGCTGCAAACACAGAGGCACAGCTTAGCGCACATAGGATTGGGAGATCTATCAACTATTTTAACCTTCTTAGGATTGAAAACTGACTCATTTCATGAAGCAGCCCCACAGCTAAGCCACGTTGCGGTTTTGCTGGGTTTCTCTTGTGGTCTGGTTATGGCTGCAGTGTCGGGATTGAACCAGGGACTCTCACGTGCTCCAGGACTCCACCATGGAGCAGCATTGCCAGCCTAGCCTTGATGTGTACAGAGCTGCATCTTCTTGATCTCAGGACAACTGTCTGGAATCAACTAGATCTTTAAGCCCACACAAACCTGAGCTTGCCACCAGCTCGGCTGCTAACTGCCCACGTGATCTTGAGGAAAGGTATTAACCTCTGATTCTACGTTTCCTCAACTTGAAATAAGTAACTGTTGCTATATCGTTGGATTAACTTGGAAATTAAATATGAAAGGATAAATGAAGCCTATAGCCAAGGATCTGGCACTTAAAGAATATTAGCGGCTTTTTTTTTCTCTTAAGAGATTTGCAAGGTTTTATGTATTGGGCTTCGTGTCTGTGCTAAAAAAAAAAAAAGTCAAATGCGTATACACATAAACAAAAACTAAAATGCCTTCCTCTTTGCTTATATGTGACATTCCAGGGTTGCCTATTTAACACCTTCCTGTACCTTGTTCACAGCCAGGAGCTCGGTAGGGAAATAATAAATGTTAGTTGAATTAAGCTGAAATCAAATTACTCCACCCCCTGGGGTGTCCAGTGTTTATGGAAGCCCACCCCCGGCAGCATTCCACTGGCTGGCGGCCGGCTCCATAAGGGGACCTTGTCCCTGCCGCATTCCTCCTCGGTCTCCAGGCCCGGCCTTTTTGTCATGGTTCATTCCAGCTCAACTAAAATTTCCCCAAACACGACCGAAGCGATGGGCCGAATCTAACGAGATTAAGTTTAATAGGGATAAATGTAAAGACTTGCACTTCAGTCCAGAAAGAATCCGGTACAAGTGGTAGACGGGGAATATAGGGATTAGCAGCAACGTCTGTAAAAAAGACTTAGGGGTTTTAGTTGATATTAAGCTCAGTTAGTCAACAGTTGCTTTCACTAACAAGAAAGCTTATATGAGCTAAGAGCCTGCGTTAGCTCTTGCCCTGGCCTACTGCAGTAATGCTTCACCTAGCCTACTGCCAGAGCCCTTAACTGTCGCTTAAGTCATCCGGACGCTGGCTTAGTCTGACCTTCTGACTCGGGTGTGGGCGAAGCTTCAGAGTTGGCACTTCTGAGACGCTCCCAGGAACAGGCTCACGCTGCAGGAATCGTGCTGTGGGTACAGCTGCCCTCCTCTCTCCTGCCTGCTAGGAGAAAGAATAGTGAAGAGACTGCAATTATAAGAAGAGTAAGGGAAGTAGAGAAAATGAGGACCTACTATGTGCTGCATTATTAGTAGAAAAGTTAATGATAGTTAATGTTTGTTGAAGGGTTACTGTGGGCTAAAAATTCTACCAATCTATCAGCTGGAATGCTTAGCAGCAACAGCAATAGTAACAGTAATACAGCCACACACCATCCGCGTGGGCCGTTTTGTTCTATGCACTTGTATACTTAACTCTTACAGAATCCTAAATGGTGCATATTACTAGGTTACCTTCAGATAAGGACAATGTAGCCCCCAGAAGAAACCCACAATGGCCACATTCACACAGTTGTAAGAGATATGGCTGGGATTTGGACCCAGATGTGTTGTCTACAAAACTAGGAGATCTCTGGGTCTTGAAAGCTTGCTCAGTGGTTAAGGCACTTGCCTGCAAAGCCTAACAACCTGGGTTCGATTTCCCCACTACCCAAGTAAGCCAGATGCACAAAGTGGTACATGCATCTAGAGTTCATTTGTAATGGCTGGAGGCCCTGGTGTGCCCATACACACTCTTTCTCTTTCTCTCTCTTCTCTCTCTCTCTCTCTCTGTTTGCAAATAAATAAATAAAATTTTACAAAAAAAAAAAATACTAGGAGACCTCTACAAAAGCCTTGATTGAAATAAAGATGCAAGTTCACTCAAAAGAGAGAAAAAAGGATGACAATGGAGTTGAAGTGAATGGACAAGCAGGCTGTGATTTCCCAGGACGATGGTGTGTTAAAAATATAGTAATAAAAATGAGACACTACCAAAAACATGCGACAGCAGCCAGGAATCTCACAGCAAAGATGGCCAGTGAGAGATGAGACTATGTGAACTAAGCAATAGGACAGAAGGCGCAGTGGTAGTTGCTGAGGAAGGGTGGAGACTCTGGGAACAGGTAGGAGGGAGGGATGACAACCAGGCACAAGGAAACTTCTGAGGGGAGTTTCAGTATGTTCCCTCATTTGATGAAGTCAATGCTGTCAAGAGTATCAAACTATGTCAACATGTATCAAACTGTACTTAAAGTATATATGCACAGTGCACTGTATGTTCGGTTTTGTTCAGTGAAAGTGTAAAAACATACTTGGGTCTAAATCCACAATGCTGTGAAGGACAACAGTGGTCTAGGGTCACACCTATAAGATAGATCATTTTGATAAGTACTCCCCTCACCCTACGTAACGCATACCCAATGTATTGCACCAATTTCCAAGCAGAAATTCCAATTAAATAAGCCTTTAGATTCTATGAAAATCCAACTCAATGGCATAATATATATTAAATTGTAGTTTATTTTGAAAACTGGACTTGGGCTGGGGAGATGGCTCAGCAGTTAAGGCACTTGCCTGCAAAGCCTAATGACCCCGGTGTGTGTGAGGTTACCCAACACCCCTGTAATGCCAGATGAACAAAGTAGTACATGCATCTGGAGTCCGTTTGCAGTGGCTAGAAGCCCTGGTGCACCCGTTCTCTCTCCATCTCTCTGTGTGTGTGTCTCTCTCTCCTTGCAAATAAATTTTAAAATATATTTTAAATATTGGGCTCAAAACACCGCGGACTCTAAAAACTAAAATAAAACACAGGTTTACAACAGTAATAACAACAGTTGAAATAATGCCAGTTATTTAATAAGACCCCTATTTGGGGGACTGGAGAGATGGCTCAGAGGTTAAGGCACTTGCCTGCAAAGCCTGACAACCCTGGTTTGATTCCACAGTACCCACATAAAGCCAGATGCACAAAGGAGCACATGCATACATCTGGAATTTGTCTGTAGTGGCTAGAGACCCCGGCATGCCCATTCTCTCTATATCTCTTCTATCTCTCTCTCTCTCTCTCTGCTTGCAAATCAATAAATAAAAATATTAAAAAAAACACTATTTGGAAAATATTTCCAGTGGGGCAGGGGAGATGGCTCAGTAGTGAAGGCACTTGCTTGCAGAGCCATGCTGTCCAGGTTCAATTCCTCAGCTGCCCACATGAGCCAGATAAAAAAGGGTGCAAGTATCTGGTGTTCATTTTCAGTAGCAAGAGACCCTGTCAGGCGAGCATGCACACCCCCCTCCATACACACACACACACACACACACACAGAGAGAGAGAGAGAGAGAGAGAGAGGCCATTATTTAAAAATTCCAAATGAACAAAACCCATGACAATGTCACTTTGGAGCAAATAAGAGGGTAGGATTATTTACGTGTAATATATATTAAAATTCAGGGTTCCCAAATAATGTGTTTCTTATAAGCTTTTGATAACTTCCTTTGATACCAAAAATCACAATATGTTTGGACATTTGCTCTGCTCAACATCATAACGTGGTTTAAAATGTAACTGAATGTACCAGTTTGCAGAGGAGCTGTCTAATAAACACAGCAGCCAGTGCTCTGTACGCAGAAAATCACAAAACTGTGATTCACACAACACACATGTTGTCGGGGCTTTGAAGAAATATGACAATCAGTGTTGGGAGAATATGAATGGGATTGGGGACACTCCTATTGAACTACTCTTGGAATTTTTCAGGATTACTAATACAATACTGTTCTCAAATTACTTGTGGCTTAGTAGATGCCTGAAACGGACGCGTCTCAATAATGCAAAGTGGGGTGTCTGGGCCGAGGCGGATGGCATACTCCTATTGTCGTTATCCTATTTTTCAAGAGAAAGCCTGAGTTCTTCCATCACCTCACTCTATTCCTAGGGGGAATAAAGTGACAAAAGTCAAGGATAAACTCAAGGACACAGCTGGGCCTCAAGATAAGGAGAGGAGTGCAGCTTGGGGCAGGAGGACTGAAGACCAGGTTGTGTAACTCCCGCCGATTTGTTCTCCTCTGTTGCCTGGAGAGGTCACGGGGGAGGAGGAGCAAGGTCCGGTGGGGACGGCCCAGCCTGCCCAGAGCGAGGCCTTGAAGCTAGAAGGGCTATGGATTCCACCCCACCAAGTGTGAGAAGCAGGAGGGGTTTATGGGAAGGCCACAGTGTAACAATAACGTGGGAGCCCCACCTCCTTCTCCCCAAATTCCAAACATAGAGGGAGGGGTAGATAAAGCCACAGGATTGCATAACCAGATCTGGATTTTCAACAACCAAGCACTAAGTGGGAAGAAACAAGAGAAGAACCTTGCAGGATTAATTATTGAAGGTTCTATTAAGAGCCAGAGCTTCTCCCCGAATCTCTGATGATTCTCACTGTGGAGTGGGTCAGTGTTAAAGTATATGAGAAATCACAGGATCATATTTAGATAGGTCCTTTTTTTGGCTTGTCTTAATCCATTTTTCTCTTGCTATTTCAGAATACCTGAGATAAAAGTAATTTATAAAGGAAATAGGTTTACCTTTGTTCATGGCTGTGGAGGCTGCGAAGTTCAAGGCTGGGGAGTCACATGTGGCAAGGGTCTCATGCTCCAATTTACGGAAGAAAGGCATGTAATTCCTGTGATATGAGACAGAGCACGAGGGGCAGAGTCACTTTATAGTCACCCAGGCTCTACTGGTAGTTGGTCCAGTCCCTGGAAACAGACACGCCCCCACATGAGGAAAGCATCTGCTCATGAGGGTCGCCCCATGACCCACACATTGTCCACTAGACACTGCACCCCAAGACACCTCTACAAGGAAGAGTTAAGGTTCCAGTATGTTTACTTTTGGAGGACACACTCACCTCATAGCAAGGCTCAGTCTAAATTCCAATTACAAATTGAGACTTTTAATAGTATTTTTATTTATTTATATGAGAGAGAGGTGGGGGTAGAGAGAGAGGAAGAGGCAGAGAGAGAGAGAGAGAATGAATGGGCATGCCAGCTCCTCCAGTCACTGCAAACGAACTCCAGATGCATGAGCCACCTTGTGCATCTGGCTTACGTGGGTCCTGGGGAATCGAACCTGGGTCCTTAGGTTTTCCAGGTAAGTGCCTTGACCACTGAGCAATCTTTCCAGCCCCAAATTTATATTTCTTAAATGTGTATCCAGTTACACTTCATTTAGTCAAGAACCACTGCCCTGTGGAGTAAGGCCTTCGTCAATGGAGGGTTACCAAGCATCACTGGAAGGGACCTGGAGGATTTCACAGACTGTGCCCCTGCTGCCACCTGGCTTGACACTCTCCTCTGCCAAAGCAGTTCTCAATGGGACTAGGGGTGTGGCTCAGTGCAGGGCTCTTGCTTAGCCTGTGTCAGGCACTATGTTTGCTGTCTAACATTGCCAAAAAAGAAAAAAAGAAATGTTTTGAACAAGAGCTCCCCTTTTCATTTTGCATGAGACAGCAAATTATGTGGCAAGTTTTGGGGGAAACAATGTGATACATGGATTTCAAAGCTCTCTTTGCTGGCAAATCTCTTCTGTCCAGGCACTCTGCTCCTAGTGGCCAGATAGCATTCAAAACAGAATGTACTTCAAAGCCTCGGCTTCTCCCTTACCTGACACCATGTGTTCTATTGTGCTTTAATAATAATTTACAAATCTTGCCAGGTTCAATGTCTTAAATCCAAAGTTTGTTTTACATGTTTTTAAAAAGATGCCAGAACTGTAACCCTGGGAGGGAATAGCTCCGTGCAGAACGTGTGGCCTTTGTATGCATCGCATCGCATCGTGTCTGCATTCTTCTTAGCAGGAAAAAGTGCACCAGAAACCCAGCTACCTCCACAGGCCTTCCAGCCGTAGCCATCCACATGCACAATCTATTCAGAAGGCTCAACTGACCTAGCTCTTATTGCGCATCATGCGGGCTAAGCAAAGAGCTGTACTTATGAGCACGGACTGACCCCTCACTTCTCCTGCAGAGGAGGAAACAGAGCTATTTCCCAAGGGGCAAGGCCCAAGTGAAATTCTGACCGACCAGGACTTGTTGGCCATTAGAGTAAAGCTGAAACAGCGAACACAGAAAGAGCTGTGTTATAAAAATGCTAGGAGTGGACCCAAGCCAGCACAAGACTTATTCTCCTCCCGTTGTTTCGGGTGATTTTGTTTCCTTTAACTAAGCTAACTTTTAAAGGGTTGTGTCTATAGCAGCCTGGGGAACACACACAGCTGTGTCTGATACAGTGAATTAGATTTTCTGGCTGCGGGAGAAGTTACAAGATCTGGAGATTGTCTCTTTAGGGGGAACAGAGGGAGAGGAGAACGCTAAACATGAGTAAATGCAGCAGCAGAGGTGATGGCAATATATATATACATATACATTATATATATATGTGTGTGTGTGTGTGTGTGTTTGTTTGTGTGTGTGTGTGTGTGTGTGTGTGTGTGTATATGTTCAGAGGATGAAGACTGTATGGTCAGGGTATCCAAAGACTCCATGCACTTCACACACTCTGCACAAGCTGATGACTTCAGTAAATACCCAAGTAATTTCATAATTACGGTAGAACTCTACGGACTTGGATACTCTCAATTCAAAATGTACCTATGTGGTAAAACCAAATTCTACTGGTTTTCCATGCTAGCGTGGACATGAAAATAAACAGCATAACGATGGTGACTAAAGAATAAACTATGCTAAAGACATTTTAAAGCTCTTAGGTGTGTTACTTAGAACTCTGGGCTTTATTAAAAAGAAAACAACATTTTTTTGGAGCAGAGCACACACTGCGCACCTGCTGGCAGATGAGGGGCTTTTATTATAAAGAAGCATAGATCAAAGGCCTGTCTGCAAGCGTAGGGGCCACGGCTGAAGCCAGACAGGTCATGAAAGCACGGCTCCCAATAGCAGTTCACGTGAAGAGGAAGGAATGAAGGCCGGAGATGATTCATCCTGTTCACTGGGGCAGAGCTCCCACGGAATGGCATAGTAGCCATTGTTCTATTATAGTGATATTTAAATGCTGTCAAAGTTTTAACTTTCTCGTTCTTGTAAATTCCTGGATGCTGGTATATTTTCCTCTTTAGGGCAATGTTTTTGCTCAGTCGTTAGATGTTGAGGGCTTACTTTAAGTCAGAGATTGTGCTGGATGATGAGAGGAATACGCCAAGGAAGATGCAGTTCCTTCCATGAAGGGTTATTTTTTTCCAGCGAGGTTGTTTCAGGTGTGCAGGTTTGAGCCAGACGTCCCCCATAGACTCCTGTGATCTGAATGCTTGCTCTCTAGCGTGTGGCAAGTTAGAGGGCGGAGCTCGCTGGGAGAAGTGTGTTGCTGGGGTGGGCTTGGGGGTGTTAATCTCAGTTCCCCCTTGCTAGAGCTCAACTCACTCTTGCTGTTTGCTGCCAGCAGCTGTGGCAAGATGTGAGGCACAGCCTCTGCTCTACCAGCCCTTCCCTGCCGTGATGAAGCTTCCCCTCAAAACTGTAAGCCAGCCGGGCGTGGTGGCGCACCCCTTTAATCCCAACACTCAGGAGGCAGAGGTAGGAGGAGCGCTGTGAGTTCGAGGCCACCCTGAGACTCCATAGTGAATTCCAGGTCAGCCTGGGCTAGAGTTGTTGAGACCCTACCTCGAAAAACAAAGCAAGCAAGCAAGCAAACAAAAACCTGTAAGCCAACATAAACCCTTTTCGGTCATCAGCTGCTTTTGGTTGGGTGATTTGTGCCAGCAACATGAAGGTAAGTGCAATACAAGGTCAATGAGGTTGTAATGTGAAGTCTAAGGGGCCTACTACAGGAGCATAAGCAGTGAGGTCTGTTGGCTTCCCCAGAAGCTGACTCTCAGAAAAAAGATGTGGTTGCCAGCAGTTTATTTAGGAGCAATCACAGAACGCGCCAGGCAGGAGTAGGGACGTTCCACACAGAAGCTAAGTTCCTGATTATAAAAGCAGCCTCGCTGGGCAGACGCCTGCTGTGAGCAGCTGGGGCTCGGCCTAGGGAGAGCCTGGGGCGCTACGGAAGATGCCTGAGGTGACAACACCTGTGTCTTTACCCTCTGGCTTGCGCCTGTCAATGGTTGGGGGTCCACTTCCGAGTATGGCCAGCTCTGGGTGCAGGTTCCGGAGGAGAGCCCTGGGAACGCTGCTCACAGCCGAAGCGGAGCTGCGTGCCCGGAAGGGCAGGGCCTCCCGCCCCAGCTGTGAGGGGTGGACTAGGAAGGGAGGCTGCTGACACTTTAAGGCCGCACAAAGATGGGAGGTGGTGGAGCAATGGTGACCTTCCCAGGAGTAACTAGATGACTGAAAATAGCTAGAAAAGGGCATGTGGCTGTCACTAGAGACAAACAGCCCTGGAGAAACAGAGTTCATGTGTAACAAGGACAGAGGGCTGGAGGGAATATAGCTGAAAAAATAATGATTCCAGTTTAGGTCTCTTGAAATGTCCCTTCTAGCAACTTTATTTTTTTAATTAATTTATTTATTTATGTTTATTTACTTTTTTTTTTTTTTTTTTTTTTTGGTTTTTCAAGGTAGGGTCTCACTCTCGCCCAGGCTGAACTGGAATTCACTATGGAGACTCAGGGTGGTCTCGAACTCACAGCGATCCTCCTACCTCTGCCTCCCGAGGGCTGGGATGAAAGGCGTGCGCCACCACTGCCTGGCTAGCAACTTTATTTACATTTTTTTAAGCACATGATTAGTTCTTTGTTATTAAAGCCAGACTACCTGGCAAACTTGAGCCAGTTAGATATAATAGAGACTTAAATAGGTTTGATTACTGGAATGGCAGGATCAATTTTTTTTTTTTTTTTTTTTTTTTTAGCAAGATTGCTCTGGAAATCTCAGGATGTTGAGGATGGTCTAGAAGAGGCAAATTCCAAAGGAGTCGTCATTAGAGCCAAGGTTCGACATCATCAGTGCTCCTCCAAGGACAGTGACAGCAAAAACAGAGAAGAGATCCGGCACTGCTCACAGAGAGGAGAGGCTCCCAGGGCTGCATACCAGAGGAGGAGGGTTAGGGTCATGGATTGATGTTGCCTTTAATGGAGGTCGTAAATTACGACAGGAGAAGAGATTTCGTGGTTGGAATTAGGGTCTGTTGAAGTCAATGTAATCTGGAGACACGTGGCAGGCGGGGTTAGACAGTGGTGCCTGGAACCCCAAGAGAAGCCAGAGCCACGGTGCACCTCACTAAGGGAGAGGCTAAACCGTGACTACGCATTGGGCATTAAATACTCAGAATTAGTTATGCTTTCTTTTAAACACAATTTGGAACAGTCATTTCCACATACTCACTAATTAGGGTTTAGAATTTCCTTTTCTAATTTTTGTTTTAAATGTGGGAGTAAAAGGCTTATGGAGCTATAAAATATAAACTCTCCCCTTATTGAAGATAATTTATGTCTGTGAATTGGAATGTAGGAACTACCAGCGCAAATTAAGGATAAACTCCAAATGCGCCGTGGAGATCTTCGGGTAGTCTCTGACTGTCAGAGCGCTCCGGCCTGGCGGCAGGGACTTGCTGGCTCCAGACGCGATCCGGGTGTGTCCAGTGGAAGAGCTATTGATTTTGAAGTCTGAAACGAAGCAGTTATCAATTCACGTGCGCCAGGCTCCTCTGACTGGACTGCCTTTTCCAAAGGCTGCGTTTCTTGCGCTGTGTACCTGCAGAGGCCCTGCGTTATACATCTTGTGTACCTTTAGGCCGCGTCTCTGCTATTTCCCTTACTAAAGACCAGCAACAACAACAAAAAAAAAATAGTCCTGAAGACATGTGCTGAGGTCTGCGGAGGTCAAGAATATTAAACCGCTGTTGTTCTCACTTGAGTTTTGAATCACAGAACAAAAAGTCAACAGGGGACAACATGTCACCTTTTCACTGACACTGACGAAGGCTGGGTTGGAGGATGCAGCTCAGATGAGAAGCAACGAAAGGCTGATCAATCCAGCATTAGACAGATTTCCCCACCAAGTCATCTGCCAAAGTGGACGACCCCAGACCTGCCCTGCATGGGCACACCTTAGAAAGCAAACACGAAGCACGGAAAACCGAGCCAGAATTCACATTCCCAGCAATTGATTGTCAAGGGCAAGAGGGAATGCAGAGAGTCACGTCTCTCCTGCTCCTTGCCCCACGGTCACGAACAAGTCACGGGAGTCACTTAGTTACTCAGGTGTTCACACGCTGAAAAGATGGATCCATCTCTAGCTCCTCCTTCACTTCCCACTTCAGAGACCTAAAACCTCAGAATCTGGAGTTAAAGCTAAATCTTCAGCCATCACAGCCCGACAGTCAGTGCAGGGAGGTGAAGTGACTTAACCAAGGGCACACAGTTAACTAACAGACAATGTTAGGCTAACATCTTTTAAGTTCAAGAAAGCGATTTGGAGAAAATTATGCTGTTGCTTGATTCCATATCTGTCCACCAAAGTGCCTTTGAGCAAGCAGGAACATCAGGCAAATGGTGATCACTTTCGCAAAGAACCTCTCACCCAGACAGGGAGCTTAGTGAGACTTTCACACGGCCCCTGGTTTTCCAGATCAGAGCAGTGTCCTTGGAGGCCTGGGGTTTGTTCCTTCTGATACTACTGAAAATGCCTCCGAAAGTGGAGAAAGATATACAGTGTTTGTTTGCTTGTTTGGAGTCAACTCCCCACCGGCACATAGCAGGTATCAGAGAAATGAGAATATGAATGAATGAAAGTTGATACTATCTGAAACTGCATAGTGAGTTCCAGGTCAGCCTAGGCTAGTGTGAGACCCTACTATGGAAAACCAAAAAAAAAAAAAAAAGATAATAAATAATTATATGTATATATTAGAAAAAAAGTTGATACTAGGGAAGGGCCCAAATTAGAGGGCACCTGCTTCTTGCTGAAGTTTCTAGGTTCTTTTGTAGCCTGTGCAAGGAATGGTACCAGAGACACATAGCAAGGTAATAGAAGTAGAGAGTGTTTATTAGAGAAAAAGGCACTCCCAAGAATGGGAGTGGGCTAATGATGTCGAGAAGATATACACCCGAAAATTCTCAGGCCATGAGCTTCATGGTCCTTTATAGGTTGTTCTCCCAGTGCCAGATTCTCTCATGTGTGTACATCATGGGTTCCCTGGGCACACCTTCTGCGTGCTTGACTGGCACACGTAGCCAGCATTGGGATGGTTTCTAGTTCCCTGGTTGTCACCATCTCCTTTTACAGGTTGATTGTGATATAACCCCTCTAAGTCCACAGTCTCCTGAAGCAAAAGAACAGTGAATGAACAAGGTTTCCTCTATGCTCTGAAAGTGGCCCAAGATGAAAACTAAATAGTTAAGGCAGTAAAGAATACACAATGGAGAAAAACTCTGCCAAAAATATTTCTAAACATTTTTGTCTGAAATGAATCCGATTATTAGCGATTATCATTCAAATTGACTTAAGTACAAAGAATGGAAAGAAACAAAGCAGCAGGATGCATATGATTTTATTATTATTATTATTATTATTAATTATTAAAAGGTAGCTAGTCTGGGAGTACTGCTACTCGCAGTTTAATCCCAGCATGTGAGAGGCTGAGGCAGGAGGATCAACACAGTTAAGGCCAGCTCTGACTATATGAGGAGACTATTTCAAATAGAAATACACACAAACAAGCAAAGTTGTTTGGAGAGCCTCCCCCTTCAGGCGGACTAATCCTAACTGTTTCTCAATTCTCCATATTGACGAGGGGACAGTGACCACTTCAACTAAGTTCATCCTCAGCAAAATGATTCCATTTTGCATATCAGCCCCACAGTGTTGAAGGTTTATTTTTATGCCAGGAGCTTTACCCATCCTACTTCTTTTAACCTCACGACCACTGAATGAAGTAGGCATCCTGTGAATGCTAAGTGAAATCAACCAAACAGAAAGAAATCACTGATCCTGCTTGCCTGTGTGCTGTGGCTCCAACGTCCCATTCGAAGCTCATACTGGAGTTCAGTTGCCACTGCGACACTCTTAAGAGGTGGAACCTTTGAGGCGAGCTTGGTAGAGTGCATGTCTAGCTTGCACAAACAGGGCTTTCTTCCCTAGCACGACATGAAGCTAGGCATAATGGTACACGCCCATGATCCCAGCACGTGGGAAACAGAAGGGTTAGAATTTCAAGGTCACCCTCTGCTACACATTGACTGAGGCCTGCCTAAGCTACATGAGGTTTTGTCTCAAAATACTAAAAAAAAAAAGTGGTGGGTTGTTGACGAGGTTCTTAATGCTGTCATAGTGGGGATAGGTAAGTTATCTTGAGTATGTTTCATATGAGTTGAGCCTCATCTTGCCCTCATTTTCTCACACATGTTTCCTTGCTATGTGATGTCACTTTTTGGGTTATGAAGTGGGCAAGAAAATGCCCGGACCTTGGATTTTCTACCCTACAAAACCGAGCCAAACATATTTCATCTGTTTATTTCTCTTTTTCAAGGTAGGGTTGCACCCTAGTCCAGGCTAACCTGGAATTCAGTATGTAGTCTCAAGGTGGCCTCTAACTCATGGCAATGCTCCTACCTGTGCCTCCTGAGTGAGCACTGGGATTAAAGGTGTGTGCCACCATGCCAGGCTACTTCCTGTTTATAAACCACCCAGTTTCATACATTTGTGTTAACAATAGGAAACAGACTAAGAAAATGTAGGATTGAAACAAAAAGTCCGACATAGATAAAATAGAAAGTTAATCTGGAACAAGAAAAGAATAAGGAAATGTGGGGCTGTGTGTCAGGGGATACACAATAGTAGGTAGAGCTACAGGGTGAACAAGTTTAGAGATCTAATGTATAGCGTGGAAAGCATGGATCATAAAGTTGAACTGTATCTGGCATTTCTGCTAAATGAGTAGATTTTAGTTCTCTTGCCATAAAGAAGAGTTAGCTATGTGAATATGTCAATTTGCTTCACTATTGCATTCATTTCACTACCTATAAGATTCCCATATCACTGTTCTGTTTCTCTGTGCGGGGGTTGGAACCAGGCTCTTATAGATGGCAGCCAAGCCACGCGTGGCACCATCTTGTTTATCATGAACATACGCAATAACATTTATTCTAAAACAACTACCTCCCTTATAAACTACATATATCATGGATCTGCAAAACATGTTAATTTTTAAAAAATCTTTATTGGTACATATGCCTAGTTTTGGTTAGCCCTTCCCTTTCTCTGCGCCATCTCCCTGCCCCTCGCCTTGTGTTCATCCTCCCATCCCTGTATTCTCCTTTTGAGTGTTTTAGTGCAGGGTGGGAGGTAAGGATCTAGCTTCACACTTCTGCACGTGGACAGTCAGTTCACACAGAACTATTTTGTTTAACAAAAGGCTGGCTTCTCTCCAATGGTATTTTTGGAATTTTTGTCAAATACCTCAAATACCAAGTATCTATACCTACACAAGTTAATGTTCAGATCTTCTATTATATTCTGTTCATTCAACAGGCTTGGTTTTGTGTGTGTGTGTGTGTGTGTGTGTGTGTGTGTGTGTGTGTGCCAGTACTATGCTGTTCTTGTCACTATGGTTCTGTAACACAACTTAAACTATTTCCTGCCGTATTTTTCTTCACTTAAGATTTCTCTGGCTATCCCAGGTCTTTTATGCCTCAAAATGAATCGTAAGATTATTTTTGTATTTCTATGAAAACAGCATCGGAACTTTGATGGAAATTATGTTGAATCTGTACATTGCTTTTTGGTAAGATAGTCATTTTCACTATATTATTTCATCCAATCCATGAGCATGGGAGATAGTTCTATTTTCTAATTTCTTTAATTTCACTGTCAACTGTTTTAAAATTTTCACTGTAGAAGTCATTCACTTCCATGGTTAGGTTTATTCCTTTTTTTTTGTTTTTTTTTTTTTTGTTTTTAGGCAATTGTCAGTGGAGTTATTTCTGTGATTTCTTCCTTAGATTGTTTGTTAATGGCATATAGGATAACTACAGAATTTTTCATGTCAATTTTGTAACTTGTCACTTTGCTAAGAGTTTTCTGGTAGAGTCTTTAAGGTCTCCTACATATAAAATTATATCATCTGTAAATTATGATACACTGATTTCTTTCCCATTTATGTCCCTTTTACTTGCGGCTTTTGTCTTCTTTCTGTGGCTCTAACTTCTAGCACTCTACTAAATAATAATTGAGGAAGTAAACACCATTTTCTTGTTCCTGATTTTAGCAGAATTGCTTTGAATTTTTCTCCCACTTAGTAGAATACTGGTTAGAGGCTTGAGGTATCTAACCTTTATTAGGCTGAAACATGTTTATTCAATTCCCAGTTCCTCTGGACTCATGTCATCAAGTGATATCAGATTTTATCAAAAGTTGGGCTGGAGAAATGGCTTAGCGGGTAACACACTTAACTGTGAAGCCTAAGGACCCATGTTCGACTCTCCAGATCCCATGTAAGCCAGATATCACAAGGTGGTGCAAGCACGCAAGGCTGCACATGCGCACAAGGTGGCACACTTGTCTGGAGTTCTCCAGCAATGGCTGGAGGCCCTGGCTAGCCAATTCTCTCTGATTCCTGAGGCAAGTCCAACAGACTTGAAAAAAAAAGGGGGGGAGGATTTTATCCAAAGTTATCAAAAGTCTTTTCTGCATCAATCCAGATAATCATGTGTAAAGAAAAACCACAATGAATGTTGAAACATTTCACGTTGGTGGAATGGACTGATAGTATGACTGTACTCGCCAAAGTGATTGATGGATTTCATTCAGATTTCAACATGCTTGTTTTTGAAGGCATTTCCAAGAAGATCCATTTTTATGGAGATGAAAAGCACCTAGAAAACCTAAACAATTAAAAAAAAAAAACAAGAAAGCTAAAGAACCTTCATTTCCTGATTGAAAGTCTTTATGAATCTGTGGCTACCAAGAAATTGCCCAACTGGCATGGGGATAAACACAAGTCAGTGGAACAGAGAGTGGATACCGAGATCAAGCCTTGCATTTGTAGTTACCTGAATTTGCACCAACGTGCTAACGTAATGCATTGAGGAGAGGACTGCGTTCAATAACTAGTGCTGGGAAACCAGGTATCCCCATGGAATAAAAAGATGAACTTGGACCTCACACCCTATATAAATATTAACTCATATGGGACATACAAATAAATCTAAGAGGTAGAAATACATGTTTAGGTAAAGATATAAATAAGTAGGAGAAAGAGCTTTAGGAGAAATTTAAATAAGACATGGGAGAAAATCTTTAAGACCGTGAATTAGGCAAATATTTCTTAGATACCACACTCAAAGCATAGTTGATACAAGAAAAATAAATGATAGGTCAGACCTCATCAACATTTACAGACTTTGCCATTTGAAAAGCATAATTAAGGTAATTAAGGAGAAAAGAGAAGGGCCTGGAGAGAGCTTAGCAGTTAAGGCATTTGCCTGTGAAGCCTTAGGACCTAAGTTCAATTCCCCAGTACCCACGTAAGTCAGATGCACAAGGTGGCACATGCTTCTAGAGTTTGTTTGCAGTGGCTAGAGGACCTGGCATGCCCATTCTCTCCCTTCTCTCTCTCTCTCTCTCTCTCTCTGTCTCTTTCTCACTGTCATAAATAAATAAATAGAATTTTTTTTTAAAGGAAAAGAAAAGAGAAGCAACAAACTGGGAAATTATGTTTACAAAAGACAAATATAAAAAAGTTTAAATTATAAAAACTCAAAGCACTTATATTCATAATATATAAATAACTCTTAGACTTCAATGAAAACAATAGCAATAATCAAATAAATAAATAATCAAAACATGAGCAAAAGACATGGGCAATGATTTCACCAAAGGAGATATATAAATAACTATTAAGCTACCAGAAGATCAGTATCATTATTCATTAGACTCCTGCCAGTGAAAACCACAGGGAGGTCTCATTTCATCTCCCCTGGAGTGGCTGGAATACAGACAGTGACAAATGTTGAGGATGTGGAGAAAGAGGAGCCCTCATCTATTAGTGACAGGGGTGTGAATTGCAGGACTTCTTTGGTAAAGACTTGGTAGTTCCTCAAAAAGTTAACCATAAAAGTTACCATAAACCTAGTAATTCTACGTCTCAAGATAAAACAGAACATATGTTCACATGAAGACTTAAACCAGATGCTCATACGAGCGGACACTGGAAATGATTCAAATGCCCATCGACCTGTGGATGAATATAGAGCTGTTGTTAATCAGCCCAGTGGAATACCACTAAACCATGAGAAGGAAGAGATTGCTGACGCATGCTGCATGGGGATGGACCTTACAACATGATGTGAGGTAAAATAAACCAGACACAAAAAATTCCGTTTTCATACTATATATGTGAAATATTGCTATAATATAATATATAGTAGATATTTTCAGAGGGCGAATTTATAGAGAAAGAAGGTAGACAGTTTTCCTGCTAATGTAGATATGAGCTGGGGCAAACTGTAAATGAGCATGAGGGATTTTATTGGAGGATAAAAACAATGTTCTGCATTTAAGTCATGGTGATGGTTGTACCACCAGGTAAGGTTAATAAAATTTCCAAATTGTATGCTTGAAGCAGGTGAATATGTCAAATACACTTCAATAAACTTTTTCGAGAATAGCGTTTTAAATAGTTTAGGAAAAACTCATATAGCTTTTTTAAAATTTTTATTTATTTGACAACAATAGAGAGAAGGAGGCAGATAGAGAGAGAGAGAGAATGGGTGCGCCAGAGCTTCCAGCCACTGCAAACAAACTCCAGACGCGTGTGCCCCTTTGTGCATCTGGCTTACATGGGTCCTGGGGAATTGAGCCTTGAACCGGGGTCCTTAGGCTTCACAGGCAAGTGCTTAACCGCTAAGCCATCTCTCCAGCCCTCATACAGCTTTTTATTCTAGATGTAATATATGTTATTTTCTCAGACTCAAACCTCGAAGCTATTCTAGAAATGTTCCTCATCTTCATGGCCACCCAAACCAGGTTTGAAGAACTTTTTTCTTCCTGTGAACTTCATTGCATGAACCCATTTTTAAACTTCCCTTTCTGAAAACATATACATGGTTTCTGTTGCAGTCAGGTTCACATTGCTGGCAGAAATCACCCGACCAAGAGCAGCTTTTGGGAAAAGAGGTTTATTTTGGTTTACAGACTCAAGAGGAAGCTCCATGATGGCAGAGGAAATGATGGCGTGAGCAGAGGGTGGACATCACCCCCTGGCCAATATCAGGTGGGCAATAGCAACAGGAGAGTGTGCCAAACACTGGCAAGGGGAAACTGGCAGTAACACCCATAAGCCCGCCCCCCACAATACATTGCCTCCAGGAGACGTTAATTCCCCAGTCTCCATCAGCTGGGAACCTAGCTTTCAGAATACCTCAGTTTCCGGGGGACACCTGAATCAGAGCCCCACAGTTTCTTCACCTCTCTGATTTAATTTTATTACTGGAAGTGGCTTCCCAAGCTCTACTTAATCTTTCTATAGGTTACACAGTATTCACAGCAATCTTCCAATTACATTGGTTTCTTCGGGTTGCGTTCTCTACTTCTAGTTCTCCCCTGCAGGAGGACGATGAATCTGGTGGTTAACTTCAGCAGTCAATTTGACTGGGTCGGGGTGCACTCAGATATCTGGGCAAGCATTCTGTCTGGTGTACCTGTGAAGGTAGTATCACTCCAACATGCAGACATCATCCAACCTCTGGGGGTGCAGAGAGAAGAAGGTGGCTAATAAAGGAGAGCTTCCCCCCTCTGGAAGCAGGGACATTTTTCTCGAATGATACGGGAATTCCTCCCCCTCCCCAGGTCTCAGGCCGCTAGCCTCAGACTAAGAGTGGCAGACACCGTTGCCTCACCTGGCTCTCCAGCATGCAAACACAGATTGTGAGGAAACTTGGCCTCCAACATCATGTGAACCAATGCCTATAATAAATCTGCTTTCACAGATCTCTGCAGATACGGTGCTGGTTCTGGTTCTCTGCAGAGTGCTAATTAATGCACTGTGCAACAAAAACTTTCCTTTTTGGACCCACCCTATGGTTCCTATTTTGTGTTTCATTATTAATAAAAATCCCTGTGTTCTATAAAACTGTTTTCTTCATTGCCCCTTCCCTAATTTTTTACTGTTTAATTTCTATTTATTTATTTGAAAGAGAGACAGAGATATACACAGAGAGACAGAGAGAGAGAGAGAGAGAAAGAGAGAGAGAGAGAGAGAGAGAGGGAAAGAATGGGTGTGTCAGGGCATATAGCCAGACCAGATGCATACACCACCATATGCATCTGGCTTTACATGGGTCCTAGGGAATGGAACCTGGGTCCTTTGGCTTTGTAGGCAATCACCTTAACCACTAAGCCATCTCTTTACCCCCCTCCCAACTAATTTCTGACTGAATTTTATCCTTGCATGAAAGGGAAATAGTCTGCCCCCTCTTCTCCCTACTTCCCTTCTTCTCTAATCTAATCCCAAACCCCCGTGCTCCTAAAATGGAGAGGAATACCACCATTGCAAGTGACACCCAAACACGTGATAAAAGAACCAGATAAATACCTGAGGTGTCCAGGACCCCACAATATTACAGCACACAGTGTGTTAGTTTCTAAGGGCTTCAGGGAACCAACCACCATGACTAGGTGGCTTAAGCAAACACGTACTTGTTCCTTGACAGTTTGAGACATGAGAAGTCTGAAATCAAGCTGGTGTCAGGACTGTGTCCACTCTGAGGGCAGAAGATAGGGGCAATAAATCTTTCATTGTTCCACCAGCGTCTGGTGGCAGCTGGCAACCCTTGGTGCTCCTTGGCATATAGACACATCAAATCTTTGCCTCTGTCTTCACACGTCCTCAATTCCCTCTCTTTTTCTCTTCCAAGGACACACCATTGTATTCTAGGCTCACCCTAATCCCTGGTGTGCTTCTCCTTTTGAGGCACTTGTCCAGTTATACCTGAAGAGATCTTTTCTTTCCCAAATAAGGTCACCTTCATACATTTCGGGTGGACATAGTTTGTGGTGCTTTGAATCAGATGTATTCCATAAACTCATATGTTTTCGATGCTTGGTCTCCAGATGATGGCAGTTTGGGAGGTAGAGCTTTGTTAGAGAAAGTGTGTTGTTTGGGATGGGCTTTGGGGTGTTGTAGCCAGCTCCCCCTTTCCAGAGCTCAGCTCACTGTCTTGCTGCTACCTTTCACCCGCTGTCTTGGGGAGTGATGTCTAGCCTCTACTTGTGTCATCTTTTCATCTGTTGTCATGAGCTTCCCTGTAACACTGTGAGTCAAAATAATTTCTTTCCTCCTACAGTTGCTCTTAGGTCCTGTTTGTCCCAGCAATGAGAAGGTACCTACGACGTAGATTTTCAGGGGCCACCACTTAGCCCATTAGATTCCCTTTGGACATGCCGCTTTCCCAGTTGAAAGTTCTCTCCCATTATCTTTTCCAAATCCTGCTCAGCTCCTGTGTCCAGCCAACAAGGGCCCCATAATCAGAACACTGTGTATGAGTTTCTCCCTTTTCTGAACTCCCCTAGCACTCTCTGTTCCATTCACTTGTGCATTGTTTATGCTCACGCTTGCTCAGCTCCGCTGGCCAACTAGATCTTAATCTCCCACAAGAGGATCTCAAACTCCAAAGCAACATTTGTCACCTTTGGCTGCATGTTGCAACCATGGAGATCTTAAAAAGACCACCCCTTCAGGTTCTAGTTTAACTAGCCTGGGGTGTGTCCCAGAGGCTAATCTGCTTTAAAAAACAACATCAAAACTTCCCTATAT
This sequence comes from Dipus sagitta, assembly GCA_036346955.1. Classification (NCBI taxonomy): domain Eukaryota; kingdom Metazoa; phylum Chordata; class Mammalia; order Rodentia; family Dipodidae; genus Dipus; species Dipus sagitta. The sequence goes on from CM070774.1 coordinate 173,701,746, forward strand.
TGTCCTACTTCTTGTGCAGTCAAGACTGAGAGCCTAATCTGTTTTAAAGTATGCTTTCTTAGCCAAGAAGTTTACAATATTTGTTCTTTGTGAATAGGAGATGCAAAATCAGATACTACAATTGTGTGTCAGCTTTTTAACAGCCAAGTATGTAGCATATATGCCAGTAATAAAATTTTATGGGGGATATTAGGGAAGGAATACCTAAAATTGCTTCTGAGGGAGAAATAATGAAAAGTAGGCTGTTCTAAAACCTATCAGGTCACCTGTGGAGCCTGAAAAGGCCATAGATGGTCAATACCCCAGAGATTCTCAGTGAGGAGTTTGGACTGCCTTCCTGAAGCCTGTGTATTTTTTTTTTTTTTAGTATTATTTCATTTTTGAGAGATATAGAAGGAGAGAAAGAGGCAGAGAGAGAGAGAGAGAGAGAGAAGGAGTGAGCGTGCCAGGGCCTTTCAGCCACTGTGAATGAACTCCAGACATGTACGTCCCTTTGTGCGCATGTGTGACATTGCACACTCGCCACACTGCATCTGGCTACGTAGGACCTGGAGATTCAAACATGCATGCTTAGGCATTGCAGGCAAGCACCTTAACCACTAAGCCATCTCTCCAGCCCAATCCTGTGAATTTAGTAACAGCTAATATCACATGCTCACAATAGAACAAGTACTGTTCTGAGTACACACATGTATCACTCTCACATTGTAGACAAAGAAACAGAGCCCTAGACACACCAATTTCTTAAGGTCAGCCAGCTAATGAGTGGCAGAAAAAAAAATGCTTTGAAACCAGACATTTCTGTTTATTTAATCACAGAGCCTCAAGTCCCAAAGCATAAGAACCCAGTAAGAACCAGTGGTCAGAGCTCCTCTCCACAAGGAGCAGCATGCTTAAAGGTGGTAGACGTCAAAGAGCATGTCAATGACCAGGACATCACTAAAAATAAAACAAAACAGAAACAAGAACCATGAGGTAGCCAAGAGCAGGGCTATACGTGCTCTCAGAAGGGAGATGGTCAGTCGGGGTCATGGTCACAAAGAGATAGATTCCACGGACTGCCTGGATTGGTTACTGAGAGGTGAGTTCAATGAAGAAGGATGAAGAAGTCACTGTCTTAGGTCCCAGGGGTGTACGTAGTACTCGCGGAGCCTTTGCTATATGGCTGCCTGGTGACAATTGACACCCAGTTTGAACAACTAACATCTCCAGGTGCTCTCTGCTCACTGTTCCAAAAACCACTTGATAGTTGGGGGGGCTTCCTGGAGAGAAGAGTTTTCAACTTTTCTTAAGTACCGTAGACTCCTATGGAAACACTACGTGAAGTCATAATATATCATTAGAATGGTATCTGGTGGTTGCGAAGCCTATAAGCTACTGTTAAGAATAATGTGAATCAGGACGGGGATGTAACTCAGTCAGTGCGGTGCTTGCCCAGTATGCATGAACCCCTGGATTTGATTGCCCACATCACGGAAACTAGTAGTTGTACACGCCTGTATTCCCAGCAGTGGGGAGGTGGAGGCAGGAGGATCAAAATGAAATAATAGACTTCTTAAAAAGTAACCAATTAGGGTGAATGCACAGTTATCAAAATATTTTAGAACTTTGTTGTAGGGAAATAGCTGTGTTTCTCATTAGCATTTTTAAAAAGCTTGATGGCAAGCCTGAAAACAACTTAATTTTAATAGTATTTTCAAGCTACGCGTAACAGCTAAAATGTGGTAATGGGAACATGTGTGCTTTCTCTTGGTGACAGAGTCAGAGGTTCTGCCGACACTAAGGTGGCTAGTTGTCGAATTCATAGTAGAAAGACATGATCATTTTCGTGAAACTAAAGGCGTAAATCCCTTGCGCATCCATTAGACCCATGGTGGTGCCTGTGGACTCCAGGCTAACACCTCGTTTATGGCATGCGCAGCCCCGGCAGCTTAGCTTAGCCCCATAGATGAGCGTTGTGGGAAAGGATTACTTAGAAAAAAATATTTCTGGAAATGAATGTGGCTGTTATCTTTACTTTGCTTAACAATCAACTAGGATATACATTGATTTACAGCAAAAACCCAGAGTACTGGATCTGCCTCCCTAGTGGTACCGCTCTCTCATGCGTGGCTTAGATTTTCTAAGTGTATTGGCCCAGGAGTCTACGTTTTCAGTGTTTAGGACAGATGATGACCACTGATGACCATGGACACTGCCTTAGGTCCAGCTCACCAGAGATCTCTCCTGACAGCCATTTGTGTTTCCAAACATAAGGAAAACAAACAAGCAAAGCCTTTTAGAGCCTTTGCCAGTAGTGACCAAGAAGTGGACCAGAGACTGCTCTGTGCTGTTGCGATCAACTCTAAGGGCATCTAGGAGGGAAAATCAGTTCATGCTTCCCATCTTCAATTCCTTTCCCTTCTCAACTTTCCTCTTGCAAAAGAGGGACATAGGCTCATTTCTCCCCCACTTCCTCTCTTCACCCCACTCTTACTCATGCTGCAGAGAGGTAAAAGCGTATCCTCATCCCCACTGAGGCTTGAACTCTTGACGAAGAGGCTAGGCAAATGTTCTCATGCATCTAGGACCCCACAGTTTGGGGACTCATAGGGTCAGGATTTCTGGGACTCTAGAAGCTTGCTCAAGCTTGCTTGTATGGGACGAGTCCTTTATAATCTACTTACCTGCAATCACACACATCACTTCAGACTGCGTTAAGAGAACAATGATCTAAGCCTCTCTCTCAGTCATGTGACCCTTGGCCTTCTGCAGGAGGAAATGCAGAGCCGGGCATGGGGCTGTCTAATCCTTTTATACCTTTAGCGAAGTGTCTCCAGACAAGACATTATCAGAAACTTAACCAGAGCCAGCTAGCCTTTCTCCAGCAGCCCAGCAGTAAGATGCCTCAAATCTGGCAATTTGGAAGAACAGGTTTTGTTTTGTTTATTGACCATTTTTATACATGGATATAATACATTTGGACTGTAGTCCTCTCCCATTTCCTTTGACTACCCTTCCGACCCCTTTCCACCGAATCTCTCCTTCCCAGCTAGTCCCTCTTCTTCTTTGATCCCCCTCCCCTCTCTCTCTCTCTCTTTCTCTGTCTTTGTGGGTGTGGGAGTGACCCACTGAGTTTAACTAGGGTTGCCCTTATGGGCACAGGTAAGAGATTATTTACCAGAGCACCTGAGACCTACCAGTGGCCATGCCAGTGTAGAAAGCACCATCTGCTCCCTGAGCCACCATTAACTGCCGGGAACACAGGGAGGGGGGGTGGGGCTCCGTGCCCTCCTCCACTGTACACGACAGAATGTTGATGAGCCCAGTTCTGCGTCGGTCTCGGGAAGGTTCTGAGAGTTACCGTGAGGTCGTGAATGCAACGACCACGTTATGCCTGGACAACAGCATTCCACGTACTCCTCTCCAACTTCCGACTCTCACGTTCTTTCTGCCCCCTCTTCTGCATTGTTTCCTCAGCCTTGGAATGGGCGATATAAATGCCTCACTTAATGTTGAACACTCCAGAGTCACTTATTCCCAGCATTTTGACCAGGTTTGAGTTTCCTCACTAGTCACTGCCATCTGTAAAAGGAAGCTTCTCTGACTAAAGCCACGTGGTACTAATTTATGGGCATAAACATAAATATTTAGAAGGCAATTTGATGGGTACAACATATCCATTTAGCCAAACAGCAGTAATGGTTTACTCTAGGATCTATGAAAATCAAAGCAATAGGCATTTATTTTTAAAAAGATTTATTTCTATTTATTTATTAGAGACAGAGAGAGAGAGGGGGGAGAGAGACAGAGTGAGTGACAACGGGTGTGCCAGGGCCGCCAGCCACTGCAAACAGACTCTAGACACGTGCGCCCCCTTGTGCATCTGGCTCACATGGGTCCTGGAGAATCGAACCTGGGTCCTTTGGCTGTGCAGGCAAGAGCCTTAACCACTAAGCCATTGCTCCAGCCCAGCAATAGGCTTTTGACTAGGTTTTCTGCACCAGGCATGAGCTCCCTCCCATGGGCAGGGCCTCAAATCCAGTCACAAAGGGGTTGGTCACCTCCATAGGAGTCACACCACTACTGCACCAGCAGGCACATCCTGTCTGGCTGTTCAGCTGTGGAGCTTCCCAAGATCCACTTCTCCCCTAGAAGTCTGCATAACGCCTTCTAGCATTAGCTTTTGTATGTATACAAAGAAGGAAACACTGTATTCTCCTAACATATTAACACATTTTTTGTCTGTCTTGAGATAGCATGTGGTTATATAGCCCAAGCTGGCCTCCAATTTCGGATCCTCTTGCTTCTACCTCCAAGTACTGGCATTATAGGCATTTGCCATCGTGTCCAGCTAAGCACATCTCTTTGTATAACATCACGCCCAATTGTAGTTCTTAGCAATTATAATGTGATTTATTTTCCCTTTCTTGTTATAAGGGATATTCATAGTTCCTGGCCATAAATTTATCAGTGTTTCAAGATTTAAAAAAGTGATTTTCAGTGAAATGTATGAAGTTGATTAACCTATTTCTAGTGTAGTATGCACTAGTAGTCCGTGTGTTTTCTACTTTTCCTAATATTCCTCAAGTGTTCAGAACAAAGTCTGGCACAGACAATATTTGTCGAATAAAAATAATCTGGATAATTAAATATCCCTCATTGCATTCTATGACGCCACACAGAATTATCATCACTGAGCATGTTTCCAATATCTCGGGTAATCTGAAAGAGCACTCGAAAGTGGTTAGACCAAAAGGTTCGTGCTGCTAAATCTGTGGGTCAGCAGATCACAGCCAAAGGCCAGATTTGGCTACTGCTTGTTTTGTTCCACCTCGGCTCTCTGACGTGTCATCTGTGGATGTCCTTCGCGTGTGTTCACACACTACACACACTAGGGCAAAAGTCACAGAGAACAATGGTACATAAAATCTAAAGTATTTACATCTGGCTCTTTTTAGGCAATATTTATCAAGTCCTAGTAAAACCCACTCTGAAAGATGATCTACTCTGTCCTCAAATTCACAGCCATCCTTCTACCTCAGTGTCTCAGGGGCTGGGATTGCAGGAATGAGCCACCATACCTACTGTAGTTCTCATTTATTAAACTTCAATAAAAAATCAATTTGCTGGAAAAAAATGGGCAATATAGGTGTGTTGACAGTATTTTAATAACTATGTATTTCTCAGATTAATAAGATCTTTATAAATTAAAATATATGGACTTTTACTAATCTATTCTTAAAATCTTGTCCTGATAGTCAAATCTCACAAGAAATGAAAACACTCCAGAGAAAGATTAAATGGAGACCAAATCCAAGACAACTGCAGACTCCTAGGGCAGGAAGAATTGCCCTGTCTACTTGTGCCACGCGGGAGATTCCATAGCTGTCAGAATCCACTGCCAGTTTCTTTCTTTCTTTCCTTCTTTCTGTTTCTCTTTCTTTTTTTTAATATTTATTTATTTGAAAGAGAGTGGCAGATAGAGATAGAGAGGATGAGAAAATGGGCATGCCAGGGCCTCCCATCGCTGCAAATGAACTCCAGACGCGTGCACCCCCTTATGCATCTGGCTTACCAGGGTCCTTTGGCTTTGTAGGCAAGCACCTTAACTGCTAAGCCATCTCTCTCTCTGCCTCCCAAGTGCTGGGATTAAAGGTGTGTGCCACCACGCCCAGCTGCAATAGGCTTTTACCTAGGTTTCCAGTATCAGGTATGAATCCACTCCCATGGGGTGGACCTCAGTTCCACCCAAGAGCAGTTGGCTACTTCTATAACAGACATAGTACTATTGCACCGGTGGTCACATCTTGCCTGGCTGGTCTGTGGTGTAGCTTTCAGAGCTTTTTGTTGGCTAAGACTGTTGATAATTTTCCCCCTCCTGCAATCTGCATAGCACTTTCTAGCATGATGATACTTGGCTAGTCGTCAGGGATGAGGATTTTAGATCAGTTCTAGCTTGATTTCTCAGTGTCCTATCACTTACTTCTCCCTCTCTTCAAAAACCACATCAGCTCTCATCTCAGTGCCTGCTTATCAAATGCACATGCCTCACAAGGAATGCCCTTTAGTGGTGACCTCAGTGGCTTTATGTCTTACACACTTAGCTTTGTGGCCATGAACACAGGCACTGAGTTGAGTTCTTAGTTCAAGCATGCCCTACACAATGCTAAAAGAATATGTGAGTTAAAAACTCATTTCCCCCAATGTTGTGAGGGTCAACTTCTTATGCCTCATGCTGGGCATGGTGGTGCACACCTTTAATCCCAGCACTTGGGAGACAGAGGTAGGAGGATCACGGAGAGTTCAAGGCCACCCTGAGACTCCATAGTGAATTCCAGGTCAGCCTAGGCTAGAGTGAGCCCCTACCTCAAAAAACAATAAAACAAAACAAACAAACAAAAAGAAGGCCTCTTAAAGAAGAATGAATGATTAGCATAATTAACATACCCTGTTACAATGGCTATTATCATGACGGGAGTGGGTGTCTACTTTCCAGACAACTTCTGCAATGAACCACTATTACTCATGGAAGTACATAGTGTCCTTTGGCTTTGCTTGTGTTGCTAAGAGGTGGGAAACTATGCTCTTGTGTGATCTATGACAATTAGTCATGCTAAGAGAAAAGCTTTGGTATTGGAAGATATATTTGGAACTCATGCAAACATGATAAATGTTGTTCCTTAAAATATTTAATTTCATACGTTTTTTTTCAACACTAACTGATAATTAAAGAGTCATTGAAATGATAATTTGTATTACTTCCATGGGCTGTAAATGTAACTTTTCTCTTGGCTCCTTAATCTGACCTAAATATTTGCTTGCCTCTGGTTTAATTCTTGAAATACTTCTGCTTAGTAAAACAGTAATATGGATTGGCACTATGACTTTATTAGGCCAATCATACAGCAACATGTCTAGGCTGTTGGTACACTTTAACAATGCTATCATACTTCTGGGTCAATATACCTTGTAGCAATTTTCCAACACATTTTATGACTATACCTATGATGCAGATTAATACATTTACAAACCCACATCTGCGGTCAAAATGTCGACCTGCAAAATGGACAGTGTACATGTGCTGTTCATGTGATGGCTAAGCATAACTTCACTTGTACAATTGCTTTGATAACTATAGTTTCTTTGTAAGTGAAAATGACAATCTGTCCCCAGATGAATTTATATTTTGATATTTGGGAGAAAAGGGCTTAAATTTAATTAGAAGATTAGGATTGGTGGTATTTTTCCAGACCAAAGAACTGTGTCTTCCCGAATAAAATTCTAGCTTACTGATTCTGTGAATGAGACTATAATTTTGATCTCTGAATTATCTAGTGAGCATTTGCCAAGTACTTCCAATGCTCAGAGCATTGTGAACTAAGTTTATGGAACTGGAGAGATACCTCAGTGGTTAAGGCATTACCTACAGAGCCTAATGACCTAGTTTGTATTCCTCAGAACCCATGTAAAACCAGATGCACAAAGTGACACATGCATCTGGAGTTTCGTTTGCAGTGGCTAAAGGCCCTGATGTGGCCATACTCTCTCCCCTTCCCTCCCTCTCTCTCATCCCTCCATCTCTGTCTGTATCTCTCTGCTTGCAAATTAAAAACAAGAAGTTTAGGGCCCATAATGAATAAAATAATTGCTGTTGCCAAAGAATTTCTATTTTGTCTATTAGAGCAGTCACTTCACGATCTAAAGCTGGTGAGACTGTAAGAGAAGAGGAAAGAAGGACTGATTATCCTGGGGGTGAGACAAGAAAAGCTTCACATGGTGTACTGCTTGGGTTTGGACTCAAAGAAAGATAAAATGCGGACAAAAGAAAATAATATGAGACAATATGGGTAGAGAAGCAAAACAATTAGGTTAGTAAAAGTGTCAAAGTAGCTACAATGTATTGAGAAAAGTGGTGAAAAAAGGCTTCATAACTAAGACGGGACTAAGACATAAAAAGCCTGTGTCCCATCATAGAACATTCAAGTGGATGATAAAGACAATGGAAAACCACTGGGAGTTTAATGTGGAGTGCTGTACAAGCCCATTTGTGCTTTAGAAAGATGGCACCTGGTTATGTGGAGGATGGTTCACTCAGCAGCAGCTTCTGGGCATATTCACCTAGTTTCAATTTAGTCTCCATCATCACATTATGAATGTGGTATTTCTCCACTTACTCACTTACCGTCTTACCTACAAAGACTGTTTAGAGTTCCCTCCCTCATTCACGAATTCCTCTACCACTGCCCCTGTCCCATTCTACCAGCCTTTTCTTTATTGGAATTTGAATGTGATGTGTGTGAAATCGTCTCATTCAATATCTTCTCATATTTTCTGCTTATTTCTCTGTAGTCCATTATTTTCAGTTCTTTCAGTTCACTATTTCTGACTTTATAGAAGTATCTAATCTGTTCTCGTTGTGTATAAAATTTTTGTTTTTAATTATGATCACATAATTTATAAGTTATTATCTGTTAGTTTAATCCTTTTATCTAACTAGTTGAGTCTGCTTTTAAATTTACTATTGAAAAACTTCCATATTAGAATGTTTATTTCTAAAGGCTCTACCTGATTCATTTTCAAATCACCTTGGTTACCTTTAGTTTTTTTCTTTCTTTCCTCCTTCTTTTGTTCCTTCCTTTCTCTTTACCTTTGTGGGAGTACAAGTGTGCATGTGTGTGGGTCACATGTGTGTAGGGTTCATGTGCACATGTGTACAATTAGACGGACCACAGGTCAATGTGGTCTTCCTCACTGGCTCTCCATTTTATTTAATTTTTTGAGGTAGTGCCTCTTACTAAACTTGGAACTCACCAATTTGATGGACCAGCAAGTCCAGAGATCCTCTTGTCTCTAACTCTCCAGTGCTGCTATTATACACGCACACTACAACACCCTGATTGTTTTTAATTAATTTATTTATTTACTTCAAAGTGAGGGAGAGAAAGAGACAAATAGAAAGAGAAAGAATGGGCATACCAGGGCCTCCAGCCATTGCAAACTAACTCCAGACACAGGCGCCACCCTGTGCATCTTGCTTATGTGGGTAGTGGGGAATCAAATGTGGATCCTTGGGTCTCGCAGGCAAGCACATTAACCATTAAGCAATCTCTGCAGCCCAACACCCAGCTTTTACGTGGATGCTAGGGATCCAAACTCGGCTTCTCATGCTTGGGTTTCAAGTAGTTGACCAACTGAGTTCTCTCTCTCTAGCCCCTCTTCATTTCTTCTTTCCTTTATTGTTATTTAGTTAGTTATTTACTTGAGACCGAGTGTTGCTACGTAGCTCATGCTGCCTCAGACTTGGAGCAGTCCTCCTGCCTCAGCCTCCCAAGTACAAGTGCTACAGGCACATGCCACAAAGCCCAGCTTAGCCTTTTATCTATTTCCACTTCCTTTAAACCAAATGTCTTGACAATTTGCACTGTAAAGTCTTTGTGGTTTTAGTATTTCTGTTGATACCTTTTCACTGTGGTCACTTTCCTTGTGTGATTCTTGATTTTTTTTTTAATACTTAGCTTTTATCATTATGAACTTTACCATGTGAACATATTACATATTGGTTATATTCCCTTCTGTCCTCTCTCTCCCACCTATATTCCACTGAGACCCTCCTCTGTGTGGTGGTTGGTATTCACTGTGGGGTTGTGAACGTACCAGTCTCATTTGGGAGGTACAGTGTCTCAGAACCCACTTTCATAACCTATGGCTCTTAAGGTCTTTGCACCCCTCTTCCACAATGTTCCCTGAGCTTTGGTGGGTGTATCGTAAGTCTCCTTGAGTGTTAGGCTCTCTGTCTCCTCTGAACTCCTGCTTTGATGAGTTTTGAATCTCCTCATTACTGTTCACAGCTCTATTACAAGGCTAACTGGCCTGTGAGCTTTTGGGAAATTTTCCTGTTTCTGTGTCCCATCTCTCCTTGTAAGAGAACTGGAATATAGAAGTCTGGGTTCTTGGGATCCAAATTTAGGTACTCAAGTTGTAAAGCAAGCATTTTATCCACTAAGTCATTTCTCAGTCTCTGTAGGGCTTTTTGAATGCCTGGATCAAAAATACCTGTCTTCTGAGAGGATGTGTGTTAACTTTTCCCAAATCCTGTGAGGATGCTATCAGCCTAGCATCAATTAAAAGTTAAGTTTGTACCATGTGGGTGGTATAAATTCAGGCTGTAACCCTCCAGGGGTCATCGTATGGTTATGAATTCTGATAAAATAGTTTTCCTTCAATAACTGCTAAATTTTTCTTGCAGTTCTCTTAGCAAATGGAGAGGAGGGTGGAGGAAGCCAAGAGAAAGCTAGCTTTTATTTATTTATTTATTTATTTAGAGAGAGAGAGAGAGAGAAAGAGAGGGGAAAGCACAGACAGAGAAAAAGAATGGATGCACCAGGGCCTCTAGCTACTGCAAATGAAAACCAGATGCATGTGACACCTTGTGCATCTGGCTTATGTGGGTCCTGGGGAATCGAACCTGAGTCATTAGGCTTCATAGACAAGTGCCCTAACTGCTAAACCATTCTCTCCAGCCTGAAAGCTAGCTTTTTTAACAAGCTTTTTTTTTTTTTTTAGATTTTATTTATTTATTTATTTGAGAAAGAGGGACAGAAAGAGAAAGTGAGAGAATGGGCACGCCAGGGCCTCTAGCCACTGCAAACAAACTCCAGACACATGTGTCCCCTTGTGCATCTGGCTTATGTGGGACCTGGAGAATTGAACCAGGATCCTTAGGCTTTGCAGGCAAATGCCTTAACTGCTAAGCCATCTCTCCAGCCCAAAGCTAGCTTTTTAAAAGGCAGTTTCAGATAGGGATTGAGGCTCAAAGAGAACCCTGAGATGTCACCCCACATGTCACCTTACCCAGGAACAAGAACGGAACTCTTGACAAAATGGAACTGGAGTCCGATGGAGACCTATCTACAATGCCCTTTGATGCCCGCAGTCTACTGCTACCTGAGTGGGCTGGCCCTCTCGTTCATCCTCCAAATTTACTAGCCAATCAGGTCTTCCACTTTCATACCCGAATCTGAGTCTATAAAGGCTGCAGCCTTCCAGCCCCTCCCTGTCTTCTCTCCTGATGACCTCCGGTGTGTGTGGGTCTCTCCATCTCTTATTGACCCTGTGCTGCTCCAACACATGTGAGTTGGGAGATCGTAGCATTGTTTCTTTACCTAAATTTTTCTGCTTGGCCTGCTTTATAGTTTGGGGGTAACTCTTCCCTTTGATTACATACAAGACTTCCCTGGTCTCCGGATCTACCACATGGGTGCTCTCACCAGCTCTAGACTTGCTCCCTGTGTCCTTACTGTAAACTTGGGGTACTTGGGGTAACTATGAGTGTCACCCTCTTCATCACCCATTTCACCTCTGAATTCTTGGTCTCTGCTTCAATATTCTCCCTCTTCAGGGCAGCATATGACAGATGGCATGTGTGTCCTTTCTGAGTCTCTCTACATATACATCTAAGTTCTGTCCATATCCCTGCAGCTCTATTCCAGTTTTCTCCCTGCAAACCCTCAATTTTTCTCCTATTTTGATACTTTCCTTCCACAGGAAGGCACATGCTCGAGGCCACGTGGGTCTCTTTCTGCGTCGTCTCTCTAGGTATACATCTAAGTTCTACCTTCCAGGTGCTTGCTTAACATAGGTCCTGGGGAATCGAACCCAGGCTGGCAGGCTTCGTGAGCAAGTGCTTTAAACCAAGGAGCCATTTCCCCAGCCCAAAACACTTTTTTTTTTCTTTTTACTTGTTTTCTTTTCTTGGCAGGGCCTCACACTAGCCAAGGATGACCTGGAACTCACTCTGTAGTTCCAGGCTGCCCTCAAACTCACAGTGATCCTTCTCCCTCTACCTGCCGAGGGCTGCTACTAAAGGCATGTGCCACCACGACCAGCTGAAAATACCAATTTTTGAAGTAATGTCACCTATTATTAAGACCTCACACTCTTGGGAACTATTTTTAATTTTTGTTATGGACCATGCTTAAATGCCTATTCCAATTGATAGTTACTACTATGTAGTCAAAAATGATGTGCTTGTTGAAGTTTGTGCATACTGGGAAGTCATTTAGTCTCTTTAAATCTTAAATTTCTTCCTCTTCCAACTGGGCTCATTAACACCTCATCTATCTAATTCCAAAGTTCTTAAACTGTGCTGAAGAGATACTTGCTTCTGCTTCCTCAGTCCACTGGAAGGTGCAGTTGTTACTAAATGCGTTACCTCACGTGGGAAAGCTAGCCCATGAAATAATAGTATTTCATTGTCCAAATGTTATAATTCATTCTACAATTATTTGAAAAATACAAAATGTACCTACAAATAAAAAGTTTTTTAAATGTTACTAATTATGGGCAAAACTCCATATTTTCATGCAATTAATTTTTTATCATTTGCTGAATACTGTGAGAACTAAGGTTAGATTAAAAACTATCTATTTGCAAAAAGCCACTTCTACGCTTTTCATTCAAAGGAACGTTGTGAGCATTTTTCCTCTGTCATTAAACACCCTTTGAAAGACATAGTGTTAGCCACTGAGTGATATTACATTATCTGGAAAACCATCAGTAGTGGATCAAGTTATTTGGATACAAAATATTTTAAACTTTGTATAACTAAAATAGCATTAAGGTAAACATTCTAACAAATACTGATGCATATCTCACTTTCTTTTAATTTGAGGAAGGATACATTGGATCAAAGCATACAAACATTTCCATGTTTTTTTTTTAAATATTGCCAACTTTCCTTTCAGAAATCATGCACTAGGGTTGCAATCCAACATGAGAATGTCATGTAAGTGCATACTTAACAAGAAGATAGTTTGGAAGGAAAGCAGGCAATTTAGTTGTTAAGAATATTGCTTACTTTCAGTTGTATTTTTTTATTGTATTTTACTTTTAGTAACATACATGTTTTCATGTTTATTGGTCTCTATATTCCTGTTGATGTTGGTTATCTATATATACACACCTTCTTTTTAAAGGTATAAAATCATATTAGAAAATCTTTGAAATATCATCGTTTTGGTGATGGGATTTGGAAGAACTGAATAAATGTATACAAAATTAATATTATAGAATTAACATAAATACATTTTAATTTTTAAAAGTTCTTTATGTATTATGGCTATTAATTATTATTAATTGTTCTTATATTTTGACATATTTATGAAGTATTACATATTTACGTAATCAAGCATTTTTTTTTTACATTTTTGACAAGCGTGTGCAGTACATGTGGTATGGTATGATGTGTGTATGGTATGCACCTGTGTGTATTGTTCTTTTATATTGTTTCCTTAACATAGAGGCTCTCATTGTAACTGGAGATGCCTGTTTTGTTGTTGTTGTTTGTTTGTTTTGGTCAGACTGGCTGACCAGTGAGCCTCTGAGGTTCTCTGGCCTCTGCTCCCCTGCAGGACTAAGGTTTCTGGCGTTCTGACCATACCCAGCTTTTTACATGGGTACTGGCTGTCAAACTCAGGCTGTCTTAGGCTCTCATGCTTACATAGCAAGTCCTCTTAACCACTGAGTCACTTCCCAGCCTACCCTCCCATGTTTGGAGACAGGATCTCAAACTATAGTTCCAACTGGCCTGGGGCTCACAGTATAGCTCAGGCAGGCCTTGATCTAGCAGCGATCTTCCTAACTCAGCCTCTCAAATACTGGGATTATGGATGTGACCCACCACACCTGGCTAGTCAAGTATCATAATCATATATTGATAGATTATTTTTCCTAGTCTTTTTTGCATTGATTTTACATTAAAATTCCTTGCCATCCTGACATCAGTCACTTTTATCCTACTGTTTGTTATCTAATACTCATTATTTCACTATTTCAGCTTTAATGTATCAAAGTATGACTTATATTTTCTAAAACGGTAATAATTCATTATTTCATAATTTAAAAGTCAATATATTTGCAAATTCTTTGAAATCAGCATCATTTGGGAGAGGGTAGAGATTTTGAAGAATTGAACCACATGCTTCAAAATTAATATGTACAACTTTGATATATTTGTTTTATGAGTGCCAGATAAAGTATATAGCATCCATAATGGCCTAGCCTTTAAATGCCTTTTATTATTTATAATTTTTACTGAACAGATCATTCCTTCAACATTAATGAATCCATCTGCTAAAATACATTTCCTATTTTATAAATGGCAGGCATGTTAATAATCAGTGCTTTTTTAAATTTTAAATACTGTGTTTGCTGGAGGTAAAATGTGTATGTATGTGTGTGTGTGTGTGTGTGTGTGAGAGAGAGAGAGAGAGAGAGAGAGAGAGAATGTGTGTGTGCATACTTTTTATGTTTTTGAAATAGTTTCAGTAGTTCCAGTGGAATGAATTGTATAAAATGGTAACTTTCAAACGATCCCTTCCTACTCCATTCTTCTGGCTGCTAACGCATTTTCATTTGCATAATGAAAAACTGTCCCTTTATATTTTGCCTTCTTAGCACCCCACTCATCCAGGTCCTTGAGTTGGACTGTATGAGGACTAAGGTGTTAGTCCTTAGATGTTGAGTTAAAACACATATCCTCATAGGTTGCATTAGGTAACCCCATGCTCCTGTCGGTTTACTCTACATTTTCTACCTAACATCCCAAGTCAACTATCCTTAACACTCTTTGAAAACACAGAATATATCAAGCCAGATATGAGGGTTCACACCTTCAATCCTAACACTTAGGAGGCTGAGGTAGGAGGATTGCTGTGATTTAGAGGCCAGTCTGGGCTATAGCATGTGTTTCAAGGCAGCATGGGCTAGATTGAGAACTTGCCTCAAAAAACAAACAAACAAAACAAAACAGAAATGTAGAATAAATAAAAATTCTTATAATCATTAGAGGGGTTGGAGAGATGGCTCAGTGTTTAAAGAGGCTGCTTAGAAACTGCTATGCTGATTAAATACTGAGAAAAAAATAATTTTTTAAAAAATTAATTTTTAATTAAAAAAATTGACCTTATCAGCAGGACATGGTGGCACACTCCTTTAATCCCAGCACTTGGTAAACAGAGGTAGGAGGAGCGCCATGAGATTGAGGCCACCTTAAGACTACATAGTGAATTCCAGGTCAGCCTGGGCTACAGCAAGACCCTACCTTGAAAAAACAAAATAAAACAAAATGACCTTATGGGCCTGGCATGATGGCACATGTCTTTAATCCCAGTGCTCAGGAGGTAGAGGTAGGAGGATCGCTGTGAGTTCACAGCCACCCTGGGACTACAGAGTGAATTCCAGGTCAGTCTTGGCTAGAGAGAGACCCTACTTTGAAAAAACAATAAGAACAACCCCATAGCTAGAACTGAGAAGCAAGTCAGAAGCATATCCAAAAGACGAGTCCTCTCTCCAATATCAAGCTCCCACCAATCTTGGCTACAAGAGGGCCTATATCTATTAAATTCCCTCTAAAATAATGATGGCTATCCCATTTATCCGGTGCTGACTTCACTCTTTGTTGGAGAATCTGCTTCTCTTTTCCTGATGGACACAGAACCTGAGGAGAGAATCAGCCCATCGCGCTTCACCAGGGCCCCAGCTGAAACCATAGAGTAGTTGGGGAAATGAATAAGAGAGCTGCTTTCTTGGTGATCCTGTTACCAGCACAAGGGTGAAGGAGACAGACACAGAGAACACTCCACTCCTACCAAACCAGATGTCCAGAGACACAGAGGCTCCCAAGACCTCATCACTGAAGTAGACCTAAAATGAACCCAGCATGGCTCAGGGAAACTTGCAGAAGAGGGGGCGGAAAGATTGTTAGAGCTACATGTTGGGACATTATGCACAGAGACATTGCCTCTTCCCCATAACTGATGGCTAACGCCACAATGCATGACCCACATTCCCCAACGAGAAGGGTCCCTGCAGAGGGGGGAGGACGGGGAGGAGGCTAACGATGGTACCAACATGGCTGTTTACACACTGAGTATGTACATAACTAATAAAGAAAAATATTATAAAAGAACAACTTGACCTTATGACAATGACTGCACTTACTGCCCTCCCTACGACTTCAACCCTCCCTCAGGACGGCTTCTGAGTCGTCTCCACTTCACACTCTGACTTTGACTCGTAGCCCAGAGAGGTGCATCTGATTGGTGGAGTTTATGTAATACATTCAGCTGTAATAGCTTATTTTATCAGAATCATAAAACTCAATTGCCGCAGGCTGTATTTTTATGTGTAAGGATATTTAAAATAATCACTATTCACTTTACCCGAATTTCTAACAATCTTGAAACCATTTGGCTGGAGACAACATCTTTAGCGAGCTAAGAAGTGGCATGTGTAGGGTTCAGGGCCATGGGCACTCATCTCATGAGTAAGGTATTTGGGAGCTAGATTGATACAAAGAAGTAATTTCCACTTGGTGCACTGCTGCTCATGCACACCAAGTGTTTTGCAAGAATCTAGATGTTAGGTGAGCAGAAATTTCAGAGGGACAGCTAGTATTCCATATGCCAGCTTGACCTCCTTATCAGTAACTATTTACCAGAAGAACGCTGCCACGTGCAAGGCAGTTCTGTAGGTGCTACTGGGATGATTCACTGTGAAGAGTCTTGTCATCCTCAAGAGTCTACTAACTAGTTGTGGAGAAGACTTCTCTAAGTAAGACCTTGAAAGAGTGACTTAACTAAAATGCAAGGGCAGTGTAAACCAGGACATGACCATGATCATAGCCATGGGGCTTGTCTCAGAGCAGAAATTTTGCAACCCATGAGGATCTTGAGTTTGACCTAAGCTTGGCTTTAATGAAGACAGCATTACCTTACCTATTAGAGTGCATTGTGCCTCCAAGATCCAGTCTATATTCTATTCCTACTTCTTGGGAGAGCATTGAATTGAACTTATGGCATTCAAGCATCTTTCAAATGTTTATCTAAACTTTGACATCTAAAATTACTCCTTCAATCCAAGTGGTTTTAGAGTGTGTTAAAGGTAATAGTGATGTTCTTTTGTTTGTTTGTTTTTGGTTTTTGGTTTTTTTGTTTTGTTTTGTTTTTCAAGGTAGGGTCTCACTCTAGCTCAGGCTGATCTGGAATTCACTATGTAGTCTCAGTGTGGCCTTGAGCTCATGGTGATCCTCCTACCTCTGCCGCCCAAGTGCTGGGATTAACGGCATGCACCACCATGCCCGGCTTTGTGATATTCTTAAAGTCATTACGTAGAAAAGTTATAGCCTAGGGTAATTTAATTTGATGAGACTGGTAAAATAAGCTATTACTGCTGAATAAAATAGGTGATATATTTTTCACTCTAAGTTTCCATACCCCTCCTTTTAAAGTATCTGCAAGACAAAAACAAAGACATTTCTTTGTATGAGGAGCCAATAATCATGCCAAATTATATATTAAAGAAGTGTTTATAACATTAATGTGATTAAAAAATGATTCTATTAAGAGTTATATTGTTTTCACTCACCTCTCCCTAGTAATTGCCAATAGAATCTAGTCACTGTATTGGGAGAAATAAAACTCCATTCCTATTAAAATTTATATGACATTTACTTTAAGTAAGCTAGTCTTGCATACTCTTACAATTTCAAAGCAGAGTGTCTTCATACTTTAAAATCACTGATTTACGGGGCTGGACAGATGAAT
Organism: Dipus sagitta; assembly: GCA_036346955.1. Taxonomy (NCBI): domain Eukaryota; kingdom Metazoa; phylum Chordata; class Mammalia; order Rodentia; family Dipodidae; genus Dipus; species Dipus sagitta. The sequence goes on from CM070774.1 coordinate 173,719,331, forward strand.
TACTTGTTAAGGTGCTTGCCTGCAAAGCCAAAGAACCCAGGTTCGATTCCCCAATATCCCAGTAAAGCCAGATGGATAAGGTGGAGCATCATGAGTCTGGAGTTCGTTTGCAGTGGCTAGAGGCCCTGGCACACTCATTCTCTCTATCTGCCCCCCCCCCTCAAATAAATAATGAAGGCATGCGCCACTACACCTGGCCCATTTAAAAAAAAATCATGATTTATGAATGCCCATGGCACAAGACTATTTGGTATCTTGCTCTTTCTCACCATAGTTTACCCACTCTGAAATCAGATTCTTACTCCTTCCTCTTCTTCCTTTGAATAATCTCGCCAAAGGCAACCTTTACCCTTCCCTAAATAAGGACACTCAGGAAGGCGCGCGAATACCGTGCTCAGGAATCCCATGCCCAGGGGACTTGTCCTCCCTGTTTTCTTTTCTTTCTGGCAGGTGGCCCTGGGGAATTTCTCTACACTTTACTCACCCTCCTCGCTCATGTCCTTGAGTGGTAGTTCTTTCCAGCAGAGAGGACGAGGATGGAGTATGGACAGCTTCTTTCAGATGTCCTTCTGCTTTCCTTGGCTTTGCTAACTCCTGGCCATCCCCCCAGTAACATCCTCACCTTTGTGCTGCGTGGAAGAGTAATGTTCTTGAATGCATCTTCTTAACTAGAGAGCCGTGAACAGTGCAGTTTATTATCATACTCACGACCTCCCCACATAACCAACTCAGGCTAATGAGTCATCCTCATGAACTTTCTAGAAAAGTAGGAGTTCACAGTTTCATAAAGTTACCTTTCTCTTTCTTTGAAATATTTCATTTATTTATTGGGGTGCGCAGATAGTGCGAGAGAGAATGGGCGCGCCAGGACCTCCAGCCACTGCAAATGAACTCTAGACGCAAGCACCACCTTGTGCATCTGGTTTAGTGGGTCCTGGGGAATCGAACCTGGGTCCTTAGGCTTTGCAGGCAAGCACCTTAACCACTAGGCAATCTCCCCAGGTCACCTTTCTCATTCTAAAAGTATACATGCCACTTTTGGAGTTGAAGACTATAAAATTGGAAATTAGAATAGTTGCGCAAAGTATAGCCATCAAACAGGTGCTTTTTCTTATATCTTCTACATTTTCTTATAGGTGTGGTCATATTCTAATCTACACGTTGTAGCCTGTTCATTCAGTTAACATTATAAGGTAACACTATTCTAAATTGCATGAATTTATTTGAGAGAGAAATATATACATACATACATACATATATATATATATATATATATAGAGAGAGAGAGAGAGAGAGAGAGAGACATATATATACAGAAGTGTATATATATATATGTATATATATATATATATAGAGAGAGAGAGAGAGAGACATATATATATATATATATATATATATATAGAGAGAGAGAGAGAGAGAGAGAGAGAGAGAGGAGAGAGAATGGGCATACCAGGGCCTCTAGCTACTGCAAGTGAACTTCAGGTGCCTGCACCACCTTGTGTGTCAGGCTTATGTGGGCACTGGGGAATTGAAACTGAGTCCTTAGGCTTCTTAGGGAAACCCCTTAACCACTAAGTCATCTCTCTACCCCTAATGTAACATTTTTTATGTTATTATAAGACCTACTCCAGCTTATAAAACATTTCATTAAAGTTTTATATAACAAAAATGCCAACACTATTAATTCTTCTAAGCCTTTGGAGGTTTCTAGATATTTCTTTTAAAACATCCATAGTTTCCTTTAGAAATCATTTCTAATTAAGCCTGCCTTTATGTGAACTATTACAAATAAAAACATGCATATTAAATACTAATTGTATTGTATAGAAAGTATATCTCAATAAAAAGTTTATTGAAAATACAATAAAAATGAATATAAATGCTTTCCCCTTAAAAGATGATATTTTTAATGACCTGATAGGATGGTAGAATCACCTGAAATACTAATTTGTATTTTATCTGTGTATCTGTGTTTTATCTGCCCTTAATCCTGAACAATAGCCCCAAGATTTTGTTGTTTTCCTTTCTTCAGACATCTATTCATGGCTAGGAAGAAGCTATACAAAGCAAATTCTTTCTCCATTTGAATAAAAATCTAAATTTAGGGCTGGGAAGATGGCTTAGAGGTTAAGGCACCTACAAAGCCTAAAGACCCAGGTTCCATTCCCCAGTACCCATGTAAGGCAGATCCACAAGGTGACCCATGCGTCTGGAGTTTTTTTTGCAGTGGCTAGAGGCTCTAGTGCACCCATCCTCTCTCTCTCTTTGAAATAAGTAAATAAAAATATTTTTTTTTTATAATCGAGGGGCTGGAGAGATGGCTTAGTGGTTAAGGCATTTGCCTGCAAAGCCAAAGGATCCAGCCTCAATTCCCCAGGACCCATGTAAGCCAGATGCACAAGGTGGCGCATGCATGTGGAATTCATTTGCCCCAGCTTGACACCCTGGGGCTCCCATTCTCTCTCTCTCTCTCCCTCTTTCCCTCTCTTATTCTCTCAAATAAATAAATAGATAAAAAAATTAAAAATGTAAATTTACCAAGAGTTTATGCAAGGCACCCCAGACAAGAACAGGAGGAAAGACTCCCCTGCAAAGGGAAAGGACGGCTGTTTGTAGCCTGGGTGGAAACCAGGGATGGTGGGGGAGGAGCACTCTGGGGTAAGCGGCTCTTGCGGGGTCTAAGGAGAGGTGAGTGAGTCCGGGGTGAGGGACAAGGAGCCTCCCAGCTTGCTCGCGTCTCTGCCTCCCAGAAGCCCCGAGGCAAAGGTGCCATAGGCTAACGGTAACGACTTCCGAGGAGCTCTGTGATTACAAGGTCATCTGGAACTTGTGCATGAGTGCACTCCAGGAGGAGGCATTTTGGTAATCAAAGACCGTGGCTGCCGCCAGCCCAAAGGGACACGGAGACGGACTCTGCTTTACAGGACAGAGAGAAATGCAACTGTTTTTCACTGACAGTGTTCATACCCACTGTAAGTACTGCAACCATAGAGAGTGAAATATTTTCTAAACCATGTCATATCTGACGTTACTCATCAATTAGTAACAGGCAACCCCTCTCCCATGACACCAGTGGAGTGCTGCTGTCCTATCTTAAATCTGGAAGAGATCTTGCCCAGTTAGCCCCCTCCCCCTTCCCTTCACTTTACAGATTAAAGAGTTGAACCTTCTGAAGCTAAAGTGAATTCTCCAGAGCCACAGACTTGAGCCTAGGATAGCATGAGGATATCCATCGTAGGCTGTGCTCCTCCACTGTGTTGGAGAGGGTTTTGCAGTGGCCACACTAAAGAGAAACTAGATGACGGGGTGCCCTGCCCTGCGGGGGAGCCTTGCAGCTCACTCCGTGTTTACACAAGAGAAGCTTGCTCGCCGTCACACGCGGACGTGGGATACAGCTGGCTTCACCTTGCTTGAGATGGAGGGCTTTCAAGTTTGCAGAGCTCTCCAGAACATTATTGCTGACCAAATTGCATATTTACCATGACACATTTCCCAATAAGTACATTATTATTATAAGGCATAAGAAAATAATGGCCTGGAGAGATGGATCAGCAGTTAAAGGTGCTTTCTTACAAAGCCTGATGGCCCAGGTTTGATTCCCTGGTACCCATAGAAAGCCAGACACACAAAGTGGCTCAGGTGTCTGGAGTTTGTTTGCAGCGGCAAGAGGCCCTGGAGTGCCTATTCTCTTGCCCCCTATTTCCTTCTCTTTCTCTTTCTACTTCTATCTCTTTCAAACAAAAACAATATTTTTCCAAGTTTATTATTTATTTATTTATTAGAAAGAGAGAGAAAGAGAAGCAGGGAATGGGTGCACCAGAACCTTCAGCTACTGCAAACCAAATCCAGACACATGCGCCTCCTTGTACATCTGGATTACGTGGGTTCTGGGGAATTGAACCTGGGTCCTTTGGCTTTGCAGGCAAGTGCCTTAACCACCAGGCCATCTCTCCAGCCCAACAAAACATTTTTAAAAGATTTAAAAAGAGTAAATCACATCCCTTCATGCATGTTTTCCGTTGCCTCTACGGCAAGAGTTTAAAGACACACTTTGACTTACATTCTTAGTTTCTATACCATGGCGTTGACGTAATTGAGAGGAACCAGCAGAAATAACAAGACCCAGAAGGTTAGAAATATTGTGAAACTACGGACAACACATTGTGCAAGGGGCAGTTTTATATAAAGATATGTACGCACACGAAGCAGGACAGTGAGTAGATGCCGTCTGTCGTGCACTGGTGGGAAATCGTCATGGAGTAGCGGGTGTGCTTCATCGAGACCCAGCCGGGTTCTTCTCTCCTCGTCACATTGTGCGTGCCGCGCACACACTCCTGACAGATTCGTATCACCACTTAAGCACTTTTCCCTCTCACTAATTTAGAAGCAATTGAAGCAATTTTAAATTCGCTCAGGGAAAACAAAACTCCCATTAGAAGAAAACATATTTACTTTGATTTATTCCTATCAATACATTTTAACTCAAAAGATACTTTTCTGATTGTTTTTATTCAATAATTGTGAGTATACAGCACTTTTTTTTTTTTTTTTTTTTTTTTGCTGAAGGACTCATAGGTAATTTTTATCTGGCAACCTCACCAAACTTCATAGCTAAGGCTTTTGAGTTAGATTTATGAAAGGGTTGTTTTTTTGCATTATAATATAACTATGTTATTAGTATTCTCTAATAAGGATTATTTTGTGAAATTACCAGATCACCAACGCTGAAGTTAAAGGTTAGAACCAGAGCCGTTGTAGACAGATTAGCCAACCAGGTGCCAAGTCCTCATAGGATCAAATGGCCTTTGAGGAATTTTTTTTTTTTTTCCAGAGACAGAGCAAGAGAGACAGAGAAAGGAGAGAAATGGCACACCAGGGTCTCAGTCGCTTCAATCAAACTCCAGATGCTTGCACCACCTAGTGGGTATGTGCAACCTTGTGCTTGCCTCACCTTTGTGTGTCTGACTTACGTGGGATCTGGAGAGTCAAACATGAGTCCTTAAGCTTCACAGGCAAGTGCCTTATCCACTAAGCCATCTCTCCAGCCCTTGGAGGAACTTTTTGAACTGACTATGGTACCCTGAATACTGTGATGAGTAACTTGAATATGTCAGTATACCCAGATTTGGTCCAATCAAGGGAGTAATTCATGTGTGTTAAGTTCTCATCCATACATGCAAGGAGCAGAATCATTCTTTTTTATTGTTCTATTTACTTATTTATTTATTTATTTATTTATTTATTTATTTATTTAATACAGAGGGAGAGAGAGAGAGACAGAGAATGGGCACACCAGGGCCACTAGCCACTTCAAATGAACCCCAGATGCATAAGCCACAATGTGTATGTGGCTAACGTGGGACCTGGAGAGTTGAACCTGGGTCCTTAGGCTTCACAGGCAAGTGTTTTAACCACTAAGCCATCTCTCCAGCCCTCAGAATCATTCTTTATGGTGGGAAGAACCTGGTTATGACGTGAGCAGAACTGTTCTGAACTGGGCTCATTCCTGTGAGGTCAAGACACTGAATTCCTCAGGCGCTCTGTATTTACGTCTATAGAACATAACTGTCACGAGGGCAGGCAGGGCACATGGAAACGGGGACAAAGCCCTGGGCTTGGCACATGCCGCTCTACTGAGCATGGCGATGGTGATAGCAGCAAAGAAGGGTGGGAAAGAGGGGCAGGAGGAGGAGGTTGGTGCAAGCAGAGGGATTAGAGGATGCGTGCTGGCATCAATGCACTTTCTTCCTCAGATCAAAGCCAGTTAAGTCAGAGATGTTGAATGGTTAGCAGCGAATCAGAGAAGGTTGAATTAAGTATAATACACTATCAGTTTAGGCCTTCAATCCATGAGGATCTGGCAGGCCTATCTTTACTCCAGAGGTATACTTACTTAGCAGATAAAATTTCAATGCTAACACGTAAGACAGTGCCTGGAAAACTCCCTTAATAAGTAGATAAAGAATGAAAGTCAGTCATGGTGGCACACGCCTTTAATCCCAGCACTCAGGAGGCAGAGGTAAGAGGATCGCCGTGAGTTCGTGGCCAGCCTGAGACTACACAGTGAATTCCAGGTCAGCCTGGGGTAGAGTGAGTCTCTACCTTGAAAAACCAAAAAAAGGCCAGGTGTGGTAGTGCACACCTTTAATCCCAGCACTCAGGAGGCAGAGGTAGGAGGATCACCACGAGTTTAAGGCCAGCCTGAGACTACATAGTGAATTCCAGGTCAGCCTGGGCTACAGTGAGACCCTACTTTGAAAAAAAAAAAAAAGAATAAATAGATGAGTATACCAACCCATAGATAGTATTGGTGATAGTGATAATTCATTGATTTTTCAGTTCACTTATTTCTAGACTGAGAAGATATATTGGTCCTTCCCATTTCTCTCCAGTCTCTATGCTATGAAAGTGTGAAATTTCTTCAGTAAGCAAGAGATTCATAAATCTATACAACAATCATGCTCAGATGTTGTCTAACTAAACTCACAATAGTCTAATTTCCAAATCCTTTGTTGTTTTGTAACTTAGGGAAGAGATGGAATGATTGCCTCTGAAAGTTATGTCATCTTTTTTCCCTGAGCCACAACTAGGTTACCTCTCACATGACTAACTCAGGTGAGCCACATCGCTGGATTCTAGCTAAAGAAATGCGTGTACAAGTGATAGACTCTTTTTCCACAAGGGCCTCTTATTTTCAGTTTAACTCTCTAATTTCCATCTGAATGACTGTAGAGAATTCAGTGGTCCCAAGAGATAGTGGATCCAATGAAAGAAAACAAGCCTTGGTCACTAAGTAATCACACAGAACAGAATCTGCCTCCCTTCTCGTCCTCACACACACACAGTTCATCTATTTCTAGTTACTCTACACGTATAGGAATGAGATATATGTGAAAAACCTATCTTTATTATGACATTGAAATTTAGGAAGTTATCAACCTATACTAATTTAATGCTATATACAATTCTCTCTACATTTAAAAATATTTTTACTTATTCTGAGAAAGAGAGAGAGAGAATGGGCATGCCAAGGCCTCCTGCCAGTGCAAATGAACTCAAGACGCATGTGCCACTTTGTGCATCTGGCTTTACATGGTTACTGGGGACTTGAACCTGGGCCATCAGGCTTTGCAAGAAAAGTACCTTTAAAAGCTGAGCCATCTTTCCAGCCCCAATTCTCTCTGCTTCTATTGTGTGTGCGCATGTGTGCATTGCTCAAGAACTTGGAGTAGCTTGGCTGGAAGGATGGCTTAGCAGTTAAGGTGCTTGCCTGCAAAGCCAAAGGACCCAGGTTCGATTCCCCAGGACCCACGTTAGCCAGATGTAACAAGTTGGCACATGTGTCTGGAGTTCATTTACAGCAACTGAAGACCCTGGCGTACCCACTCCCTGCCCCCCATTTCTCTCTGTCAAATAAATTAAATTAAATTAAAATTAAAAAAGAAGAACTTGGAATAGTTTTTCCATGTTTACATGGTTGTCTAAGAACTTAAATCGTTCGTGTAATGGCAAATAAATAAGCAATAAATTCCTCCTCTAAACTTCTAATTCTCCCCATCTCTATTAACTATGCCTTATTTATTAGGTGCTTGGTTTCCTCACCCAAGTCACTGAAAGAACTTCCTAGACTTCTTCCTTACCCTCACTTTCATTCCTCCAATTGATTGGCTTGGCTCTGCTGAGTGATTTCTGACATGAAGATCTGAATTTGTCTTTCTCTTACACCAAATTCAGTGACTCCACCTCACCTTAAAGTTAATAACAAAAACATTACCATACTTTTAATACCTTTCCATTAATATGGCTCCATGTTCCCCAAGTATGTATGTACAATCATTTAGGTTCCAAGGTCCTATGGAAAAGAGTTCTGGAAACCTTAAAAAGCCGATGTATTACTTATAGATTGAAGAAATAATATAAATTGACTATATTTACATCACTACCAAATGAGCTAATGTATTTAAGACATAGAGTATTGTGGGTTATTGTAATTATTACCATTTTCCAAATATATGTTTATATTCCTATGATTACTAAGTTTTACTCAAATGTAACTATGTCTAACATATTTTCCAAGTACAGAATACTAAACATAACTATGGTCTTGTGCATCAATTGCTCAACATTGTGACATTAAATACAATTCACACAGGATTATTTATGAACTACGGCTCTACCCGTTCCAAACTACTTGTAATACCTAGTATGGATAGTGACCTTGGCTCTGTACTGGTGGCCGACTCTGCTTCAGACTACTCAGCCTGCACTCTGCCTTCTGTCTATGGTACCTCCTGTGCTGGAGAAAAGACTAGAAGGTTCCAGGCTTTCATTTCCATTTCCTTCACAACATGAGAGCAAGAGTTCTGGGTATATAACACAAATATTTTTCTCTAAGACTTAGGGATTGAAAGTAGGGCAGGGGTTATTTCTTCGATTCCTTGGATATTTTTCTAGGCAAGCAATTGCATAGACAACGTTTTCTACAGCAGAGTCGCTGTGTCCATTTTCTGGCTCCGTGAGTGTTGAAAGGCAGCTAGCTGTCTTGGGGTGCCTTCCTGACCCCTCGTCAGAGGCCAGCAAAGTGACCGTGGGGGGTAATGCTAGTGTGGGAGTCCTTCCTGCTAGGCCAGGCTATATACGTTATTCTTTTGGCCTTACTTTGATTTTGTCCCAGTTACCTATCACTGTCACTTAACTCCTTTTCATCTCAAGATGACCACATTGCTTTGTTACCTTCACGGAACCTTGACTGATCCAAACGTTGGGAAATAACTGATTGATACAGGCTTGGATAAACATTGTTGTAACACGGGACACAGGTCTTCTACTCCTTGCCAACCCGTCTTGCTCTTCTTGTCCCCAACTCAAGTGTGTTCTTTGTTAGGACGCCTTTACCACCTCCTCCAAGGGCTTTTACTCTCTGTTTCCTTTCTGCACGTGGGTCTGTGGTAGCACTTCTTAGTACTGCTCAGTCATGGCCAAGTATTTGTCTACAGAAATAAAGTTACATTTTATTAGTAACTTGTTTCTAGGTACTGTATCATAAAGACTTAATGGAGTTAATGGGTAGATAGAAAAAAATGAGAATAACAATTAGAAATGAATAATCAACCAACCTATAAAGGAAGAAATGCAGGAACATGAGAGGGTGCATAGTTTTCTTACCCAACATACCCAAGTATATATCAAATAGGCAGCCTTGAGTTTAGGTATTTTTTTTTCTTAAATCCACTAATAAGGAGATTTAGTTTAGACCGGGGATTAGCTTTTTTTTTTTTTTTTTTTTTTTTTTTGTCTGGATAGGAACATATAGTAAATAGTTTAGGATTTAGAGCCATATACTTTCTATCACAATTACACAACTTGCCCATTTTCTTGAGAAAGCAACCACACAGATATGGGCAGGTAACTGATAACAAATGTAGCTGACCAGGTTTCAATAAGCTTTTATTTATAAACACTGAGATGCAAATTTCATATAGTTTTCATGTCACAAAATATTTTTATGATTTTTAAGCATTAAAAATGTAAAAACCATATTAAGTCACATAGTATGGAAGGAAGAAGAAAAGAGAAGAGAAAGAAGATGTGTCCTTTATATAGGCAGTAGTTTACAACCCCTGGTTTAGAAGATTAGAGAACAGTCTGGGTTTGTGGTAGGAAGTAACTTTGATTAATTTTTTTTCTTTTATTTTTGGAGGTACTGGGAATTGAACCAAAGGCCTCCCACATGCAAAAGAAGCATTCATTATATCCCAGGAATTTATTAAATGGACCTTATTTGAATTTCAATTTTTCCCATATAAAATGAAGCTTATAACATAGCATATTGCACGTAAAATTAACTGATATCAATAGTAATGATTAAGGGCTTTGAGACCTTGAGGACAGGCCTAGGTCACTTGTAACTCTTGTTTGTTTGTTTGTTTGTTTGTTTGTTTGTTTGTTTTTTTCAAGGTAGGGTCTCACACTCTAGCTCAGACTGACCTGGAATTCACTATGTCGTCTCAGGGTGGCCTTGAACTCACCTGGAATTCACTATGTCGTCTTAGGATGACCTCAAATTCACAGTGATCCTCCTGCCTCTGCCTCCCCAGTGCTGGGATTAAAGGTGTGCGCCACCACACCCGGCTTTCTTTTCTTTTCTTTTGAGGAAGGTTCTCATTCTAGTCCAGGCTGACTTGGAGTTCACTCTGTAATCCCAGGCTGGCCTCAAACTCATGGTGATCTTCCTTCCTTTACTGCTCAAGTGCTGGGATTACAAGTGTGTTCCACTATATCTGGCTCACTTGTAATTCTTCATAATTTCATAAATACTGGGGTAGATTAAGTATTTAGTAACTAATATCTGACAGTAAGGAATTGAAGTTCTTCATACATGGCACAATTGCTGGGGAGCAATATGTGGTAGGAATACATTCTCTCCTTCATCTACAACATGAAAGGTAGAAATAAGATATGGACAATTACTACTCTATTTTTGTTCCTATCTAAAAATGGAAAAATCACCTTAATTACAGTTTTCAATAAAACATATTAAGAAATTACAGTCCTATATATTACACCTGCTTTATTTTCTAGAAGGAAAAACTTCTTGGTGACTTTCAAAGACTCGTGGAATGGGAGAGGCAGAAGGCACACTTCTTACCACCCCCATTACATGATTGAGAAAATCGTGAAGTTGTGGGCACAGAACTGTCAATTGACCATTAGGGATGGGACTAGGACAAACCCTCTCTCTGAACCCCACTACAGTGTTCTTCTACTTTGTTAAAATTTAAAAGCAATCACACAACATGTTTTAATAAAAATATAATAAAATAGTATAAATCACCAGAGCTGGAGAGATGTCTCAGAGATTAAGGCACTTACCTGCAGAGTAATGACTTGGGTTCGATTCCTCAGTACTGACATAAAGCCAGACACACAAGGTGGTGCATGTATCTGGAGTTCATTTTCAGTGGCTAGAGTTCCATTCTCTGTCTGTGTGTCTCTCTCTCTCTTCTCTCTACTTGCAAATAAATAAATAATAATAAATATTTTTTAAAAATTATGTCACAGATATTGCACAAGTATTGCATACTTTCCAGTGAGTTGCAAAACATTTTAACTTTATGATATGTAAATCTTACAATTTTATGCCATGTCAGTTCCATGTTACAAAACACGTAGGTGATCTAATGTTACTGGTAACATCATCCATCACCCAAAGCTTGAGATGTGAAATTAAGATGAGTGAGGGGTGAAGAATCCATGACCTGAAAGACTAGAGGTCAGAGAGAGAGAGCAAGCAGAAAATAGTGATTGCCACCTCATGTATACACACCACCAAGCCCTTCTGCCAATGTTCTGTTGCATTTGAAAAATTAAGGAATGAATTCCCACTTATCTTAGACATTGCAGCCTCACTTTTACCTAAGGTATTTTCCATGCTTCTGTGTTTAAGCATCTCAAGAATTCCTATCCTGGACCATCCCACTTAAAATTACAATGCCTCAAGCCTCACCCCATTATGGTCCATGTGTCTGTCAATACCATGTGTCATTCTATGAGATCAATTTATATGTACTTGTTTATCATCTATTGTATTATGGTGGTAAGGATTTTTGTCTGTTTTGCCTCCTGATTTAAGAAGGTAGACTAGCGCCTTATAGGAGACCCTAAAGAAATATCTGTGGCATTAATGATTTGAGAAGCCAAGGAATAGGTCATTAGGAACATCTTGATACATTACATGGTTAAATATTAAGGAAATGTACAAGATTAAAAAAAATTGTGACAACAGAATCATGACCCAGAACATGTTCGATGCTATCACATGCTGGGACCGCACTAAAGGCTTTCTATCTGTTGCCTGATTTCTCTCACTACAACTACTATTTTCATGCTACAGTTGACGAAACTGAGGCTAGATAGCTTGGCAGGTCCAGTCAACTGCTGAGTAGTGGAGCAAGAACTTAACTCCCAGAGCTTTTCGACTCCACACCCCACATGTTACCATCAGCGCTCCAGATCAGAAGTCGCCTCTGTGTTCTGGAGCGCAGACAAAAGCCAGCTTAGGCTGAGGGCCTTTGTAGTAAAGCTGCCAATGGGCCAAGTATCTGTTACGGGACTCCTGTAGATTCATGCTGAAGAGATTTTATAGTCTTCACATCTGCCACATTTTTATGTTACTTTCTCTGGGGATGTGGACCAGCACTTAAGGAGGCTTGTTTGCAAAGCCTGCCAACCAGGGTTCAGTTCCCCAGCCTATATGTACAACCTCTGTGCATGTAAATTGAATTAAAAGATTTACTTCTCTCTCACTCTCTCTCTCAAAAATAAAACAATAATAAAAATTTTATTTTTGAAAATGGCTGGAGAGATGGCTTAGCAGCTAAGGTGTTACCTGCAAAGCCTAAGAATGCATTTTCAAATCTCCAGGTCCCCTGTAGCCAGAGGCAGGGATGCAAGCACACAATGCCGCACATACGCACAAGGGGGCGCACACATCTGGAGTTCATTCACAGCAGCTGAAAGGTCCTGGTGCACCCATTTCTCTCTCTCTCTCTGACTCTCTCTCAAAGATTAAATAAAATAATAATAATAAAAATATTTAGAAGTTTTTTTAAAAGTTCAGCCAGGCATGGTGGCAAATGCCATTAATCCCAGCACTAGAGAATGTGAGGTCTGAGGATCTCTGTAACTTCAAGACCAGCCTGGGGCTACAGAGTAAGTTCCAGAACCACCTGGGCTACAGTGAGACCCTGACTTGAAAAAGAAAAAATTTGCTTTCATTAAGAATAGCAGTATCTCTTAAAATAATTTTTAATTATCGTTTTTATTGATTTGTAAGTAGAAGAGCGAGAGTCAGAGCTAGTGTGAGTGAGAGAGAGAGAGAAAAAGAGAATGGGTGCACCAGGTCCTATTGATGCTGAAAACAAACTCCAGACACATGTACCTCACTGTGCATCTGGCTTTACATGGATATTAGAGAATCAAACCTAGGCCACCAGGCTTTTCAAGCAAGTGCCTTTAACCACTGAGCAATCTTTCCAGACCTCTTAAAGTAATTTTTAATTAAAAGGAAGTTAACAGCCAGGCATGGTGGTCCATGCCTATAATATTAGTAATGGGGAGGCTGAGGTAGGAGGATTACTGTGAGTCTGAGGCCAGCCTGGATTCTAGAGGGAGACACTGTATAAAAAAAATGGGGGTGACTGGAGAGATGGCATGGTGGTAAAGCACTTGCCTGCGAAGCCTAAGGACCCCAGTTCAAGGCTAGATTCCCCAGAACCCAAGTAAGCCAGATGCACAAGGTACTGCATGCATTTGGAATTAATTTACAGTGGCTGGAGGCCCAGATGCACCCATTCTCTCTCCCTCTTCCTCTTTCTCTCTCTGTCACTTTCAAATAAAAATAAACAAAAAAACTAAACCCAAACAAACAAAACAATGGAAATTCATCATTGTTTCATACACCAATTAGTCCCCAAGTCATAGACTTTTACATATCTATCTTTGAGATCTTGTTTAGGCACTAGTAAATGATTTAGTAAGCTAAATACTTGCAGACTTGACATATTGAGGTAGCAAGTACCAAATCTACCTTCCCAGCTTACCTGTCTCATTACCTGTCACAAGCAATTTAGAGATTTCTTCCTTGAATAAAGTTATAAGTATTTTTCCCTTAACCTTCTAGCTCTTTTCCACATATATTTTTTCTTTTCTTACTTATTTATTTGCAAAGACAGAGAGAGACAAAGAGAGTGAGAGAGAGAAAGAGAAAGAAAATGGATGCCCCAGCATGAGCCACATTGTGTATCTGACTTTACGTGGGTACTGGGGAATTGAACTCAGGCCCTCAAGCTTTGCAAGCAAGTGCCTTAACCACTGAGCAACCCCTCCAGCTACACATACATTTATTCTTTACTTACAAATTGGAACATGAAAATATGTCTTGCCACCTTCTGGCTAATAAATTTCTAGAATTAGATACTGATCTAAGATCAAAATGGATATAAAGCAGTGGTCAGGACAGAGAGGGCCAGGGATATTTGGCTTGGGGGTGTCATGGGAACATATGCTAGGGACTTCTGAGACGTTAGGGAAGGGAAGACCAGTTTGGATGAGTTCAATGGTAAAGAAGTTTACATAAAGCAGAGCCTCTCAATGGATCCTGATCATGTGGCTCTTGTTCCATCTCCACCCATATTTTCTAATAACAGGAACAAGGTAATGGTTTAGATGTTATCACAGTAAGTATGGAAAGACTTCACTTGGAAGACTTACATGAGAAAATAAATCATTATCAATCAAGTGACTTGGAAATTGTTAAGTTATAAATAGCAAAAAAAAAAAAAAAAAACTTAAAAAATCATGTCCTGTCAAAGCATCGGGATGTGTCAAGCAACAGTTTACACAAGCTCTCCCTGAAAACACATAATGCAAGTTCTCATTGAAATAATAAGCCCCGCCTGCCAGCGAGCTTTGGGAGTACAGGTCATCGGTGGAACAACTTTATTCTTAAGCTTAGGCTTAGGTTCATAAACATCTGGGGGACTGGGTATTTATTTAAAATTCAGAGATTCCTTCATACATTGGGGCCAGAAATTTGAATTTTTAAATTTATTTATTTATTTATTTATTTATTTATTTATATGTGTGAGAGGGAGGCAGACAAAGAGAGAGAATGGGTGCACCAGGGCTTCCAGCCACGCCAAATGAATTCCACATGCATGCACTACTTTGTGCATCTGGCTTACATGGGAATCAAACCTGGGACCTTAGGCTATGCAGGCAAGTACCTTTACCACTAAGCCATCTCTCCAGATCAGGAATTTGAACTTGTAAAAAGTTACCTGGGTTATTTTGATAACTCATTGTTTGAATAAACACAATCATGAGAACGTAGAGCCCTCAGGATGTAACGTTGGAGCTAAAATTGAGTTCATGATCTACTGCAGACACATACTGGGAAAGCTAAGCCAGAGGTACTTAAATAGGTGTTCTCCAGTGTTATCTAAATAATTAAGATCACCACTATCTTTTGTAAAGAAAACAGAAGAAAATATTTTGTGTGTTGCATCTATTATAGTCACTATGTCAACATGTTGCATTTTAGCAATCTTTAAGGTGTGATCTTTCTTCCAAATCTCTCAAGCATTTTAATTACCTTACTCAGAAGAAACAATTGTTATTTCTCATCTTAAAAACCATGTACTGGAAATAAAACATCACTCTATAACTAGCCACATATAAGAGCTGTTACTTATTGTGAAGAATGTTTTTTATTTGTGGGGGAAGGTTGAAGTAGGGGCTTGCTCTGACCCAGGCTGACTGGAATTCACTATGGAGTCTCAGGGTGGCCTTGAACTCACAGCAATCCTCCTACCTCTGCCTCTAGAGTGCTGGGATTAAAGGTGTGTGCCACCACACCCAGCAGAAATGTGGTTTTTTAAAAATATTTTGTTTATTTATTTATTTGTGAGAGAGAGAGAGAGAGAGAGAGAGAGAGAGAGCGAGCGAGAGTGAGAGAGAGTGCCAGGGCTTCTAGTCACTGGAAGTGAACTCCAGGTACATGCAGCACTTTGTGCATGCATCTGGCTTATGTGGGTACTGGGAATCGAATCTGGGTCCTTAGGCTTCTCAGGCAAGCACCTTAACCAGTAAACCATCTCTTCAGCCCAGGAATGGTGTTTATATGCATGATTTTGTTTAATTCTCACAATAAGCCTTAGAATTGTTCATTATCACCCCATTTGATAGTTTCGGAAATCGAGGCCCCGGGGTGGGTAGGCTTGAGGAGCATGCTCCAGTTCAGATAACTAGGAAATGGCAGAGTCGGCACTAGGCCTTTCTGACTCCAGGGTCACCACATCCTGAGCTTTCTAAGCAGTGCTGCCTCCGTGGAAATCCCGTGTCCACATGGGCCCCGTGAACACGCCCAGATCACCCGAATATCCATACAAAGCGCAGAGCTTACTGAGGACAGCCGACAGCAGCGGGTCTATTCCACAAGCAAAGACATCGAGTCAAAATGTAATTACGCTTCTCTGAAGGATAACTAAAAACTAAAATCTGCATCAATATCCAGTATTTGTCATTCTTGTCAGACTTGCTACGGTTCAATACAGAAATCGTCATTCTTGTTGCCAGTGAATTAACTTTTTCTGTTCTTTGTAGCTGCCACCCAAAACCTCCGGTGTGGAATATTCCTCCACATACCTTCTTATAACCACTAATACTTACATGTTTTTTTTCCTTGCTGAAACCCCTAATATATTTAGCCTCCTACTGAAATATCTGAGGCAAGTAGAAAATAATCTGTCACTATCATTCACCTCTACACACAAACCCATGATTTCTAACCGAATAATATATTGTGACCACACAAATCATAAAAAGGACATGTCCCAAAATTGTATTTTATTTTTTTAATAATATAAAGCCAACTTAAGGATCTAAAATTCCCACAATACAGACTCTTACCTTAGCTAAGGAAATACTGTCTTCATTTTTACAAACATTTATTTATTTATTTACTTTATTTATTTGAGAGAGAAAGAGGAAAAGAAAAAGCTAGAGAGAGAGAGAATGGGTGCGCCAGGGCCTTTAGCCACTGCAAATGAACTCCAGACGCAAGCTCCACCTTGTGCATATGGCTTACGTGGGTCCTGGAGAATAGAACCTGGGTCCTTTGGCTTCACGGGCAAGTGCCTTAACCACTAAGCCATCTCCCCAGCCTGCTCTTCTTTTCTAAACTAAGCCTCCAGCACACATTGACCCTGCAGTTTGCTCCCCCACTTTTATATTCCTCCAGCATTGCCAGTTGCCTTGCTCTGCCTGCAATTCTGGTTCCAAGGAACATTTTGTGTTATGTCGTATACTGCAGCTGGCTCTGCTGCTGGAGCGCACCGTCTAGCACGGGGACCACATCTGCTTGGCGTGTCTGGTAATAACTACCACAGCTGGCGCAGGGAAGGTACTTAATAAATGTTGAATTAGCGAATGAGTGGCCGCCCACCTCAGTGGCTCCTGGAGCTTGGTTCTTTCTTCCATTCTCACCTAGGAAAGAGTTTGAGTTTTAAGAGTTGTTAGAATCGTTGGTGCTCAGGATTGAAAAGCCATTGATCTCTCTTGTTTGTGTTTTTCAGATGCTCACCGAGATCTGGGAGCAGCTCTTCTCCGTCCTTCACTTTGAGAACCAGCAGCTTCTAAGCTGTGTCGGCCAGAAGAGCACACACAGCTCTGTAATTGGGAAGGGAACAGATGAGATGGTGGTGGGTCAAAAAAGAAATGGAAGACTTTCTGCCATCTGCTTTTCTCCTCTGAGCAGAAAAAGTTACATGGGAGAGGAGAAAGAATGTGACCCTACTCAGACATCAAGGTTTAGAGGGAAGTGTACACACCTGAGAATGGCCAATGGAGGTCTTAGCCACTGACTTGATCCTGGCCAGAGCACGGGGCATTTGCAGGGCCCAAGGACCCTTGCACTCGCCACGCGGACAAAGCCTTAGGAGGCGTCTCCCTTCTCCCTTCTCCGTTAGTTATCTACTAAGGGAAAGACCTCTGTTGTATCGCATCTTCTCCATCCTCGTAGGGACACATTCCTCTTTCCCTCCTTCTGCCTTCCTTTCCTCCTTATTCCCACTATTGTGAAAGGCAAAATTATTCATTCCATTTTTTCTTCAGTAGCCCTGGCCATAGTCAGCACTTTGGCAAACTCATAACAGTTCAGCTAATGTTTGCAAAAAGAACTGTAGCAAGTAAAAAGTAAAAAAAGTTTTTTTTTTCTTTTTTTTTTTTTTGTAAGCCTCAATGAGTCTCTGGCCTTTGTTCCTCACAGGACTACAGTTACAGATGTGCATGGTCATGACCAGATGTTTAAGTGGGTGCTGGGGGACTAGAACTCCTGTGGTCTTAGGCCTTTTCCCATTGGCACAGGAAGCACACTTTACAACTCTCTCTCTGAAGGCATCTCTTAAGTCCCCATAGTTTTTCTTTTTCTTTTTCTTTTTTTCTTTTTTAATTTGGTTTTTCAACATAGGGTCTCACTGTAGCCCAGGCTGACCTGGAATTCACCATGTAGTGTCTGGCTGGCCTCGAACTCACAGCCATCCTTCTACCTCTGTCTTCCAAATGCTAAGATTAAAGGTGTGCGCCCCCATGCCCAGCCTACAGTTTTGTTGAAGAAAGAGTGTTTCATGACAGAAAAGGGATACATGTCTTTCTGAACAGCTAAATACTTTAAGATTAGAGTCAATTTTTTCCATTGTAAACATCTCAGGAGTGGTATTTAGTGTCTTCTTTTTGCACGATAACGTTCTCGTTTGGGAAACAGGGTCTTTCATTGAACCTAGGGATCACTGATTCTTCTAGACTATCTAGCAGACTAGCTGGAAATCCTGTGTTTGTCCCTTTAGTTCTGGAGTCACAGGTCTGCTTTGCTCGCACCAGCTTCTATGTGAGTGTCAGGGACCGAACTCAGCCCCTCGTGCCTCCACAGTAAGCGATTTACCTGCTAAGCCATCTCCCCAGCACATATTCTTGGATTTTTTTTTAAAGCTGACTTCAAAAAAAATAACTTTTTTATTAAATTTAGAAAAAAAAAAACTTTTTTATTGCTGGGCATGGTGGCTAATCCTAGCACTCGGGAGGCTGAGGTCGGAGGATCACTGTGAGTTCGAAGCCAGCCTGAGACTACATAGTGAATTCCAGGTCAGCTTGGACTAGAGTGAGATCCTACTTTGAAAAAAAAAACAAAAAACAACTTTTTATTGACAATTTCCATAAATATTCACATATACCATGAACATAATCAACTCCCACCACTCTTCTTCTCCCTCTCGAATCTCCCCTCCACAGAATTCCTTCTTTCCAACTAGTCTCCTATTTTGATGCCATCATTTTTCCCCTCCCATTATACAGGTCATATGTAGGTAGTGTTAGCTACCATGAAGTCATGATTATAAAGGCTACTTTGTGTCTGGAATAACTTTTCTTATATATTTGTCATCATTTATGGAAGGAGGGAATCTAGGGTTGAATACAAAGCTCTCTATTTGTCAACCCCTGCCTTCAGTCTTAGCTCCTTTACCCCAGAGCATCATGTTTGTCGTTCACTTCTGGATGGATCAGCTCCTGCCTGCCCCATCTACTACTGGCCACTCTTTTCTTGTTTTACAACTGCACCTCAGACTACACCCCTGGCCTGTCATCTTCCAGCTCTGGTTATCTTCCTTCATCTGGGAGCTTGTGGCTTTCTGCTGGCTGCTCTTTGCTATTATCTTACTGGTGGAATGATCTTAATAGGTCTTCCATTTTCAAAATTTTGAGTAGTTTGCTATGGAATGTAATAGAAAGAAATAATATTAAAAAATTGAGATCACCTATGAGTTCAGACTTCCTGTCTCCATTGATTAGTATATGAGAGCCTTCAAAAAACACAACACATATTAGGGCTGGAGAGATAGCTTAGTGGTTAAGGCACTTGCCAGCAAAGCCAAAAGACCTAAGTTAGATTCCCTAGTACCCGTATAAAGCCAGATGCACAAGTTAACGCATGTGTGTGGAGTTCACTTGCAGTGGCTAGAGGCCCTGGCATGCCCATTCTCTCTCCATCTTTCCCCTCCTTTTTTCCTCTTTCAAATAAATAAATTTAAAAATATCTTTTCAAAAACACATTTTAAAATTGAACTGCGGAGTACCAATGGATATCCTTGCCAGAACCAATCAAGGAATATAACAAACTAATAAACCAATGTATAGAGAAGTAATTATGGAGCTGGGGAGATGGCACAAAGCTGAAGACCCACAGTGGATTCCCCAGGACCCATGTAAGGTGGCGCATACATCTGAAGTTTGTAGTAGTTGAAGGCCCTGGCAAGCCCCCCCATACATACATACATATAGATATATACATATATATATATATATATACCTTTTCCCTCTCTCTCAAATATATAAAATATTAAAAATAAAATTAGAAAAGAAATAGTTTATTTCTGAGTAGTTGCAGGTATAAGATCATGTCACAAACATTCTGAGCAATTCTATTTTGGGGGGTTGGGGGAGACTGTGTAAATTATAAAGTGCCAAATGACATGCGCAGCCTGGCTCAGGGTCTAGCGAATGATGTGAGATAGAATTCCCCTTACACTCTCCTATGTCCACCTCACTTTCCAGGACTGTTAGGCCCCTGTGCCAGGCTGTGACCCTTTGCCCTCCACCTGGTGACCCTCAGGCACTGTACTTTTGTTTTCATGCTTGGTTATCTTTAATGTCCTTGAGCTCTGTGGGAGACTCAATTGTGGTACAATTAGATCTTTTCTTTTCTTTTTTTTCCTTAAGCTTATCTGAGTGGTCTGAGAGGCTTTATGGCCCTTGAAAATAAATGAAATCTGACTAGATAGGCAAGTGAAGGAAAGATCACAGCATATTCTGGGAAGGCAAACTAATCAGGAACATGGCATAGCTAAGGCTAACTCAAACTTATCTCTCTCTTTTTTTGTAAAAAGGTTAATAGGCTGGTCTATCAATTTCACTGTGGTCAGTGGAAATGTCGTCTCTTTCTCGCTTGCTTCCCCTGCTCAATATCTACTTGCCTTCTTTGAGTAGCATTCGACTATATTGGGAACCAGAAAACTTCCTGTGAACGCAATGTTTCTTTCTATTGTTTTCTTCAAATTTATTTCTTTTTTATTTTGATATGCAGAAATAATAATGTAGCATTTATGCAAGTTATGAAATGGTCAAAATTTAGAATATTATCAATACAATACATCTATCGATGTATTTTTGCCCTAATTCATTCCACTGCCTCAATCTTGGTATGAGGCACAAATAATATGCCCTCTCCTACCTTGCCCACCAGAAAAACACAAAACACTGATGACTATTAGATTTTCTCATTTTTCTCTCTTTAGTGGCCTGAAGAGTGGTGGAAAAGATTTGGGCCAAGTTCATGATAATAAAGATATCCTAATGAAAATTTGTCTTAAGATTTGGAGGGGGCAGTGTCCCTGGGCTATATGAGTTGGTTCATCAGGTTTTCTTTATTTTTAAAAGCTGTCCCACACCCTCACATAAATTTCTGTTTTCATTTCATTTAGCAAGAATTGCTAAACATTCATTGCCACAGAGCTCCTCTCTGATAACATTAGTAAGTGATGATAACATTAGTAAGTGAAAATAACTTAAAATTTTATAAATTTTTATAAGGCAATAGTAGGTATTTTTATGAACGGGCTGTGAAAACATAGATAGGATGGTCACAAAATTAAAATTATTGGCCAGTGCTAGGGAGAATGAGAGGAGGGTTGGCTCAGGAAAAAGGTCCCAATTAAATCTGCAAGGTTTTATTTCTTTAAAATATTGGCACTACAAATACATGTTAAATTCCAACAAGATATGAGGTGATTTCTATACTTAATTGTTCACTATAAATTCCTTCTGGCTTAAATAACAACAACAACAACAAAAATTGCACTGAGGAGAACTCTCAGAGAAAGTGGGTCTGTGGAAGAAGGAATATAATAACTTTGTAAATAGAGAAGTAAATAAACAAACAAACAAACAAAACTGAGGTGGCTCTATGACAGGCTTGATAATTGTGGCCGTGCTGACTAATGAGTCAGTGTTAGCCTGTTGGTAGCCCTGTGCTTTGTATTTTACTTTGACAAGTGCATTAAAAAAATTACTTAGGGGCTGGAGAGATGCCCTAGCAGTTCAGGCAATTGCCTGTGATACATAAGGACCCAGGTTCAATTTCCCAGTACTCATGTAAGCCAGATGCACAAGATGGCACATGAATCTGGAGTTCATTTGCAGTGGCTAGAGGCCATGGTACACCCATTCTCTCTCTCACTATCTCTCTCCATCTCAAATAAGTAAATAAATGTTTTTTAAAAATATTTATAAAAAATATTTAGGAAAATGGACAGAACGAATAAAATCAGTGGATGAATCAAAGATGGTGAGATAGATAGTTTATGTGTTGAATGAACTAATGGGCCTACAAAATGATGCTGCAAAAAGAAATTCTGGGTGGAATCTCATTAGAAAAAAAAAAGTAAGCCATCGAGCTGGGCAGGGTGGAGCACACCTTTAATCCCAGAACTCAGGAGGCAGAGGTAGGATAATCACCGTGAGTTCGAGGCCACCCTGAGACTACATAGTGAATTCCAGATCAACCTGTGCTAGAGTGAAACCCTACCTCGAAAAAATGCAAGCCATCATTTATTGTGTACTTATTATATGACAAGTGCCATTTTAAGTGTATTACATACGTTATTTAATTCTTACAATAACCTTCTAAGGTACAATAATATCATCTCTTTTATACACGAGAAACTGAAGCAAAGGAAGGCTATGAATATTTTCCAAGTGGCGCTCTTAGCCCATGTTGAATAACTGCAAGGCCTGAGTTCTGGATCATTATATAATAATTAGCCTACAAAATGTTGTGCCTCAATATCTCCCAAATAAACGACACATTAGCTTGCTGTCCAAAAAAAGCTGTTTTCTGTTTTTGAGAATAAGTTCGATATGGGCCAGCAGAAAACCTGTGTTAGTGTGCATTAATGGAAATATTGTATCAAGAAACCATGGTCACACTGTGCCACACAGTGCCACAGCCCCCGCATGCATATCCCACTTGAGGGAGCTCATCGACAAAGATAATAGGCACCGTTTGTGAGAGAATACTACGAATCAAGAATAGTGTTCTAGAAAGAATGCATTAAAAAGCTGGAACTATTAACTTAGCAAATACATAGCCAAGGCAGAGGTACCCATGACAGATGTCTGCACCTTTCCTGTGTCTCATGGAAGACAGATTATTCTGTGTGGTCTCAAGAGAGCATGGAGGATGGATGGACGGATGGATGGACAGACAACGGCTAAAACTTGAAAGGAGAGAAATTATGTTAACTTCCAGGAAGAACTTTGTATCTATCAACATGGCCAGGAGCTGGATGTGTTGGAACAGAAGTTCTTTCTCGAGGATGTGGTGGTAGCAACTAATAAGACAGTGGATAGACAGACAGACAGAGAGATAGTTAGAGGGACCTCCATGCTGATGTTAAGGGATAATCAGGTCCATTAGTGCAAAATTATTTTCTCCAAACAAACCTATTTTATGATATGGTCCTTAAGTGAATCTCTGCACACCCTGCCTTCCTTTCACAAAAAGGAGATGCAGGAGGAAGAGAAGAGAGCAGAAACTTTGCAGAACTAAGTGCCTAACTTAGTGCTGTCATTGGCTGAGTAGTACTGAGACAATCACTTGATCTTTCCCCACTTCAATTTTTTTTGTTGTTGTTGAATAGACTATCCTACCGCACATGGTTTAACACAAGCACTTGGAAGGTGGCGGAAGGAGAACCAGGAGTTCCAGGCCAGCCTGGATTATAGGAGACCTTGTTTCAAAAAGAAAACCCAGTGGCTGGTGGGAGAGAACTATCCTACCATCTGTCTTACCTTGCCTACCTTATATGGATTTTTAAAAATTTTATTTTGTAAGTTTTATTTATTAGGGAGATAGAGAGAGAGAGTGAGTGAGAATGGGCACACCAGGGCCTCCAGCCATTGCAAACAAACTCCAGACACATATGCCACCTTATGCATCTGGCTTACATGGGTCCTGGGGAATAGAACCAGGGTCCTTTGACTTTAGAGGCAAACGCCTTAACTGCTAAGCCATCCCTCCAGCCCCCTTATATGGATTTTAGTCAATCTAAAAGGTAGAACAGGGCTGGAGATGCACAAGGAGGTGCACACATCTGGAGTTCATTTGCAATGGAGGCCCTGGTGTGCCCATTCTCTCTCCCCCTCTTCCTCTGTCAAATTAATAAATAAAATAAAATATTTAAAAGGCAGAACAGAATATTAAGACAATATGCTAATATAATCTCCAGCGACTATAATGTTGGTCATCAGTTAAAGATTTCTGCCGCTACATCAATGATGTGATAATACAAGGAGAGATCTCTGGATGTTTTAAGAGTAGTAATACAGCTAAAATCCCACAGAAGATGGCAAGAGGGTGGGGATTTTGCAGTGCCTGGCTGAGCTGAACATTGTTACTCTCAACTGTGTGGAGATGCAGCCGACGCTGACTCTTTTCACACTGCGAGTCTTTGGAGTGGGTGCTGAGAAATGGTCCAACTGTGTGAGTTCCAATATCAGTCCCTTTCCATTGGCCCTAAAGGAAGAGATGTGATCACCTCCCTCCCCCCATTTGTCTTAAATATAGAAAAAGTCAGCCCCAGAAAGGTCAAGTACACGTCAAACCTGTTATCTACAGCAGTGTCACTATAGAGAGTTGCGGAGCATGAAACAAAGCTTAGTTCAAAGAATGATTTATTAACTTTGCCTAATTGCTTGCTTTATCCTGGGATGAGGCTCCTCTTTCTTGGTCTCCTTCACTCATTTTGCTTCTTTAGATCACGTGTCACGATGTCGCTCAAGCTGGCCTTGATTCTTGCTTCTGCGTTTCTTCCTTCCAAGTTCTGGAATTTCATACATACACCATGCCCTGTTACTGATAAACTTTTAATTAAGTAATCAACTTTAATTTGAAATGCTTTTACTTGTTTGAGAGTGAGACACACACAGAGAAAGAGGCAGACAGAAAGGGAGTGTGTATTGGCTTGCCAGGGCCTCCTGCTACTGCAAACAAACTTCAGACACACGTGCCACTTTGTGCATCTGGCTTTACATGGTATTGGGTGAATGAACTCAGGCTGTAAGATTTTGCAAACAATCACCTTTAACCACTGAGAAATCTCTCCAGCCCACTGATATCTTTTATGCACAGAGATTCTGTAGTCCATATAGTGAAAAATGCAATTATAGACACTGAATAAATAAATTGTAACAGGAGCCATAAACTTCATTGATATGATAGTTAAGTTTCATAAAACTTTCTGCAATGCAGCTATCATTGACTTGTAAGTATAAAAGATCAATAAAATATCAGCATTTGAATGTTTATGTGTTTTAAGCTTAAGTACCTTATATATATATTTTAATGTTTAATTACTCTTATTTATCCCATTTTATAAACAAGGAAACTATGCCCTAGAGTGATTAAGAAATTTTTCCAAGGTCACACATCTAGGAAGTAAGGAAATTGGGAGCTTAACCAAAATTGTGGAAAGAAGTAAAATGAAAATAAAGAAATATGTATTTAAATAAATAGCAAAAGAATTCTGGGCTGAAGCTCATTAGGAAAAATAAAGTAAGCAATCATTTATTGTGTGTTTATTACATGACAAGTATCATTTGTATGTGCATATACACACTTGTATATACACATCTAATTTTTTTTTCTAAAATTGCTTTATGTGGTTAATAAAGAAGGGCTCATAAGCCAGGCGTGGTGGCGCATGCCTTTAATCCGAGCATTCAGGAGGCAGAGGTAGGAGGATCACCATGAGTTCAAGGCCACCCTGCAATTACATAGTGAATTCCAGGTCAGCCTGTGCTAGAGTGAGACCCTACCTCGAAAAACCAAAAAAAAAAAAAAAAAAAAGAAGGGCTCATATAAAATAAGCTTAATAAAGCAGACAATTGAAGCCGAGGGGATTAAGAGGTGATGCTTATGAGGTCATTCTAGAAACAAGAGAAGTCTTGACCATGTAAACAACCGTCGTTTCTATTTATAGCCAGGATAGTAAGAATGAAATTAATTCTGTGAAAACTATGTTTCCTGGTTTATTTTTAATTTTAGAACACCACTGGAATTTGAAATTTCTTGATATTTTCATATGAAATACTGGCAATCTAAAAAGAGTAAAATATTACATTAAGTTTAGTTCTAAGCCTCACTCTTTACTTAGTCTAGAGGTCCTATCCGTCTACATTTCCTATCTATCTAGAACATCCACGCTAGAGGCTGGAATCCCGCCGCTTCTTCCAGGAGCAGGAAATTCCCTTTCCTTGCCTCTGGCATTCACAAAGTGCCTGACACATAGTGCATACTCAGTAAATGTTTAGGAAAGGCAGATTGAATAGGCCCAATATGATCCTCAGTTTAAATGTATCGTTATTATTCAATATCCGTTCTTAAAAAGTGGGGCTGGGAAAATGGCTCAGTGGTGAAAGGTGCTTCTTGTAAAGCCTGCCAGCCCAGGGTTCAATTCCCAAGCCACTCACATAAGCTGGATGCAAGCATCTGGCATTCATTTGCAGCGCAAGAGGCCCTGGTGCATCCATACACATCATACACACACGTGCAAATAAATAAATAAGAACTGAAAATATAATTTTCACAATTCTAAATATTCCATCAACCCATCAGTTTTCTAGCAGCAGTAACGACTTGTAAGGCGTTACTTTAATGTGCACTTCCTCATGCTCTTCTGCATTGGTCCTTGTCAGCTAACACCTGGACTATCAGGGGGTCATTTATTTAGTTAGTTGTTTTTTTAAAAAAATATTTTTTTTTATTTGAGAGAGAGAGAGAGAAGAGAAAGAGCAGAAAATGAGAGAGAATGAAAGAGAGAGAGGGAGAATGGGTGCACCAGGGCCTCTAGCCACTGCAAACGAACTCCAGATGTATGCACCACCTTGTGCATCTAGCTTATGTGGGTTCTGGGGAATTAGACCTGGGTCCTTTGGCTTCACAGCAGGCTCTTTAACTACTAAGCCATCTCTCCAGCCCTGTCAGTGGTCTTTAAACTAGAATGCAAAACTTTGGGGTATATGTTAAAACTACATCATGGGTGTCTACATTTAAATAGACTATGGAAATAGTTAAAACTCCAATTTTATTTTTTACTTACTTATCCTGTGCTTTTTGTTATGTAACAAACAAAATTTGTTATATTTTGTTTTGGTGATGACTAAATGTTTTATAATAATAATATGTGTAAGCTACGGTACTTTTTTTTTTTTTTTTGCAAGGTAGGGTCTCACTCTAATACAGGCTGATCTGGAACACTGTATGCAGTCTTAGGCTGGCCTGGAACTCATGGGAATCCTCCTACCTCTGCCTCTTGAGTGTTGGGATTAAAAGTCATGTGCCACCACACCTGGCTGCTGTGGTACAGTCAAAATTTATATATCAATATACAAATTTATATATCAATATACAAATTTATATATCAATATACAAATTTTGAGGTCACATGCTCATTTTACTGAGCGCAATGTGTAATATAAGTTTGGCCACTACATCTTATATAATATTCCTAAGATAAATGTAATTCAACTAATATGGCTGTGTGACTATCAGAAGATTAGGGTATGCTTTCTATGGTGGAGTTGGAAATAATAGTGAGGAACGGGCTAGCTTTTTATATTTTTATTTTACATATTATGTATGCTAGCAAGCAATTCATAATATTTCACCCAGCAATTAAATATAGCAACTCTGTTGAGTTTTTTTCTTCCAAATAAAGGACAATGAAATCCTAAGAAAGTTTTCTTTCCCTCTGCGTCTTATCTCTGAAGTGTGTTATTTGGAAAGAAGGATCATTGAGCTACAATGTATGTTCGGTATTAAAAGTTCTGGGTTTAAGTTCCTTCTTCATTGGCGTCCTGTGCTTACCTTAATTTGTCCCTGCCTCATTTCTCTTAGGGGTAAAATAGAGATAATAATGTTTAGCATCGACCTCAGAGCAGTGTAGTGTGAATAAAGAACACTTTGTTCCTTCTGCCAACTGAACGCAGAAGCACATTAATATAACCTTTAATGTTTTCACTTTTTAAAAATGGCAATTTTAGAGAAGTTTTCCCTTTAAAATTATTTTCTTCTGAAAATAAACAAAATACTACATTGCTAATTTCAGTTTATTTTTTCTGCTTCTGTCTTCTACTTTCTACTCTTACACAAATACAAACACATACTCATTTGATAATTTTATGGCTATGGGAGGAAAAACTTTACGATTAAATCAAGGGAATAAAAGGGAGCATGAAATAAATTCTCTTATTCAGCTTTCCATTAACATTTAAAGCTATGCATCTAGGATATCAAATAATACTGTTTAATTTTCAAAATGTTTGTATTTAAGAATAGTTCACAGTCTCTCATCAGAAGAATACTTAGCAAACATCTGGGTCCCAGGATAATGCCTTTGTGCATGGTAGATGATGAATAAATAAGAAAGAAAATCAGAGTAAGACTAATTTCAATCTTAAAAAATACTAAAATCAGATCTGAGAATTAAAGATACTAATCAACTTGCTCAGGATCGCTCAACTCGTCAAAAAGTTGAGTCTACATTTTGTTCTCCTAAAATTCCACCTTTGGCCTTTTCCGTGCAATCTTTTGACTCCTTCATATCAGACTGTTAAATGTAATCTGCTAAAGATGCATCACAGAAAAAAAAAATCAGTAAGACTTTCTTTCAGGTTCATAATTTCCAGAAGTCATCCAAAACACCCTAGTCAAATAGGATGGGAAATATGTAAAGTAAAAGCCATATTAAATGCATATATACTATAAAAATAAATCTTGAATATATTGAATCAAAAGATCTATTTCTAAGGTGAAGGGTCAGTAACCAAACTTCCATGACTCATTCTACCTACATGCACATTTTGCATGTCCACACAGGTGACTGCCCTCTTTTGAGTAGCTAAAAGTAAGCCTTTGGCCATTTTAATTAAAAAATGTGTATCTTTCCATGTGTAATTTTGAGTTTCTTCCCCCTGCATTTACCTGCGAATAAGGCATTCCCAACCTCAGCCCGTTGTAGTCCTAATAAACTTATCTTGCACTCAATTTGGCCTATGTGATGGCTAACCCAATTTCATCAAAGGGATCCAAGCCTTTCTTGGCCACTTGTTAGCAGGTCAGACTGTCAAATCATAGCACAATGTAACGCTCCGCTCCCATTTTTCATGGAGTATCACAAGGCAGCGACCCCCGGCTCCCCCCAAAAATCCTTCACTTCCACATGCAGTGGAGTTGTAGCTTATTACCCCTAAGCCTCCCAAGTCAAAAGGACTGACCAGTTTCCAGCCTGGCAAGTTTAGTGTAGACATGGCTTCCTCCTTTTTCTGTCCCCCCCACCACCCCCCGTACTCTGCTGGGCCTGTCTGTCTGTCTGTACCTACAGTCTACAGGTCCCGAACATCCGAAAATCGAGAACGTGATGATCTTTGTGTGTGTGTCTCTCTCTCTCCCTCTCTCTCTCTCTCTCCTTCTCTCTCTCTCTCTCTCTCTCCTTCTCTCTCTCTCTCTCTCTCTCTCTCTCTGCGAAATGTGTGTATGTGTGCGCGTGTGTGTTTGGGTGTAACGGGCGCGCTGTTTGGCTGCGCGGCCCGTCCGTCAAGCGCGCGGGCCAATGGCAGGCTGCCTTATATAAAAAACGAGTGTTTTCGGTCTCGTCTCCGGGCTTTGCATGGTACTGTCGGCGGCGCGGCGAGGAGCGGCGGAGGCAGAGCGGCTCCGCGAGCTCCCTCCCTCCCTCCCTCCCTCCCTCGCTCGCTCGCTCGCTCGCTCTCGCTCTCTCTCTCCCTCCTTCCTTCCCTCCTTCCCTCCCGGGCACTTTCCCATCGAGGAGCCCCGGAGTGGCCGCCGAGGGCGAGCCCGCGAGGTAGGCGCCCCGCCATCCGTCCCCGAGCCAGCGCTGCCCGGCCCTGCCCGGCGTCCCCCGGGCGCTCCCGCCGCCCGCCCGCTGCACTTTCTGTTTCCCCGCCGCCTCCCTCGCTCGCTCCCGGGCCGGGCTTGCAGCCCCGGGTCCCGGCGGCGGCCGGTCGGCGCGGCTGCTGGACTTGCCGGGCATCGGGGCAGCCCGCGCGCCGCTCGCTCGCGGGGCGCACTTTCCCAGCCTCCCCGCTCCTGCCCGCAAAACTTTGGGGTGGGGTGTGCGGGGGCGGTGGCGTGGCCGAGAGGTCGGGGCTGCGGCCGCTGGCTTTGGGGGGGTTGGTGGCGGCGGCGGCGAAGGGGGCGCCGAGGCAGTGCCCGGGCGAGCGGGGAAAGGCTGGGGGCCGGGCCGGGGAGGAGCACTAGGCCAGCCGGTGCCAGGCTGCGTTTGCAAAGGCACGGGCACGAGCACCTCGACCCGCGGGGGGCACCGGGAGCCCCGGGGCGCCGATGGGGGGGGGGCCTGCCGAGCAGCCCGAGCCAAACCAGCACGGAGCCCTTGGCTCCCGCGCCCCGGAGGCCGGCTCGGGTGGACGCCCCGGGCTGCGGGGTGGGGGAGGGAAGACCACCTCCTCCCACCGCCTCCCCCAAAGGAAAACTTCACCGGGGCGAAAGTACCGAGCCAGGCAGGCGGGCCGCCGCGGGGCTCGGGCGGCCGGGGAGGTGGGGCCTGGGGCTCGGGGCTGGGGGGGAGGAGAGCAGGGGCCGGGGAAGGCTGCCCCTCCGTGGATCCGGGCAACGTTTTCGTGTGCGTTGGTGACCGGGC
Source organism: Dipus sagitta (assembly GCA_036346955.1). Taxonomy (NCBI): domain Eukaryota; kingdom Metazoa; phylum Chordata; class Mammalia; order Rodentia; family Dipodidae; genus Dipus; species Dipus sagitta. Next base: position 173,749,678 of record CM070774.1, read on the forward strand.
CGGGCGGAGGGGGGGGGGTGGTGGTGGTTGGTGGTGGACACAGCGGCAGTCCAGTTGCTCGTTCATCTGGGAGAGTTGGGATTCAGGGGTTCCGGTTCCCTCCACCTCCCTCTCATCCCGGGGATCGGCGCTGCCCGTGCTCCCCCATCCCGAGCCCCGAACCCCGAGCCCCGAGCGAGCGAGCGCGGAGACTGGGGAAAGTGCTGCCTGGGTGCCAGAGTAGCCTGGAGGAAGCCCGGGGGGGGGGGGGAGAGAGAGAGAGAGAGAGAGAGAGAGAGAGAGAGAGAGAGAGAGATGGGGGGGAAGAGAGAGGGAGAGGGAGAGAGAGAGAGGGAGAGAGAGTAGGGGAGGGGAGGGGAGCGGAGGGGAGGGGGAGGCTGTGTCAGGATTTTGCTTTAACGTGGGATTATGTTGTGTCAATAAGTTTAAGGTGGAGAGAGCGAGGCAGGGGGCGGCGGTGGGGGGGGGGAGGAGCAGGAGGAGGAGGAGGAGGAAGGCCTGGGCTGCTGGAAGTCTCCTTTTCTGAAGGTAAGTTATGGCATTGCATGGTCGCGATGACAGAAAACTTGCAGGTCCTTTCTCCGGGGACGGGGTCGATGCCTCTTAGAAAGAGCTCCCCAAAGCCCCGTGGAAAGCCACACACTCGTGTTACACAGTTTTATTTGCTGCGATCCGGGTCGCTAGTGAATTGAACAGAAATCCGGACTCGAGCTTTCTTTTCCTCCTCCATCTCCTCTCCTCGCTCAGTTCCACCCTCTGAAATGTTTTATTTATTTATTTATATTATTATGATTATTACTTGGTATTTTATGAAACTTAACTGAGACGAACCCCCCCCCCGCCCCCAACCCAGAGTCCTGTGAATGTACAAGGACCCCTAGATCCAGGAATCTGGAACACGTTCGTGTGAAAATACCCGCGATCGTTTCTGCTAAATGAGGAAGGTAAAACGAAACGATGCAAAAAAAAAAAAAAAAAAAAAAAAAAAAAAAAGGCTAAGACACAACATGTACGACAGAGGTGGGGGGTGGTGGTGGTGGTGGGAAGAGACAGAGAAGCTATTTTTTGCTTTCCTTTTTGTAGGAAGGGAAAATCAAGCGTGCACTGCCCTCTGCGCCCCGCGCGTGAGGGCACGCGTGCACATTCCCCGGGTGTGAGCCCGGAGGGGCCCAGGTGGACGTTGTCGAAAAGTTTCTCGGGGTGGGGGGTGGGGGTGGGGGGCCGCGGACTGGAGGCGTGGGGGATGGGGACGGGGACGGGGCGCCGCTGGCCTGGGGCTCTGAAACCATTGCCCGTCCTGGGCATGACACGTCCGGGTCTCGTGTCCACCGGGGCCGCTGGACACGCGGGGGAGGGGTGGGGAGGGACTTTTCCCCGTACGGAGACTGAGTGTGTGTGTTGGGGTGTCGGCGGTAAGGGGGGTCCCGCGAGGGGCGTTCTGCCATCCCCTCGGGGTGGTCCACTCGCGGCGTGGGCCCCCCACGCGCGTTCCCGGCCCCCCTGCGCCGCCTCGGCTCGGGCGACTTTGCGAGGCGGCGCGGCGCTGTCCCCGGCGTGGACGTGCCCGCCCGGAGCCCCGGCGCCCGGCCCCACGCCGCCCCACGCCGCGCGCCCCGAGCCGGGAACGGCCGCGCGGGGCCCGGGCGGCGGCGGCGCCTCCCCGGGGGCAGCGGAGGCGGCGGCGGCGGCGGCGGGATCCTCGGCGGGCCGCGGGGGGAGGCGGAGGACGAGGAGGAGGAGGAGCGGGCGGAGGAGGAAGAGGAGCGGGAGACGGCGTCCCCCACCCCGCCCGGCCGCCGCCAGCTCCGGCGGGCACCGGGACGCCGCGCTCGCCGCCGCCCCTCCGCGGTGCACGGAGAGGTGCTGGAGCCGACTTGCACGCCCCGAGTGTGAGATTCGCACTTCTTTCTTCTTCTTTTTCCCTTCCCCGTCTTCCCCCGAAGCAAGATGGACTCTGTTGCCTTTCTCTCTCCTCCCTCCTGCCTCTCGGTCTCGCCAGCCTCCGAAGATCGACATTTTGTACCGAGATGCAAACTTGACGGTGCCCGGCCCCGCGCCCGGCTTGGGGGTCCCCTCCCTCGCCCCCGGCGCCCCGCTGCTCTCAGGGCTTCACCCCGACCCGCTGGCCCCGAGTTGCGGCCGTGGCTCGGGCTTAGGTGCTTTTCTTCCCGCCCGGCTCCGGGCTCCAGCCTGGGAGCTGCGAACCTGGCCGGGCTGTGGGGACGCTGGGGCCGCCCTGGGCTCTGGGGTACCTGGTGGCCGGGGCCCCTCCCGCCGGCCCGGCTGGGCTGCCTGTCCATCTGACGCTCGGCTGGCCGGTGGTGTGCTCGTCCTGGGGGTGGCCATCACTTGTGTAAGTGCATGAATGTTCGCGATGTGGGCTCTGCTGCTCGCAGAACCCATCAACTTTCTGCCTCGTGCACAAGGGAAGTAGGAAGCCAGGGTGTTGGAGAGACCCTCGGAATACCAGCTGCGCCGACCACCCCCCATCCTCTGCCTTTGCAATATGTGGAGCTACTTTCCCTCTCTGCCCCTTCAGTCCTGGGGGGGGGGGGCATGGGGCTGGTGTGGAGCTGGACTCCAGGGTTTTAGTGTCAGCCCTGAGAGAACTCCTCAGTTAGAGCTTGCCACGCTGATGATGTGTCTTTATTTGATACTTACAGGTCACTGTCATATGACAAAGGCGTTGCTGCAGTGCACTCCTTCCTGTGTACAACCCATTTACCGTCCGGGGTAAGTACCCGTCTTCTCTTCGTGCAGCGCGGCTGCCACTTTCCACATAAGGATCACTTTTGTTCACATGGACAGATGCTCCACTGGGTGTTTAGTAACCCCGGAAAACCTGTCTCACTGAGTTGTTAATAGCAAAAGCCACCATCGATTTGTCTTCAGAATTACGGCTGTGAGTTATTATTTCAAGATTGTTTAAATGTTTGTTTATCTGTAGGTGTCATTTGAAAATTGATTTTCAAATCATTATTTAAATGAATCGTGACAATTTACACCGAGTTGAAGGCCTAATAAATTTGTTAGCAGCATTTCTATATTGCTAACAGTATATGACTGCAACTGACTGTTGCTGTCGCAGCACATAACCCACCACCCCTGGTGACTGCACTGAGGAGGGTCTTCAGTGGGATGGGGCCGGGGAGGAGGGAAATGATGGTACCAACGCATGATGTGTCCATACAAAGCTTCACGCTACAATAATTAAAAAACAAAACAAAACAAAACCAAGGAAGTATTCTGAAGGCCTCTCCAATGACTTCTCCCAGGTTCTTATTCTCAGTGACGGTGTTTGTAAGGTACTTTTCAGTTAGGAAAGATTACAGTAAATCGAGTGTCCGATACACAAGCTTAATTCAAAATTGACCACAATTTCCTTAGAAATTGTGTGACTAGGGAAATCAGGAGCATTTTACTAGTCAAAATAAATGGCTGCTTTGAGATTTACTGTTAGGGACCATTTTCGGGTATCCACCTCTCCACAGGAGAGTTCTGCCAAGTTGTGTGGGACAGTGAGTGTCTGGAAAGTTTGTGAGAGATAACAGTGTAGTGAAAACATGGCTTTCAGAGCATTTGAGCGCAACACAGTGACCGGACGCTAGAAAGGGCAGCTGGCAAGTCTGCCCTTCCGTTGGAAAGCGCGCTCCAGGTATCCTGAGCTGCTGGCAATCTAAAATCATTAGTTGTACCAAGTTTTTTAAACCTGCTTTGGTGCTTTGTGATACTAGTACCATAAGGAATTTGGAGATTGTTTTGTGAATGAAAATGGACTGAATACAGTTTTCGATTAAAGAAAATTTGAAGCTTTCGTCTTATTTTTTATTTTACTTCCTGATTTGCTAGGTGAGATATTGTATATATTAATAAGATGTGTTAATATGAAGTGGAGTGGAGGATTGATCAGGCCTGTATGGTTGTGTCTGTCGAGTATCAAAATGTACTTTGATGTTACTGGGGAGTGTAGGTAGTCTAAAGTTCCGTCTTCAACATTTTTTGTGGCATGTAAATATTACATTACTCTTTATAGTGGGTAATTTCTTCCTTTGGAAATCTCATACTATCGCATATACAACAGACTGATGGCAGTGTTCTGAATGCAGTTATCCGGTGAATTTAGTGCATGCTAAAATATGTGCAGTACACTATAGTTGGTATTTTAAACTTGTTTGGAAAAAAGTTTTCCATTTATGAACATGTGATTATAGTAATTGAAATACATTTCTGTTTGCTAAAGGACCCCATATTTACACATGCTGGATAACAGTATTTTGTTCACCGGGGGAAACATTGAATGCTTTTTTCCCCGTGGAAATATATTTGACCAATTCAGAAATTAAGATGAGAATGAGTACCAGAATAGAAGCCATCTGATGAGCTCTTCCTTCCCTGAGATATCAAATGACTGCTTCATTAAAACAATGTTTTCAAGACCAGCCTTTGAAGTTAGTGAAATGGTTTTGATAGTGTAGAAATTAGAATGGGATCTTTAAAAGTCACCTTGCCAATGAATTACTTGTTATTTGCATCGAAAATGTGTTTATTGGATGTGAGGCTTACTTATCAAAGTAAGAACTTAAAAGTTTTTGCTTATATATTGTGAACAGTTTCCAAACTTCTGTCTCATTATTCTGCATATCTTTATCAAATTCTGAAACGGAAGCCTTAATTTGTATTTCATGTGTCATGCTAGCTATTAAAAAGGTGGCCCATCTTGTGTCATGCTAGCTATTAAGAAGGTGGTCCATCTTGTGTCATGCTAGCTATTAAGAAGGTGGCCCATCTTGTGTCATGCCAGCTATTAAGAAGGTGGCCCCTCTTTGTTGGTGTGATCTCATGATGTTACATCTTGGAGTACCGGGTGCTTTTATGAAACCTTTCACTAGAGACATAGGTATCTTGAACGATTTGCAATTTTGAGAATACAAATCCATCTTGATCCTTGTCTCTGAATGTTTACAAACTTCACACTGAAGCGAGCTTTGCTTTTACCATAGAAGGAACAGCAGGTCTGGAGATGATGTGCAGTTCAACTGTAAAGTAATATTGCCATATCTTTCAGTGAAATTGTAAATAGCTTCTAATTACTAGTCATCAGTGAGCATGAAGTATATGCTTCCTTATTAGATAAGAGGCAAGGGCTGTATGTTTCAGTGGATCTTGTCACAAATATCATTTCTATATTAGAAATCCTTAATTGAATTAATGGAGGTCTCACAGTTCTAATCTACTTTATAAAAACTTTTGGAAAATAGTGTAATATGTGTCTGTTTTTGTCGTAGTAAAGGAAATCCCTGAGTTTATTATTAGTGTCTCATAAAAATCCAATATTTACATTTGTGATATTCAAATTAATTTAAGCAGTTACTTTTGAAATCATCAATAAGGAATTTAATTTCAGATTTAAGCTTCAACAAGTGCTTCACTTAGGAAAAAGATACTTTTCTTGAATTTGTAGTTTGACATATACCTTATTTTTAAATCAAGGGTAGGTTGGTTTTTTATTTTTTTAGGTAGGGTCTCTCTCTAGCCTCGGCTGACCTGGAATTCACTATATAGTCTCAGGCTAGCCTTGAACTCACAGCAGTCCTCCTTCCTCCCGAGTGCTGAGTGCTGGGTTAAAGGTGTGGTAGTTTTTAAAGTAGGTCTGACTGGTATCTCTGGAATTCACTATGTAGTCTCAGGCTAGCCTTGAACTCAAAGCAGTACCCCCCCCCCCCCCCCCCCCCCCCCCCCCCGTGCTGGGATTAAAGGTGTGCACCACCACACCCAGCCCCAAGGGTAGTTTTTAAAGTAGGTCTGACTGTAACCTCTTCTTACAGTGTTAGGCAGGAGCTTCAGTCATACTGTGCAACATAAACAAACCACCCTTCACCAAAACCGTTACAGTTTTACTGAGTTGTTTTTCACTGGGTGTCGCAGGTAAATTAGACGCAGCTTCTCCTGAGGCTGCGCGTTGAGAACCATTGTCAGAAGGTAGCAATGACTAGGGTTAAGATTGACTGGTGGTTCTTCCAGCTTAAAAATTCTGTGGCCATAATTCCATCAGTAGGTTTGTACTACCTCAAGGGCAGTCATTCCATACTGTGTCGAGTTACAGATATTTCTGTATTTTAAGTCATAACCTGAGGAAAGTTTTGAGTACAGTTTCACTCAACATTCATAGGTGATCATATTATCCTTTGGAAGGCAATTATAGTTCTTTGAAATGCCAACATACTGCACATCATTTAAAAAATGTAGTGATATACCCAGAAAGTGTGTAGTGATGGGAATTGTTTTCATGCTTTTCTTCTCAAAGACAAAGATATGGTAGGAATTGCAACAAGTGTCTGCTGCACACGAGAATGCTAATGAAGGCAAACCAGCAAAGCATTCTATCTAAATATATAAGTGGAAGAAGAAAGAATGAGGGAATTGAAAGACTTAAGGGATTAAATTCCATGAAACATTAACATACCTACCAGAATACAAAGTTAAATTATGTGAGTTCTTCACGTAGAAGGTTGGATAAAAGATGATTATTGAGAATGAGTTAGATTTTATGAAATCTTTAAAAAATTTAAAATATGGTTCAGTGTTGGTTAAATAACTAAGTCAGTTAAGTATGATTCTCAGAAAAGTTCTGGGAACAAAATAAGCTCAGTAGATACGGTGGCACACGCCTTTAGTCCCAGCTCCAGGGAGGCAGAGGTAAGAGGATCACTGTGAGCTGGAGGCCAGCCTGGGACTACAGTGTGAGTTCTGGGTCAGCTCTGCTACAGTGAGACCAGCATACACACACACACAGAAACCCTTGGAATGGAATATCTGAGATCCTGAAAGGAGGGAGGAAAGGGTGTAGTTTTTGTATGAGGGATAATTAAATGGAAGACCAATAACTTATTTAAAAGGAGAAATGATGAAAATGGTTTTGAAACAGTTGCATTTCTCAAATATATTAGAGATCTATGAGATATACCTTTTTAAAGCCCAACAGGACATAAATGAATTGAAATAAGTTTCCTGAGACACTATGTAGTACCCTGTGATACATTCTATTCCTTTCTAATCTTTATAAATTGAATTATCATCCAAGCTATATTTTAAACAAAAGTACTGATTATCATTCACTAAATTGATTCTATGACTTACAGTTTGAAACTCACTGACCTCGAGTGTGTGCTAAAAATGGGGGTTCCTAGACACCATCCCCACATATTCTGATGCAGGGTTTCTGGGGTGCAGTGTAGAAATTTAGATACTGGGTAGTGTAGCAGGTGATGGTGAAGTAGGTGGCAGGACCTTTGACACCCTCTGAGAAACTAAGAGACTGACGGCTGAAGGTGGAACAGCAGTCACCCTCTGAGAGATGACTGACTTCTGAGGTGGCTTCCAACCTCCGCAGTCTGTGCCTGTGCTTTCATCACGTGATCACAGTGCCAGCAGAGTCCTCATCCCCCTCTGTAGACGGACGGCCTGTTGGTGCGCGTAGGACGAGGAGCAGGGAAGCCCGGGGTTTTGCTCTTCCCTCCACTGCTCACGAGCTGAGGTACCGGGAGCATGTCACCTCATGGCTCTTAAACTTCACTGTGCAAAGTGGACACGGTAATATTCACCATGCAGCTGTGTGAGGACCACACAAGATGTGCATATAATAATGGCATTGATCTGTAGTCACACTCAATACGTAGTGTCTTTTTTCTAGTTATATCTTATGTCATCCTAATCTCACCTGTTTGAAATTTCTTAGTACTAAACTTTTAAACTCTTTTTCATTTCAAGTGACTCTCAACTTTGGCATTACAAGACACTGGTGTATTATAAACTTGACATGAATTACTGGACAGGTAATTAATTAGGGAAGGAAATAACAGGAATAGCCTGGAAAAAGAAGAGACAGACCAAGGCATGGTGTAGTGTTCCTTCAGGTTTGGGGAAATGCCTTTCCACTTCTTTACAAAGGTGGAGCCTGGGTCTGGAGGTGTGTGTCTGTCTTAGCATGCTTGTCTAGCATGGGCAAGGCCCTTGGCTAGATTCCCAGCCCTGTCAGAAGTATAACAGATAAAAAACAAAAAGCAAAAAACAAAAAGCAAACATAATGCATAGGACTAACTTTTCATGAGATAACTATTATACATAGTAGGATGCTATTGGTCATCAGTTCTCAAACTTCCTTTCTTTAAGGCACATGGGATTGGTGATCACACACAGGGCATCACAATGCCCCTGGGATATAGATGTAGTTCATATTTTGGGTGCTGTGAGTTTCGTATAGGAACTTCACAGTGTGACAAAGGCTCTCCTTTGCCTGTCAAGAAGGGAGATCCGAATACAAGTAAGAATGATGTCACGAGAATCTTGAATGTACTCATACATGCATGTAAAATTATTTATAAACTGTGGTATTTTATCCTAACCAATTACTTGTGGCATTCCTCATGACTAATAATTTACCCTCTGCCAAGATAAACTTTAGTGCTTCATAAGCTACGTTACATAAAACAGGTGCTTAGATTAAAAAAAAAAAGATGGGCAAGCTAAGGAGAAAATGAATTGGAAATATGTGAACCTAATCTCAATATATATAAAAAAAAATCTCAGTGTAACTTGAAATTCCAATGTGAAAACCAAAATCTAGGAAAGCCATTAAAATGCCAAAATAGGACAGAAGTTAGAAATCAAGGTTCACAAAAGTAGTGTCTTAGTTAAGTACATATAGTCTCTAACTTAGCAATTCATTTTTAAGTGGTCTCAACAATCATTTAATTTATGTGACTAAAATTAAGCAAATTGGCACTTTATAAGTTTTAAGATTGTCTTTGCCAGCAATGCCTGTGACTGATTTTGATTGCTGGCCATCTATCCGAACATCTCTGCTTCGCTGCAGGCTGATAAGGCATGAAAGATGTTAGTCGAACTCCACTGGCAGTATCTGTTGAGACCTTGTGGTACCAAATATGAGGGTGCCCGGCATGAGGGCAGAGGGCTAGGAAAGCAAGATGTTGTCCTCGGGTTGTTTGCAGCCCTGAGCTGGGCAGCATCAGAGGGCCCTGAACGTGAAAACATAGCACACAGACTGGCGAGGGTGCCCTTCGCCAGTCCTACATTCCATTTTGACGTGGTGAGTCCTTTCACTTTATTTTATGGAGCAAGCTCATACCTCTGTAAGCTTTCTTTTATAAGGTTGAAGAAAATCCAGGCTATTTTCATTAGGATTTACTGTTTGTTGTTAGAGGCATCATGGAAAGGTTGTATTTCCCTAATTAATGTTACTTATATATTTCCTGTCTATCAACAAAATAAAGCTAGTGTTCTGCATATTGTTCTCAGATAAGAATGTCTTTGCATTTTATTGCTTTATAGAGGTCCTAGGTTCCATTTTTAAAAAATATTTTATTTTTATTTACTTATGTGAGAGAGGAGGGGAGGGAATATATGGGTACGCCAGGGCCTTTAGCCACTGCAAACAAACTCCAGGTGCCTTGTGCATCTGGCTCATGTGGGTCCTGAGGAATCAAACCTGGGTTCTGAGGCTTTGCAGGCAAGTGCTTTAACCGCTAAGCCATCTCTCCAGCCCCTAGAGAGATCGAGAGACAGAGAGAATGAATGAACACATCAGGGCCTCTTGCCACTATATTTGGTGCATTTGGCTTTATGTGGGTAGTGGGGAACCGAACACAGGCCATCAGGTTTGCAAGTAAGTGTCTTTAACAGCTGTGCCATCCCTCCCTCCTCCACCATTTTTAGTAATTAGGAAATGTTAAGATCTTCACTGTTTCATTCATTGTATTATAAAGCCAATGAAAGTTTCCTATAAAAGCAAATGAAAGGTTTGTCTTCAAAAGTCTGTGGGACACTCTGGAAATGAAGTAACAGTTGAATCTTCGTCATTGCGGTGAGACTTTAAGTCAGTCTTCATTTTACGTACTCTGAAACTGTTAATGCTAAAGAGTTGTTGGTTGATACAACTTTTATTATTTATTTCTATGACTGTAGTCCTGGCAGGAAAGCTACAAGTTGAGGAATTCAGAGGTACAACTACTAAGTACAGTTAGTAGTGATTATTTAATTATATTAAGATGCTGAGGTTTTCAGCCTTTCTCTTAAAGACAGGATCTTGCTATTTATTTCGCCCGTGCTGGCCTCGAGTTCACAGTCATCCCGAGTGTCAGGATGACAGGCCTGCACTGTCCCGCCTAGCTTGTGTTTTTGGTGTGCTTCTCAAAACTTGCTCTCACTGATTGCCAAGAGTGCAGTGACAAAATGAGAAAGAAAATATGTCAACTTCCAATGGTCAAACTTTATCCTTTTAGTTGTAGAAATTTAAATTTTTTGTCTTCCTTCCCCCATTTGTCTTCCTTTTCTTCCCTTAGGTCGCCTCTCTGCCCTTTCTTTCTGCCACTTCCTCTTGTATTTCTCTCACTCTGTCTCTGCCAACCTATTTTATGCAGTAACCAGCTCATCTGTGATTCTGCCTGTAAAATTTTTAAATGAACTTTTATTTGATTTTAAAGATTTATAGTCTTTGAGTCCTTTTAGTATTTAACACTACCCATATAACAAGATTGTTGATAAATGAGTTTGAGACTTGTAAACTTTTCTACATATAAGTGTTAGTTAGGAAGGGACTACTGAGAAGTCTTTAGCAGGGCTATGTGACATAAAAGACACCTGTCGTTTTGATAAAATAGATTGACCTAAACTCTGAACCCACTCATTTTATTTCTTACGGTGATAGAATGATTATACAGTTTGAATTATATTAAAGGAAAACTGGGCATTTTTTTTAGATCGATCCTAAGTTGTATTTTATATTAGAAGGGAGCCTTTTTTGGTACATGTTGTATTTTTTACAACTTTCACATGAGAAATGCGACTTTTTAATGACGAGGAAATAGTCTTCAGTTAAATAACTCATCTGAGGCCACACAGCTAATAAATGATCGTGCCATGTTTAGGCAGCCAGTAGGCAGTGCCCTCATCTCCTGGGACTGTGTCTGTATTTACCTGCCATTGGGGCCACATACCTAGAAGCCAGAAGGTTTGGGGAAACTCAGGCAAGAATTCCCTGGATTTTCCTTTCTCCCCAAAGGGAAATTTAGGGAGTCCGGGGATGTGGTTCACGTGGTTGAGTGCTTGCTCAGCATTGGCAAAGCCCTAGGTTCTTTTCCGAGCACCCCACTGGGGTCCCTGGCACACATCTGTGATCCCAGCACTTGAGAGGTGGATGCAGGAGGATCAGAAGTTCAAGGTACTCCTTGGCTACATAGCAGGTTTGAGGCCAGCCTGGGTTGTACGGGATACTGTCTTAACAACACACACACACGCACTCTGATGAAAAAACTTTATCATTTTTTGGGAGTTAGGTGAGAAAGTCTCCGACATGTGCCTAATGTAAATTTTCTTCTGAGAGACCACTGACAAAAGCTAAATCAACCCAAACAGTTTGCAAATCAGTCAGCTTTCGCGTTGGTACACGCGGTGTACGCTGTTGCTGCTGTCAACCCTCACTAATCCCTCGGGGGCTCAGCAGAGACCACTCATTCTGTCACGAGGAGTCGGTTTGAGAGCTGAATATTTTGTAATGTTCTCTGGTAATTTTTAGTGCTCAATCAGGGAATATGTTTCACTCGAGGAATTTGACAATAAAATATGCATAATGCTATGAAATAGTTTCTGACATTTACTTTGACAGGAAATTCAATATTAGTGGAAAAATTAATAACTATATTTCAACTCATGGCCTTCACATCAGAGTATGTGCTGATCAAACATGAATTAGATGCAGGGTCTGTTACAAGTTTTAATTCATCCATTTTCGAAGGCAGGTTGAGGTAGTGTCCTTCACATTGGTTTTACCTCAGGAACTTTTTTCTGTTGCGATAAGTAGAATGGATTTAATCACATACACATTTGTATAGAAAACATATTTGATTTAGAAAATACAAAGTAACCTCTTGCTTTTTCTTACTAAAATTCCTTTTCATCTAAATTCGATTCATTCTTTCTCATTTTTTTTATTATTTATTTATTTGTTTGTTTTCTGGAAATCGCTCTGTAGCCCCAGGCTAGCATCAGTCTCCTACCTCAGATTCCCAAGATTCCACCTTGAAGTCAGATTCTTTTTAATCTTCAAATTAAGTAGTCATTACCTAATTCAGACATAAGGATTAAAAAGAGTTTATCGTGTGTGTGTGTGTGTGTGTGTGTGTGTGTGTATGGGTGTGTGTGGGGGTGTTTAACAGAGCACAATGAATGTGTTTATTTTGAAACGGTTCTTAACCAAGAGACTACTGAGACATTAATGCCCTGTTGGGCTTCCAATATGAATTGAGTTACCCAGGTGACAAGATATAGTTATGTTCTGGTTACAACTAGGAGCCAGGGTGTAGGTAACTTTCTTTTCAATATTATATCTAACAGTTGGGGAACACAAAGATGGCCATAAATCTTTTGAATGAAACAAAGACTGTATATACTTTTTGTTAGATATCCCCATTTTAACAAACACGGCAATTGTGTCCCAAGTTAAGAAGCCTTTCTCAACAAACAAACTTACATTCCTTGAATTTCTTTAGTAACTCTTTTTTTTTTTTATAATTTATTGACAACTTCTATACTTACAGAGAATAAACCATGATAATTCCCTCCCCTCCCCCACCTTCCCCTTCCCAACTCCACTCTCCATTTTGCCAGGTGTGTGTGTGTGTGTGTGTGTGTGTTTTCTGAGGTAGGGTCTTGCTGTATCCTAGGCCAACCTGGAATTAGCCTCAGGCTGGATTAGAACCCACAGTGATCCTCCTGTTTTAGCCTCGCAAGTATTAGGATTAAAGGTATGTGCCACCACACCTAGCAAGGGGGGAGGAGACAGAAAAAAAGAGAGAGAAAAAGAGGGAGAATGGGCACACAAGGACCTGCAGCTGCTGCGAGCAAACTGCAGGCACGTCTGCCACCGTGCATCTGGCTTTCCGTGCATACTTAGGCTTCATGGGCAAGTACCTTAACCACTGAGCCATAGCAGCAGCCCAAATTCTATCTTTTTATTCTTTCCTAAAATGGCTTTAGCCCCCCTGGTCCACAAAACATAAATACAGTATTTTAGTACAGTAGCATTTGGGATGGTTATCTTATTAGAATAGTGGTTTTTTTGCTTTGTTTTAGCCAAATATTACTGCCCCAGAGATGCTGACTTTCCATTTCTCTGGCTTCATTCCTAGACCCAGGTGAATGCTTGTAGTTTGGGATAATGTGAATTAGGTTAATTTTATGGCATCTGACACCTTTTTTTCCTCCCTGTTATATTGAAACATGTTCAAACAACATTTTCCAAATTAAGAAATTTGGTTAAGTGCTAGTGAGACTCAAGTGGCAAAAACTTACCAGTTTAATTCCCATTCATGGATCGATTGCCTAGTGTGTTAATGCTTGAAGATGTAAAAATGAACATGGAGTAAGCTTGTTCTCAATACGATATTTTGCTGTCTGGAAAAGCCAGCGAATGTAAATCCTGTAAGTTTATCTATGCTGACTGTCCTAAGTGATGCTAAGTAGTAGTGAGTTAAGGACCAGTGGGAAGCTGGCCAGTTCTCGCTCAGGATCTAGACATGGAAGTACAGGGCGAGCTCCTGGCTGTGGCTTCATCCTTGTCCCCGTTGCCATCAAGATTGTAGAACTAATTTAGGTAAAAAGCGAGGGCGATTTTTGAAAGATCAGGCTTATGTCTGGGCGTGCGGGCACATGTCTGTCATCCCACTGCCTGGGCGATGGAGGCGGGTGGTTGAGGTGGGTTCCAGGCAAGCCCAGTCTACTGCGTGAGCTCCGGGCCAGCTAAAAGACACAGCGAGACCCTCTTACAGCAACAAACCAATTTGAAAAAAAAATTAAACTTTTGACCTTAATCATTTTATTTAAATATTGGCGCATACTATTGATTGATTTATTGACTGTTTTGGTAATTGAAAGCTGTATTTCAGTGAAGTTTTTTGGATTTCTTTTCTGCTTATTGATATTAATTAGTGTCAGAATCTGTAATGATAGCATGACTGAGCTGACAGGAGGTGCTTGATTATATGTCTCCAAGAGGACTCCACATCTGCTAAATAGTGTTAAAAGCATACTTAATAGTAACTTTGAACTTAATGTTTAGGGGTTCAAACACATGCCAGTACATATGTATGCATGTACGTGTGTACCGGACACACACATACACATACGCATAGGAATACATACAGAGTGTGGTGGCTAATGTTTTGCTTAGACAAATTGTACTAATTAGCCATATGTTAATAATACTTCAATGCAAGTATTGCCATGATATTCTAAAGAAGCAAAAATGTGTCTTTTGGTCCATGAGGGTTATAGGAAAGCTGTGGTTCTTCCATCAAGCTGTGTTCAGGTTTTCCAGGATGTCTGTAGCCTTTAGTCTTTAGGTTGTGTTTCTTTTCTCAGTTAGGAAACCGGGATTTGAGGACTTCTTTTCATTTATGTTCAGTGAATATGGCCTGATCTCCTAGTCAGCACCATTCTGTTTCTCCTATCTCAAAATGAATATATTTCCACACAGTTATTTGTGGTTCTGTTTTGGCTGATCACTTGTGGATATCAATTTAGATGAAAACTCTTGTGTCTAAAGTATAGTGTTTTGTGTTCTAGTTGTCCACTCTGGGTGCTTTTAAAACAAACAGATATATTAAAAAGCAAAGTCATTGTGCTGGAGAGGTGGCTTAGTGGTTAACCACTTGCCTGTGAAGCCTAAGGACCCCGGTTCGAGGCTCGATTCCCCAGGACCCACGTTAGACAGATGCATAAGGGGGCACATGCATATGGAGTTTGTTTGCAGTGATTGAAGGCCCTGGCACGCCCATTCTCTCTCTTGCTCTTTCTCTCTATCTGTCTCTTTCTCTCTCTGTCACTCTCAAATAAATAAAAATAAAAATAAAAACAAAAAAAAATTTAAAAAAGCAAAGCCGTAAAAAGGCTGATCTGGGAAGATTACTTTTAAATATATATTTTAAAATTTATTTATTTGAATTTTAAAAAATTTTATTTTTAGAGACAGAGCGGGAGGGAGGGAGAGAATGGGCATACCAGGGCCCTTAGCCACTGCAAACCAACTCCAGACACGTGCCACCTTGTGCATCTGGCTTTACATGGGTACTGGGGAATTGAACCTGGGTCCTTAGGCTTCACAGGCAAGCATCTTAACTGCTAAGCCGTCTCTCCAGCCCTGGGATGATTTTTTGATAAGGTCACAACATGGACAGTGACTGAACTGTTTACATTAGAGTAGTAAAGAGGAACAGAAGCATGGAGGTTAATAACTAATCTCTCTTGCGTTGTCTGCCTTGAGGATGCTTGGAGTCATGGGAAGACGGTCATTGGGTCGTATTTGCCAGTCCTCGTGGTGATGACGAGCTTACTTGCAGCTCTTACATATATCATCATTTCCTGTGGTGCCATAAAAGCTTGAAACCCAGAGCATAGGTTCACATTTGTTTATGAGCGGTTTTTGATTTTTTGAGGTAGGGTCTTGCTGTGGCCCAGGCTGACCTACAGTTCACTATGTAGTCTCAGGTTGGCCTCTCACACTCATGGAGGTTTGCCTATCTCTGCCTCATAAGTGCTGGGATTAATGACAAGAGTGAGTTTTTATGTTACTAATTTCCTCTTTATAATCTTTATATAAATAATTGATGCATGGTATCTCATGTTAAGAGCAGAGTTATGCCTGTGAGAAATTAGCCCTGTGCACGCAGTGGTGAATTCACTACAGACAGGACTACAGTCATGAATCACTTGTGTTCTTTATGATTTTCTTACATTGATTGTATATGTCATATGTTTTGAATTCAGGAGATAGGTTTTGAGCATAATGTACAGATCTTAAGGATTAGGATAATATGTATACTTTTCTTCATTAAATAATTTTGTTTTTGTTTTTTAGAGTCAGGGTCTCACTCTAGCCCAGGCAAACCTGGAATTCACTAGGTATTCTCAGGGTGGCCTTGAAGTAGCAGCGGTCCTCCTGCCTCTGCTTCTGCAGTGCTGGGGTTAGAATTGTGCACCACCATATCTAGTGATTGAGTAAATATTTTTTAAAAAGTTCTGACTCTGCTTTTCAAAATGAAACGTTTTTATTGACATGATTTTATATTTCTAATTAACCTTTAAACAACTGGCTACTAGTTTTACAGATTAAAGTTTCATTGTTCCTAAATCACTCTATTGAATAATCAGTGATATGTAAAGTGTAAATAGGGGGCTGCATAAGTGAATACAATACTATTTTGTAGAGAATCAATTTTTGGCAAAGCAAATAATTTCTCTTTGTTATGTCTATCTAGTCATTCTGAGTTCCATATATTGTCTTTATCATATGTAATATGTGATGCAGATGAGTAAGAGTTCTGGGGCTTGCATAAGGTAAGAGAAAAAAATAAAAGAGTTGCAAGTAGGAAAGCAAGAAGTCAAGCTATCCCTGTTTGCAGATCATACCATGCTATACTTGAAAGTTCTTAAGACTCCACCAGAAACCACTTCTGGAAAGTGTTCTTATAACCAGCTTCAGCAGTGTAACAGGATACAAAATCAACATACAAAAGTCAGTAGCTTTTTACTACATCAATAACAAATTTGTTGATAAAAGAAATCATGGGGGCTGGAGAGATGGCTTAGTGATTAAGCTCTTGCCTGTGAAGCCTAAGGACCCTGGTTCGAGGCTCGATTCTCCAGGACCCACGTTAGCCAGATGCACAAGGGGCCGCACGCGTCTGGAGTTCGTTTGCAGTGGCTGGAAGCCCTGGCGTGCCCATTCTCTCCCCCCCCCTCTCTCTCTGTCTGACTCTTTCTGTCACTCTCAAATAAATAAATAAAAATGAACAAAAAAAAATTAATAAGAAAAAAGAAATCAGGGGCTGGAGTGATGGCTTAGCAGTTAAGCCAAAGGACCCAGGTTCAATTCACCAGTACCCACATAAAACCAGATACATAAAGTGGTGAACACATAGTAGCAAGAGGCCCTGGCATGCCCATTCTCTCTCTTTCTCTGTCTGCCTATTAATAAAAAAAGAAATCAAGAAAACATCCCATTCACAGTAGCATTAGAAAAATACCTAAGAAAAACCTAACCAAAGAGGTAAGCAATTTCTACAGTGAAAAGCTTAAAATACTGAAGAAAGACATTGAAGAATCTGAACATAGAAAGACCTCTCACGGAGCTGGAGAGATGGCTTAGCTGTTAATGCGCTTGCCTGCAAAGCCTGAGGACCCAGGTTCTATTTCCCAGGACCCACGTAAGCCAGATAGATGCACAAGGGGCTACATGCATCTGGAGTTCATTTGCAGTGGGTGGAGGCCCTGGTGCACCCATTCTCATTCTCTGTCTCTGTCTCTCTCACTCTCTGACTTCTTTCTCAAATAAATAAATAAATGTAAAACCCAAAGTTAAATATGAAAGACCTTCCATGCCCATCAGTTGGCATAATTAATGTTGTAAAATGGCTGTGTTACTGAAGGTGGTCTGCCAGTTCAGTGCAGCCCCTTTAAAATCCCATTGAGCGAGAAAAAGAGAAGACACAGTCCTGAAGTTCACAGAGAAGCACAAAGTCACCAAAGCTTCTAAAGACACATGACCTGTTTTTAAAGACACATAAGCACGCGCACAACAAACAACACCACCACCAACAATCAAAACCCACACAAAAGACAAATTTCCCAATCAGTGAATGGGTAAATAGACAGTTTACAAAAGAAGAATTATAAATGGCCAATAAACATTTGAAAATGTGTTCACATTAGCCATTAGCAATTATAGCTGAATTGAGATTCCATGTTGACCTAGCCAGAATGGCTATTCTGAAGAAAATGAATGACTACAAATGTTGGTGAGAATGTGGGGAAAGTGGAGCCTTCATACGCTGCTGGTGAGGATATGATCTGGCATAGCCATTATGAGATCAGATCAGTATGATGGTTGATTAAAAAAAAACAAAGATAAGATTAGAACTACTGTATGATCTAGCTTTACCCCCTCCTGGGCATAACCCCAAAGGAACTAAGTCAGTATACCACAGAGATACTAGCATATCCATATTTATTGCTGTGCTAAGTATAATAGTTGAGATATGCAAGCAGCCTAGATGCCCATCCGCCAATTTGTGGATAAAGGAAATGTGGAAATGTGGTATACATGCACAATGAAATTATATTCACTTGTAAAAAAGAATGAAATTATGTCATTTGTGGGAAAATGGAACAGAACATCATCATGTTAAGGAAAATAACCCAGGCTCAGAAAGATGCATATCATGATTTCGTGTAGAATCTATGTTTAAATTTATCTGTCTGCCACGCAAGTAGAGGGGCTCTGAAGGCACGAGGACAGGTTGAGAGGGAGAGGAAAACCGGAGGACGGTGCGGGAGGAGGAGGCGCCTCCCGTCCATGCTCGTTCCTACATTTTCTGGCCATTGCTCTAGAAAGCTGCCCCTGTGCAGTACACAATTTATCCTTTTTACCTCAGCTTCTTTTCTCCTGTCAACCTGTTCACGCGATTGTCTCTGAGAACAGCAGGCTCTGAGTTCTGCCTCTGAGGCCCTGCCGCCACGGCTCCGTGTCATAACCCTGGCTCTGGCCTCATGGAACTCTCTGCAACTTGGTATGACAAGTTAAACTTGTATTTTGTTTTATTTATTGATTTAATTTAAAAATATTTATTTATTTATTTGATGGAGAGAGAGGCAGATAGAGAATGGGTACGCCAGGACCTCTGCTCATTGAAGGAACGAGCTCCAGACACATGCGCCGCCTTGTGCATCTGGCTTTAAGTGGGTACTGGGGGATTGAACACTGGTCCTTAGACTTTTCAGGCAAGTGCCTTAACCACTGACCCATCTCTCCAGCTGTGTATTTTGTTTTATTCAATGTACTCAAAGCTGGGGAGAAGAGAGTCTCTCTTGGAAGCAGCTTTACGGCCCGTGACAGCGCCAGGCGCGAGCATGTGCAGCCAGTCCACTCGCGCCCGGGTCCTGATTACTGCGCTCGAATTCGCTTCTCGCGCCTTGAAGCAAATGCTGGTGGCTCCCCTTTGTCCTTACAAAGACCCTACTTCAAGCTTCCGACAATTGAAAGATTTCAGCTCTTCTGAGAGCTTGCCTGCATCTTTGCTACGTCTCCAAGTGAAGGCGTGGCGTTCAGACGTCTTTGTCCTCCCCATGAAGCCGTCAGCCGCTGTCGCCCTCAGAAACATCCTGCTTGGTTTCTGCAGCTGTGCTCAGATGCGACTTAACAGCCACCATCTGATCTGCACCTCAGAATGGCTGCAAGGTCTGTAGGAGGGTCTTCTTGTTCCCGTTTTACCGATGAAGACCCATGCTCGGGGCGGAACCCCGTCTCGAGTTTGCACTGGCTACCCTGTTAACAGAACTTAGGTATTTGGTCATTCCTCCAGACAGCCATATTCTGTGCAATGCAGAATGTATCTTTTTTTGAGCTAAGATTTTTTTACTTTTCTTATTTTCAACCTATTTGGATTACTGTAACTTGGGATGGCAGTGATATAGAAAATATGGCTGTTTATGCCCCATGGGCCATAAAATATCACTGAAATGAGCCTTACATTTTGGATGTACTGCAATCTATTTGTGCATTTAAATAAGGGTTCTAAGATCATGTGAAAAGTCTGTCCACTTGACATTTTTCAAAGTGTATAATGGAAAATTAAGTGTATTTCCCAATGAACTTTGAAGTATATGTTGAGATTCCTTCCTGCCCCCTGAGGCTGGCCTGGAACTCACAGTTCTCCTCTTAGCTCTGCCTCCACAGTGCTGCCATTAAAGAGGTGCGCCAACCACCACCATTTCCAGCCTTTTATTTTATTTTTTAAAATGAATTCTTGCATTTTGCTCAGGCTATTTTGAACATGAGACCAAAATTACTGGTTGGCAATGTGGACCACAGTGTTTGGCTTTATTGGAGTTCTTATGTGGGATTTATATTGTAATGTTGGAATAATTTTTTCTCCAAGAGACATTTCTTGTTTATTTATTTATTTGAGAGAGGCAGAGGCAGGTAGAGAGAATTGGTGTGCCAGGGCCTCCTAGCCACTACAAACGAATTCCAGACACATGTGCTACCTTGTGCATCTGGCTTTATGTGGGTCCTGGGGAATTGAACCTGGGTCCTTTGGCTTTGCAGGCAAGTGTCTTAACCACTAAGCCATCTTCATGAGACATTTTTGAAGTTATAATGAAAGTTAATTGCAAAATATGATTTGATAGCCAAATACTTGAACTCATATTTCCAGAATACATTTGCTCCATAATTTGATACCAACTGGTATTTTCAAGGAAGTGATGGCAGAGGTAAAAGTTTTTCTTTTGAATTTTAAAATGCATTTTAACTTGGTACTTGTAGGAGAGGTTTCATAGGGCAGCAGGAGAAGATGTTTCTATGTGAAAGTTATTTCAGGACCAATTATTCAATTAATATTTTATATAGTGCAGAGGTTGTGTTTGTTAGGCTTTTTTCCCCCATATCCCTCAAGAGAAAAGAGGTGTCGTAATTATTTTACTGTGGGAGACTAATAAAAGATTGATTGCATTAGGATTTTAGACCTTTCCTTTTCTTTCTTTCTTTCTTTCTTTAGTTCTTTTTTTGAGGTAGGGCTTTGCCAGGCTGACCTGGAATTCATGATGTCGTCTCAAGGTGGCCTCAAACTCCTAACAGGCTGCATCACTGTGCCCAGTATCAGAACCACTGTAAATATCTAGAGTATGACACAAAAGCAGTTTATGCTGGGCATGGTGGCTCATGCCTTCAATCCCAGCTGAAGGAGGAGGATTGCCATGAGTTTGAGGTCAGCCTGGGGCTACAGAGTGAGTTCTAGGTCAGTTTGGGCTAGAGTGAGACCTACCTTGAAAAAGCAGAACAGGTTTATTTAGAATGCTTGTTTCTATTGATTCCCCTTGTTTCAACTTAATTTCTGTCATTTTACTTGAGTATCTCTTGCTGAGGGAGGACATGCTGCTGAGCTGATAGCTGAGGAAGTCTCCCTGAAGGGAGGTACAATTTGACCAAACCTGAGCGTGCAGCTTATTGAAGACAGCGTAATGTGGCAGAGTGTTAGACCCCACAGACTTTCTCATAAGTCTGACTTACTTTAAATGCAGTAAGAAAATAAAAGTCTTGCTGGGCGTGGTGGCACGCCTTTAATCCCAGCACTTGGAAGGCAGAGGTAGGAGGATCACCATGAGTTCGAGGCCACCCTGAGACTACATGGTGAATTTCAGGTCAGCCTAAGCTAGAGTAGAGTGAGACCCTACCTTGAAAAACCAAAAAAAAAAAAAGCTTTGGTAGTAGTTGAGATTCTTCCCTCCACCAGTTTCTAAGTGATGTAACTGAAGGCAGTGGCCTTGCTTCTCCGTTGCACAGCGCCCCCGTGTCACAGGAATTGTGATCCTCCCTTCAAGATGCAGGGATTGCGTCTTAAGCTCCCCAACTTTCCCATGTTACTCTTTTCATGCGCGGATCTGGCATTCCATTCCTGCTCTGTCTGCAGTGGCTCCACACTCTTCCTCACGCACTCCCTTGGCCTGCCTCTGGGTCTATGGCATTCACAGCGCTCCATGGAACTGTCTGGACTCCACTGAATTGTAGTGCCGTGAGTTTGAAGTGTGGCTTCCCGGCCTAGAGGGTGAAACGCCCTTCTCTCTTTTTTTTTTTCCTCTCTATTTTTTTTTTTTTTTTGTACATTGCCAAGCTGATTTCCACGTCTACAATTTCCCCAGTAACTTTCTTCCGAATCATTCTAAGCATAAGGTAAACTTCTGAGGTTATAAAGTTAGTATTAGAAAGAGATGGAATATTGTGAGGTTAAAAAAAAGTAACACAGTATTAAAAAAAGGACATCGTTTTAGATTCAAGTACCTTAAATCTAAAGAGAATAAATGGAATTTTAGGGAGGCTGAGTGTCCGAGCTGGGTCTGAAGTAGAAGCCTTTGTGGCTTGGTGTTTTGCTGAGGAGATCCGTTTAGCTCCAAAATGATGTGAGTATGTTGTTAGTTGACTGCCCCATCTTCACAGCGGGATTATGTTGTTGTTAAGGAGAATGGAGCTACAGGCAACACATCAATCCTATGTATTTCTTGATTGCTTTACTATCTTAAGAGTTGACTTCTAAGTTATTTACTGTTCTGACTTGATTTTGGTAGTTAAACAATAATAAACTGAAACATTGCTTTGGTGTAGCTCCCTGTGTCCTGTTAAACAGCAAGAATTTGCAAAAACAATAACACATTGTTAAGTGGCCTGCCAGTTTATCAAATGCTTTAAGTTTATTACAGACGGACCCTAGGAAAAACCATCCCAGCCTCACCGAGCAGCTCATCCTAATCTAAAGCAAAAAAGCTTTTCAAAGTTGTTCCAGGGCTGTTAGATTTGTTTTGTCCACCAGCGTATATAAACCACTCAGAGCTGATCGGGAGAAAAGAAGTTCGTAATGCCATAAGAGATTTAGTTTTGAAAGAATGATTTCACTAATGTGTGCAGTGTGAAGCCTCATGGTGGCCCGAGAAACTTCTATAGTGAAACACAGTGACCATATAACTTACCCCTGTAACCAAATCCACTCAGAGGACTGAACATTACTAAATTAACACCCAAGATGGTATTTGCAAGGTGAGTATCTTGTCAGAAAATAACTCCCACCCTACAGTTCAGGAAGAAAGCCTGCTCTGTGTTATCGCTGTTCTCCTGACAGTGAATTCAGGGAATAGCCAGTACACAGTCCTGAGCTCCCAAAGAAGGTCAGGCTGTCCAGGCTGGAGCTGTGCCCCACTCCTTTGTGTAAATGAGGGAAGGCCGCCCGTCTTTCTTGGTATGCTTTATTTCCAAATGCTGGAAGATTGTTATAAAAGATTGATTTTTTTAAAAGAACAAGGCATTTTATTTCCTTCTGGGGGGAAATTGTCATAGGTATACCACCCTAACCTCTGAGTGGCACCCCTAGGGTTGTGTATGGTCCACCTGCATGGTTGCATGCAGAGACCCTTCAGGTGGTGATATTGTAGGAATTCATGAC
Organism: Dipus sagitta; assembly: GCA_036346955.1. NCBI lineage: Eukaryota > Metazoa > Chordata > Mammalia > Rodentia > Dipodidae > Dipus > Dipus sagitta. The sequence goes on from CM070774.1 coordinate 173,772,738, forward strand.
TTCAGGCATTAGATATTAAGACACCACATGTAGAAATCTATAAATATAGTTTTTTGCTTTTTTTTTTCGAGGTAGGGTCTTACTGTAGCCCATGCTGACCCTGGAATTCACTGTGTAATCTCAGGGTGGCCTCGAACTTCAGGTGACCCTCCTACCTCTGCTTCCCAAGTGCTGGGATTAAAGGTGTGCGCCACCACACCCAGCTATAAATATAGTTCTTAAATATAAATTACTAATCATTTATAAAATCCACTGTTTAAAAGTTATGAATGTAAGAGAAATTAAAGAATAGAGTAATGGACACATGACTTCTGCAATGCAGTACTGACCAAAGGCTCTGTTCTCTCTTCTCTTTTGGCCTGTTTTAGGTATTTTCAAAGTTAGTGTGTCTTCTAGAGTCTGATTAAAGAAGAAAATTTCTGACCTTTATAAAGGAGGACTTTTTTATTAGATGGGTTTTAATAAAATGCAAAGTGACTTTAAGCATCTACCTCTTTTATCCATCATTAAAAGCTAATTGTCACATCGTATAAGTGTAATTATATAGGATTTTTAACATACCAAAAATTGGCAACTTGTGATGAGGAAAGTATACTCTATGAGGATTTGAGTTGAGCGAATGAAAGGGGAAAAAAATGAACCTTTTCTAAGTCTTAAGTGGCAGCTAAGTGGTAAAAGAAGCTTTTAATTTTTGTGGGAGCACAGTGATAGCAGCTCTGTTCCTTACTTTTAGTTGGAGGCAGGTTTCACAGCGTGGCCGATGTGGCTTTCGTTGGTTGTCTGAATGGCTGAGGCCTGTGCAGGTTTAACTCCCTGCGTATTTTCAAGTTGGTAATGTAGCCTTTATCTTTGTGCTGTTTAGTTCCCGGAGTTATTATTATTATTGTTGTTGTTGTTGTTTTAATATTTTATTTATTTGACAGAGAGGCAGAGAGAGAGAGAGAGAGAATGGGTGCACCAGGGCTTCCAGCCACTGCAAACGAACTCCAGATGCCTGTGCCCCCTTGTACATCTGGCTAACATGAGTCCTGGGGAGTTGAACCTGGGTCCTTTGGCTTTGCAGGCAAATGCCTTAACCACTAAGCCATCCCTCCAGCCCTATTATTTTTTTTTTAGAGAAGGGCAGTAATTATCTTTCTCACTCTTGAAAGAATGGCAATTGGTGGGAAACCATCACCCTGTGTGTGTGGCTGTGGTAGTCAACTCCTCACTGCAGTCAAGTTTGCGTCTTTTCCAGTGATGATGTGTTAAGTGGTTCAAAGCTCAGTTCTGCCAGGGCTTTCTGTGGACCCAGTGACTTCCGGGTAAAGCCCCGGGCTCAGAGCAGACCCTGCAGGGGAGCTGTATCGCCCGTCCTCACGGCTGGCGGAGAGGCCGGTGAGACGGTGCAGGGCTGCGCAGAATGAGGCGCTTTGTGTAAGGCAGCTCACAGGTGCTGACTGTTTCTAGCAGGAATATTACACATGACACCTCAAGGTACTCCGAACCTTTTACTTTTCTTTAGGTCTTGGAGCTAGCGGTCAGTCTCATTGGCTGTGACACCTAACCTGTCGCGAGCTTTCACCAGCTTCCTTCCCAAGGTGGCAGCAGACGGACAGTTCTGTGTCTACCGTGCCTTCTAAGGAAGGACCGCTTCAAAGACCCTGGAGCCTTGAGCGTCCGTATTTGGATCTTCACGGCTTGGGTTACACTGTACTGTTACTACTTTCCTAGTCATTCCTGCCTATAATTTATTGGCTGTGTTTTACTGTATTTTTCTAAGTTTAGAAACTTTTAGTGTGGATAACTTAGTAACCATAGATTTCAAATCCTATTGTTAGCCCCAGTTTTTTTAAAGGTATCAAAAAAGGGTAACTAATTACTCAGTTGCCTACATAAAATTCAGATGCTTTAGATATTGTTATATTTAGGATCACATGACTAAATAATCATCATGTGATTTTAGTGACAGCTTTCTAGGGATAGAAATCTTCTAATTTATATGAAACAAACAATTTTTTAAGAAATTTGTTTTAGAAACTTTGAAATTTTACTTTTTAGCTTCTGGAAAGACTTGAGACGTCTGAATTAAATAACCAAAAATTTTTACTATATAAAAACCCGTAGTGATGATTATGTTAATTCTCAAAACTTCTAAATGAGATCATATCAATTTAAAATATGAGTTAAAATCTAAATGACAAAAAAGAAGAAAATAAACAGAAAACAAAACTAAACCAACAAAACCCCCCAAAAACATATGGGTTAGTGCCGGGGCGATGGCTGAGGGACCGAACGCACTTGCTTGTGAAGCTGCAGCCGCCAGCGCCCCAGCCCCGTGTGGAGCCGGCGCCTCGAGCCTGCCGTTCATCTGCAGAGGCTCCAGGGCTGGCACTCTTTTGTTCTTTTTCTCACATGTGCACACACAGCAGATAAATAAAGTAATTTAAAAATAAAATTAAAATATTTGAGTTAAATATTTGATCATAATATTTGAGATCTGACAAACCATCTTATTCTATTATAGTTATTGCCCCCAAATCTTGTTTACTTTTAGAATGAAAAATAATTACACTGATCTATTGAGTAATTTCTTATCCAACCAGTTCTGTTATAGTCTCTTAACATAACTACTCTTCAAGTTTATTTATCCTGATTTGTGAGTAATGAATATTTTAGGTAAACTTAATGTTCAAAATAGTTTGAAAGATGAATCGATACTTATTTCTTTGCTTTAAAAAATTGCAAGTTATTCATTAGCAATTATCTAAACAAGGGTTTTCTTATATCATGAAGTAATACCAGATTCTTCCAGTTAGTATGAAATAGAGCCCAAATATTACCATATTTTTAAAATATCTTATTTATTTATTTGAGAGAGAGAGAGGGAGAGACAAGGAAAGAGAGGAGGAGGGGGCAAGGAGGACAGAATGGGCACACCAGGGCCTTCTAACCACTGCAAATAAACTGCAGATGCATGTGCCACCTTGTGCATCTGGCCTTAGGTGGGTACTGGAGGATTGAACCTGGGTCTTTTGGCTTTGCCAGCAAGCACCTTAACTACTAAGGCATCTGTCCAACCCTGTTTGTTTGTTTATAGCTTTGAGTCTTAGCCACAGTCAAGGTGATGGCACAAGTTGTAGTGTAACTGCTGAACCGTAAGAAAAATAGGACTTAGTTTATGAGAAGCTGTAAAGTACCTTTGGTAAAGTAGTGGAATTGTAATGCGACTGCATGCACATCTGCTCAGCAAATGACATGGCTGACTTTTATCTCACGCATACAGGTGGTGATTATTTCTTACAGCACCTAGCTGAATATTTATTTGTTATGTAAATGAGCGGCTATGGAGGAGTCACATATAAGGAGGAATTGAGACATTTTTCAAACTCTCTTGTTTGACCTAAATAAGACCTGATCAGTTTCCTTTCAAATTCCCATGAAAGTTATCTTTATTGGCTTTCTTTTTGCTTTATATTTGTCTTACCTTCTAAGAAATGAATAAATATGATGTTAAATATTTACTACCTGTTTGCATACAACTTTACTAACAATCAAAACTAATACTAGTAGAGATAATTCACCCAAGTTCCCCCTCTCTCCTTATTTCCTTCTCTTTTTGTTGCTCATCTTTTCTCGGTTCTTCCATGCACTTGGGGACGGTGGCTCTCACAGGACGTACATACAAAGCCACTTTCTGCCCAGTGTCCTCAGAGGCTCGAGGGCCAGGAGTCGTGGGTTTCTGAGCTCGGGTGTAGTTGCCTGTTTTCCTCATCGGCTCAGCTTCTTTGCCAGTGTTTTGAGCAGGGTTCAGGCCCAGCTCCCTCTCAGAAACCAAATGAAGCTGGCCTGGCAAATATCTCCCTGATTGGCAGCATGGATGACAAGTCAGACAACTGCTATTTGAGTGTCATCTCGGTTACCTCTTAAGTGTGCATTTGGGCAAGGCATTAACCTTTTCTTAGTCTAGTTTCCTCCACTATAAAGAAACGAAACAGCAGTTACCGTTTGCAACAACTTTGACAGTCAAAAGATACAGCCTGTGTGAAGTACTCACGGGCTTTGCCTGTAGGCACTTAGCGATTACACATCCACACTTCTTTGTCAAAGACTCTTGCCTTGCTCGTTAGATGTCTTGAATGTATATATTTATATATTTAGTGTATGCATTTATGTTTGTATTGATTTGTTTATTAATAAGCATAATATATAGTCATATACCAAATCATTACTCATTAAAAAACTAAATTCAGAAAACAGGTACCTTTTGTGGTGCTGCTAATGATGAGTGAAAGCATAAAAGTCATCAAGAAAATAATTAGGATATTATTTAAATAATGAATTCCAGCATTTGTTCAGCAAACGTTTTTAACCCTGCTGTTAGCTAGTCTCCTCTTCAGTCTCTATATTACTAGTATTAAGATGGTTTACAACACTGCTGTCGGAGTCTACGTTTGAAGTGGCTTGAGTCAGGTGTCCCCCAGAAGCTCATGTGTTCTGAATGCTTCATCCCTGGCTGATGGCCGTTCGGCAGCTGGAGCCTCGCTGGAGCAGTGTTGAGGGTGCTTCCTGGAGCCTTGCAGGAGAGGTGGGCTGTGGGTGCTTCCTGGAGCCTCGCTGGAGCAGTGTTGAGGGTGCTTCCCTGGAGCCTTGCAGGAGAGGTGGGCTGTGGGTGCTTCCCTGAAGCCTTGCAGGAGAGGTGGGCTGTGGGTGCTTCCCCTTGCAGTGTCTGGTGCACGCTCCTGCTGCTGTTGTCCACCTGATGCTGGTCGGTGATGTCCCGCCTCTGCTCATGCCATGTTTTTTTCCGCCGTCTCTTAGAGTTTCCTGTTGATTCTGGAAGCCAAAATAATCCTGCTTCTCCCACAAGCAGTGTTTGGTCTGTTGCTTTGTGTCAGCAACCTGCAGGTGACTGCAACAGCGTTCCAGTGGAGAAAGCCCAGTGAGAACAGGAGCTGTGTAGTGTGCCGGGGCTTAGCTGGGAAGGAATCGGTGAGGCAAGGAGCGGGCGGAGCAGGGCTGTTCTGCACTCTTCAGAGGGCCTGCCAGTAGGTAGGGCTCACCCTTCGTGCAGAGCTGTGCACGTCCAGGAGGGGTGTGTTCGCAGATGGTGAGCGTGAGCTCAGGCAGGCGTGTCCTCTCTCTCCTCGTGGACACGTAGAGCGCTTCTGACCCTGCGCACCGGGAAGGTGGTGTGGAGTTGTACTGGAGGCGGACGTGGACGTCCACTGTTCGGCTGGGAAGAGGGTGCCTGGTTCTTTAGGTGGCCTTCTCTGTAGGTGACAGAAGCAGGGGCAAACCACATACATTCTTTGCAGCTCAAGTACATATAACTTTTTCTTTAATTTGTGTTAGAGGCTAAGTAAGGTAATCATAGGATTTTTGGAGGAGTACAGTTTTTTTTTTTTTTGGTTTTGATTGAGAGAATTGGGGTGTCAGGGCCTCAGCCACTGTACTCGAAGCCCACATGCTTGTGCCACCTAGTGGGCATGTGTGAGCTTGTGCTTGCCTCACCTTTGTGCATCTGGCTGACATGGGATCTGGAGAGAGATTGAACATGATGGGTCCTTAGGCTTTGCAGGAAAGGGCCTCTACCACTGTGCCATCTCCAACCCTGGCGTACTTTTATTCACTTTTTTACTTGTTTTTTTTTTTTTTTTTTTTTTCCTGACAGAGTTTCACTATACATTTCAGGGCTGGCCTCAAACTGGAAACCCTCCTGTCACAGCTTGCCAGTGCAGAGATTACAGGCATGTAGCACCACCCTGACTAAAGTGTGCTATTTCTTGTCGTTTTAAAAAATGACCTGAGTAGCAAAAAGGGAATATTTAAATTTCAAATAAAGTTGTAAGGAGCAAAGGCAAAAGGAAAATAATGCTCATCTAATCTCAAGCAAATAAATACTCTTTCCTTCTTTGCCTCTATATCATCATTTATGGATTAATCTTCTAATTCTTCCAGCATGTTTATTGAACATCTAGGCACTTAAAATGCTAGAGTGGAAAAAGGGTACACAGTGGGTGTACACAACAGGACAAGAGAGGAAGTGCAGAAACAACCTTATGTATGAAACATTAGTGGGGTGATGATCCAAGGAGGAGAATCTAGTTACGTCAAGTCTGGGTACAGTGTCTACAGTATACAAATTCACACACACACACACACACACACACACACACACACACACGGTAGGATCTCACTACGGCCCAGACTGACCTGGAATTCACTCTGTAGTCCCAGGGCGGTCTCAAACTCATGGTGATCCTCCTATCTCAGCCTCCCAAGTGTTAGGATTAAAGGTGTGCACCACCATGCCCAGCCTGTATTCATTTTCTTTTTGAGGTAGGGTCTTGCTATAGCTCAGGCTGACTGGGAACTCACTGTGTAGTCTCAGGCTGGCCTCAAACTCATGGTCATCCTCCTGCCTCTGCTTCCCAAGTTCTAGGACAAAAATCTATGTGGTTTCAGGCTGGCCTTGAACTCATGGCCATCCTACCTCTGCCTTCTGAGTGCTGGGATAAAAGGTATGTGCCACCATGCCTGGCTATAGGAATTCTTTTTAAGACAATGACAGCATCCAATTTACTGGATCAATTACTGAGAGTTTAGCACTGTCTAAGTCATTATCTCAAGAGCTCTTATAAACATTATGAAAGAAAAAATATAAGTGATTTTTTATATCCATATTCAAGTAACTTTTAGTAGAGTTCATTTTCATGCACTGTAAATATATTTTTATAGCTTTTCTGGGATTTTTGGACATTATTTTGTATATTGTAAATGCACAAGCATTTGTACACACATACACACACCAGGAAAGGACAGAGTGAAAAAAAAAAAAAGAACTACATATCAGTTATATCTTGGATTAGTTATGTAGCCCAGTGATTTTTTTGAAAAATATTATTCTATTTAGTTATAAGTTGGGGGGGGGGAGTAGAGAAGAGAAGAGAGACAGAGAGAATGGCGGCTACCAGGGCCTCCAGGTGCTGCAAAAAATTCCAGATGCATGCACCACTCTGCATCTGGCTTTATGTGGGCACTGAGGATTCAAACTCCAGTAATTAGGTCTTACAGGCAAGTGCCTTAGTCACTGAGCCATCTTCAACACTTAAAATACTTTACTTATTTGTTTGGAAGGAGAGAGAGAATATGAATATGAATATGAATGAGTATGTACACACCAAGGCATCTGCAAATGATTAGCCACTGCAAATGAACTCCAGATGCATGTGCCACTTTGTGCATCTGGCTTTACATGGGTTCTGGGGAATCAAACCCAGATCATACAGTTTTACAAGCAAGCACCTTAAGTGCTGACCTATCTCTCCAGCCCCAGATTTTGTTGATTGCTTTGGTTCATTTTTATTTATTTATTTGAGAGTGACAGACAGAGAGAGAAAGAGGCAGATAGAGAATGGGCGCACCAGGGCCTCCAGGCACTTCAAAGAACTCCAGATGCGTGCGTCACCTTGTGCATCTGGCTTATGTGGGTCCTGGGTAATCGAGCCTCGAACCGGGGTCTTTAGGCTTCACAGGCAAGCGCTTAACTGCTAAGCCATCTCTCCAGCCCTGATTTTTTTTTTTAATGAAAATTCTTTATGATCATCAGTGTTGTAGTTCCTGAAACAACATTTCATTGAGTTTTTTTTTTTTGAAGAATCATTTAGAAGAGTAATGCTATCTTAAGTTTTTAGTACATTTTCCTACTAAATGATTCTTTAGAAAAACCATCTCAGCTTTTGTCTTCACTTCTAGCATACATGTGTAATACAGTAAGAAGAGACAGTCTAAAAATATATTTTAGACATACTATAGTATGCATGATTCTTTCCACCAGAATCATGTACCTTATTAGTAGGCTGTGTAAGGCTATACATGTCTGAAAGTTGATCAACCCAGATTGTAGCTGGGGCTACCATTGCTGAAATTGGTAACCGATGCCAGACACTTGATTGCAAAAACCCTCAGTTTTCTCATCTACGAAATGAGAGGCTGGCCTGCAATGACCAGAGACATCCTTCCAGAAGTATTTTCCTGTGACTGTCTTTGAGAGCCACAGGCTGGAGGGTTACCCATAAACATGGAGAAATTGTAGCATAAAGTTCACATGATTTGATAACCTTCACAAGTTCCAGATTTGCACATTTTCTCCTGGTGGGAGGCCGAAAGACCTGTATTTACTTTAGCTGCAGAACGCTGGGCTTTTCTGCGAGAATGCACGGCGCATGGAAGAGGCCCCGAAGATAATCGCTGGGTTTGTTTTGGCTCTGAGAGGGTTAGTGTGTTGAGGGATTGCTCTTGGAATTGGCCTGACCCTCAGCTCATGTTAGAGAAGCAGTTGAAACAACTCTTGCTGTATTCAGAAGTAAACTTGTGAATGGATGGTCACAAATAGCATTATATTCACTGAATGAACATTTATTGAGGTCCTGCTACTTGCCTGGCAAGCATAGAATTAAAACTCTGGGAATATAAAGTAGATAAAAATAGCTCCTCCTACCAGCCTCTATTATAGTAGGGAAAGAGGCAGTATAGACTTGGTACCAATTTTTTACTCTAGTGTTACACAAGGAGAAGTATGAAATCAAGTGACTATCATCTAAGTCATTATTAAAGTAAAATTATGTTTTAAAGTACATTGAAATTAGTAAAATTACTTGAAAACATTAAGATATTAAGACTCATCCCAGCTTCCCCTCCCTCAGCTAAAGGTTATTTCTCTTGAAGTAAGATCAAATTCTCACCTGCTCTCTTCCTATTTCTTTTCGCTCTGAAGGAAGATCAGGGACATTTCAGTAGTGTAAATAGTTCAACTAGAGGCAGGGAGATATTCAATTACTAAAGTCTTTGCCTATCTTGTATTGGCAACTTAGATATCAAAACCATCGTGAATTGTTTTTCCTGAGGCCTGTGAACCTACCCCTAAGTGATATATCTGCTTCATTTAACTTCATGAGGAAAACTTGTAAGGATTATTTTAAGGTAGAATTTCACTTTAGTCCAGACTGACCTGTAACTCACTCTAGGCTAGACTCAAACTCATGGCAATCCTCCTGCCTCTCCCTTGTGAGACCTGGGATTAAAGAGATACGTTACCATGCCTGGCTACAAATCTTAGTTTAGACTGGCAGTTATATCCAGTTTTTAGATATCTGTTAAATTTTCTAGAGTGAACTACTCTGTAGTGAAAGTTTGGCTTATTTGGTACTAAGATTCCTCGTTAAAACGAGTGCTGGAAGTTCTTATTGTCTCATTATCTTGTACTGATGATCCTAGCCATTGTCATTACTGCCTGTCAAGCAGTATGTACTATGTAAGATGATAGGAATTTATTTGTTTCCTTTTCTTTAAATAAAAAAATTATTTTTAATTCTTTATTTATTTAGTTGAGAGAGAAAGAAGGAGAGTGGGTGTGCCAGGGCTTCCAGCCACTGCAAACGAGCTCCAGACGCATATGCTACTTTGTGCATCTGCTTATGTGGGTCCTGGGGAATCGAACTGGGGTCCTTTGGCTTTGCAGGCAAACGCCTTAACCACTGAGCCACCTCTCCCGCCCTATTTACTTTTTTTTGCTTTTGAGACAGGGTCTCATGTAGCCTATCCTGGCTTTGAACTTCTGCTCCTCCTGCCTCCACCTCCTAAGTGCTGGGATTACGGACATGCACCAGCACACCTGGTTTATACAGTGCTAGAGACTGAGCCCTGGGCTTTGTACTTCTAGACCACTTGAGCTGTAACCCCAGCCCTACAAGAGATATTTTAAATCATCTTTAAACTTACAAAGACACTGTGAGGTACGTATCATTTCTCATTCTGCCTGGGAAATACTATCCATGTAACTGTTTCTGGGTTTCAGGATTTGAATCTGGTTGTTCTGACTCTGAGTCTGTCAGTGACCAATTAGCTATTATTATCCCCCACACAAAGTAAGGCTAAAATCTAGGTCTGTACTTTTTATTACAATGGCTAAAGGACAGATTGGGTGAGACTGTGAGAGAGTTTGACAGCATCTTTTGGGAAGAGAGTCTATGAGCCATAAACAGAAAAGCCGCATTTTAAAAGTATTTATTTATTTATTTATGTGGTGAGGGAAAGAGTGGGTGCACCAGGGCCTCTAGCCACTGCAAACAAACTTCAGACACATGCGCTACCTTGCTGATCTGGCTTACGTGGGTCCTGGGGAATCGACCCTGGGTCCTTAGGCTTTAAGGGCTAGTGCCTCAGCTGCTAAGCCGTCTCTCCAGCCCAAAGATGCATTTTAAAATCCGAGGTTAGGATGAGAAAATTGCTGCCAAGAGGAGAATCCACATCAGCAATGGAACGATGTCATTATTCGCTGCACACTGCGCTAGTATAACAAAATTAGTACAAAGTGAGTATGTGGATGAAAAGGAAAATGAAGCCCTGTGCTTTATCTGTGACTCCCAACTACTACCTCCCTGTTCTAGTGCCAAATAAACCAGAATTTCCCAAGTGGGATCCAAGAGTCTGTATTTTTCATACTTTGCAGTTGATTCTTAAATGTTCCAAATGCTGGTAGGAAACCAAATAAGCCTGTGGAGAGGGCAAAGTGGCTGAAATGGGATTTAGAATGTAAACCCAGGAGTAGGAATGCCGGGGATGTGGAAGGCTGTTTCTCTTCTGAGAAGCAGGAACTGAGGATCGAGGAACAAAACACACAGGTGAAGGGACTATTGATTGAAGATTTGGAGCATTAGTCATCCTTCACTTTTTTCTAGCTATTATTTGTGGAAAATAAATTGGTCTTTTTTTTTTATCACATTTTCTGTGTATAAAATGGTCTATATTAAATGACCCCCAAAGGTTTTGTTATAAATAGACTGATCACTTCCTAAGCACATTATTAAGTTTTAAGAAAAGGTATGGTTATTTACCCAGTTCAATTTGTTCATATTATGTTAATTCTTGAATTATTTCTATTCATTTGATTTTTAATTCCTAACTACAGTCAACCTGCTATATCTGTAGAGTCCAAATTGTCAAATTTAACCAACCATGGTAGAAAATATTTGACAAAAAATTGTATTGGCATTGAATATGTACAGCCTTTCATTTGTCATTGCTAGACACACTACATTAGAGTAACAACTACTTACATTGTGTTATAAGTAATACAGAGATGATTTAAAATACATAGGTGAGCCAGGTGTGGTGGTGCATGCCTTTAATTCAAGCATTCGGAAGGCCAAGATTGGAGGAGTGCTGTGAGTTTGAAGCCAGCTTGAGACTACATCATGAATTTTAGGTCAGCCTGGACTAGAGTGAGACCCTACCTAAAAAACAACAAAAAATACAAATACATATGTGTATATATGTATACACACATGTTATATGGAAATACTATACTATTTTATTTAATGAATTTGAACGTCAGCTTTTTAAAATCTACAGGGGTTCCCGGAGACAGTTTCCTGCTGATTCTAAGGAACAATATTATCAATTTTTTAAGTTCTTAGCTTGACTGCTGTTTAAGGGAGATGATAAGATTTTAAGTTTGCCTTTAATTTTTTTAATGTGTCAGGTAAATGGCCCAGCACAGGAGATAAGGTTTATCCTGTGGTCTGTGCATGCTCTGTGTTTGCCTGTGGTAATTTTCTCTAAAGCCTCAAGATACAAGAAAAGTCTTAAGGTGTAAGAAAAGATGTCTAAATAGTGGATGCATAAATTGATTTGAATATTAGATGTTCTTTGTGAATATTATGTCGAATAAAAAAGGCAAGATGATACGGAAGCAAGCTAGTAATAAGATTTCTGATAGGGCTGGGTTTTCATCTATAGCAGTTACTATTATTTTTACTTTTTTCATATTGACTAGAGCTTTCTATCACATAAAGTATTATTGGTAAGAAGTAAGGTAATAGAAATGATTATGGGTGGCTTTATTTTAACATGGAAATGTAAGTTTTTAAGTATATTTTGTTTCTTTAAAAATAATTTTATTTATTTGCAGGGAGAGGAGAGAGAATGAGTGAGATTGGGCATGTCAGGGCCTAGAGCCTTACTGCAAACCAACTCTAGACACATGTGCTGTTTTCTGTAGGTACTGGGGAACCAAGTACAGGCCTTCAAGTTTTCTAAGCAAGCACCTTTAACCTCTGAGTCATCTCTCTGGCCTTATACTTTGTTTCTTTTAAGAGTCTTTTCATTTGCCCAAACCCTTCTTTTTTTTGTTTTATTTTAAGTTTGATTTTTTAGGGGGAGAGAGTGAGTATGGGCATGCCAGGGCATCGTTCCTCTGCATACAAACTCCAGATGTATGTGCCACTTTGTGCATCTGGCTTTACACGGGTACCCGGGATGTTGGGCTTTACAGCAGTCGCCTTTAACCAGTGAGCCCAGCCCAAACCTTCTCTATAAACCCAAGCTGCCTACTTTCCCACCTTGTGCCTTATCCCTTTTCCTTGCATATACTTTTAACAGTCTAAAAAATATTTTTGAGGCAGGGTCTCACTCTGGTCCAGCTGACCTGGAACACACTGTGTAGTCCCAATATTCCCTCAAACTCTTGGTGTTCCTCCTACCCCAGTCTCTCATGTGCCGCTATGCCTTGCAGTTTTAACAGTTTTGAATAGAAGGTACAAAGAACAGGATGATTTGGCCCCAAACCATAGTTCAATTTGAATTCTTACGTTCGCCTCTTGGTTTAAGGTTTCAGATATACCCAGCTCACCAGAGCATTTATAGGTAGTTAAGGGCACTTTCGGAACAGGAAGAAATTGGGTTCTTCATTAAGCTGGTAGAAAAACTTGGGGAGTGCCTGTTAACATTTGTCTCCTGGCCACATCACTACTGTGATCCTAAAAGTGTAGTAGAAATTATTTACCAAAGCTGCTATCTCAGCCATGTGTGAATCTAGTTGTCATGTGCTGATAGTTCTAGCTTAGAAAGACGTATGTAAAAGAAGCCCAGAGAAGGGCAGCTGTTGCTCTGGAATACAGAGCAGCATCTGGACCGATGAGGACGCCTCTGGTTTCACTTGTGAACTCATAGATGAGCAGTAGAAGGTTTCCACTCACATTCTTGTGGATTTCAATGAGTAGTAATTTCTTAGGATCTTAACATTTTCTAGACAAGTCCACACAAGCTAAACTTAAAACATTAGAGCAGAAATGTTTTAAACTGTTGTCTACAGAGAAGATAAGAGAAAAATACATCTTTCTCTAAAACATAATTTAAATAAATTTATGATAGAAAAATAATACTAAGGTATAATTGCAAGTAGGAGATGTTGGGTTTTATCCATAATCTTGCGAAGCTGATGTCAAGATCAGGAAAGCCATGCTCTTACAACAAGCCTGTACTTGTCTCCACTGGGAGTCCAAGTACTGGCCCAAGTGGCTCAGGGCTCTGCTTAGCTTTGTTGGCTCAGAGGCCCTGATAGATCACTCTTAGCTGCTGTCTTGCTAAGAGCACTGTTGTTTAGTAACATTCACTGCCTGCTTGCCTGTGTGTCAACAGATGTTTATTGAGCAAGTTTACATGTTCATTGTATATGAAAATTGTTCATGCTGGGTACATTATTTTAGTGTATGTGGGTGTCCCTTTTTTGTTGTTATTGTTTTTGTTCATTGGATGCTGCTTAAATGCTGGCCTTGAGGTAGACGCATTTTGCTGAGTACACTGGCAGAGCCCTCCTCAGTGAGGGAGTGTCACACGCGTTAGGTGCTTTGCTGCTTTATCATACCCAGTGCCTTTCTTCTGTCACTGCTGCAGCAGAAGCAGTGGGGCTGCCCCACAGGGTCTCCTTCCAGTGGCCACAGTGCTTGTCTGATTGTGTGGTTTTCTTTGGTGGTGGTTTCAGTTTTTCAGAGACACTTTATGAAGGGACAGACTCTCTGAAGTGGTAATTGCACAAAAACATACACATTCAAATCTCCAGAAAAGTTTTGATTCACATAAGCAACCGAAGAAGGTGTTGGAAAAATTTCAAGAACCAAGAATCTTTGGATGGATTGTGGTGCTTATAAGTAAACCTGGAAACTTGAATCAGAGGAATATTTTGATTTCTTAGTTTTTTACTTCTCAAATTTTTACTTGAATATCTAAATAAATATGAGAGGGAAATAGATTATAATGAAATCAGGCACTATAGCCCATATTTTGCTACTGGAAGCTGACTTGCTTAAATCTCTAGAATGCTTTCTCTTAAATATCTACTTGAATATTATATCTCATTTGATTATTTATAGTTCTAATTTTTTTCAAATTAAGGTAAAATTAGACATGATGAAATGTATTTTTCCCAAATACTGTTTTTGGTTTGGAGAGATAGCTTAGGAGTTAGGGCACTTGCTTGCAAAGCCCAAGAATGCATGTCAAATCTCCAGGTCCCACATAGCCAGACACACAGTGACACAAGTGTGCAGTGTTGCACAGGTGCACAAGGGGTGCATGAATCTGGAGTTCATTCACAATGGCTGAACGGCTCTGGTGTGCCCAGTTTCTTCCTATCTCTCTCAAAAATAAAATGATAAAAAACTGTTTTTTTTCTTTGGCCAGGGTCTTTATAGCCCAACTTGGCTGCAAACTTGTGGCAATCCTGTTTCAGCCTTGCAATCAATCTTGAGACTGCAGGTGTGAGTCACATGCCCAGCTGAAATACATAAAACTTAAGTATACAGTTTGAATATTGATAAAATTGTATATGAGTACAGCCCTCCGAACCTAGTTAAGAACATGCTTATTTGTCTTCACATAGAAATATTGCTTGAATAAATTTCAGTAAGAAAATTGATGTTCTGGGAACAGTCACCTTCTATATTTTCTACCATTCTCCATTTCCCAGTGACGGTGACCCTTGACAATGCACAATTTCAGTTTGAGAACAATCATTTGAGGATTTTGTGAACTTCATTAATAAGATAGTTTTGCAAAGTCACTGTTGTAGTGGACTTTAGCAAAAGTCTAACATTGGCTAGAGAAATTAACTAATGTCACTTATTCATTAAAACACCAAAATTTTTCTCATTTCCCTAGTTGCAAATAGTAAGTCAGGAGACATAATAAACAAGGAAAATCTATGTACGTTCTTTTGTTTGTTTGCTTTTGAGATTCAGTCTCATTCTAGCCAAGGTTTACATGAAATTCACTTTGAATCTCAGGCTAGCCTTGAACTCACCATCCTCCTTTGCAGCCTCCAGAGTGCTGAGATGGTATGTGTGACCCACCTCGCCCGGCTACATACACATTTTTGATTTATTGTTTTCACAGGTAATTTATTGTATAATAAAACCTGTGTGTATGTCTGGGGCCTACTGTTTGATTCCTTTAACATCTGGCTCCTGGATAAGAGTTGACACTTTCTGTTCTAGTGCCCTCCAGGAATCCCAGTCCTGACCCCTGTCCAGCATTCACTCCTGTCATTTCTTAAATTCCTTCTTGAGCATTGCCTGCAGCAGCTGTGACCCAATGTTGATTCCTTTCCTTTCCTCACAGTCCTCCAGGGAGCAGGTGTTAAAGGTCCTTTTCAGTGGACACTCTGCCTTAGTTCTTGTGCTTAGTACACTCTGACTTCATCCTGACAGCCTGGTTTAGTAGTCAGGACTGCTTTTACATGGACCATGACTCAGTTCTTGTGCTTAGTACACTCTGTCTTCATCCTGACTGACTGGTTTAGTAGTCAGGATTGCTTTTACATGGACCATGACTTAGTTCTTGTGCTTAGTACACTCTGACTTCATCCTGACAGACTGGTTTAGTGGTCATGATTGCTTTTACATGGACTGTGCCTTAGTTCTTGTGCTTAGTACACTCTGTCTTCATCCTGACTGACTGGTTTAGTGGTCAGGATTGCTTTTACATGGACCGTGCCTTAGTTCTTGTGCTTAGTACACTCTGTCTTCATCCTGACAGACTGGTTTAGTAGTCAGGATTGCTTTTACGTGGACCGTGCCTTAGTTCTTGTGCTTAGTACACTCTGTCTTCATCCTGACAGACTGGTTTAGTAGTCAGGATTGCTTTTACGTGGACCGTGCCTTAGTTCTTGTGCTTAGTACACTCTGTCTTCATCCTGACAGACTGGTTTAGTAGTCAGGATTGCTTTTACGTGGACCGTGCCTTAGTTCTTGTGCTTAGTACACTCTGTCTTCATCCTGACAGACTGGTTTAGTAGTCAGGATTGCTTTTACGTGGACCGTGCCTTAGTTCTTGTGCTTAGTACACTCTGTCTTCATCCTGACAGACTGGTTTAGTAGTCAGGATTGCTTTTATGTGGACCGTGCCTTAGTTCTTGTGCTTAGTACACTCTGTCTTTATCCTCACAGACTGGTTTAGTAGTCAGGATTGCTTTTACATGGTTGTCAAGATACTAGTCGAGTAAAGGATAGGTTTCCCATGCTCAAGCATACTCATAGTGGGGGAGCTGCTGATGGTAACTAATGCTTGATAAAGTGTTTTATGTACCAGGCACCATTCGCAGCCTATTGCATAATACTATGTGATTTTATTTAGATGGTGCTTTCTTGAGTTAAGTACTGACCCATCTCTTGCACATTAAGAAGCTGTGTGTCTTGGTTTAGGACTTTTAGAAGCGGAAGCAGGGTGCAAATTCCTGTGCCCCTGGTGAATTGAGGTAGAACTGGGGAGGGCAGTGGTCCTGGGCTTGGAA
Source organism: Dipus sagitta (assembly GCA_036346955.1). Taxonomy (NCBI): domain Eukaryota; kingdom Metazoa; phylum Chordata; class Mammalia; order Rodentia; family Dipodidae; genus Dipus; species Dipus sagitta. The sequence goes on from CM070774.1 coordinate 173,789,347, forward strand.
GGGCCGGCATCATATTTTAGGCATGTTTATTCTCAGGCTTCATCAAGACCCTGAGCCTGGAGCTCGGGAGGAGAATAGTAGTGACGGAAGGTTTAACATCTCTGCTAGGTGCTTGTGATTGGAACCATTGGATTAGAGGAAAGCAAAGTAAACCTGTGAGTTGTTTGGTAATGTAACTGCGGCAAGATCCTTGAAAGAACTTTGGGGCGGAACTCCATAAAGCTTGATCTGTCCGTCACGCACTGTCACCTGGGAGATGCCTCTGCAAGCAGGCAGAGAGGAAGAGAGATCATCTCCCGCGTTCTGTGGGCAAAGCGCCTCTTGTGCAGTTGTTAGCCTCCCGCACTGGTGGCAGCTTGGTGGTCGGGACGCTCGTTAGGCCTGGACAGTGTACTGCAGGTCTACTAGGCCCGGACAGTGTACTGCAGGTCTACTAGGCCCGGACAGTGTACTGCAGGTCTACTAGGCCTGGACAGTGTGCTGCAGGTCTACTAGGCCCGGACAGTGTGCTGCAGGTCTACTAGGCCCGGACAGTGTGCTGCAGGTCTACTAGGCGTGGACAGTGTGCTGCAGGTCTACTAGGCGTGGACAGTGTACTGCAGGTCTACTAGGCCCGGACAGTGTACTGCAGGTCTACTAGGCCTGGACAGTGTGCTGCAGGTCTACTAGGCGTGGACAGTGCACTGCAGGTCTACTAGGCCTGGACAGTGTGCTGCAGGTCTACTAGGCCTGGACAGTGTGCTGCAGGTCTACTAGGCGTGGACAGTGCGCTGCAGGTCTACTAGGCCTGGACAGTGTACTGCAGGTCTACTAGGCGTGGACAGTGTACTGCAGGTCTACTAGGCCCGGACAGTGTACTGCAGGTCTACTAGGCGTGGACAGTGTGCTGCAGGTCTACTAGGCGTGGACAGTGTACTGCAGGTCTACTAGGCCTGGACAGTGTACTGCAGGTCTACTAGGCATGGACAGTGCGCTGCAGGTCTACTAGGCCTGGACAGTGTGCTGCAGGTCTACTAGGCCTGGACAGTGTACTGCAGGTCTACTAGGCGTGGACAGTGCGCTGCAGGTCTACTAGGCCTGGACAGTGTGCTGCAGGTCTACTAGGCCTGGACAGTGCGCTGCAGGTCTACTAGGCCTGGACAGTGCGCTGCAGGTCTACTAGGCCTGGACAGTGCGCTGCAGGTCTACTAGGCCTGGACAGTGTACTGCAGGTCTACTAGGCGTGGACAGTGTGCTGCAGGTCTACTAGGCCTGGACAGTGCGCTGCAGGTCTACTAGGCGTGGACAGTGTACTGCAGGTCTACTAGGCCTGGACAGTGCGCTGCAGGTCTACTAGGCCTGGACAGTGTGCTGCAGGTCTACTAGGCGTGGACAGTGTGCTGCAGGTCTACTAGGCCTGGACAGTGCACTGCAGGTCTACTAGGCGTGGACAGTGCGCTGCAGGTCTACTAGGCCTGGACAGTGCGCTGCAGGTCTACTAGGCCTGGACAGTGTGCTGCAGGTCTACTAGGCGTGGACAGTGTGCTGCAGGTCTACTAGGCGTGGGCAGTGTGCTGCAGGTCTACTAGGCCTGGACAGTGTGCTGCAGGTCTACTAGGCGTGGACAGTGCGCTGCAGGTCTACTAGGCGTGGACAGTGTGCTGCAGGTCTACTAGGCCTGGACAGTGTACTGCAGGTCTACTAGGCCTGGACAGTGCGCTGCAGGTCTACTAGGCGTGGACAGTGCGCTGCAGGTCTACTAGGCCTGGACAGTGTGCTGCAGGTCTACTAGGCGTGGGCAGTGTGCTGCAGGTCTGCTAGGCGTGGACAGTGCGCTGCAGGTCTACTAGGTGTGGACAGTGCGCTGCAGGTCTACTAGGCGTGGACAGTGTACTGCAGGTCTACTAGGCCTGGACAGTGCGCTGCAGGTCTACTAGGCCTGGACAGTGCGCTGCAGGTCTACTAGGCCTGGACAGTGCACTGCAGGTCTACTACGCTGAATTCTCAGGGCTGGGAGATTGACTCCTTGTCCTGCAGCTAAGACTGGGCCTTGAGCTGAGGCAGCCTCTTTGCAGAGTTTATCCTTCTAAATATTAACTGTACTGTTTCTTGTGGTCAGAATGGTCACAGCAGTTTCAAAATGGCCATGAATGAACACGATCATCAGGAGATTTGTTTTTGATAAGAGAGAACAAGTGGAAGGACTATTATTTGATTTCTGCCTTGGAATGTAGCGTAAGCTCTGGCTAGCTGTGTAAAAGGTTTTGTCATAGCCTTTTTAGGCAGAAGGAATAACTCAGTAAAAGTCATTGTGTGGATGTAGCTTTATGTGTGAGAAAGTTGGTTCTTCTGTGTGAGTTCTGTTTAGTGTATCAGAGAGTTCTGGGAGAGAAGCTGTCATGAGTCTGGGGGCTCATGTGGATATCCTCAGGTGCCAGGCACTTTAAAAAAAATCTGGGAAGTGAGATAGTCAGAATTATACTTCAGAGAAGAATAATGTGAAAACATGAACAGGATGAATTTTAAGAAGAGAAGCCAGGGCTGAGCAGGGAGGAGACGAGTCTGGCAGCCATGGGTGCAGGATGAACCACAGCGTGCTGTGAGCACGCCGCTGAGCTGGAGAAGGAGCTCAGGCGCCACACGGGAAGCCGTCCAGGAGTGCGGGCCCAAGGAGAAGCGGCCCTTGAGCACGCCGGCTGCCTGCAGGCTTTGTAGCCCTCTCACATGAGCGCCGCCTCTGAGCTCGGGCTGCTTAACTTGTAGCAGCGTTGCAGTCCAAGCTCAGGAGTGCGATTTGGCAGGGACACAGCACGCAAAGATGTCAAGCAGGTGGCTGGAAGTGCTGAGCAGGTTAGATAATGTGGAAGAAGACTCCGTTGCAGAGGCAGTTGTCCAAAGCCTCTCTACAGTTGTTGAGGGTGGGACAGAGAGACAGTGTCAGGGTTCAAATTCTGGCTCTCTTCACTTCCTTTTCACCTTTTTATTTTATTTATTTATTTTGACTTTGGTGGCGTTTATTTTATTTTTTAATTTTTAATTTTTTTTCTCAATTTTTATCAACATTCCATGATTATAAAAAGTATCCCATGGTGCTACCCTCCCTCCCCCCACTTTCCCGTTTGAAATTCCATTCTCCATCATATCCTCTCCCCATCTCAATCAGTCTCTCTCTCATTTTGATGTCATGATCTTTTCCTCCTCTTATGATGGTCTTGTGTAGGTAGTGTCACGCACTATGAGGTCATGGATATCCAGGCCATTTTATGTCTGGAGGGAGCACGTTGTAAGGAGTCCTACCCTTCCTTTGGTTCTTACATTCTTTCCGCCACCTCTTCCGCATTAGACCCTGAGCCTTGGAAGGTGTGATCGAGATGTTACTCAGTACTCTAGTCACTTCTTTCCAGCACTATGATAACTTCTAAGGTCACTGCCATCTGAAAAGAGAAGATTCTCTACCCAAAGTGAGAGTAGCGTTAATATAAGGGTATAAATATTAAGAGAAGTGCTTACTGGCCAGTTTGATAAGCATAGTATATACATTTATCCACCTTTTCACCTTTTTAAATCTACTGATTCACATCCCCCATATAAATACTGTACATACTAAATTGAGGGAAACTGAGCCCCGTTACTGCCCACTAAACCAGTGAAGAGGACAAAGGGGGAAAATAAAAATAAAATGGAAATCTTTTCACATGGGTAAAAGCAGACATGTCTTTTCAGTTCTGCCTATGTAATATCTTGATATTTTGTCTCCTGTTGTCTATTTTTTTCCTCTCCAAAGAAGTAATTAAAAGGTTTGGCTTAAAAAAAAATCTTGCTTGCTTTTACTATGCTGTGGCTTACATTTATAAATGAAAGACATGGCAAAATGTCAGTTGAGATACTAACTAGAGTCTACTAGGAATGAGCACAAGGGTTCTTTCTGGTAAGACTCGGATCTAGTTGTATCTCAGTGGTTCCGTTTGAACGTGTGTAGTCACGTTAGTGTTCTACCAAGTGGGATCTGAGAGTCGCACTCACACTGGCTTCTGGTCCCCGTTGTCACAGAACACTTCTCAAAGTTGCTACTTAGTTTCTGTCCAAAGAATGATTCCTTAGACCAGAAGTTTCTGGCGTTTCTACTTGGCCAAGGAGGGAAAGTGAATTGGTATCTTCAATTTACACTAGTCTTGTTTGTAGCTATTCTGTTCTTCTGAAAAGATAACATTGGAAAAAGTGAATTTTGCGTTTTGGGTAGAGCTAAGAGGTTGGTACTCATGAGCACTGAGACAGACAGACTGCCTCAATCAATTGAGAGGAAGGAATCAAATCAAAAGTAGGAGACACTGACTCATACTATCAAAGTACTCTTGACATTTTTGTTTGGGTAATCTTTTCTTGTTTGGGGATATACTTTGTTTTGTAGACTATCTAGTAGAATTCCTGGCCTCTGACCACTAAATTGTAGTACCACTCCCATAGTTAAGACGATCAGATATGTCTCTAGACACTGATAAACGTTTCTCAGAGCAAAGATGACTTCTGGAGAGCACTGTGGTCTGAGTGGATGGCCTCATCTGTGGTGATGTGTGTAAGTAGATCAAGCAAGGCCCAGCATAGCTGATGTCTGGGTGCTGCAAAGTATAAAGTTTTGAAATGCTGCAATTTAAAAACCTGACTCCTGAACACTGTATTTGGGACAGACCATCTTGGTTATGTAGAACCCACTTCAAATCATAGCGCAAATTGACACAACCAGGATAACCCCTATTTTGCCAATATCTAGTAAGAATTGAGAAGAACAGTTTTACATTTACTTATTGCCCTGTGGAAACTCAAATGCCTGCACAAAACCATGTTTGTGGGTATTCACAGTAGAATTACTTTGTAGTGGAAAACTGAAAGTAGGCATCAGAGGCCACCATTAAGGAGAGTTAAACTCTGCTGAATTAACATGTTAGAATCATAAGCAGCAGTTAAAATGAGCGAGTTAGAATGCATTGTTCTAAAGAACAGTGGTGCTGGAAAACTAATCACACAATAATTTTTCGTTATGTCTTTGGTATATCCCTTCAGTATGTATTGTTCATTCAAACCCATGACAGTGTCTGCTTCGAAGGAGGAAGGAGGTAAAAATGGAGGACGTCGATTTTACTTTTCAAAAGGCCTGAAACATATAAGATGTTTGTTCAGTTTCAGCAGTGGGTTCATGCATTTTTGTTACTATTTTTATGTCATTTATTTCTTGTTCAAGTTAATTTTTCCACTTTCATTAATCTTTATTTTAGAAATATAAACAAGCATTTTGGAGTGGCAGGGTAAGCTGCAGTTCTTGATTGAGTCGTAGCTTTCCCGAGGTCTGGGATAAGTGATCGTGTGCTGCTCCCCATTCACACTTCCATGCACTAAGCCGTGGTTTCATGATTCACTCTTGCACAAATGTGTAGATCTGGATTCTCACACATTGAAATAAACGCAGCTGTGTTTATTTCAGTGTGATTATCTTCAAATAAACACACATGCGATCCCTTATGAGCGTGAACCCGTAAAACACTTGTTGATTTAGTTCTGAAAATTGTGTGTTCAAATAAACACACTTGTTTTCAGGGAAGTTTTGCTTCACTCAGATGTTCATGCTCTGACCATGTGCTTTATAGAGAGCAGATGTGGGTGCCTCAAGGAAGTAGTAGTTCTTTAGAATGTGAGTCACTGCTTTAGAGTGACAAATGAACAATTAAATGGGCTGTTTTTTAAATATGTTGATAGTTGTCCCATGTAATACAAATAAACGTTGAATAAAGTTTTTTATGCTACTTATTTTTAGCAGGGTAACTAAATGGAATAGATTTAAAAAATTAATATGTCAAATATATTTGTGAATATAATTTAAAGAAATAGCCAGGGTAAGATTGAGGATTTTTAAACTTGGAACCTGCTTAACTTAGCTTATAAGTCTGTTTTTATACTTTAGAGTTTAGAATAAAGACTTATAAAGCTTTCACAGTTCAGAGTTTAAAGATCAGGAGAAGTTCCAGGAAGGATACTCTTCAGATTTATATTCCTGCTTTATGACAAATTGCAACCTGGAAATAAATGAGTTAACACACTTTAGCTTTCTACAGAGTATTTTAATCAAGTAGAATGTGACTCAGTGTACTCACATTTGAGGTTACCATCTCTGATCAAGTGAATTCAGAGTGTTGAGTCAGTGGCCTTATGCCCTTCCCCCAGCAGCAGGGGTATTTTATGGGTGATATTACACAAATACTTAGGACACAGCAAAAAGAGGTGGAGCATTGCTTTGGGTCCACCTAAGGGAGGTTTTGTGAGCTCCATAGCCTTAGGCAGCATGGCCTCCCTCCTTGCTGTGTAGGAAGAACTCAGGGCCTGGGTGTGGGGAGAGGAGAGAGTGGGAAAGCCCGTCCTGGAGAGGCATTTTCAGAACGGGGTGTTTGCGCTTGTCTTGTTTGAAGGGGACCTGGGTTCAATCCCTAGATGCCCCTTGAAATACTGGATGTGTGGGGCATGGCTGTAACCCAGTGCTAGGATGGCAGAGCGGCAGTGCCCTGGTACTTGCTGGCCAGCCAGTGTAGCCTGGCTAGGTGGGTTCCAGACCAGTCAGGGACCCTGGGTCCACGAAGGCGAAGGACGTCTGAAGGACAGTGCCTGGGGCTGGCCTTTTGGCCTCCACTGACGTGCGCATAAACATGGACAGGCACGTGCACGTGCACGAGGGGCAGCTTTTAACCCCTTCTGTGAACCAGTATGTGTGTTTTCTTAATTCTGAATAAATGTTTCTTACCATGTATGCATGTTCTTGAATTTAAATAATGCTATGTCAGCCTATTTTTCTATTTAAGGGGAAATATGAAATTGGTACTAGCTTTCTAATACCTCTTGCTAGCCGGATAGAGCATTGCGCATGTGTCGTAAGTGCGGCAGCGTGTGTATGGTGTGTGCACGTGTGTGTGCTCTGTGGCACCCCATGCTTTCACTCGCAGTGCAGCACAGGACATTGTGTGACTGCCGCCCTCCCTCACCACCCATTTCTCCTTGTGACATAGTCTTTTAAATACTCCATTCATGGGCCATCCGTGATCCCCAGCGATCCTCTAGCCTCTGTTGTTCTCCACAGGATTGGGGTGGAAACCTTCGTGGCCGGCCATGGCCAGCTGCTCACGTGGGTTCTGCGGGTCCCAGGCTGCTTGAGGACATCGTGCGTGTGCGGGAGCCGCCCTTAACTACTGAGCCATCTTTGAGCCACACCATCTCTTCCTAGTTACTCTTTTTCAAATTTGTTTTTGGCTATTTTTGAATATTCTTCCAAATAAACTTAGAATTGCTTCCATATTACAAATATACTGGAGTTTTTATCTGAATTGCATGTAATTAATCGAATGATTTGGAAAGAGCTGTCATCTGTCTCTAACATTACTGACTTTCGATCCAGAAACATTTCCTCCACTTATTCAAGCTTTCTGTTCCTTATCTCAGGAAATGCTGGGTTTTCTCCCCTAAATGATTTCTTCTTGGGTTTAGTCCAGAGTATTATTTAGTTTTTGTTATCACAATGAAAGGAACTTGTGTATAGCATATTTTCTCATAGATTATTTCTGGTATTCAGAAGCTGTTTGATTAAAAAAAAGTTGGTCAAATATCTAGCTATCTTGGCAACTCTCTTACTAGTCAGTTGATTGTCTTTTTTCCTACAGAAAATCAAATCATCTATAGCTAATAGCATTGATGTCATTCTGTTCAATATTTTGTTTCTCTTCTCTTTGGCTAATATGTTCCTCAGTGTTTCATGTGTGATGCGGCTCGCTCCTAGTGCACCCCGGCTACCCGTACTTACTTCTCTCGCCTTCCTTCCACTGCCGCACAGCGTTGCTGTGCGCTTCCGTTAAGGCCTCTTCATCCTGTTAAGGAAGCTCTTCCTTATCCTTGGCTAAGTATTACGAATATATGGCTCAATACACGTGTTGACTGTATCATACTGTTTTCTTTTTGAAAATATTTTTAGTTCTTTATTTGCAAGCAGAGAGGTAGAGAGAGGCAGAGAGAATTGGCATGCAAGAGCCTTCAGCCACTGCAAAAGGACTCCAGATGCATGTGCCACTTTGTGCACCTGGCTTTACGTGGATATTGGGAATTGAATCAGGTCCTTCGGCTCTGCAGACAAGAGTCTTAACTGCTATGTCCTGTCCAGCCCTAACGTAGAACCTTCTTTTTTTTTTCTCCCTCCCTCCTCCTCCTCTTCCTCTTTTTTTTCTTGAGGTATGGTCTTGCTCTAGCCCAGGCTGACCTAGATGTCACTGTGTTGTCTCATGCGGGCCTCAGATTCAGCAATCCTCCTACCTTAGCCTCCTAAGTGCTGGGATTAAAGGCGTGTGCTTTTCTTTTAAACCCTGTTAATATAGTGAATTCCACTCATAAATTTTCCATTGACACTATTCTTAACATACGCTATTTTATACTTCAAAATTTTTTACACATTAATGTTATATGTATTAAAGTTTGATTGGCTGGGCATGGTGGCGCGCGCCTTTAATCCCAGCACTCTGGAGGCAGAGGTAGAAGGATCACTGTGCATTCGCTGCCACCCTGAGATTACATAGTGAATTCCAGGTCAGCCTGAGCTAGAGTGAGACCCTCCCTCGAAAACAACAACAACAACAACAACAACAAAGTTTGATTGGAAAGTATTTTTTCTTTGCTTTGCTATTCTTACTGCACAGGGCTTGATGAGACTCAGTTAGAGAAGTTTCCTATAGTCTCTGTATACTCTGAATACTGTGGGAAAATGTGGTTAGAGTAGAAATTACTTGGGCTGGAGAAATGGCTTAGTGGTTAAAGGCACTTGGTTGCAAAGCCTGAAGGCCTGAGTTTGATTCCTCAGTATCAATGTAAAAGCAGATGCACAAAGTGGTGCATGTGTCTGGACATTCGCAGTGGCACTGGGCCCTGGCACACCCGTTCTCATTCTCCCTCTCTCTTTCTCTCTCTCTTTGTGTGTGTGTCTCTACTTGCAAATAAATAAACACAATTATTTTTAAGAAGGAAATTCTTTATCCTGAACACTTGCCAGAGGTGCTGTAAACTGGCGGAGTCCTGCTCTCCACTCCCAGTGTCGGTCTTTGACAACTGCCCTCCGTCCCCCGTGGCTCTGGACCGCTGAGTTTTCTGCTTTTCCTTTGGTCAGCTTTAATAACTTGTATTTGTTAGCAAATTTTACATTTTTGATTTTGATATGTAATACCTGTTTTTCAGTGTGTCTAATTTTTAATGTGTTTGATTCTTTTATTATAATTTTGCTTGCTTTCTTATTATTGTTTCCCCAGTCAGTACTTGTTTCAAAATAATTCATTTTTTCCTCAGACTTACTGTTCACTAAAATGTCATTTGATGTAGTATTTCTGATGAGTGTTTTGATAACATTTCACAAATTTTCTTAGTTTGAAATACTCACAAATTGAAAATTTGATTTGCTGTTTAATCCATATATCACTTAGAAGTGTAAGACAGGGTGTCACTCTAGCCCACTCGGACCTGGATCTCGCTCTGTAGTCTCAGGCTGACCTCAGACTCGCAGTGATCCCGCTCTGTCAGCCTGCAGAGTGCTGGGATTAAAGGCGTGCATCTGGCTTTACATGGGTACTGGAGAATAGAACCCAGGTCATTTGGCTTTTCAGGCAAGCACCTTAATGGCTGAGCCATCTCTCCAGTCTATAATTTAACATTTTTTTCTATCTTTATAAAATTTTATTTTATTTATTTTTTGCTATTTTTTTATTTGAATTTTTTAAATTAATTTTTTAATTTTTTATTATTAACAACTTCCATGATTATAAAAAGTACCCCATGGTGATACCCTCACACCCCCCACTTACCCCTTTGAAACTCCACTCTGCATCATACCCCTCCCCATTCAATCAGTCTCTCTCTTACTTTTGATGTCTTGATCTTTTCCTCCTCTTATGATGGTCTTAAGAATGCATTGTTTTTAACCTGAGTTTCCAAATTCTGTATAGTATTTTATAGAGGAATATTATGCCTTTTAGGATAATTTGAATGAGCTAGTCCCATCCTTCATAAAATAAATTTATTTTTCTTTTAATTTACTCCATATTTTTCAAGTTAAAGTCTCCTAATCTGCAAAGTGCCATGTTATTTTATGTGCTTTGCTTTTGTATTTTTCTTATATATTTCAGAGCTATGTTGTTAGATATCTAAGGGATCAGTGAGTATAACCCATTCATGGACTTAGTCCTTTTGCTAGTGTAGGTATTGCTTTTGTCATGGTAGTGATGTTCTCTGTGACCCTTGTCTTATCTCGTCAATATTGACACAGCTAATTTCTCCTTCCGTTTGTCTGTTCTTAAGTTCTCATGAGCCTCAAGTGTAGGCTTTGTTGGCTGTGTTTTCTCCTTTTTTAATGGCTAAGAACATAGGTAGGTTTTAGGTTTGTTTTGTTTTTTATTCTTGGTTTTTCCAGGTAGGGTTTCACTCTAACCCAGGCTAATCTGGAATTCACTCTGTAAAGTCTCAGGGTGGCCTGGAACTCAGAGGAATCCTCCTACCTGAGTCTCCCAAGTGCTGGGATTAAAGGTGTGTGTCACCATGCCCAGCAGTTGTTTTCTTTTTCTTTTTAATGTCCTGTAACTGGAATTCCTTTACAGCAATTCTAAGATTGTGCCCTTGGCAGTTCCTGATGTCTACTCCCTGGAAAACAGCCCGTCTTGTTGCTCTAGTCATTGAACTTCATCGCCGAAGCAAGTCTCGGGTGTCTGCTGCTCTCTCTGTGCTCTCAGTGAAGACGTTTGGCTTCCTTCAGCGCTGCTGTTTTGGATTAGTCCCTCCCTCCCTCCCTCCCTCCCTCCCTTTTACATTTTCCTGCCCATTGTCTGTTCTTTGTGTTTGTACATGGTGTGTGTGTGTGTGCGTTTGCGCGCGCACATGTATGTGTGTGTATACATACTTTAATCCACTTGTTAGAATTCATTTGATGGGATAGAATTAGTACAGGTTCTCCACTTTGCCATCGACTGTGCAAGGAATTAGCATTTTCTGAAGTGATGAAATCATTTAATAGCATAAGTTAAAGTATATATAAAGATTTTGAGAAATCATTGTGTTAGACCAAGAGCCTATAAGTAATCAGAAACTGTACTGCTGCTATCTTTATAATATGTAGGATTAATGATATCTGACCCAAACCACTGTCTATTGGTAGCCCAGTGTCTCCTGAACTTTCTCAAACTTCAATGTTCTGGTAATCCTTTCTTTGGTTCTCGAAAATAAGAATAGATTTTGTTTTTGTTTTTACTTTTTCAATGTAGGGTCTCACTCTGTAGTCCTAGGCTGGCATTGAACTCACAGTGATCCTCCTGCCTCTTCCTCACAAGTTCAGGGGTTAAAGGTCTACGACACCATATCTGGCCATACTGATTTTTTTTTTTTTTAGAGAGAGAGAGAGAGAATTGGCATGCCAGGGCCTCAGCCACTGAAATTGAACTCCAGACACCTGCACCACCTAGTGGGTATGTGCGACCTCGTGCTAGTGTCACCTTTGTGCCTCTGGCTTGTGTGGGATCTGGAGAGAGATCAAACATGGGTCCTTAGGCTTTGTAGGCAAGCACCTTAACTGCTAGGCCATCCCTCCAGCCCTGAATGTTTTTTAAGGACTTTAATTTTTATTTATTTATTTGAGAGAGCAAGAGAGAAACAGGCAGAGAGCGAGAGAGAATGGGCGCGCCAGGGCCTCCAGCCATTGCAAATGAACTATGGACGCATGTGCCACCTTTTACGGCTGGCTTACCTGGGTCCTGGGGAATTGAACCAAGGTCCTTTGGCTTTGCAGGCAAATGCCTTAACTGCTAAGCCATCTTGCCAACCCAGTCTGGAATTTTTGATAGCTATGTATTTTTTTAAAAATAAGAGCCAAATATATTAAAGCTTCTTTTATTCTGTTAATACTGCATTTGAGACAGTTGGTGCTTATAAAAGGCTATTTGACCAAGATAGTTACTCTTCATAGAAGGCAGAAATGGCTGAAATGAATGCGAGAAGTCTCATAAGTTAAAAGCAGTTGCATAATAGTTACTTTATTTCCAAACATCTTACCAGTAAATTCTCAACATGATGCTTTTCTAATCATTAGTCTATTAGCAGATTCTTTTAGAAAAAGTGTAAAGTGACAACGGTATGCTATAATCATTTCAGTGTTTAATATCCAAATAAATAAACAGCTTGCTTTAAAAGTAGCATTTAAATTATCAACCATTCAAATAACAAATTATGTCAATTGAAATATAACTAGGAAAGCGAATTTTTCCCTTAGATATACTGATTTACCTTTGTTGTTACATTAAAAGGCTCATTTTAAAGATTGTAAAACAGCCAAAAAATTCTGTTAAGCCATGTTAAATGAGCTACATTATCTGTTAATTTTGTCTTTAAATGCAGTCTGTGCCTTTAGTTTATTACTTTATGTGAACATATTTTTCCATCATATTTAAAATTTTTAGTAAGTTTGAAATTACATTTAACATTATTCCAATATAGTTATAAATGGATAAACCTACTGAAAACAGTATTTTATTGTCTTACATTCTTCTAAGAGTGAGATCATACTCATAATAATTAACCTACATTAATCAACTGCTTCTAAATGTTTCAAAACTATGATCTTTAATTTGCACATAGATTAGATCTAAGGAACAATATTAAAATCAAACCATTATGTTTAAGGGCATTAGAAATATTCTTGAAAATTCAGTCAAATCATCTTGTATGCCTATATGAACTCAAAATGTCAGTCGGTACAAATACTAAATAAAACGTTAAAGTTTTCTATAGGCTAGCTGGTCATGGTGGCTCCAACATTTAATCTCAGCACCCAGTAGGTTGAGGTAAGTGGATTACTGTGGGTTCAAGGCCAGCCTGGGCTACAGAGTAAGTTCCAGGTCAGCCTGTTGTAGAAGTGAGAATCCACCTCAAAAAGTCAAGGATAACAATGAAAAGCAAGCTCTCTCTGACCCTCCAACCTCAGCCCCTGGAGTATTGAAGGCGTGAGTCATCACACCTAGCTCCGTTCAGTAGATTGCGTAGGAAATACACAGTTTTGGTCATCTGAGACAATCCTAATTTAAAATTTCTCTCATTGTTTTCATAAATATATTTTTGTAGACTGTGTGGTACCATTTTTTGCTTTTGGAAATATAAGTAATAATTGGTTTGTTATAATTATCTCTTATTAAATACTAACTATGAAGCAAACAAAATAGATTACTTATGCTTCTGGAAAATTATTGGTAAGAATTATAAACATCTTCACTTTAGAAGTGAAATAACTGGGAACTAGAAATGTTAAGTAACTCCAGGATCTCATACATAATAAAGACCAGCCAGCACTCTCTTACTGCGAGGTTTGATTATTGTCAGCTGTATTTGAGGACCAGCTGTTCCCCTGCTCTGTACAGTGTGTGGATTTAGATGTATTTTTCAAGAATCATAATTTCAATATATGCCATTAATAATTGCCTATTAAAGTCTCGATGATTCTTTAGAGATTATGAAGGATAAGGATCATGTTACATATCCTTTGATATTTTCAGCACCTAGCTCAATGTTATGGATAGTGATATATACTATTTGAAGTGAAATCAAGGAAGTTGTTTATTGTAAGCAAGAATCTAATAAAATTTTAAATCAAGCTTTGCAAATTGGATATGAAACTGAGTGTCAAAAATACTTTTGACCCCATGTTCTGTGTTTTCCTTCCATATTATGAAAATGAATTTATTTTTTCAGGAGCAATGACTCAAGGCTGTAGAGGGCAGTGTAAGCCAACTCAAGTGGATGTTTCTGGTTCAGTGAGGTGGTACAAGAAGTGCTGTTGTCCAACTTCCCACTCATGTTTGACAGCAGTGTATCTTGCCCCTGTGTTAGATCTGTTTCAGGTCTAAAAGCAGGGTTAAGACATAAGGTGGGCTAGAACCAAAGAAATCCCATAAACTCAAAGAGAAGCCAGTGGGTAAACAAGCTGCTTGCACTTTGCACACTCGGGTGTCATAACCCAGCCCAGTACTTGGATAAGTGCATCTTAAAAGCACCTTTGTCTCAAAGAACTTGATGGCAAGGTTCCTTGTTTTTCTAGTTGTATAATTTCAGTTAAAATCAGTAACATCATCCACTTTCCTTCCCTTTGCTTCCCCCCTCACCCTTTATGAAGACACAGACTGTTTAATTGTATGCTGAATTTGCTAAATTTAGGAAATATTTTAATGTCAGTTAAGGTTCATTCGATGTTCATTCTGTTGCTGGTACTCCTTGACCATTTAAACATCGATGGTTGTTTGATTCTCTTACTTTACTGGGCAATAAAATGTTGTGGGGGCTGCCTTTTTACATCGAGTTTCACAGGACACCTAACTGTCCATGCTGCCTGTCTGCAATGGGCAAAAGTATCTGTACTCTTTACATAAGAGGTATGTGACTCAAGTGTCAACTGAGGCAATAGAATTACCCAAGCCCAGAAGTTTGGGGCCAGCCTGGGCAAAGCAAGCAAGATCCAATCTCTTAAAAAAAAAAAAAAAAGCGAACTCCAAACGAAATTTATCTGTAATAATCTGCTAGTGGAATACTGGTCATTATACTAATTTCGTTGGGTAATGATATCCAACTTGAATAATTTTATTGGGTACATGACCCTTGAGTTTCATGATGTCCCCAAAATTTTAATATTAAAGAGCAAGCTTTTTCTGAAAGTTAATAAATGGGATATTCATTCAAGAAATGATCCAAGACATTCTTGTATAATTGACAGTATAACATGTGATGCGAATTAAGGAAAACAAAGCTAGTTTAGGAGAAGAATAAAATCATCAAGCTAAGGTCATATGTAGCCCTTTCCCATCCGTATTCTCATTTGATTTTCACAATGACCTGTTGGTCGTGTTGCTGTCTTTCTCTTTGTGGACGTGGAAACAGGCTCAGCTAATACCAGAGAAGTTCTGGTGTGGAAGTGGCTCACCAACTTTAAGACCACAGCTGGAATCTATGTCTGCCTGTTCTGTTTGCCTAGAATTTTGTGATTTTGCTGGCAAAAAGTGATTTCTTCAGTATACTTAAGAATCAAAACATTGGGTCTATCGAGTGAATGCATACATACATATGTAGTAGAGGATAGGTTATCTGAAAATGCTCAGTAATTGATGATCTTATTACCTCCTAGTTGTCTGACAGTGGGACTCTTCGTAGTTTTCCGTTCTCCTTAGAAGCCCGTGAGCAGTGTAAAGTGTACTAAGCTCATTTGCACATCACATGCATTTAAAGCCAACACTTAAAAGGATTTATGCGATAAAGAGCAAGGGAACATGAGCTGAACAAAATTGTAAATTGAATTGATTTCTGATGTGAATTTACTTTCTTTTAGTACACTTAAAGTACAAATCACTATTCATAGAATGGATCAATTAGTCAATTTATTGATCTTTTTGTGTAGATAACTTTTGCTTTGATTTTTATTAGGATTGGCATTAGTATCTAAAGCCTTTGGTTATAAGGAACTGGCCCAAACTTAGCTTTTGTTTTTTTTTCTCCCTACTGCACAAGAAGGTATTTATTAATTGATATTTATTTATATGCAAACACTGTATCACAGAGCCACATGTCAAGCCTAAGAATGCTTTAAAAAAGGTTTTATTACATTTCTGAAAAACACATTTTTACCTCATAATCCTCATTAATTAGAACACTGGAATGGGCCCCTCACCCTGTCCCTGTTCCAAAGAGAAGGCGATGGACCAGAGTTCGGGATGTCGGTGTGAGCACAGCACGGTGGGGTGCAGGCAGCCGGAGGGAAACCAGTTACCTCTGGAAACGAGTATTTGTAAGGGACGGAAATAGAGGGGAGGTTGGAAAGCAAAGCGGTTCTGCTGTCTTCTAGGAGAATTTGTGGCTTGCACTAAAGGGTGTGTGTGCCTTTGGGCACATCGCTTAAACTTCCTAAATCTGTGTCCTCATGCATTACGTAGGATAGAGGTTGTGCCTGCCTCATAGACTGTAAGCCATACTGAACAGCGGATCTGGAATACTGAGAAAAGAAGTTCAAACGACGTTTGTATTTCTTCACACTTGGTATTCTCAAAGTAATTGATAGTGAAATGTAGTACATCTTGTTGCTGTAGTAATACTTATTATTTATGTTGGTGTGCGTGCATGTGTGTGGTCATATGTGTGGGCACATGTGTGTGCAGGTGCATGTGCGCGTGTGTGGTCATATGTGTGGGCACACGTGTGCGCAGGAGCATGTGCGTGTGTGTGGTCATATGCGTGGGCACACGTGTGCACAGTTGCATGTGCGTGTGTGTGGTCATATGTGTGGGCACATGTGTGTGCAGGTGCACGTGCGTGTGTGTGGTCATATGCGTGGGCACACGTGTGCATAGTTGCATGTGCGTGTGTGTGGTCATATGTGTGAGCACACGTGTGCGCAGGAGCATGTGCGTGTGTGTGGTCATATGCGTGGGCACATGTGTGTGCAGGTGCACGTGCGTGTGTGTGGTCATATGTGGGCACACGTGTGCACAGGAGCACGTGCATGTGTGTGGTCATATGCATGGGCACATGTGTGTGCAGGTGCACATGCGTGTGTGTGGTCATATGTGTGGGCACACGTGTGCACAGTTGCATGTGCGTGTGTGTGGTCATATGCGTGGGCACATGTGTGTGCAGGTGCACGTGCGTGTGTGTGGTCATATGTGTGGGCACATGTGTGTGCAGGTGCACGTGCGTGTGTGTGGTCATATGTGTGGGCACACGTGTGCACAGGAGCACGTGCGTGTGTGTGGTCATGTGAGTGGGCACATGTGTGTGCAGGTGCACGTGTGTGTGGTCATATGTGTGGGCACATGTGTGTGCAGGTGAACGTGTGTGTGGTCATATGTGTGGGCACACGTGTGTGCAGGAGCACATGCACATGGAGGCCAGTGATCAGAATGCAGTGTCTCCCTCAATCGCTCTTCACCTTATTTTTTGAGGCAGGGTCTCACTGAGTATCAGCTTACCAACTTATGACCAGACAAACTAGCCAGCCAGTCTCAGAGCTCCGTCTCTGTCTCCCTAGCAGTGGGAAGACAGGCACATACCCCACACCCAGCTTTCATGTGGGTTTGAGGATCAGAACTCAGGTCTCCGTGCCCGCAAGCTCTGTACCAACTAAGTGAGCCGTCTCCCTAGCCCTTTGCTGTGCTAATCTGAACTGAAAGTTTATGCTTCAAGTTCAGTGACAGCAGAGCGCAGACGAAAAAGATCCCTGCGTGGAGAGTGGATAGCTAGACTGCACAGACGGAGCAAGTGTGGGTATTGAAGGCAGACGCACTGAGGTAACTGGTGGTTCAAGCACAGGGGTAGCTCTTCTCATTTCCAGAGGTAACGTGCTGCAAGAACTATCAGTGAGGTAGAGATAGTTGAAAAAACCTGAGAATAACTGTGTGTGTGGAGGGGGGCGGGGAAGGAGCAGTGTCTCACTGTAGTCCAGGCTGACCTTGAACTCACCATGTACCTTGGTCTGGCCTTGAACTCACTTAGATCATTCTGCCTCAGCATCCTGAGTGCTAGGATTTGTTTTAATGGATGCATGCTGAACATTCAACACTCTTAGACGCTTTTGATGAGGTGTGTGTTTGGTTCTACTACATAAGCAGTGCAAGGTTTCCGTCCTCCTTGGCGTGGGCAGCCGGTGTTCTGTAAACAGCTAAATGGCACATTTCTGCCATTGCTGTTTCAGAGAATCAGCTCTTTAAGATACCCAGTATCTAGAAGCACGACCAGGTACATTCACTGCCCTGAAAGCAGGAGACTTGGGGGGAGCAGTCAGGAGGCCTGCAGGTGGGAAGGGTTTCCTGTTTCCAGGCAACAGCGAGGAGCTGCAGACAGAAAGCAACTTGAATGTCGATTCATTCAGGAGAGGACATTTTACCATCCTGCCTCCTGGGCTGCGGGGACACAGATTTGATTCTGAAAAAGGCGGGGCTTAAACTTCATTTGTCAGTGGTAAAGTTATTAGAAAGCATTCCTCGTTAGGTTTTGTGTGTACAGAAAATGCCATCACCAGTGTCCTGGTTAGAATCTTACAATATTTTCAAAGCAGTGGCATCTGCGCTTGTCTTTCTCATTTTCTAGAAGCTCCGGCTTTCTGTGGCTTCATTTTCCAGTCTGTCTGTCTAGAGAGCAGAGGGGGCTCTTGGCCCCTAAGCAGGCGCTTTCTTTCCTGCCTGACTCCATCTTCCGGAGGGAGGGAGAAGTGCGGCTCGCTCAGGCTCGGCCTCACCCGCACAGCACAGGCGATGGAGTCCCCCCTTCCCAGGGCCCTGGAGAGAGTGAGCGTGTCCCCTGCTCGTGACAATTGCCTCTTCTTGAAATGCAAAATATTGTGGATTTGGGAGTATGGAAGCAGGCACTTGCAGGAGGTAGCTTTCTAATAGAGTGGGCTAACCTTTAGGCTTTGGAGATACTGAGATAGTTGGTAGTTTAAACATTGGCCGCCCCACTGATTTTATGGTGGCTGAAATGATCCTGTGGCCCTGCAGCCCCCACACTCCAGCCTGGTGCAGAGCGAGGGTGTGGAGGTGCCCAGGAGAGCTGCGTGTGTATGCGGAACGCACCCGTCTCTTCTCACCCCAGCACACGCTCGCTAGAGTAGTGGAGGTAAGCTGCTTTTTTAAATAAAAATCTGCTGTCCACGATTCGATCCTACAGCTGTGTTTCAGAGGTCTCTTCAGAATCGAAGTCAGAAGGCAGGGCGTGTGAAGGGCCTTGTCGGTCCTGCATTGAGCATTGAGCGCCGGCCTGCTGCTCAGGGTCTGCCTGCAAGGAACTCAGTCTGCAGGCTCCTGTAGTAACTTGTCCTGGGACGCTGGGTGCCTTAAGCCAACTCCTCACTTAAAGGGCCAGAGAGAGAGAAGCCCTGCTGCTTAAGCAAACACCAGGGTCCAAGCTTTATATCAGATCCCCTCGCCATGCGTCTAAGCATGAATCACGTCTTGAAGGCTCTCATCTGTCTCCTTATTGTCCTGTTAGGAAAGGGTCACATTATTTAAGTGTAACTCTGGAGAGCCTGGCAGGTCTTTTCAAACAAATGTTGATGGATGCTCTGCCGTCCCTCCCATCCCAAGTGACGTCTTCCTGCCCTTTCTACATGGACACTTAACCTATGGTTAGGGTCCCTCTTTCAGTACCAGGAAGAAAAAGCGAACGGGCTTAGTTCCGTCGTTACGCGGTTCGTTCTCGGCCGTTTGCCTCCTCAGCTCTTAAGGCTGTGCCTTCCCTGCCCTCATCAGTCTTACGTCTTTAGTGCCCGTGCGACGAACAGCAGGAAAGGAGCTGGGCCGCGTCGGGCATCTTTACTGCTTCTCTCATTTTCCAGTTTTAGGAACACAAATTAGCAAGGTTTGGAACATCTTTGTTACTTGTATAATTGTGCATTTATGATGTTTATGACATATAATTATACATTGTGACAGTGAGTACCCCTCCCCACTGACTGTGGTTTATATTTAAAATACAACAGGAAGTAAAAGACCAATTTTATGTAAAAGTTGAATTACTTATGCCATTAATAGGTTCTTAATTGAGACCATTTTAATCATTTGATATCAGTTAGAGTCTGGTTTTAGATACAGGGTACTGTGAAAGATAAATAGAATAAAAATTGATATGGGCCCCATATACTTTTTTAAAGTGAAAACTAAAGTATGATTCAATTTCAACATGGCTCTATTCTAGGATTTGGAAAAAGATGAGTCTTAAGTGCATATTTTTTTCTGGTTGACTTTGACAATTATTATTCTCATTAACTCCCTTTAATGCTGTCATTCTCATTACTTCTTTTGATAATATTGGCTTATGTCCACACATTTATGTAATAAAATTTACTAACAATTTGTTGTATTTTGCTGTAAGTTCAAGAGTAAGATTTCCATGTGGGATTTAATTAGCAAAGTTACAGTCTTTGGAGACTGAGGCTCTAGCTCAGTTGATAGAGTTCGTGCCTAGCATTCAGGAAGTCGTGGGTTCACTTTCCAGCATCGCCATAAATCTTAAGTGGAGTGTGGCAGTACATGCCTGCAATTCCAGCACTGGGAAGTAGAGGCAGGAAGGTCAGAAGTCAAGGTTATTCTTGGCTACATAGCCAGTTTTGGAACCAGCCTGGGCTATATGAGACCTTTTGTGTACACACACACACACACACACACAGATATATTTATAGTCTTTGTTGTTAATTATATTAAACTTAAGCTCTTAAGTAAACTTATCAAAAGTATGTCTGATGTGAAATATAGGTTTGTTGTCAGTGAAAATGTCCTATGATTCAAAAAATATTAGGCAGTAAATATTTTAAGTAAAGAGTGAATTTCATAATTTGAGTCTCCTTTAATTATGCAAATAAATGTTTGAATGTATAAAATGTACGCTACTCATATCTTTTCTAAGGTTCACTTTTTCCAGCATTATTTACAAATAAACTTGTGAATGAGTATTGCTTAAAGATAGTCTGTATTTCATTAGAAATCACAAACAAAAGTTTCTGACTTTTTTTTGGAGGTAGGGTCTCTGGAATTCTTTATGTAGTCTCAGGCTGGCCTTGAACTTACAGTGATCTTACCTCTGTCTTCCCAGTGCTAGGATTAAAGGCATGTGCCACCAGGGCCAGCTTGGCCGAAATATTTTTAAACTTTCTGTAAGTAGCAAAACTGTAGCACATTTTGGCAAATATTTGGAAAATAAATTGTGATTTATTTTTTACCTGATGGCTTTTTAGCATGCGTGTGCACACACACAATGTGTATAAACTATTTTTTAATGTAATATTTTTGTCTTATTTTTAAGTCTCGTATTTAAATTCTGCTATTCAGATAGTGCTTACTAAGCTAATACATATTTTAAGTATTGCTTTTTTTCCTACAGAGAAGCACTGAAGTTATGCCTTTATGGTTATATTGTCCTAGTCTGCCAGTTAATTGGCCAGCTTAGAAAATCACAACCACACAACTGCCCAACAATTATACTAATTTCAAGAAGGTTCTGGGCATAAATTCAGTTCTTTCCTTATTGTCAAACCTGTATGATCTTGCTTGAAGCTGGTACCATGTAAATAGAGTACTACTACTTTTGTTAATGTTTTGTTTTGGGGACCATAATGTACCAGTTAAGTTACAATACTTGATAGCAGAATTTTTCTCCTTGACAATTTTTAACTTCCAATTGTTTAAATTTTAAGACAAGAACAATTTCAATATTGATTTATTTTTCTGCCTTCATACATAAAATTTTACAAGGTCTTTTTTTATTGCCATTATTGAAATTAGGACTGATAAAATTGTGTGAGTAGGGGCATAGAGGTATAGTGCTTATTGCTTTGCTGTAAACAATGTATAATGTTGTCCTTTAGTGAATGACTGGTTCTTTACTCTTTTTTACATTTTTTTGTTCGTTTTTATTTATTTATTTGAGAGTGGCAGACAGAAAGAGAAAGAGGCAGATAGAGAGAGAGAGAGAGAGAGGGAGAGAGAATGGGCACACCAGGTCCTCCAGCCACCGTAAACGAACTCCAGACGCGTGCACACCCTTGTGCATCTGGCTAACGTGGGTCCTGGGGAATCGAGCCTCATACCAGGGTCCTTAGGCTTCACAGGCAAGCACTTAACTGCTAAGCCATCTCTTCAGCCCTACTTTTTAAATTGTTTTTCTTGTTGTTCATTTTATTCTTAAGATTTCCAGCAGCCTTTGTGTAGGACTTGCTGTTAATTACCTGTTAATACCGATTATAACTAACGTCATGGTGTCAAGTTTAAGGCCTGTCTTAAATATATGGGACCTGTTGCATGTTAAATTTTTGGCCATACAGAAGATTTTCATTGTTTTCTTAGGCTTTACAATCTTTGGTATTTTGAATAGTAACAGCTGAAGTTTTGGTTAACTAGGATAGGATGTTTGTATTAGGTTTGTTGATAGAACTTTTAAACTTTAAAAAGGTTGAAAAGGACCTTGCTGATAAGCTTCTCAACCACTTATTTTGTGAGTAAAAGAAGCATGAATGATTTACTTCCTTATTACCCACTGTGCAAGGTAACTGGAATTTGCAGTAATTAATGATTCATTTATCATTTCAAGAGCAAATTGAGTCCCTAGGAGTAGTTTTGAAGGATTAATTCAGGTTTAAGAGTTATGTACTCCAAGGGCTAGTGTAGAGCACTTCAGTAGCATGTACTATACTTGGCTTAAGTCCCAGCTCCAACATGCATGCACACACACACACATGATTAAAGAGGTGGAGGAGGGGAAAAGAGGAGGAGGGAAAAGGAAAGAGAGAGTTCGTTTGCAGCGGCTTGAGGCTCTAGTGCACCCATTCTCTCTCTCTCTCTCTCTCTCTCTCTCTCTCTATATATATATATATATATATATATATATGCCTCTTTCTCTCTATCTCAAATAAATAAATAAAAATAAAATATGAAAAGAGAGATCCTATTCTTTGCTAGGATTTGTGATTACCTAACAAAAATTCTGGGAGCCAAAGTATCAATAATGATATTATTATGGGCAATATTTATTTTAATAGAAGTCACATATTATGTACTAATGAGCATGTAAAATATAAAAATACTGTTAGGCAAAAGTAACAAATGATGGTTGGAAAGAACATCTCTCTGGTCAGAAGGGGAGGTGACATGTTTCACCACTTACTTTCATCTCCACTATTCAGCCTGCCCGTGAAACCTCTGTTGGGCCTTTTGACATATCCTATTAGCCACCAGCTTACATTGTTTATCCTGCTTTATTAATATTAATAATATTTTTATTTATTTGCAAGGAGGGAGAGGGGAAGAGAGAGAGGAAGTAGGCATGCCAGAGCCTCTTGCTACTGCAAACAAATTCTAGATGCATGTGCTACTTTGAGCATCTGGCTTCATGTGAGTACTGGGGAGCTGAATCTGGGCCATCAGGCTTTTGCTGTCAAGTGCGTTCATTCGCTGAGCCATCTCTCCAGCCCCTTATCCTGGTTTTGGCACAAACTTAACTTTCACAGGAGAAAACATAAGGGGCCATTTCATTGGTTGATTTTCCTCTGCTGTTTGACTACCTTGCCGAGTGTTTAGGACGGTGGGTGAAGAAGGTTGCTTGGTTCTTCACACTTCAAATACTTACTAAGGAATGGAGGAAACAGAGTTACTAGATTGAAGAAATAGGGAATAATTAATCAACACAGTTTAATTCCAATTCTGAATTCTCCAGGTGCTCTGCCTCCTCATCCAGTGGTCTTTCAGCTTGCCCCTCTGACCAGGCTGTGGCCCTGCAGGCACCGCTGCCGCCCTGACGCCAGCCGCTTGCCGTGGCCCGAGCCTGAGCCTCGCCCTGGCCCGGGGTTCAGCTGCGTGTGTCGCGGCTGTTTCTCAAAGTTTCAGAAGCCGAGTTTGCTCTTCACTTTCTCTGGGAAGACAGCTGAGAGAATAGGCAAACCTGACTATGGCTCAAGAACCAGAGTGTCTCAGAATCTCTGCCTGCTTTGAGAAATTTGGCCTTTATAGTCAACGAAAAGGCACACATAAATTTAGAGAAAGAACAAAACCCAGCCAAATTAATTTTTGTTTTGAAGTATGTGTTTCCAAGTTGGCTAGTCGTACTTCATATCTAGTATGAATTTTGGCTGGTCTCTTTATGTATCATTTTGGGGTCTGATACGGTTCTCTCACCCTAGCTTGCTCCCATCATATTTCTAGGAATGTATGCCTTCACATGTACAATGTGGAGTTGTACAATTTCATATGAAGCATTTCTTTGAAGTGAACTCAGGTAAGCATCTGTGAAAACATTTTCATGAGGAACAATTCCATGTAATCTTTGTCAACCAGGTTTTACCAACTTAATTAAATTTAAAGAGTTTATAAATCAATTACTTAAATTCTGCACAACATGGTTAAGCATAAAGTAATGAATACCCATTCACATTTACATATGTGCATCAATTTTATTTCAGTCTGTAGTCTTTGTTTTATTTTACCTGTCCTTCTCTAGTTCTTTAATTCCTATGAAGTTTAGCCTCATCCACAGCCTCTCCTGTACGTGGCTGAACCTCTCCGTGGCCGCGCAGGCCCCCTTGCTTCTCTCTCTCATCTAGAAGCTCAGTTTTAAACATCATTTATTTCACCATCTAAAGCTTTGCCATGGGCTTGCACCCAGCACTTGAGCCTAGACATAGATAGTAGTAATTAAGCTGTCTTGGAGTGGGGGCTTCGGGTTTCCACTTCTCAGGGTCAGCGCGGGTTGTGGGTGGTCCCAGTGAAGCCCACAGCGCTGCCTGCTTGGCATGCCGGAAATTTAGTTAGCGACCTTTCATGACCTTACTTCCCTAACACAACTCTAAATACCTCCAGCTTCCAGGCGTCACCCACTCTCGGGAATCAGACAGTTTTGCAAAGGTTAATGCCATTCTACATAAACCCCACCCTAGTCTGAAGAATGTCAGTGCATAAGTATAGAATCAGTACTGTTCAGGGTAGATACCCCTTCTCACTGGCGCTTTATATACTAAAGAAAGCCTGCAAGTTTAGTTTTTACTATAATACCCATCTTAAACAAAATATTAAACTGAGGCAGTTTCCAGTTAACTCTCCTTGGTTAAGTTTATTTTTTTGTGGGATGATGAAAAAGGTCATAAAAATAATCAAAGAAAATGGATCACAGCTATGTTGAGAGGATTCAGGGGGCAGTACCTCCATGAAAAGAAGCTTGTAGAGACGAATCATATAGTCACCTAGGTGCAGTGAGTAAGAAGGGAAGGAAGGAGCATTTTAGAAACAAAGTTTCCTCTAAACTTTATGTATCTATGCTGCATGGATAATTTGTTTTTAAACTTTTTTGTGTATGCTAAAAGTGCCTGTTTGAGTAAGAAACCCTACTTTAAATTGACTTTTTGCCTTAAATGGGAATAATGGGCTGCTTTGCTAGAGGGCTTTCTTTGTAAAACAGGGATTGTATTTATTTATCTTGTTGGTTTTTCCTTAAGTGAAAGTTTTTGTGCAATAGGCTTGCTAATTTATGTCGATAAACTCTTTTTAATGTGTTATATAGATCAAGCTTAGATGTCTCTGTAATGAAAAGGAATTTGCCTAAACACTTTTGTTGACTTCCAAATAGGAAGTTTCTCAGTTCAAAGGAGATAGGAATAAGAATTTTCTTTGGGAAAATTGTCATATAAAATAACAGGCAAGTGAGTTATACATGTAATCTGATACTGAAGACTATTTCCACGAAGTATGATATAATTTATTTATTTTATAAGGAACTATAAAAACAAGTGACTTTTATACTCATTAGTAATGATGTACATTTACAAGGAAGGCCTCAATCCCACACTTAATAAGATTGTATTTATTTTTAAAGATCAAGTAGTAATAGAAATAGGATGGAGAGATTTTTCAGTGGTTAAAGGCACTTGCTTGCAAAGCCTGGTGACCTGGGTTCAAGTCCCCACACATAAAGCCAGGTGGGCATTCATTGGCAGTGGTAAAAGACTCTGGCATGGGCTGGAGAGATGGCTTAGCGGTTAAGCGCTTGCCTGTGAAGCCTAAGGACCCTGGTTCCAGGCTCCATTCCCCAGGACCCACGTAAGCCAGATGCACAAGGGGCACATGCATCTGGAGTTCGTTTGCAGTGGCTGGAGGCCCTGGTGTGCCCATTCTCTCTCTCTCTCTCTCTCTCTCTCTCTCTCTCTCTCTCTCTCTGTCATCTGTCCTCTCAAATAAATGTCCCTCTCAAATAAATAAATAAAAATTAAAAAAAAAAAGGCTCTGGCACACACATGTCCACACTCACACACATGAAAGAAAGAGAGAATGAGAGAGAGAGAGAGAATAGGAATGATTTCTTGAGACAGAGTAACTTATTAAGTGACTGAAATGTTTTGTTTTATTTATTTGAAAGAGAGAAATAAAATGAGGAGAGAGAGAGGCAGAGAGAGAGAGAGAGAGAAAGAGGCAGATAGAGAGGATGGGTACGCCAGGCCCCTAGCTACTGCAGATGAACTGCAGACTCATGCACCAACTTGTGCATCTCATCTGGCTTCCGTAGGTACTGGGAATCGAACCTGGGTCCTTAGGCTTCACAAGCAAGTGTCTTAACTGCTAAGCCATCTCTCCAGCTCTGAAATATTTGATTTCATGGAAATAATAAATAAAAGGAAAATATTTGAAAGTGTATGGTGAGGAGAATCTATAACTTCTCAGTGAATGGTGGTTAGCTTTTAATCATTATGAAACAAAAATGGTACTTGTATTTTTTTTTGGTATTATGTATATAATTTAATTTGTAGTTGGTTGTGCCTATAGCTTTATTATTAGAAATTAACCTTGTAAAAGTATAATTTTATATTTGGCAAGACTTCAAAACCTGTGAAGCCAAAACAAGTATATTTTTTTCCTTTGCTCTTTTAGCTTTAAAAAAACGTGTATTAAAGTTATTACAAGAGGCTGGAGGTATATACAGTTGAACAGTAGAACATTTGCTTAGACTGAACAAGGTCTTGGCTTCAAATCTGTAGCATCTCACGTGCATGTGTGAGTGCGTGGGCACATGTATGCACACACACACACACACACACACACACACACAGTTAAGAACAATCAAGTACGTTTTGTTCTGCCATCTAGTCAGTACTGCACAGTGTGCTAGGTACTGAGGCAGTGAAGATGAATGAAACATGTGTCTTGTTTAGTGGAAACCAAAAGGGAGTCAGAAACAGAGGTCACCAGTTACTACTGGGGAGTGTGCAGTGTTTGGTACCATATAGAATGCAGTCAAACTCTGCTGAGGGAAATGGGTCAACTGACTTTCCCTAATCCCTTTAGTTGGGAAAAAAAAGAGAGAGAGAGAGAGAGAGAGAGAGAGAGGTGGTGGTGGGGGGGAGGGTTTTAGATTCAAACAGAAGCTGTAGAGGGTGGTGTGGATTAAAAGCCATGGTTACTCAAAGGAATCCCAAAATGGTTTTACACAAGTGTATGATTTAAGATGTGCCCAAGAGGTTTACCTCCGGGGTCCCCTGCAGCTTGTGAGCTCCCCGCTTTCCTTTCCTGAATGGGGTTTCCCGTTTCAGAGCACTCCTCCTCCTTTACAGAATCACGGCCGCCTTGCTTTCCTTAAGTTCTGCAATCTTTCTAAACATATAGAAAAGTTTCGCCCAGAAGTAGAATTACAATTCAGTGGCTTAGTGGGCCATTTTGGTGGCCTCCAATAATTGCAGAGGCAACGTTCAGTGATCCCGTATCAACCATCAATGATGGTTGATTAAAATAATCACATTTTCCCATGGGGTCAGATGGCAGTTACTAAATAGGGAAGGATTAGACCTCAGTTTGTAACACACCTTGGGTTTTGCTATGGTTTTTTTTTTTTTTTTCTTTTAGGCGCCTGATGCAATTTAAGTATATTTGTCTTTATTGGGCTGAATTTCCATTTTACCTCCCTATTTTGTATTTTCAGTGTCAGGTCTCCATGTTGAAATGGTTGACCATTTTTCCTTCCTGGAAATAGACTGCTTGACTTCTCTAAGTACTTAACTGCCTTTACTGACTCAGTCAAATGTTCTACTCTTTATGGCGTATCACTGCGATGGTTTACAGAGAAGGATAATGATGGAGATGAAGGCAGAGATGCAGATAATGATGGTGGTGATGGGGCGACTCAAGCTGGTGGTTATTTCCCGAGAGGCAGTAGTTCTGTGAGCCCCGCAGCCACACTGCTGAGCCGCATGTCTGCTTTCTCGGCACACTGCGGCCTCATGCACAGTACCTCACTTGCCCTGGACGGGGTCTTTCTTCAGTGATAAAGAGGGAATAAACATGGCAGTTACTTTACCTTAGGATTAGTGAAAGAATTAAAGGAAATATGCATACTACCTAATAAGAACTAAAATTACTATCAAATTTGTAGCGGGCATGGTATTAAGAATAGTGCTTCCTTTGATCTCTTGTAGGTGCTATTACTACTTTTAAAAAAATCATTTTTACTTATTTTGAGGTGGGGGGAGAAAGAGGGAGAGAGAAAGAGAGAGAGAGAGAACGGGCCTGCCAGGATCTTCATGTGCCATCTTGTGCATCTGGCTTACATGGGACCTGGGGTATTGAACCTGGGTCCTTTGGCTTTGCTGGCATGTGCCTTAACCACTAAGCCATCTCTCTACTCCTATTACTACTTTTTAAAAAATAGTTTCATTTATTTATGTGCAAGGATAGAGAGAATTAGAATTGGGTGCACCAGGGCCTCCTGCCACTGCATACAAACTCTATACACACATGCGCCACTTTGTGCATCTGGCTTTATGTCAGTACTGGAGAGTTGAACCCGGGCAGTCCAGCTTTGCAAGCAAGCACCTTTAACTGCTGAGCCATCTCTCCAGCCCACTATTACTACTTTATTATTTTTTTGGTGAGGAACTTGATGCTTAGGTAAGTTATATAATGCGCCCACACTTCTACCATCTGGATTCAACCCAGATCTGTACAAATGCAAAGTATTTGCTATTAATGAAAACTCTCTGGGATCCCAGACCTGAGTAGCCTGCCGTATTTGTTGATGGTAACACCTGTTCGTTGGAGCAGAGGTGTGTACTGGGGACTCTGCTGCACCATCCATCTGAGGCTCGCATTCTAATCTGGCTTTCCTCATCTGCCTTGCTGATCCTGAGCTACTTACTTCAATGCATTTGAGGCTTAGATTCATAATCACTAACCTGGAGATCACAGTGGAAGATCTAGTCAGAGTATAGAAATAGTAACCACATTACAATTTATGAGAGAAAACAAGAGGTTTAGCATACCATGTGGGTATGTAAAATAATATAGGTAACGTACATTAACTCTGGAAGACTTGGTCTTCCTGCTGCAGTGTGATGTAGAGGGACTCCCAGGGTTCTGTTCAGGCAAGCACATGGCGTGCGGCAAGGACACCTACATGTAGGTCTGTCATACCACATTGCACACACACACACACACACAAGCAAAATACAAAAGCAATGTGGGCCTATATGGATGGGAGGTGATCTTCTTGATATTAAAATGAATGAGTTTCATAAGTTAAAAATAAACTAGACTCTCCTGAGACTCTTGTTGCAGATTGAGATATTTAAAGAAATATTATTTATTTATTTGAGAGAGACAGACACAGAGATAGTATATGGGTGTGCCAGGGCCTCTTGCTATTGTAAACACTCTCCAGATGCATGTGCCAATTTGCACATCTGGCTTTACTTGGGTACTGGGGGAATCAAACCTGGGCTGTCAGGGTTTGCAAGCAAGTGCCTTTAACTGCTTGGACCATCCCTCCAGCCTCAGATTGAGAGTTTTGGATGGAGTATGTATGTATGTATATGTAAAACAGAGATCTTCCTACCTCTGCTCGCAAGTGCTGGGATTAAAGGCAGGTGCCACCACACCTGGCTCTGTAGTTACATTTTTCTATATATTACTCAGCAATTGATATCATTTATCCAGAAATTCTATGACCTCTGGAAATAAATACTACAACCAATGTATTTTATAGATGTCATTTCACCTAATCCATTTTTATTAGGATGAAGGAGATTCGTGTTGTGGGTCTATTTCCACCTTCACAGCAGTTAGGACGGGGAGGAGGAGAGTGGTAAGAGATAACAGCGTGGTTTGAGTTAGGTGTGCCCTAAACTCACGTGTCCTCAGCTGACGCAGCTGAGGCATCCTGGAGGTGGCATATTGCTGGGAGTGCGCTATGCGTGTGAGAACCAGCTCCCCTGCCAGTGCTCAGCATACCCTCCTGCTGTCATTGCCCACCTGATGTTGTCCTGGAGGCCATGTCCACCCTCTGCTCATGCCACACGCTCTTCTTCCATCCTGGAGTCTCCCCTGGAATCTGTAAACCCAAATCAACCCTTTCTCCCCACCAGCTTCTTTTGGTTGGTCCTTTGTGCCAGTGTGAAGCTGACTGCAACAAGGAGTTTGACCAAAAAGAAGGAAAGAAAGAAAAAAAACCATCAAGAACAGTTGGTATGGAGTTTTTAAATAAGGAGCACTCATGGCCATGAAATCATGTTGTTTTGTGAGATGGTTGAAGAAGGTGAGATTGCTAAGTCCTTTTCATAGTGAAGTAAGGTGGATTTGCTTCAGTGCCCCCTCACCCCCCCCCCCAGGAGCTCACAGCATGGAGTTGGGAAACAGGAGCCAGGAAATTGAACAGGCTCCTAGGGTACCACACTCAGCTCACTAGCAAAAAGGTTACTAGAAGGAAGTTTGTGGGTTTGGGGACATTGTGTCTGAACGCTCAGCAGGATGGTGTTACTAATACTTAACTGGGAAACACCCCCTGTTTTAGACAGACTGCCATCTAGAATAGTTTAAAAATAGGAAACAAAATGTATAACTAATAAACCTAATTGTTCATAGTGCATAATTGCCTGAGATTGTAAATCACTGGGGTTTTTGTCTGTTGGTTCATCTCTATTTTGTGGTACTTAAAGGTCTGTGTAGTGCAAGGAAGGGTAAATCAGAGTGCTGGTCTTTAATCTTTCTTGATCCAGTAAAAGTTAGAAAACTGATGCTTTGCCTCCTCTATTTCCTAATTGATATTCAAATTTTCTCATCATAAGTTTAAATCACATGATCACATACTAGTGATATACTTGTCATTGTATTTAAATCTTGTATTTCTCAATAAAAAAGACTTTTCTAGCCTAGGCAGGCCTTGAACTCACAGCATCCTCCTACCTCTGTTTCTCAGGTGCTGGGAGTAAAGGCATGCGTAACCAATCCCAGCTTCCTTTTTAAATATATTAATTTTAGTCAAATACCATAAATGTATATTACCTTCTATTATCCATTTCAAAACTGTTCCTTAGAAGTTCTCCTTCTTGAACTCTTTTTTTTTTCCTCACCAGGTTCTATTTTTATTATAATGCTTAAAAATCTATTAAGGAAGATCTTATCATACTTCTGTGTTAAAAATATAATTTTCTATTGCCATATGGCTCTAATTTATAAAAACTATCATTGAGGGACGATTAGTATACAATTGATCAAAATAACATGCTTAAACTAGGAATTTTGACTAGAGATGAAAATATTTTATTAATATATATTTTTTAAGGCAATATTGGCCTTAGAGTTGGCCCGGAATTGGCAGATTAACATTATCTTTCAAGAAAGAACTCAGGATAGTTTCCATTCTTTTTAAATGTATACAGTGAAAATTTATTTACATAAACAAATTGAAGAGACTAAGAGATTTCATTTAGCAGTGTTACTTTTTTTAAATTTGTTTTGGATAGCTGGTTTCAGTTCACAAGCATGTGATTGAGTGGCTAAAACTGTCTTCAATGATTTACCAGTTGATGGCACAGGCGGGTGGTCTTCAGGTCCTCTGCAGGGGGGTCTTGCAAGGCTCCCTGAGCTGGAGGTTAGGCATTCATGTCTGCGCTGGGGTACTTCTGTAGTCACCTTGTGTCCCTTTGTTTCCTAGTCTGGCCTCAGAATGACATTCCCCCCCCCCCCCCAGGGTGAGATATGTGCTTTAATTGTGTAAAGTGGGAGAAGTGTGGCTTGAAAAGGGAAGGTGGGAAAGGCTGTCCTATTCTCCAGGGATCTTGTAAGACAGGAGAAGTTAGTCTACCTGTAGGCCTGCATGCTGTTTTAAAGGCATGTTCCTGGAGTTTGCATGACCCCATTCGACAGCTCTTGAGCTAGTAATTCTTAATGTGGCCTTGGGCTTTAGAAGGGTGTTGACCTAGGCTGTACTTTATGCTGTCTAGGGTAATGTCACAGGTCTTGTTCCCATGAATCTGCTAATAAATTGTCCTTTCTTGAAGATGGGTTGTACCATTCCTAGTTCAGTGTGAATTTTCCAGATTAAGGTAAACACTTGCCTTCCCTGTAATTGTCCCCCTTCTATCTGCTGATGGTCTCTTCACCTTAAATGGTTATGATAAGGAATTTCTGCTGCTCTGCAGGAAGAGCAGACATCAGCTGTCGTCAGTTTACTTTCTGGCTTCGTTTTCTTAGAGGATGTCAGTTTATGAAACTCCCGTAATACAAAAGGTCTCTGATATTTATGCTCATTTTTTTCATTTCACAGAAACCAAAACCAGAGAAGTTAAAGCACTAGCCCCAGGGTACAGAGGTGGTATGAGAAAAATCAAACCTCTGTTCTGTGACTCCCGGGGTTACACCCTTTGTATCATCATACCTGCTACCTAAATTGAATTCCTCATCTCAGTCCTGCTTAATATTGTTTACCTGCGGAATGACTAGCTTTTGGCGGTTCCGCATTACTTTTTAGATTGAAAGGTTTTTACCTTTTCATTGAAGACTTTCCTAAAACAGAAATGCTCTTTCCTCATACTTCCTGTGGCACAGGAGCCCTGGCTAGGCCAGCCTGGGGCATTGGGTTTCAGGGCAGCATCTCTGGGTGGGAGGGGACAGGAGAGCTCGGTGAGGTGGATTGGCAGAGCGGGCTGGGGGCGGTGGGAAACTTACATCACTTCCCTGCAACTGGCTCTGCAGGGAGGCTCCGCTTTCCTCTAGGCAGTAGTTGGCCAGCGTGACTGGAGAGGTGCGCTGGGATGCATGCACACCCGCTCCTTTCGTTCGCTCGCTCGTGTGGTGGATCTATTAGATGAAACTGTCAGTAAGAAACGAGCCTCAGGACCGCCGCCCGCTCAGCGCCCTTGAGCTCCGCCCCCCCCCCCCTGCTCCTGCCACCTTCCTTCCTCTCCCTCCTGCAGAGCTCGTCTGCGTCCCCTGGAAGCATTATATTCCTGAGACTAAGGCGGATTCTGGGAAAGTATTGTTGGCGTGGTTTTGTGGGGAGGATGGAAGGCAAAGAAAGAATTAAAAAAAAAGAAAGGGGCAGGCTGAAAAAGCAAAATCATCTGGAATTTTGTTGTCACGTTGTGCGGGTGTTATCACCAGCCCCGTAGACTTCCACGGAACTCATTTCTGTGCGAGGCATGTGCTTGCCAAACGGAAAGGTGGCTGCTGGCTGCAGAGCAAACGGCCCTCCAGCAGCCGCTCAGATGGCTGCAAGATCGCAGTTCTTCCTAGTGTTTGCATAGGGGAGGGCGGTCATCACTGGAAACCTAGTGCAGCTAATTACAGAGTGCTTCGTGAGCGTTCAGTCTGTGTGCTCAGCCCCCATGCCAGGACTCCCGACATGCTGTTCAGGACATACACCCAGGTCCAGTGAAATCCAAGGTGTCATTCCAGACTCTGTGCAGGTTGTTTGTAAACAAGATGAGGGTCTTTAAAATGTCTCTCATCGTTTATAAATCACATGACACAAATTTGTGAGAGGCTTCAAGTAGCCCACAGGACATTTCAGATTCATTACCTCTTTGCCCTGACAGATGGCAGAAATAAAAGGAAATGGTGCTTTACCATAGACTAAAGTGGAAGTTTTGAGTTTAGAGGGCGCAGTGCATGGAAGTGGGAAAATTTGGAGGCATAGCCCACTGCTGCTAATACCTGGCTCCAAGGCCTTTGAGCACAAATGGATGTATCTTTTCAAAGGAGATTAGGAAACTTTTATGAATGTTTTTATTCAGTAGTCAGAGAAAAGGGTTATGAACACTAATATGACCAACACTGAAGGAAGCATGGAAAACTATCTTAATTCCTAAAAGTCCATGATGGTCTGTCATAAAAATTTTAGGAAATATTTAAAGTAGGAAAGCCTTGTTAACCCTTTGGCTAAGCTTCTAGTGGTAGAGAGCCTTTAAGCTCATCCTACGTGATGATAATTATGTTGTCATAGAAGAAATGAAAGCATTCAGAATTGCCATCCTTCCAGTTTTTAACGAAACTAAATTAAGTTGCACGTTTATTTACAAAGGACAGTCCTGATATCTGTCTTTTTCACAGAGTTAGTAGTGATGAAGTCATTGAAGCCTCTTACCCAGGGATAGATCGTGGTGCATATTATTACCCAAACGAAATTCCTTCTGTTAAGAGATTTAACTTCATTTCTTCACAGATATTTGCAACAAGAAGCTAATCTTTGTGATCATAGAAGCTCATGCTAAGTTTGAGAAGTTTTAAGAAGATGCAGTTCAGGGAGTTGCTCGGTGACAGATCACTTGCCCTAGTTCAATTCTAGTACCACAAAAGAAACAGACAAATGAGTGAATACATTGATAAATGAATACACAGATACATAAACGATTCCACGTAGAAAGGTCTAGAGGGCAAAACTGATTTCGGCTTTGAGAAGGAACGCCTCTGCGCCCACACTTGACAGGTGTCCACCCTGATCTCATTGACTTTGGTTACTTTTAAGGGACAAGGGGAGCTTTTATTACCTACCACTGCCAGGGTCCTCTTCCAGGGTTCTTATTTAATGTTGGGGTGGGGCCAGGATATTGATAGCTCCAAAATTATTTCCACGTATTTCTAATTTTTTTCAGAGTCTACAGCAGTTGCATTAACTGAACATCACATTTATTTTTATTTTTTAATTTCCAAAACATTTTAGTGACAGCCCCTCACATATAGACAATATACCAAGATCATAGTCCTGTCCCACAACCCTTCTTCTCCCCCTCCTAAGTCCCTTCTTCTCTCCAACTAGTCTCTCTTCGATTTTGATGAACATCCTGTTTCTGATTCTGATCTGGGTACCGTGGCATGGACTCCGAACCTGCTTTGGTATGTGAACTATCTGTATCTCTCCCCTGACACGTAGCTTTTCCAGGCGAAGCTTCCCTCCTCGCCTCAGCCTTCAGTTCTTCTCCATGCCCTTTCCATTTTGTTCACACTCTTTCTAGCGATTGTTCGTGTTTGCCAGCGCCGCTGTTCAGTAGGGTGTCCTGGGGACTGTGTCTGTCACTGTGGGTGCATGGCGTCCAGGACGCCGAGGAGACAGCCATGGCGCGGCGCGTAGCCCTGTTCTGAGCACTCCACCTCTGCCCTCACAGCCGAGCTTCTGCTAGCGTTTTTGGCATTCTGTCACACTGTTGACCCGTGGAGCTTGAGGTCAGCTAAAGCCCCTCATTCTTTCCACAAGAGCTGCCCCTGAATTAGGCCTTTCCTACCCCATGTTCATAGATTTTCCCTTCCATTCCAGTTCCAGAATTTTATACTTATGCTTGCGAAACATCCAGGAGGAAAAACCAGCTACCCTATTACTCCAACATAGAGAGTGAGATACCTGAACTGCATGCTGGCTTACTGTGTGCATATGGCAGCAAGTGTGCATGCGTGCGTGTGTGTGTGTGTGTGTGTGTGTGCGTGTGGTGCTATTGTTTATATTTTGATTTTGAGACAAGGTCTCACTGTGTAGTAGGTCTCACTGTGTAGCTCACCTCAAAGTCTTTGACTCTCCTGCCTCAAGTTACAGGTGTTGCTGGGATTATAGGCCCACCACTACTCCCCCATATTGAATAAATTTTACTTTCATACACATATATGGCTTAACAGTTAAGGCACTTGCCTGTGAAGGATCCAGGATCGATTCCCCAGGTCCCACGTAAGCCAGATACACATGGTGTTGCATGTATCTGGAGTTCGTTTGCAGTGGCTAGAGGCCCTGGCGTGTCCCTTCTCCCCCCTATCTCTAATAAATAAAAAATATATAAATCAGAAACAAAAGAAAAAAGGCAGCTACTCTTAGTAGTAGGAAGCAGAAAGAGGAGGATCCCTAGGGTTTGCTAGCTAGTTAGCTAGCGTAGCCAAATCTGTGAGCTCTAGGTTCCATGGGAGACTGCCTCACAAAATAAGATGGAGAGATGGAGAGAGACTAAGAAGACATCTGTTGACCTGTGGCCTTCAAATGGACCCCTGCCCCACATGTCTACTTGCACGTACAAGCACACAGATATGTGTACCCCCCCACATGAACGCATAATCAAAATCCACAACTTACAGTTCAGAGTTAAGAATACATTTGACCTGCAACCTCTTACAATGTCCATGTTCAATCCTTGGTCAAACTGCCTTTCCAGAATCAGATGTATTCTGTCTAGGATTTTCTCTTGAACGAAAGGTGTAACATCTTCACTTTAAAGGGAATAACACCCTTATTTAATTTTGTTTTGTGTGTGGGGGGGGTGTGCCAGAGCCTCCTGCAGCTGATAACACTGGTCTCTTGCACCACTTTTTGTGTCTGGCATTACATGAGTGGCTTAGAATTGAACCTGGCAGGCTTTGCAAGCAAGCTCCTTTAACTTCTGAACCATCTCCCCACCCCCTGTCATGGCATTTTTTCTTTAAAAAAATATTTTTGTCACTTAAAAAAATTTATTTATTTTTTTTTGAGAGAGAGAGAGAAAATGGGCATGCCAGGGCCCCCAGCCACTGCAAACAAACTCCAGAGGCATGTGCCGCCTTTTGCATCTGGCCTACATGGGTCTTGGGGAATTGAACTGAGGTCCTCTGGCTTTGCAGGCAAGTGCCTTAACCGCTAAGCCATCTCTCCAGCCCCTGTCATAGCATTCTTGATGAGTGACAGAAGTGTTTTGCCAGAGAGCAGATGGCTTGTCTAAGACCACACAGTTCACTACTGCAAATGTGGAGCCCAAGTCCCTCGCTGCCGTGGCCTGCGCATCCAGAACCAGTGCTGGTGCACTTCGTTAGAGGAGGACGTCTGAGGAATCTGAAAGGAGCTGAAGGCTTCTACGGTCTGCTTCTTCTCTCTCTTCTAGGT
Source organism: Dipus sagitta (assembly GCA_036346955.1). Lineage (NCBI taxonomy): Eukaryota > Metazoa > Chordata > Mammalia > Rodentia > Dipodidae > Dipus > Dipus sagitta. The sequence goes on from CM070774.1 coordinate 173,826,025, forward strand.
ATTGAATATTTTACTCCATAGCATATTTTTAGTATGCATAGCCTCCATGAATTTGCTACTCATTGAATATGGGCTTTAACTGCAGAGGTTATTTCCTTAGAAAGTTGGACATCCCCACATGTTTTGGAGACCTAGATAAACTCACGCCCATCCTAACTTCTCCCTTTCCTTCCCTCACTTGCACACATTCTCTCTTTGGCTGCTGGTGTGTGTGTGTGTGTGTGTGTGTGTGTTGGTAATGGTATGTAAAGTTGGTGAGTAACATCAGTTTGCTGGTAATGAGTCACAGCATAGATAAGTTTTGTATATTAAGCCAGAGATTTATCTAGCCAGTCACTAAATTTTGCAGATGTAGAGAAGATGTGCTCTGGCCATGCTGTTTAGCAGAGTACTTAGTACCCAAGACCACGAGGCACATATTTAGCAGAGTACTTAGTACCCGAGACCATGAGGTATATATTTAGCAGAGCACTTAGTGCCTGAGGCTGTGAGGCCTATGTTTAGCAGAGTACTTAGTACCCGAGACCATGAGGTCTATATTTACCAGCGTACTTAGTACCCGAGACCATGAAGTCTATGTTTAGCAGAGTACTTAGTACCTGAGACCATGAGGTCTATGTTTAGTAACTACCTGGGTACTGCCCAGCTTTCTTCAGCATTCTCTTCTATACACCAAAATTAAATTTTACCTTTCTTATTCCCAGGCTTGGCCCTGAGGCACTCACTGCTTTAACAGTGTTGAAAATGGAACAGATTTTTCAAGAACACCTATTACTGCAGAAAAGCTTCAATGATACAGTAAAAGCTCCAATAACCAGGTTTACCTTTCCTTCTCTTGAGTTATAGGAAAATAAGCTCTTTCTCTTCCCTTTAAAGATCTGATTTTAAGCAGTATAGCAAAGACAGAGATATCCAAGCGGACAGCCTAGGGCTGTCTGTATGAATCATATACAGGTATCCACATCCTCAGTAGGGGACAGTGACACTTGATAGTCCCACAAGAAGGCTGCCTCTTAATACCTGATAAAAAGTGTCATCAACACATCAACAGTGACAGGCTGAATTATGTTCAGTATACTGCACTTGCTAAAACAAGAAAGAATACTTAATGCATTTCAGAAAGATTTCACTAGCAGTTATTGAAACAAAAAGGTTTTATAAGTAAATTTGGTCTGTCATACTAGCCTACTCTCCAGCGTTTGATTCTTTGTCCTTCCATGACTGTGTGTGTGTGTGTGTGTGTGTGTGTGTGTGTATGCATGCGCACGTGTGTGTGTTAGAGATTAAAAACCCTGTTGCTAATGTGTTCTTCTCTGCCATCACCCCAGTGGAGGGTTGTCACTTACCTCTATAGCCAATCAAGGGTGGAAGTCCAGCGCCTCTGACAGTCATAGGTATGGGACCACATTTTTCCTGAGATGCTTGGCTCCTGTAGTAGAGCAATTACTTCTAAAAAGTGTCCCACCGTCTGTTGCCTAGAGAGAGCTTTGGTCAGGGCCTGTGCCCTGTGCCCTGCACCATTGCTGGATGGCCAGCTTCTTCAGGTCCAGACTGCGGTATAAGACGTGAAAAGAAAACTGGAATTCACCACTGTGCTATTTGCTGAGTACAAAATTCTGCAGAAGTGTTCGCCTCATTTCTGCCTTTTGGGATTTTTGGAATTGTTTTACATGTAATGCCTAATTTTTCTATTTGTTTTGTTTTAAGACAGGGTCTTACTACATCTCCCAGACCAGCCTTGAAATTACTATACAACATAGGCTGGACTTGAACTCATAACACTTCTGTCTCAGCCTCCCAAGTGCTGGAATTATAGGTGTGCATTGTCTCAACTGTATTGAGACTAGGGACAAAAAAATCTCTCCCATCCTTTTAGAAGTAGAATTCTCTCATCTCCTTTTCAGTGTAGTAGAGAAAATAAAAACATTATAGATTCCGTAATGGAGAATATAGCTTAGAATTCCAGGTAGAATTACCAACATTGGGATGAATGTTTGAAAGACCGAGATTCTTAGGTAATTTAGAGATCTTTCATTTTGAAGATCTGAGTTGCTGCTTGGTGACAGGCAGTGAGTGACACAGTGTTCTTGATTTTCTTTCCATGTGCTATTTTGGTCTTGGTTTTGTATACACAGTGGAAAAAGAAGCATCTTGGGTAGGATTGCACCTTTGTAAGTCATTTTCAGCCCGAGTGAGTTCAGTTGACCCCACTGATCTTGAGTGTGATGGGCCAAGTGCTTTCTACCAGTCAGCTGATAAAGCACATCCCTTTAATGCTTTGGTCAAAAATATGCCCAAACTGGCCAGGCATCATGGCACATGCCTTTAATCCTAGCACTCAGGAGGCAGAGGTAGGAGGATTGCTGTGAGTTCGAGGCCACCCTAAGACTACATAGTGAATTCCAAGTCAGCCTGGACTACAGTGAGACCCTACCTCGAAAAACCAAAAAAAAAAAAAAAAAAAAAAGCCCAAACTTATTTTTATGCCTCTAGAATTTCAGCTTTAATTTTTTTTTTTAATATTTTAACTGGTAGTAAAGTTGACTTTTTTGGGCTGGAGAGATGGCTTAACAGTGAAGGAGCATGTCTCTAAAGCCAAAGGATCCAGGTTCAATTCCCCAGGACCCACATAATTCAGATGCACAAGGTGTCGCATGTGTCTAGAGTTTGTAGTGGCTGAAGGTCTTGGCATGCCCCCTCTCTCTCTCTAATAAATAAAATAAAATTTAAAAATATTGGATGTGTTAAGTTTTTATAAAGTTCCGTTATTCCTCCGAATTCTCTTAGGTTGTTGTAGTCACACCATCTGCCCAGCCCACACCTTTAACCACTATCCATTCTTCATCACCATGGATGGGTTTATGTCATATAAACTGAATCATGTGGCACATAACCTTGAGACTGGCTTCTTGTACTTCATATTCTGTCTGTGATTTATCTGAGGTTTTGCTTATATCAGTATTCCATTCTTCTGTATATACCTGGTGAGCAGGATTCCACTACACACTCACACACTCACACACTCACTCAAAAACCTACAGGCACACAGAGTAGTTGGGTGTTTTCACTTTGTGAGTTGTTTCCAACTCATGGTTATTATAAGAAGAACTACTATAAATATTTGTATGCAGATTTTTATGAGCACACATTTCGATTTCTTCAGAGCAAACATCTGGGAATGGGCTTGTATGTTATGTAGTAAGTGCTTTTTCACACAAGAAACATCCCAAGTACATCAGAACTACTTATTTGGTATTCAACTATAGGCCTTTTCTGTAGGTGCATCTTTTTCAAGAGTGTCCTTATTTCTTTAAAATCTTCCATAAAGGACTGGAGAGATGGCTTAGTGGTTAAGGCACTTACCTATGAAGCCTAAGGACCCAGGTTCGACTCTCCAGATCCCATGTTAGCCAGATGCACGGAGGTGAGGCAAGCACAAGGTCGCACATGCCCACTAGGTGGCGTAGGCATCTGGAGTTCGGTTGCAGCCAGCGGCCGAGGCCCTGCCCATTTTCTGTCTCTCCTTTCTCTCTGTCTCTCTAAAAGCCAAAAATCTTCTGTAAAATCTCTCCGGGTTAATTTAAAACATATTTTTTTATTTATCTACAAGGAGAGAGAGAAACAGAATGAGAATGAATATGGGTGCACTAGAGCCTACAGCCCCTGCAAATGAACTCCAGATACATGCACCACTTTGTGCATTTGGCTTTACTTGGGTACTGGGGAATTGAACCCTGGTAGTTAGGCATCGCAGGCAAGTGCCTTAATTGCTGAACCGTCCCTCCAGTCCTCCCCCCTGGGGAGTATAATTTTAACATCTGTGTTATTTCAGATTGGTGTGTGTTGATTGATTGCTCATTCATCCTGAGACATTTTCTGTCTCTTTATACATTGATTTTAGATTTGATTCAAGTCAGCTTTCAAGGCCTACAGTGTTGTTTGGAGTTGGCCTGTTGTGAATCGAATAGTTCATAAATGATACTAGAATTAGTCCCACACTTCTGTACTTGAGACCAGTAATTTGTAGGTATCTAGCAGGCATTGCTTTTCAGAGCCCCTTACTTTAAGTGTCATGCTTTTGTGTAGCTCCCATGATAGTGCCCCAGTCTGCGGAGAAGCAGTGGAGAGATGAGAAGAGAACGGGGCTACATCTCACCCTCTTGGGACCGGAGTTCCTTCAGTCAGTTGCAGGTTCCTTTCCCGTGTGCTCTGGTTCTGCTACTAACTTTTGCTGCCACAGAAGAACGCGAGCCCAGCACATGCGAGTGGAGGAAATCGTACTTCACATTTTGTTTTCTCTACTGTCCCAGCCGCTTTTGGCTGCCATATGTGCTGTCAGGCTTTACCGCTACTTGTCGTGGGTCAGGTGAGGGAGTGGCTTCTTCCCTTTGCCTCGGGTCTCAGACTCCCTGGGCTTGCTTGGTGTTGAGATAACTAAGGGAAGAACTGAAGTAGGTCTAGGTTTGGGGGGGCTGCTCAGTGCTGGACGAAGCATCGGGCCAGAAGCAGCTTATGGGGAAAGGGTTTGTTCCAGGCTGCAGTTTTGAGGGAAGGTTTCCTCATGGTAGAGACAAGCTCTGCAGCTAGCTTTCCATGTGGGAAGAGGGAACCCCAAGCCTGTCCTCAGCAGGGCTCCACTTCCCAAAGGCTCCACCACCTGGGGATGAAATAGGAAACTTATTCACAAACACTGGAGGCTATGGGGAACCTTGTCCATTGAAACCACCACGTATAATATTTGGAAAGGGTTGTGAAAATAAAGGGCCCTGAATCTTAAGTTGTGTTGGTTTTAATGTGGACACGGCTCGTTCTGTATGGCTTCTAGATTTGACAGTGTGCTGCTCGTTAGTCACCCAGTCTGTTACTAGACTGTGTATGGTACTGCATGCTTGTGTTCAAGTCATGCTCTCTGTGTCTGATTTATAAATCCGACTTATTCATGGATAAGCATATATAGGAAGAAACATAGAATATGTAAGGTTCAGTTCTCTCGTTGTTTTGAAATATCCACTGGGGACCGAGTGCCTCTTGCAGAAGCTGGGGCTGCTACAGTTTTGAGACTTAGTGAATCTAAATTAAAGGCTTGTAGAAGTCGTTATTCATCAGCTTTTTGTCATTCTAACCAGTGCATGAAATAATCAACTTCTGAAGAGAAAGGATTGATATTCGCTCATGGCTGCCTGCTTTCCAGGTCATGATTGGTTAGTCCTGTTGCTTTGGGCCTACGGTTGCTACTCCATCTTTGCTGGAGTCTATGCTAGAGCAAGACCACCAACTTCTTGAAAGTTGTGGGAAGTAGAGGGAGAAAGTTCATGGTCCCACCATCTCCTTTGAGTGCCATTTCCCCAAAGACCTTAAGAGCTCCTAATGGGCCCTTCTTAAAAGTCTCTGCCAACACTCATCACCAAGCTGGGAACAAAATCATTAACATTTAGGCCTTTTCTGGGCATTCCAAATCCAAATTACGGCAATATGTTGCTATTAATAGTGATATGAGTATAGCTTATTTTTAAGGATTACTTACTAAATTATTTAGAAAATAATATATAACAAGAATATACGCATTACATTTATTTGCTATAAAAATGAAAACATGAATTTTGTTATTCAATTTATATTCTTTAGGTGTATTTATTCTACTTAATGTTTTTCTGTTTTAAAAATAATGCTTCATTTAATGTTATATATTTTAATAATTTTTCTCATAACTATAAATATTAAAGGTATTATATCACTTGAAAAACATATGTAATTTTGTAGTATCTGGAGTCTAACTACTTCTGATTGTCAACAAAATTAACTCAGATGTTTTACTCATATAGGATCAAAAATGTTCTGAAGCTATAAAAACTTAATGAAATTATTAACACATTGAACACAGATTTTGGGAAAACTTGAATCTGTGTTCCCAGGCTAGGGTCACTCATGTTTGGCTCCAGAATAAAATATTGCTGATTTATAAAACAACAACAACAACAAAAGGAGTCCATGAATGGTATGCAATGCATTCAGTAGACTATTGTGACTTACCATAGTAATATAAAAATATTTGGCCACTGGAGGGCTCCATAGTTTAAAAAATTACACTAAACCTATAAATGCTCACTGTTAACAATTTAAACCAGTATAGAAAACTATGAAAGGTTCTATATTTTTGTGTAAAATTACCAGTGATTTAAAATACTGAATTAGGGCTGGAGAGATGACTTACTGGGTAAGGCACTTGCCTGTAAAGTCTAAGGACCCATGTTCAACTCTCCAGGTCCTATGTAAGCCTGATGCACAAAGTAATGCAAGTGTGCAAGGCTGCACCTGTGCACAAGGTGGTGCACACATCTGGAGTTCGATCTCAGTGCCTGGAGGCCCTGGTGCCCCAGTTCCTTCTCTCTGTCTTGCTCTCGTACTCTTGCATTTTATGTTTTAAAAGCCCAGTCTGTTGGGCTTATCTCACAAAAAAAAAAAAAAAAAAAATACTGAATCAGGGCTGGAGAGATGGCTTAGCAGTTAAGGCACTTGCCTGAGAAGCTTAAGGGTCTAGGTTCAGTCCTCACAACCCCTGTAAGCCAGATGCACAAGGTGGCACATGCGTCTGGAGATCGTTTGCAGTGGCTGGAGGCCCTGGTGTGCCCATTCTTTCCCTCTCTCTAACAAACAAACAAACAAATAAATAAAAATAAGTTAAATGTGTTTAAAAATACTGAATTATATAGTTGACTGTAAATGAAAATTATGTGTATGTACAGGTACAATTATGTTGTATAAGCATTTGCTTCTTTTATTGGAATGAAAATAAAGCACAATACCCAATTTCTGTCCTAGAAATGGAACAAATAGGAATAACGTATCTCTTAACTCATGTCAAAATTTGGAATGAAGTACTTAAAACTTCTTAGTGAAGAAAGCTAAAACAGGCTAAGTGATTACTTCTCATCCTTTTTTATATACTGTTTTTTAAAAAAATACTTATTTTGCAAGCAGAGAGAGAGATAACGAGAAGAGACATAGAGAGAATGGGTGTGCCAGGGACCCCAGCTACTGTAAATGAACGCTAGTCGCACGTGCCACTTTGTGCATCTGACTTTATGTGGGTAGCTGAGTTGTTAAGCTTTGCAGGAAAGTGCCTTAACTGCTGAGCCATCTCTCCAACCCTATATACTATTTTTATATGACAAGATAGTGTTTTTTTTAGATATCATTGAGGTTAGTATTCACATTTAGTTTAATGAATTTTAGTAATATTAGTGACATAATTTAAGCCATCACTCCAGCCCTAAAGTTTAATAAAATTAGATTATATTTGAAATTGTCCCAAAAGGAAAAGTAAGATTTTTACATTAGCCAGACTTATTGGCTTAGGCCTGTAATCCCAGGTACTCTGGAGGCTGAGTGATGCAAAAAGATCAAAAGTTCAAGGCTACCCTGGGTGTTTTAAAGAGACTGTCTCAAAAGTTAAAAGAACTAGGAAAGGGTTGGAGGCAGCATTGGAGTGTTGGCCTGGTGAGCCGAGGGCTTGGCTTCAGTTCTCAGCACACAGCTGCGTCATAGCTACTGACTTGTAGGGTTAAAACACTTAAATGTTACAATTTCTTTGTCTTAGATGTATAGTTGACACCGGTTTAGCGCTGAGAGCCTTTCCTTTGTTCAAGTGAAATAAGAACTTCAAGGATGAAGAATTAGAGACCTATAACATGCATTGATGCCTGAAAGAAGCATTGCTTTTTTTAAAAAAAATTATTTATTTGAGAGATAGAGTGCGCGTGCAAGAGAGAGAGAGAGAAAGAGAGAGAGAATGGGTGCAGTAGGGTCTCTAGCCACTGCAAACGAACTCCAGTACATGTGCCACCTTGTGCTTCTGAGTTATGTGGATCCTGAGGGATGGAACCTGGGTCCTCAGGCCTTGCAGGCCAGTGCCTTAACTGCTAAGCCATCTCTCCAGCTCAGATGCATCTTTTTGCTTAGAAAAAAAATCTAGATAGAAAACTCTTACTGTGTTCCACAAAACCACAGTCTTACTTCCTTGATCTTCCCCACTTGAAAGAAGTATTTTGATTTCCAGATAATTGTGAAGTGTTTACTTTTTAAATGTTTGATCTGAGCTCTCAGAAGCCTACAGTTTCTAGAGTGGCTAAGCACCCTCCTGTCCACCCCCCCCTCCCATACACACACTACGCTTTGGTAGTAAGGAAACAGGACAAAATAAACAGTTTCTATACCTAATCATTTGAAAACTTCCAGGGTGTGTGACTATACAGTTGCTTGTAAGGACTATAAATCCTGAGCGGTAGCAGTCTCTTACTTGGTACCAAGTGTTCACAGAGGCTGGGCATCTTTCTGCAGAGATGGCCTTTGACTTGCTTTGTAAAGCCACTGGGAAGTAAGGTAAATGAGCTGAGCAGTCTTAGGCCTTCTCCCTCTTTCACACTACTTACCCTGTACATGTCAGCAGTGCTCAGTGTCATCTTGTCCTTTTTTTCTTAGACTCATATGATAGTGCCTAATGTGTCATATCTATTTAATAGTGATCATGTGATGCCTCTGGTACCGAGTGCACACAGAAAAAAATCCTCTTAAAAATATTTTATTTATTTGCAAGCAGAGAAGGGGTGGTGAGAGTGAGAGAGAATGGGCATGCCAGGGCCTCTCGCCAATGCAAATGAACTTCAGACTCATGTGCCACTTTGTGCACCTGTGAGTACTGAGGAATTGAACCCAGACTGCCTGGCTTTGCCAGCAAATACCTTTTACCACTGAACCATCTCTCCAGCCCACAGACAGAAATTCTGACTTCCTTTTGCAGCTCCTGAATGCTTCCCTATTAGTCAGCTGGGTTACTGTGCTTGGTTTCACCTGGACAGTGTGAGATATATTATGATATTTTAAGAAAATTTATTTATGTGAGGAAAAGGCATCTCAAAGTGAATTAAAAATGGTGTCAGAGGGCTGGGAGATGGCTTAGCAGTTAAGGCATTTGCCTGCAAAGCCAAAGGATCCCAGTTTGACTTTACAGGACCCACATAAGCCAGATAGATGCACAAAGGGGCGCATGTGTCTGGAATTCGTTTGCAGTGGCTGGAGGCCCTGGTGGGCCCATTCTCTCTCTCTCTCTGCCTCTTTCTCACTCTCAAATAAATAAATAAATAAATAATGTATTTTTAAAAATGGTGTTAGAACATTTAATGCTCTTAGTGTCATTGGGAGTCAGTTGGAGACACAGCTCCGCACTGCCAGCTCCCCAGCCCGAGACCTCTACTCAGATGAAGATGGGAGTCTTCTTTTCATCATAGACAGGATTTCAGGATGAGCCCACTATTGAAGCAGAGTTCATGTAAAAAAAAAAAAAAAATTTGTTTTTGAAGTTAGGTCTCACTCTCGCTCAGGCTGTCCTGAAACTCACAGTGATTCTCCTACCTCTACCTCCCTAGTGCTGGGATTAAAGGCATGCGCCAGCGTGGCCTGGCCAGAGTTGGATTTTATTAGGAAGAGATTTTAAAGATAGAGTTATATGGGGATTTATAGAAAGGTACTTAGGAAAAGAGTAAGACACCCAAGTGCAGATGTGGGCTTCTCAAGGGAGAGTCTTACTTAAGTATTTAGAAGTAACTGTATATAGATTTGGTGGCTCTCAAAGGGTTTGTTGTTAAGGAACTTTAAAAAAATCTTTTTGATAAATGAGACTATGAAGTATCTTGAATAGGATTTCAATCTGATAAGATAAAACCAGAAGTTACAAGGTTTGTGCAAGGAGATGAAGACACGCCTCTTACCATAAATGAGGTTTCCTGTGAGATTCCTAAAAACTTGCAGGCTGACTGGTGGGAAAGGAGAAAGGCCAGGTATCTTGGGCCTTACTCATGCGTCTTTGCTATCTGAACAGTCATATTTGGAACATTTCTATAAAAAAGGAATGTAGTATCTCTATGTGAGCAGTTTGTACAGCGAGTGTTAACTGTGCTGGAATTCTTGACTCCCAGCCTGTGAAAGACTGAGCACCTCTGGGATGAAGGTCTTTGCCCTTCCCATGTCACCTTCATTTTTACTGCCTTTTTATCCTGCCTTGGATAGAGTTGACCTACATTAGAAGGAGCAAGCAAGATCGGGTCAGCAAGCACCAGTCCCAGGTCCTGGTGGGAACCTTCAATGGGATATTTAAAATGCTCATTTCTCTTTTGTTTATTGCCACCTTTCAATTTTTGTAAGTGTCTAGTTGTATCTACTGGTAATTTTTTGAAGTTGATTTATGCATGGGAAAATTATCTGTAAAGTTTGAATGTGTATCTTTTCTTATCTTTTATATCACATGGTGGAGATAACTCTCAGAGACTTGTTCACACAATGAAAATGAACATTTACAAAGAGCCCACCATGTGCTAATATGGTTCTTTTTATAGTGGGGTTTTAAATAAGATGGAATGTCCCTTTTCAGGGGAATAGTGGCTAAAGTCCTCAGGAGGTTAATTACAAAGTATATTAATCCTACCAAGAATTACCCCATGGTCTTCAGTTCTGAGGTATAGTCTCACCTTAGAAGTATGGCTAAAACTACACTGAAAGGCAATTTTCAGGAGGTAATGAAATAAAACTGTAGAGCTAAGTCTGTAAGGTACAAATTAGAAAATAAATCATTTTGCTGTCTTATAATTAGCCTATTTTGGGGAGATATTAATAAAATACTGGCTTAAAAAACTTTAAAAACCTCTTCTAAACATAGAGTAACTTACCTAACAATTTGTATTTTAGAGATTTCTCACCTTTTTTGTATAACTGATGAGCATATCCATAGATTTTGGTGGCTCTGTCTTAATATATAAACTGGGAGGGAACCCTTATCAGTTACTATCATAATTTTGATAGATTGTAATATCCTTAAAGTACTTCAAGTTCTAAAGGACACTTCTATTAAAATACGGAATAATGAATGTCTTATATTAACAGTTTAAGTTTGTTGCCATATAAGGTTAGTATGTAATGATGAGTTGCACAAATGTTAAGTCTTTCGAGTATGTGAAAAGTCCTGTACTGCCTTTTAGAGAGTAGTAAATACAAGTAACCTGGATGCTCCTTTGCTGTATTACTGTGCTGGTCTCTGGTGCAGACCGCAGGGGTGGGCTAGACTTGTTTGTGGTTCCTACGCACGATAGCTGCTATGCATAGTGGGTTCCAGATAGCAAGCAAGGCTGGTAGCTTTTTGCTTTTTTTTCTGGAAGAAAAAAATTTGAAATGCTGGAATCAGACTCTAAGACCTCAGTTCCCTGTTTGAGTTTCTATATAATAATTTACATTTCTGCTTGAGTATCTCATTGATAAGAGTTTTAATAGAGAAATATCAAAGGGGGGTTCACTGATTTCTGGACAGAACTGATAGTTTAAAAGTCTTAATGTTGAACATTCCTAACTGCTTCCTATTCTCATGTCCTAATTGACTTTAGTTTTAAGCTCTGAGTTCACCATATAAAATTAGGTCTGATGCTTCTTTGTTATGAGACCCCAAAGGGCACATGAGGAACATTTCTTTTCCAGATCAGCATTTTCGTTTCCTGGACCACGCAGCCCGCAGCAGCATTGCCCGCCCGCGCCGTGACACGCAGCCCTCTGTCTTCTTACCTGTTGGCAGTCAGCACCAAGCTGCGCAGGGGCTTGGCCTCTTTGTACTGCGTAGTGCGTTTCTGCTAAGGCCATTTTATTTTGACGTTCTTTGCAATGCTGGGTCACAGTGCACAATGTTGTTTTACATGCATTTCAGTTAAGGTAGTAACCATGATCTCTACTTTTGGATATTTCTTCATTCTACTTGACGCAACTAAGCTCAAATTATGTGTGTTTTCTTTCAGTGGTATAAACAGATAAAGTTAAAATAAAAATGCTTAGTTACAAATCTGTAGGTTTATTTACTGCTACCTGTTCTTATTCTTCCTCAGTTGGAGATTTTTTTTTTTTTTTAAATTCAGGTGTAATGTCTCTGTTAGCATGAGTTCTTATGGTATAACTCCAAAGGTAAAACCTAGAATTTCCCTGTTAAAAGCATTCGTCTTCTCCACCTCTGCTATATCATGTACCATGCTCAGTTTTATGGAAAACTCCCGTGCATTCAGTAAGCACATGAAAGTGGTTGCTTTGGATGGAAGGGTTAAGGGAGCGGGGTGTGCGATCACGAGGATCCAGTTCGTTACAGCTGTTCTGTTAGCAATAGTGTTGAACTGTGTGCTGCAGAATTTGCTGTAATCTAGTAGACGTGGAGTTAAAGCTTACTGAAGTCTGTGTCTCAGGTTATATCTTGGAGATTCTCCAAAATTGTTATTGACACGTGGTACTGACTAGATTCATTGAAGGCTGTGAAACTCCAGAATTGAGATCCAAGTTCATGGCTGCGGCTGTTCCAGATACCGTGCACCCTCAAAGTGCGACAGTTAGAGTCTGGACATAGTTCCGTGTCTAAGCAGGTTTTAGAAATTCCAGAACACCACAAAAACCTTAAATTTATTGATCTTCCCCCCACCTTTTTTAAATCCATCTTACCTCTAAACTAAGAAACAAATACTTCTGTTGTTTCTGGGTCACCACAGGTATCTCTGGTATGAAGTGTGGGTTTTTGGTTGTGTAGGGATGTTCATATAGGGCAACATTCTGACTCATGTAACCTGTTACAAGGGACTTAATGAAAGAAATATTCATATATATCATCATATACATTATATGATAACCAGTTTTTTGATTCGTTGTGACTATTAACATACATTAAAATTAGCTTCAGTAGCATGTGCCTTTTCAAGCTGCAGAGATTCCATTTCAAGCATGCATTCAGAGCTGGACCTAACGGCGCAGGTCTGTACTTCCATGTACTGGCGAGGCTGAGTCGGGGGTCACAAGTTCAAGGATGGCCTGGGCTACCACATGAATTCAAGGCCAGCCTGATGAACTAATGAGTCTGTGCTTCAAAATAAAAAGTAAAAGATGTCTGGGGATATAGCTCAGTGATACAGTGCTTGCCTAACTAGCATGACCCTAAGTTCAGTCCCTGGCAAACCCTTCTCCCTCCCCACACACAATTAAGCATATTCATAATAGTTTTGATGTTGCTTGATTTTAATCATTCAAAACTTTCGTTATGGTTTTCTGGAGGTATATGTGGTCATGGAAGCAAAATATTGCATGCTTTTTCTTCTATTACTTTTCCTCCTAAATTTAAGAAAAGAACATTTTAGGCCATAACTGTGCTGAGATAGTGAATTGTGGGCCACTTTCCACTAAGTGTGCCATCATACATAGAAAATTTCAACACACTGGAAATACCCTTAACATTATTTTTAGAGGTCAAATTAACATTTACTGCTTCTCAGTGTTTGTATAGAAACTTGGAACTTCTTTTTATAGGAAATATAATTTGAAGAAGTTGCTAAAACAAGAGTAGAAATTTAAAAATTAAACATACTGGGCTAGAGAGGTGGCTTAATGGTTAAGGCGCTTGCCTGTGAAAGCTAAGGTCCTATGTTCTACTCACCAGATCTCATGTTAGCCAGATGCACAGAGGTGAGGCAAGCACAAGGTCTCACATGCCCACTAGGTGGCACAAGTGTCTGGAGTTTGATTTCAGTGGCTGAGGCCCTGGCGTGACAATTCTTTCTCTTTCTCTCTGTTGCACTCTCGCTCTCTCTCTAAAAAAAATTAAACATCTTGACTTGTTGAAATATCATGTTGTGCCAGAAACTTTGTTGAAATTAAGATTTGAAATTGAGTGAAATATATGAGTATTCTCTTTATTTCTTTTCATGATATATGCTTTTTTTTCAAATAAATATTCTGTTGAAACAAGAAAACTGAAAGCCATTTTATTTGTTCTCCTCTCACTTTCTGCACTAGTTGCAATGCAGCACAGCTCGTTCTTATCTTGTGAGCAGGGCCCTGGTTCAGGTTTCATGCCCTTCCTCCTTAGCTGTAGCGCATAGGATGGGGAAATGAGCTGGCTGCTAAGCTTTGCTGATGCTTCTATCTCAGATCGAAGCTTGCATAAGTTTAGGCCAGTTCCACTCCCTGTGCACCACAAAAAAAAAGCACTTTTAAGATTCATGAATAATTTTCTCCACGTTAAAGTGTCTTGGTTTGTTTCTAACCCAAAACTGTACACTACACAGGCAGATATTTATGTCTGCTAATTTCTGCTTAAGGAACGCCATTATAGAATATATACTTTTGTAGATGGCTATTGTCCCATTTAAGTAAGATTTCTACAGTGAGTTTTCTTTTTATCTTGAAAGATGAGAAAATATGCCATAAATCATAAGAAGTTAGATTTGAAGATACTAGCAATGTTGAATTCTGTCTGTTAGCCGTGTCTTCAGGACTGCCTCAGGGTACACCACCCCCGTTGCCTGGAACTCCCTTTCACTGGCGGTCCCTGGGGTGGTAGAACCCTGAATTCTCTGGGTTACTAGGTGAGAATCAGTAATAAAGAATAAACTTGTGGCAATACGTGAAGGACATTTTCTTTGATATTTTGTAGTAGCTTGATTTAAACCAGATGTTGACTCTTACTTTACATACTGACTGCCGTCCTTAGAAGTGGCACCTCGTGTAAAGGCCCGAGTCCTCAGGAGTCATTACTGGTGGGACATCTCTTCTATACAGAGCTTGTGATTGTTAGGCCTATGCCTAGTTTTAATGTAGGCTGCAGTTCTAATTGGTACTGGGTGTTTCTCCTGGAGGTGAGCACTTTAGGGGGAATGACTGTTCTTATATTTTCAACTGGCATTGGTTCATCATTGTCTAGTCAGTATATAATTTTAATACTTTTAGCATGAAATAAACTGACATTAATTTTAATTAGTCACCTGTACTTTTCTGAGCACATTTAGTATCCCCAGTAAAACTGAACAGGAAGTATGGAATATTCCCAGAACCCTCTATCTACATATACATAGCTCAACTTTTACTTTACGACGTTTATAATATTTTGAAATACAAGGAAGTACTTTTCATGCTCTCACAGGTGTTCTAGAGCCGAGGGCTGTCCTCCGCGCCCCGAGAGCGGGTGTTCTAGAGCTGAGGGCTGTCCTCCGCGCCCCGAGAGCAGGGTGCTCTAGAGCCGAGGACTGTTCCAGACTCTCCTCCGGGCCCTATGGATGGCAAACTGTCTATCAAACTGGTGGATGGTAGTGCAAAAGGGCACTGTGATGTTGGGACAATGGTATTGAGTGTGTCAGGAACTGAGGATTCTCGCCTACGCCAGCCCCTGTCTTGTCTGGGTGATCAAGACTTGGCTTGATTCCCTGCATCCCTCACAGCATGTCTACTAGGGACATGATGAAGCCCTCCAACCAGGGCACTGTAGAGTGCAGAGTCGAGCACCCGCCATCAAGCCTTGAGCGTTGTCTGAACCCTCTCCCAAGCCAGCCGGACACCTTCTGTGCAGTCACAAGCTGCCGGGTCTTAAGGGCCTTCAGCCATGGAATCGTGACTGGACTTCCCTGAAGTCCTGTAGGGATCATTTCTTGGAGTTTTCTGATTTGAAAGAACTAAGCATGCTGCTAGGTTATTTGTCTCAGGAATACTGCTTTGTGAATTGTAAGTGCAGAAGGCAGCATTTTGACCTACCGGGGTCACTTTGGAGCATTGCTCTGCATGTTTCTATCAGGAATCCTATTGTGGTTAGTATATTTGGAGCAGGACTATTTCTCCTGGTATGCTGATAGCTAGAGAGCTATCAAACACAGCCTTAAGGGCAGGGGTTCTTTATGGAGAGGACAATTTTACTGAATAAGACACAAGTTTTGGGCTGGAGAGATGGCTTAGTGGCTAAGACGCTTGTCTGCAAAGGCTAATGACTTGGGTTCAATTCCTCAGTTCACACATAAAGCCAGATGCACAAGTTGGCACATGCATCTGGAGTTCATTTGCAGTGCCTAGAGGCCCTGTTGTGCCCATTCTCTCTCCCCCCTCTCTCTGCCCCTTTCTCACTCAAATAAATAAATAAAATATTTTAAAAAAATAAGAGTTTACATTTTTAAAATTATGTTTGTATAATTTAATATAGAAACAAAGGGAAGCAAAGGAAAGACCAATGCCCTTTACTCTTTAGAATAGAACATTTCCCATTTATTCTTATATAATTAGCAGGGTCCTAACTTCCTTTTATAACACATGCCTTTAACTTTTTTTGTTAAAAATGACTTTTTTGTGTATTTTATGTATTATTGATGATGTGCAGCAGCTATGGGAATTCTTTAGTATCTCCAAGTACAAGGTGGTCTTGAAGTTTCTCCAGTGGGATTTACTTGCAGTAACCTTCCTGAAGGTTCTCCCTGATCCCGAGAGAGTGCGGTGGGCGTCTGCGTGAGGGTGCCCTGTCTCTGAAGGGGACCCTGTTTGGCTGTGATTGTGCTCGCTGTTTGTTTGTTTTCCAGTTTCGCGCCCGGGGCACAGAACTAATGCACCTTCACAAGGTACCTGGGGGTGCCCTGTCATTATTCCTGATGTAGCTGCTGGCAAGCATGTTTTTCATATGCTTTCTGGAAGTGAGACTCTTTCTGCCTTAAATGTGTAATTTCCTCTGCCTGAGGAGGTCAAAGGCACATTTATGCAGTTCATGGGAATATAAAAGAAGCATTCAGTGCTCCCCTGCCACGCCATCTGACGGCACCAATGCCTGCTCATTTTCCACCTCTGCTTATGGAAACTGCATAATCCATGCTTACACCATGTTCCTTGAAGCAACAATCTCATGGCAAATAATAATTGTAGTAAAATATCAAATCCGTTCATATTGAAATTGTTAGAAGTAAAATGTGGTTGCTCAGGCTAGTCAGAATTAAATATATGTTACAGCTTCCTAAATTACAATCGAACTTACATTGAAATACCATTGAGAGAGTAGCAGTTCATACAGCATCCAGCCGTAGAAAGCACACCTCAGTGTATTTACAGTGTCACTGTGTTAAATGTCTTTGCTCACCACCTAGTTGTAACTCTAATAAGGTCACTAAGGGTCCACTTAGGAAATGCTGGTTGTGTGGCAGATTCTTTGCACTTATCTTCTGACAATCCTTTCTTTTAAAATTTCTTTTATTAGCATGTATTCATGTAGTGATCGGTTTCAATTCTTGATGGAACCCTTAGGGAAGTAGGGATATGGTGTCAATTCTGCAGATAAAGAATAGAGGCCCCAGGCTGAGGAATTAGCCCCCAGTGGCAGGGTGGTGCACCTGAGGCTGGCAGGCTCAGCGCAGCTTCATGCTACTCATCGTTCTCTGCTGTTGAGATTGTGGACAGGAAAGGACCAGGGTGTCCTGCCTTTCTCTTTTCCCATGTTTTATGTTCTGCTTTGTCTGCCTTTCTTGCCTCCTGACACTTCCAGCAAGTCACGTAGTCACCAGTGTTAAACCGCGTTGCACACCCTGCGCCTCCAGCACCCTCTCCCAAGCCACCTCGTCACGTCCACAGTCACCTGTGCTCAGGTCCCGCGTTCCCCCATTTCCTGCACGGCAGTGCCTGCCTTTGTGCTTTCCAACTGAAACATCGTGGCCTATCATTTTATCACGTATTAGTATTACTGTGTCATTGTATCACGTCTTCCTCAGTGCGATTCCCCAGCTTTCAGGAAACAACACTGCTAACACATAGCAAGCAGTAGGTCATTAGTTTTCTCAAAACAGTGAAAAATTAAATCATTTGCATTGATGTTTTGTTGGCAAGTAGGCAGGTAGTAGTTTTAGAACTATAAATTTATCGTTGGCACAGTGTTAAGTACTGAAGGGGAGGGCGTATCTAAGTCACGTTAACTTGCCACTTTAAGGGGCCATGCTAGATAGTGAATGACAGCGTATTTTCTTTTTGGTAACATTGGCAAGCAAACAGGTGGACACATTTGGGATCACTTAGATTACTGCTGGCCAGAGGGAGCTCTAGGACTTACCTGTCTTTACTATTATACTTAGTATTTCCTAACTGAAACATCTCTGGGTCATGACAAAATAGCAAGCTTGCTGGGATGCAGAGATGGCTTAGTGGTTAAGTGCTTGCCTGTGAACCCTAAGGACCCTGGTTCGAGGCTTGATTCCCCAGGACCCATGTAAGCCAGATGCACAAGGGGGCACATGCGTCTGGTTTGTTTGCAGTGGCTGGAGGCCCTGACATGCCCATTCCTTCTCTTTCTACCTCTTTGTCTGTCTGTTGCTCTCAAATAAATAAATAAAAATAAGAATAAACAAAAAAAACTTTTTAAAAAATAGCAAGCTTATGATAGGAAGGTGACAGAGAGCTCATTCAGATATGCACGTTCCTTTAGAAATTTTCATTCTTAGCATAGCTGACATTTGTAATATCAGGTAAAGACTGATGCCTTCTCAGAAATCCCTGTAGTTTAGGCTTCAGCTATAAAAGACAGGTGGATCATAGTAGCAACAGTCTTGTTTTTCTTCACACATGCATGTGTGCACGCACGTGTGTGCACACACACACATACACACACACACACACACACACACACACACACAATGTGTCCTTGAGTTTCTTTTATCTATATGAAGGCATTTACTTCAGCAAATGATTTGGCGGGAGGTCAGACTGTCACGTCTAGTTCTGTCCTGTGGTGGACAGTAGTGACCTCAGCGTGGTATTCATTGGCTAAACGTGCATGACGGGCAGCACAGCCCCATCCCTGTCACCACAAGCCTGCTTCCTGCACCTGGGGCCAAGGTTGAGAAGATGACGAGGACATGTGTAGTGGAGAGAAACATGCTTTACCCAAATCGATGAGGTTTTGAAAAAAACTTGAGTGCGCTTCATTACATGGACGTCCAAACTTGGAGCATGTATGCATAAAGAGTAAGTTGGTGAAGACGTAAAAACTCTCAACTGCATTGAAAGAAGTTTTCAAACAAGGGGGAGTCTTGTAAGGAAACGTCAGTGGAGATTTCCATGCAGCATGGTTGGGAAAAATGGAGGCTGTGTTTCGGGGCTGGGTGTGTTCTAGAACTCCTGCTTTGTGACCCCCACTTGCGTGGCTCTGGGAGCTGATTGTGGAGAGACATGCAGCTTTTTCAAAACATAAACATAACAGAAAGCTATCCTTCAGAAACTCACTTTCTAGTGTTCCCATTTGGCTTTTTTCCCCCTTTAGGTATAAAAGCATGTGTATTGTGTATTTAGGTGGATGGAGACAAATGTATTTGTTTTTCTAGCAAATTGGCTGTTTTTGTTGTTGTTGAGTTGTAAATGGTGAAGCATTTGTATCATGCATTGTACAATGTCCAGCATTTTTTTTCCTTTCAATGTAACTGTTCCTTAGGAAATCATTGAAGTCCAGAATGGCTTTCATTGAGCTTGATTGAGTTAGGGTATGTATAAAATGAGCTGGGCAGCTTTGTCTGTTGTCCGGGGGGAACTGATGAAAACATGAACCCAACGAGCTTGTGTGGAGACGCGCACACCACACGGTCACCTTACAGCTCCTTCCGCACTCACGGGGCAGTAGTGACATCAGGGTACAAAATACACTTTTGGCATAGAAGGGGATTTTAAGATAATATGCCTTTGGACGTTGTCTTAAGCATTAATACTAAGTTGAAGCTTGGCTCATTTTAAGAAGAGAGAACTTGCTTTTTACAACACAGCACCCCAGGGTGTGAGCTGTGCCCAAAAGCTAGTGGCTTTGAGGTTCTTCAGTGGCTCTTTACACCATATATTTCGACTAGGTTTTTTAGATGCCAAATCAGATACCCTATTTGTGGTGAGAGGCAAATGACATTTACTAGGTGGCAGTCCCCCTGGCATGATGAAGGCTCAGTGTTCTCATAGGGATTAATTCTGAGCTGCCTCAGATTGGGGCTGGCCAGCGCTGAGGAAGGCAGTGTCATGGGAGGGAAGCAGAGGCCTTGGAAAGGGAGAGGGAAGCGCTTAGCGGGCCAGTGGGGGTCCATCGTGGGGTTCCGAGATCCCCAAGGCTCTGTGGGGTGAGTGGGATTGGGATGGTGCCTCAACCCAGGCAGGCGGGCGCCAGGCAGCCCAGATGGAGTCTTCCCAGGCGTTGGTCTAAGGACATGTGCAAGTTGCCATCATGTTTACATTTAGCATGTTTGCTAACCTGACCTTCTGACATTTCATGTAGCAATCCAGTTCCATCAAATCAAAACCTTTGTGAAATGCAATAATGCATCTGCAGGATAGCTTATACAATTACTTTTCTGCATCTACTTTGGGCATGCGTAGGAGCCGCAAAAGCCTCGTTTCTAGATTGGCTGTTAGAGAAGTTTCAGTTGGCCACTTTCCCCTGGAAACTGACCTCTGCCCTGTGACTGACTGACTCCAGTTATTCGGAATTTTTGGATTTAAATTCACCACAACAACCTTTTGTTTTCTTAGGAAAGTTAAAAAAAACAAACAAACAAACCCATATTAGCCACCACAAAATCAGCCCTCCTCCCTTCCCTCTCACAAGTCATACGTGGTTTAATAGTTACCAAAATGAGGTGTAAGTGGCACATATTTTTGGCAGATATTCCATTACAGAAATGAAGAAATCTCATGCTGGAGATATGGCTTAGTGGTTAAGGTGCTTGCCTACAAAACCGGAAGACCCAGGTTCGATTCCCCAGCACCCACGTAAGCCAGATGCACAAGGTGGCGCATGTGTCTGGAGTTCATTTGCAGTGGCTAGAGGCCTCTCTCTCTCAAATAAATAAAACATAAAAAAGACACATAAAAATAAGTAAATCTCTAGGTGTATGTGAAGATTACTAAGGATTTGTCTTTGAACCCCTGTAACAGCTTCTGCAGGGTGAGGAGCGCATTCCTCGGGCAACGTCTGCCCACTTCCTTCACTTAAGGATGAGCCAGAGTGAGAGTTTGTGGTGCTCTCTGCTCCTGACTAAGACTGGGCAAATTAGAATTACCTTTTTAGTTTACAACCGTTGATCTACCTGGCAGTCAAAATTACTTAATGAGTTTTGCTCATTATAACATTTTTAATGGTTCTGCATACTTGCTTTTATGGATTTACATGAATGGAAAGTATGTGAATATGAAATATAGCTTATGATATTTTCTTAAATATTTAAAATAATATTTTTGAGACTGTGAGTAGACGTACACTACTTATTTGATCAGTTTTGGGCATTACATGCTTTATTCGTAAAACATTTAATTTAAACATGTCCATATGTGTCCTTTGAAGTTAGTTGTAAAAAAAATCTTTTATTAAAAAATATCCCATGCTGTTATTTTCAAATATCTGGAAATGAATGAGTAGCATCTTTCATGAAGTAACATAAAATCACTTAGCATTTTATTCATTCTTTCCTTGGCTGTTTTCATAAGCACTGTATGACAACTGGATGAACTAATTCTATATAGAATCACCCCACTGAATTATAACACATTTTTGATATTTAATGTGAAGATCCAGATTGCTCATATAATGTTAGCTAACTATGAAAAAAACACACTCTTTCAGGCAAGCCATAAAATGACTCCTCCCATGCTAGAGCTGGGAGTTAGTATTTGATGCCCAAGTTATGAGCTCCTTGGCTTGTAGATTACAAAGGAATGCATTGCCAGACTCTGCCAGTGGCCGGGGTTGTCCCTTCTAGTTGAGTGTAGATTTAATATTGCCATTGTGGCCAGCTGGACTTGTGTCTCACATGGAAACTGAAGTGAGAATTCTTTAATTCTTAAAAATGATGTCATTTCAGAATCTGTTTATGCTTCAGTGTTTTCTTGTAAAATGTTCCATTTAACTTATATTGGTTTTGACAACTTCTCATGTTTTCTTAGTTCTTTATACTTAGAAACGTAGAAAGTTAAGAGTTTTGTTCATTTTTCTCTGTGTACATCTTATTCTTAGCTGCTGCTTTCTTGTTTGTTCATTTTTATTGCCTGGTTTCACTCATTTTCTTTACAATATTCAAAAAATAAATTATAAGACATTAATATCAGTAAAATAGCTTATCTCCTTAAGTCAGAGCAGTCATTTAAAACAACATGTTGTTGCAGTCAGCTCCACACTGCCCGCATGAACCTCTGAACCAGACACCGTTTATGGGAGGAGTGGCGTTTATTTCTGGCTTACAGTTGCAGGGGGCGTTCCGTAATGGTGAAGAAGCTGGCCTTCTTCACACTGACCCACACTGAGGAAAACCCGCTACCAGTACCGCGAGCAAAACCACAGGCAAATAGCAGGGGACCCAGGCAGAGCTCACTCTGCGTACCCTCACCCTCGGCTGGAATTCAGATCCCCCTCCAGTGACACGCCCACCGCCCCCACGCACCCACTGTCGTTGGAGCCTTCCTGCTAGGGGCAGAAGCTGCAAACTCAATTCTAATTAATGGTACCTGAGTCTACTGGGGGACGTAGATTCAAACTGCCACACCTGAGGTCAGCCTAGATGGCAAATTCACCCAACTGTTCTGCAGCGAGTTCGCCTATAATTCTGTATTTGATTTTAGTCCAAAGGTCAAGGAAGTGACTTCATATGATGTTTAGGTGAGTTTAGACTCAGGAATTTGCCGTGGTGAGTGTCAGGACAATCCCTGGGTTTCAGTTGACGATGGGCACTCCGGGCCACGTTCCCTCACTGGCAGAAGTCCACACAGAGATGGGTGCTGCGTCTGATCATTGGGCCATTCATTCATTTTATCGGGGATTATTTTGTCAGAGAAGAATGAGTGATAGGTTTTATGGCTCTAATTTTAACCACCCTGCTATGGTTCTTCCACAGAATCCTGCTGCCTCGCAGAAGCTGGGTGTCCTGATGTTCCACTGAAGTCACAATGGAAGGTGTTGACCTGACCGGTAAGAGCTGGACTGGATAAGCACTCACTGCCCACGTGCTCACCTGGAGGGAGGGAGGACGGCGTCCTGTGCGCTTCCCGAGCCGCTGTCAGGAAACGGTGACAGCTGCTCATTTCTGTGTGCGCGTGTGAGTGTGTAACATTTAATCTTCATCAAGTAAGTTAAATCTTATGGACGTATTTCAGTTAACTTTTCCAAAATCTCTGACTTGTGTTTCATTGCAGTAGTGTGTTATTGGTGAAAGTCAACTTACTAAATTCTTGGTATGTAGGGATTTCATACCTAACAAATATCTAACTGGTTAACTTACCCAAAGCCACCTTTTTATACTATTGTTGGCTTTAATTGAAAACTGAACTAGCAGAGCATTGTGGAGCTTTTCTTTCCTGTTAAAATAATAGAGGGGTGTGAGAGTGCAATGGAAGGAAGCCACTTAAAATAGGAAAACTGCAAATTAAAGAAAAGGTTGAAATTTTAAAATATATACAGGGGGTCTGGAGAGATGGCTTAGCCGTTAAGGCATTTGCTTGCAAAGCCAAAGGATCCCAGTTTGATTCTCCAGGACCCACGTAAGCCAGATGCACAAGGGGGCACATGCATCTGGAGTTCGTTTGCAGTGGCTGGAGGGCCTGGTGCGCCCATTTTCTTTCTCTGTCATCAATAAATAAAATATATTACAATTATATATGCAGGGGGAAAAATTATATAAACTGAATATCTGTCTATTTGTACTTTTTTTTTTGCTCTTTCGAGGTAGGGTCTCACTCTAATTCAGTCTGACCTGGAAGTCACTCTGTAGTCTCAGGGTGGCCTCGAACTCATGGCAATACTCCTACCTCTGCCTCCCAAGTGCTGGGATTAAAGGCGTGTGCTGCCATGCCTGGCTGTTCGTGTTATTTTTGAACCTGTTTCTTTAGGGAAAAAGTTTATCAATTTTAAACTAAGGCAGTTTTTTAAAGTTAATAATGATTAGTTAGTTAAATGGATAATTTTTCCAATCTTGGAGTAAAATCTGCGATTCTCAATATGTGAGCACTGTGTAGGAAGCTGGTGCTTTGTAAGACTGAAGAACTTGCTGTGCATTAAAATGAGCAAATATATTGGATAATATAGTGGATATTTTCAGGAAAGGAATTTATATTATTGTTTTCTGGTTAATTGAAAATTAATCTGAAATCTTTTCTGTTTTTAAGCATTCTTGTTAGCTTGCTAAATATCTCTAAATTATGTGTAGACACATATGCAGACGCATTCCTGTTTTAATAAGGATGTTACTGAATGTACTTTGTGCTGTGAGCTTACATATGCTCCTAGACCATTCTTTTGGATATTATTATTTTAGATTATACATAGAATAAAATATGTAATATGGGTTAACATGTGTTTACTATAGGAATATTTAAACACCAACAAAACATTAAGGTCAGTAAGATAACTGGGTTTTGTTCCTATTTTTCTTCTCTATTGTCCCATCTTTTTAAAGTCAAATTTGTTAGAAATACAAATTCTGCATTTAAGAAAGCCAGTCGGAATATAGTTACCATTTTGCTGAGTCAGAAGGATGGACTATAGAATACTCAAAAGTAAATGTGATAGTAAAAAAGCGTATATGTTCTTTAAAAAAAGCATTTGATTTGAGAGAGGGGCAGTGAGCTACTAGGTCCTGTTGCCACTGCACTACTCTGTGTGTGGCTTTACGTGGGTGCCAGGGAATTGAACCCTGGCTGTGAAGCATTACAAACAAGCGCCTTTCACTGCTGAGCCGCCTCTCTGGCCCACTTATGTTCTTAGTAGCTCCCAGTGGAGAGCTGCGTATAGTCAGGGTTAATGAAAGTTAAGTTAGTGGCAATACTCTGAATCTGTTGATATATGTTGGAGGTAAGGAAGGGTGCTTCATCCAGTCTGCAGAAACCAAATCGTGTGTGAACATTAGCATGGCCGGCCTGACCAAGCAGCCATTGACCTGCGATTTCTGAATGTTCGTCTGCCTAGTGCCGTAGAATACATTGTATTTACTTAAGCAGAAACTCACATGGTTCATAAAATTTAAGATGAATTTTGACTGAAGATGGCTATGACTACATGCTTCTAGCTTACATTTATATTTTGTTTATGCTCTCATCTAAAGTAGAGGATTTTAAGAAACAAAAAAGATGCCATACAAAACCAACAGTAATCTAGGATTCCAAGCTAGGGTGCAGTAAATCTGAGAAACATATTATATTTGTCAGCCCAGGCAAAGTTATATTCCGTTATGAAGGGTCCCCAAATTTCAGTGGTGTGTGTCAGTAAAGGTGACTTGCCGTGCTTGTTCCCGTCCGTCCCTGGTACAGTGTGTCCACACTCTTCTGCCCTAGAGCCAAGTAGAGGCAACAGCGCCTTCCTGAGACACACATGTCTGCGGGGAGCGCTGGTGGAACTGTAGCTCTTGAAGTGGCTGCTTGGAATTGGTACTTGCCAGTGCCTGTCATATTTCACTGTCCAAAGCAGCTTACTTGGTCAACCCCATATAGTAGGCGGGCATGGTCTTATAAGAGGCGTGGCGTGAAGAAAGGCTGCTGAGGAGGAGCTGTTTACATTTTGACTGTAATCTCTGAAAAATAAACATTTACTACTTTTAGAGATTCTAAATACACATGATGTTAAAATAGCTGTAAGTCCTCCAATAAGTGCATGTGTTTAACACATAAAATTACCATAAATCCTTTTTTGTGCCAACTTTTAAGTAATAAAGAAGTGATATAATTAAATTTTTAATGTTTGAACCATGCAGTCTTCTCCACTATTTTCCACTGTATATAATAGAGTTACATTATTATTTAATAAGTAGTTTGAAAATTATGACAAATAGTACATTTATTAAAATTTAAGGTGAATTTTTTAAAAAAAATTTATTTGAGACAGCAAGAGAGGGAAAGAGGCAGAGAGAGAGAATGGACACGCCAGGGCCTCCAGCCACTGCAAATGAACTCCAGATGCATGCGCCACCTTGTGCATCTGGCTTACATGGGTCCTGGGAAGTCTAACCAAGGTCCTTTGGCTTTGCAGGCAGACATCTTAACTGCTAAGACATTTTGACCAATGATGGCTGTGATGACATACTTCTAGCTTTTATTTTGTTTATGTCCTCATCTTAAGTATAAGATGAAGAAACAGAAAAGATGCTATACAAAACCAAGAGTAATCTATGAACTGATTATAGGATCCAGTAAACCTGGAAACATGTTATATTAGTCATATATGACCTTCTGTAGTTTGCATACAGAATTAGGGAAAGGAAATAGGATACAATTATTCCTGTTCTGTTCAATTAGGGCCACACCCTTATGATTTCACTTAATGTTTATTATCTATTTATTGATCTTCTTATTGGAGACAAACACTTCAAATGAATTTTGTAGGAACAGTGATATCTCTATAATAGAAGTAGTTGTTTTTCTGTACTGAAGAATGAAATGGAACATAAAAGAATTTCTTAGCTGTGTATAGTGGTACTGCCCTTAATCCCAGCCCTCAGGAGGCTGAAGTAGGAGGCTCACTGTGAGTTCAAGGCCAGCCTGAGGCTACACAGTTAATTATTCCAGGTCAGCCTGGGCTAAGGTGAGACCCTACCTTGAAAAAGGAAAGCAAAGGAAAAATTTCTTAGTTATTTCATCTATAAATAAGAAATTTGGTTAGTTCTACTCTAACAAGATGCTAAAAATAGCTTTACTTATTTAGATGGGAGACATTTCCAGTTACAGAATATATATTTCTTCCAGTTTGAAGTCATTGTGCATGAAAATGAGGTTCCTATAAGTGAAGGAATCAAGTCAAATAACTTGAGAATCAGAATGATTCATATGATAGAAGAATTAAATTACCGTGAAAACCAACTTCCCTGAGTACTCGTGGTCATGCAGGAATGGAATATGTTTGATAGTTAGGTTGAAGAACAGAGTTAGGGTATGTACTCGTTTACTGTCAAAAATGTGCAGTTGCATGTTTCATTAGCCATTAGTCTCTCATGTTGTGAAACAGTTGAGAATTTAAACAGGAAGATGGCATATAATACGGTTTTGGTAAACAGAAGAACTTATGCATTTGAAAACCTCCTCGCAGAAGTCCGAGTCCACAGTGACTCGTCCACCTGTGTACAGTGGCGCTGCTCTTCCGCCCGCCTCTTCTCTCTGCTGCCTCTGTGACAGTGCACTAGGTTCTCCTCTCATCGCCGTGACAACGTGCTGTCCAGGGTTACCTCAGGGAGGAACGGTTCCTTTGGGCGTACATGTCGTGGTGGAGAAGGCCTGGTGACTGGGGTTTTGCCAGTGGCAGCACAAGCATGCTTGTTCATACATCATGCTGGACTAGGGGGCAAAGAGAGCTGGGGCCTGAGCTGGAGAGAGGGACAGGAGAGGGAAGGAGAACAGAGAGCTGATCGTTTCCTTCCCTTGGAGGGCACATCCCCACCACTTCCTTCCACTTGTCCACAGCACCACACTGAGGACACCCAGCCCCAACTGCAGCCAGAGGGAAATTACTCTTGCAGTCCTCGTTCAGAAGATCTGTACATTTTATTAGAGCATACACTACGCTAATTGGATATTTTATATATGCACATCAGCTTATGTTGCTATGACTGTACATGTACTTCTCTCCTAGGACCTCTTCTGAGTGTTAGCACGGCTTACTAGGAGGTCTGTTTTGCACACGTGTATGTTCCTAACACCTGCACACAGTGCCTGGCACATGGAAGTTTCTCTTTGAACATTTGTTGAATTCATGTTACGAGATTTGCATTTCATTAGTCTGTGTTCCATTGAATATGGTGTTACTAGCATCCCCTGTTTATATGGATAATTAATTATTTTTGCTTAGCAGAGTTCAGAAAGGAGGAATACACATCACAGTTAAAGGTCTCTTTCTGCCTTGCAGTTAGTTCTGTAATCAATAAATGTTGTTCGGCCTGAGAACTGGAAATAAACAGCAAAATAGCTTGGAGCAGCTCTTGGTTCATTGTCACACACACTTGCTCAGCAAGTAGTAGTCTGCTTATGATGTGTGACGTCAGGGGCAGCTCTGCACGTGGTGTCCATGTGAGCACTGCTGTTCTGTAGGCAGCCAAAGTCGTTCACTCTGGGCTTTCAGAAGTGGCGCCTGGGCCCAGTTAGCATAGACTGGAAGGTTGGCCAAAGTCTTTTAGGTGTTATTCTCTGGTATGTGTGTGGGGGTGTATTTGGGCTATTTGTATTAGAAATAATTTGTGAAGATGATAGATGACAATATAGAATGTTAGTTTTATATTCGTTTCTATAACTTTTGCTAAGCATTATTAATTTTAAAAGATGTACCTATTACCAAATACACCCTCATGATAGGAGTTTTGTACTTTGGGCAGGGTTTCAAGGTCCTAGGTATTATTATAAACATTAGACCTGCAGGTTCTTGAGAGCCACGCAGCTGTGGAGGAACTCAAGTCCACTGTTGGTTAAGACTGTCAGTGACTGTTCTCCCCAGCAGCCTGCAGTGAACTTTCCAGCACCATTCTAACCAGCCAGCCAGGAGGAGGCATTTTTTCTTCTCTTGAGCTTTTGGGTAATCTGGTAATCTTGTAGATTATACATGTTGGTTCTTGAATTGGAAAGACCCAAGATTAAACCTAAACTGGGTTAGTATTAAGAGTTTTGAGGGTGCTCAAGAGATAGCTCAGCAGTTAAGGCGCTTGCCTGGACCACCTAACAAGCCCAGTTTGATTCCTCAGGACCCATGTAAAGCCTGATGCGCAAAGTGGCACCTGTGTCTGGAGTTTGTTTGCAGTGCCTGGAGGCCCTGGCATGCCCATTCTCTCTGTCTGTCTCTCTTCTATCCCTCTTTCTGCTTGCGAATAACAAATAAAATACTAAGAAAAGACTCTTGAGAAACAAAACTTACCAGTGAAGACGAGGAACATTATGATTTCAATATAAAATGTTTCCTACAGGCTCATGTGTTGAGGGGTTCAACCCTAGCTGGTGGTGCTACGTTGAGGAATTCTGGAAACGTGAAACATAGTGCCAGATGAAGGAAGCAGGTCACTGAGGCAGGTTCCCCGAGGTCACATCTCACCCTGGCCTTTGCCTTCCTCCCTGCTTCCTGGCTGCCACAGGGGGCGGCTTTTACCACACACCACCACGGTGGTGCTCGGCCTCGCCAGTCCCGAAGCAGTGGGTACTCAGCCTAGAGTTGAATTTCCACTTTAAATTGCTTTTCTTTTCTTTTCTTTTCTTTTCTTTTCTTTTCTTTTCTTTTCTTTTCTTTTCTTTTCTTTTCTTTTCTTTTCTTTTTGTTTTTTCAGGATAGGGTCTCGCTCTAGCCCAGTAAATTGGTTTTCTTATGTATTAGTACAGCAATGAAAAGTCTGACACAAGACGTGTAAGTTTACAAAGTTGAAATACAGTTCATTTGTCAATTGGATAAAATATAGTTAGGTAAAAAATGGGACACTTTGGTAAAATAGCACCTGCAAGGTCTTTAAGAATGTCAGGTCAGCACAATGCTGTCTTTCAGACACAAAGTCAGGGGCCTTGGTACTCATGACCTCATAGTGGCTGAAGCTGCCTACACAGGACCTGTGTACTGCACAACAGGAGGAGAAACGTGATGACATCACCTCCACAGGATCTGCGTGCGTGCCGCACACAGGAGGAGAAACGTGATGGCATCACCTCCACAGGATCTGCGTGCGTGCCGCACACAGGAGGAGAAACGTGATGGCATCACCTCCACAGGATCTGCGTGCCGCACACAGGAGGAGAAACGTGATGACATCACCTCCACAGGATCTGCGTGCCGCACACAGGAGGAGAAACATGATGGCATCACCTCCACAGGATCTGCGTGCCGCACACAGGAGGAGAAACGTGATGGCATCACCTCCACAGGACCTGCGTGCCGCACAACAGGAAGGGAAACGTGATGACATCACCTCCACAGGACCTGCGTGCCGCACAACAGGAGGAGAAACGTGATGGCATCACCTCCACAGGATCTGCGTGCCGCACACAGGAGGAGAAACGTGATGACATCACCTCCACAGGATCTGCGTGCCGCACACAGGAGGAGAAACGTGATGGCATCACCTCCACAGGATCTGCGTGCCGCACACAGGAGGAGAAACGTGATGGCATCACCTCCACAGGATCTGCGTGCTGCACACAGGAGGAGAAACGTGATGGCATCACCTCCACAGGACCTGCGTGCCGCACAACAGGAAGGGAAACGTGATGACATCACCTCCACAGGACCTGCGTGCCGCACACAGGAGGAGAAACGTGATGGCATCACCTCCACAGGACCTGCGTGCCGCACAACAGGAAGGGAAACGTGATGACATCACCTCCACAGGACCTGCGTGCCGCACAACAGGAGGAGAAACGTGATGACATCACCTCCACAGGATCTGCGTGCCGCACACAGGAGGAGAAACGTGATGACATCACCTCCACACCTTATCCAGGAGGCTTATCCAGGTGGCAATATCTCTCCGTAAAGGCACTGAAGTGGCTTTCTTTAAAATGTCATCAGCAAGTGTGCTTCGTAAATGCCTCACCCACAGAAATTACCTTTATCATTGGCATTACTGAGATGATTACTGGGTTCTCTGTCACTGCTGACTTTTCTTTGACACCAGATGCGGTGGTACCTTATGTAACGCCTGTTCTTTAACGAAAATCCATTCAAAAGCTCGTCAGGGTAGTTGGACAACCTCTCTGCAGATTCGAGGCTAAGAAACAGCTTTGCCGAGGCTTTTGTTTCATCTGCAAGAGAATGGTGGTGAGGGTGTGCAAGACTCGTGCTCAGTAGTGGTAGTGACATATGTGTGGTGGTGAGGGTGTGCAAGACTGACACTCAGTAGCAGTAGTGACATAGAGGTGGTGGCGAGGGTGTGCAAGACTGACACTCAGTAGCAGTAGTGACATACGGGTGGTGGTGAGGGTGACGCTCAGTCAGCAGTGATATTGACGATACAAACCAATATGAACAGAAACTACTTTTCAGTTCCATTTTGTGTGGCAGTTTCTGTCTATGCAGATATGGACCTGGGTATATTTGTGTATATATATGTATGGCCTCTTGTTTTCCACAATGGCTTTTCGATATCTAGGTGTATGTTATGTACATAGGTATATATACTGCCTCTTATTTTCCACAGTGACTCTTTGATATCTAGGTGCTCATGTTTCCTAGTTCATATACTAGAGAATTGGAGCTCACAATATTTAACTAACTTATCTGAGTTTCTTGATAAATGAAAGTGCAGAGCTTGGATTCAAAGCCAGTTCTTTCTGACTTCCAGAACTGTTCTTTACACAGCCTGTGCAGCTCACTGATGTTTTTGAGCCTTGAGCCCTGTTGTCTCTGATGGTGATATTCACCCAGTGTTGGTGGCACACTGCCTCATGACTCCCCTCTCCTATCTGCCATCCTTGGAAGAATGCATTTGCTACCTTAATTGCTTATGCAAACATATAGGCATCTGCTACTCTAAGTTGGGTCTTCATTGTTATACTGTTACAGCAACCTCCCAGCCTGCCGAGTCAGGGACTGTGGAGTGTGCCCGACCCCTTAGGTATTTATTTCCACGCTGTGTGTGATGAGTGGTGGGTCTATTTCCCTCTGCAGTTGTGAAACTCAGATACCCCCAGCTAGGTTTGACCATTACCATCCTATGTTGTTATTTTTATTACATGTCTGCTCTCTGTCCCTTATCCATTCAACTTAATTTTTAATGTTGCTGAAGGTAAATTACAGGCATCATGCTATCACCTACTAATACTTTCAGTGTTTGTATACAAGATTGTTTCTCTTTATTTAAAAACCTGCACAAATATTGAAAGTCCATTTATGTTTTAATAAATGCATGCACCATGGCAATCCACATACTGATCATCCTATAAAATATTTTTGGCACAGACCTCTTTTTACTCACCTTTTCATGGTGTTGGGACTGAAGCACAAGACGGCTAAGTAACCTGCCAGTTTGCACTGCTGAGCAGTGACAGAGCTGGGCTTAAACTCTGGGGACCTGGCTGCGGGGTTTGTACCCTACCACAGTCTCAGTTTCCCTATAGATATCCTTAATGTTCAGATGTTCTTTCGTATTCAGTCACAGATACCATTGTTATTTCTAACATAACCATGTACACACAGCGCTGTGACCCTGGTTTCAGTGAGAGCAGAAATACTGTTGTGGAAATGCATTGGCTCCTCATAAGATGCTTGTGACAACAGAAATTAAGAGGAACATTTTACTCTGACAGACACGCTGTCATCAAGGTGCTTGGGTAAAGTGCTGTATAATAACTGCTTTAATAGACATCCTTGATTAGTGCTGCCACACATATTGGCAAAATGATAGTGAGTTTCCCAGTGGAAACTCTGAGGGTCGGGAAAATCTGAAATTCTACTTGAATTATTCATCAAGAGTAGGTTACATTCAGTATTTTTAGTAATCATTTCTGATATACTATAATAGAAAGTTATTCACCTCTGTGTGCATAGTACCATTTTCCACAATTCCTCTGTAAAACTGTAAAACCATAGAATTTTAACCAATTTAGAATTTGTAGAGCTAGAAAATTTATACAGCCTTTAATGGAGAGGAATTATTTGGCCTTTCCAAATAAATTGCATAAACTGCATTAGAACATATTATATACTTTAAAACCAGAGGAAGGTTGTAGTACTTGAGTGCACCATTCCAAAGAAGTTGTGAACCTCAGTTTCTTCTGCTCTGTGTTTGCTTCAAACTACATGTTAAAAGTTGACAGAGTCTTCTCACACTACGGAAAAGCGAAAAAACATATATGCCATTTAAAATAATCATATATATTATTCAAAACTGGTTAATTTTTTTAAAAATGAAAGCATGTAGTTAGTGAAACATAGCTAGTCACTAGAGGGCAGAGCCGCACTGTGCTTTTGGCCATACTTGAAATTTTCTGCTTTAAAAATAGCTGAATATGAAAATATTGATGTACAATTGAGTAGAATTTTCCTTGTGTTCTTACTGTCTAGTCGTGGTGTGCAATCCAATAACAAGCCTTGCACTTTTTATCAAAGGAGCTTTTCTGGCAATTACATTGGTTGCTTCCAAAAGGGTACGATTATGTAGCAGACTATATCCCTCAAGAGGAAATACTCATGTTTATAAAGAGAGGTGCATTAAATCATTTCTCCTCCAAGGAGCACCTGAAACGGAATGCAGTGTAGGTGTAAGGTGAGACATTGTGAGAAGTAAGGAACACTAAAACCAACCTTTTACCAAGACTTAAACTCAGAATTCATGCAAATACAGCACATCTTCTTATTTCTCTCTTTAGCTGAAATGTGTTGGATCATTAAGACCTTGAAATTACAAATGTGTAAAAGCAAATCAATTATAGCTCTTTTAAACAATATACAAATTAAAACCGGTAACTTCAATATTTTTTCTGTTCTAAATTTTCTGTCATTCTGATATATTTTTATTTGGGTTTATTTTTCTGATGTATTTAAAATATGCTGAGTAAGCTGCATGATTCATTGTCCCATAACATAAAAAAATTCTAATCTGAATTATGTATCATGAATTTTATAATAAATATGGGTTTATGTAATATTTATTTCTGATAGGTATAACACAGGATTTTAGGAAAAGTGCTGGATTGTGGAACCATAAGATTTGGGGCCCCAGTTATTGCTTGTGACCTTGGGCAAATCATATTCCTTTTGTGACTTCACATTGTAAATTGAAGACAACCTTTCCTTGTGGATAGCAAGGTGTTCTTGAGGTGTGTGTGTGTGCGCACATGTGCGTGTGCATGCGTGTGAATCTTCAAAGATGAACTCTCATGAAGATAAATTTTAATGCAAAGAGATATGAGTTCAGAACAACTTCAGCAGTTACTTTTGAGTGGTCGATTATTCACAAGTTTAGTTTCTTGAACCCCTCTTTCTGAGAAACAGCACCATAGCTGCGGCCTCCAGACCCAAGCCTGGTTAACACTGCTCTCTTCCTGTGTCCCGGGCGCGCGGGCCACTGCACCCCGCGACACCCCGTTCTCGGCTCTCGCTGCCCTCCTCTGCTTTTCCTTGTTGTCTCCCTGTGTCTCTCCTGACTGTCTCTGGTCTCTCTCTGTGTTTTGTTGTCTCAGGCACCCTCAGGAGGACCCCAAGCCTCTAGCAGTACCTGGTATCATCTCCAGCATGTTGTAGATGTGGAGGACTCACTGGGATATTGAGACAGACCAGAGGAGAATTGTTCCACTGTAGTAAGTCAACAAGCCTTTATAAAGTGGCTACTGTTCACAGCGCGGTCGGTCGGTGGCACCTGGAAGGCGGAGGAGCTAAAGCCTCTGCTCAGGCTCTCAGTGGGCTGGTTGTACACAAGTGCGAAGAGCTGGGAAGGCGGCTCATTGCCGGTGACTTGTTTGTGGCTAACGGGGCTTCCGGTCAATGGAGCATGTGGAGCCAGGTGCTGTTAGTCAGGTTTCTTGTATGAGTTTAAAACTGGCCTATGAAATATAATTGTAAGAACGATGAGGAAAGAGGACAGAGGTAACTTGGCCCTTTGCAACCCTGTTCACTGGACTGTGGGAGGATGGGACAGTCAAAAGGGAGCTTGCTCGGTTTCTGCCCATCAAAACCTAACTTTTCTTAAGCTTCCAGTGTTAGAGAAAGATGTACAGGCAAAATGTGTCTGTTGACAGTTTAAAGATTGATTGCACAGTTGAGGGTAAATTATGATTATGATGTGGTAAGGAAGTACTATGGCATAAAATTAGCACAAACCATCAGAACATTTTAAATGCTTAAAATAAAGTAGTAAATCTTAGTATAAACAGGTCTTGGAAACAGCTCATCTTGGAAATTGTTTCTGATAATGTATTTTAGCAGTCCTACCTAGTACATGTACCATGTTTTCAGAGCTGGAGTTCGAAGTTTACTACGGATTGACTCCCAGTGCTGCCAGATGTGTACACTAGACAAGTGCTTGGCAACACAGTTTACCTGAGAGATGGTATGAATTTAAAGAGATTTTTTTCTAAAGGTTCTGACTACATGCTTGGCTCTATTTACTTGGAGATTCTTAAAAATAACTTTAATAGTGTTTGTTAAATACTGTTATTTCTGATACTTTTTAAAAATAGAAGTAACTCTATAGTTCTTATGAAGTGCTTTCTTTACAAAGAATATTCCTAACCTGCAGCTGAAGAGTAGCGTGAACTGAGTGGACGTGTAGCTCAGCACCACCCGCTCAGGAGGCGCCTTCCACAGCGTCTCCGCAGTGAGTCTGCGTGTGCCCAGGCCCGGGCCTAGCACCTCTTAGAGTTCAGAAAAAAACCCATGTTTTTCACGTATTTACCCCCAGTGTCAATTTTACTTATGTTTGACTTCTATCTAAGTAATATGCTATTTTTCTTCTGCCACCCCTATATTTTGCATCATACTTAGTGACCCATCCCTCCTTGTACTTTTAACTCATTTATGATAATAATGGTTACTGTATTTCATAGTATGAAAAGGCCACCCGTTACTTTCTTGTTTGTAATGTGTGTGTATGTGTGTGTGTTTCTGAAAATAAAAATAAAGCTGTATGGGCTGGAGAGCTGGCTCGTCCGTTCAGGGCACTTCCCATGCAAACGTGAGGGCCTGAGGTCACCTGGGTTCAAGTCCCCAGATCTCGTATGTACAGCTGTGCATGCCATGCGCGCCTGTCGCCCCAGTGCAGGGAATTACCTGGGTTCACAGAAAACAGCAAGCCCCAGTGTCAGTACAAAAAGTCTCAAAAAGAATGGGCAGAACTCTGGAATGGGACATTTGAGGGGATGTTCTGACCATCGCAGGCGAGCATTCCGTCCCCTCCCCCAACCAAGCCAGAGGTTAGCACATGGGTGCAGCAAGGGCACGTGCACGTGCACGTGCACATGCACATACCACACACAAGAGAAAGGAGGAAAGGAAAGAGAGAAAGCTGTACCGCGTCCTGCATGTACCTTGTGTTAGGTGCCTACTTACCTGGTGCTGCGGTAAAATACCTGGCAAGAAGCAGCTTGCGGGAGGCTTGCTCATCTTCACTTGGGGGTCACCGTCCGTCACAGTAGAGGAGGCCTGGCAGCCAGACAGGACACAGCTTGTCCTGAAGTAGAGAGCGTCGAGCACTGAGCTCAGCTCCTCTCTCCTGCCCAGTCAGTGCCCGGAATGATGCCACTCACAGGGTGGCGCCTCTCACCTCAGTTACCCTCATCTAGAAGCTCCACGCAGACGTGCCCAAAGATTTGACTCCCACGTGATTCTAGATCACACCTTTTTTATGCACATAGTATTTCTCTACGATATAGGTTCAGAGTTATAACTGCTAGGCCAAAGGTGTGCCCAAGCTCCTACTGCACAACGTAATAGATCTTCCTAGATTCTGTTATAGCTCATACCTGCATTAGCAATGTCGTTCTTTGAAATTGTTAGATTTCTGTTCAAATATATTTGCCATATTTTTGTCTTTTGTAAGTATTACTGCTATCTGTGCCAGTGCTTTTTATTTTATCTTTTGAGACAGGGTTTCACTCTAGTTCAGGCTGACCTGAAACTTACTCTGTAGCTCAGGCTGGCCTCAGACTCATGCTGATGCTCTTACTTCAGCCCCTGAGTTCTAGAATTAAAGGCTTTTGCCACTATGGCGCCTGGCCAAATGTTTAGAAACAGAATAATTTTAAGATTGTTGGAGTACTATCTTAATAATAACCTTTATAACCTTCACTTTAAAGAAAGTTAACGTTAGTTTTTTTCTCTCTTTGTATTCTAGCAGTCCCATGTTTTCGCAAACGCAGCCAGGTATAGACATCCCGAACATCTGGTATGTTTATTCACAGAGGGGTTCTCTTACAATAAATGAAAAATGTCAGTTGTTCCTGACTTTGGAAGACAGTTTATGCAGGCTGGTACATCTCTTGCTGATCAGTTTTTCACTGAACTCAAGTTAAGATGGAGAAAGAGTGACCACAGAAGTCCGTCTGCACGCTGCAGAGAAGGGAGCAGCTCGCGGTCTGCTCGCCGCGTCCAAGTTCTAAATCCTTCAGCATGTGACTCGGTTGCTTTGCCCTCCTCTCCCTCCCGTTATTTGACTATTGTTTTGTGACGTTCATTCCTACTATAATGTCAGGATTTAATTCTAGTCTAAGAAGTAGTTACTTGGTGGTCCGTAATCTTGGTTACCTCTTGTCGAGCTGGATGGTGTCTATCTGCCATATCCATTTCCTGAGCTTTCCCCAGGAGAACTCCCAGGGTTTCATCTGTTGCCTGGTACTTGGCTAATAGATGATTGTTGAATGTGGAGAGCAAAGACGTAAATACAGTAAGACTCACATGCTGTTCCTCTGCTCGGCAGCAATCACTTCCCTGTAGGCCCTGGGAAAAGTCATGAGTATTGGACATAGTTTTGATAGTAGGTGGTTTTGTTAAACGACAGCAAGTCACATCTCCTTGAACTTCTGTCGTTTGAAAAATGCAGCTGCTAAACCAGTGATCTGCAAGATCCTTTTTGGCACCAATGTTTTGTATTCTATCTTGTAATAACCGAGCATCGTTGCTGTGTCTCTGGCCGCCGTCATCTAGGCCTGTCCACCCTGCTGACCCTGTCTGTCTCACAGCGCCTGCCAGCTACTGCCTCGTGGTCATAACAGGCAGGGCACGCAGTGAACTTCCCTTCCTCACTGTTAGCTAGGGTTGATTTGTTCTATAGAAAGGAAGGCTATATTTGTCTTTTTTTTTTTTTTTTTTAAAGAAAGGATAATGAATGCTTCTGGCTTCCCAGTTTCATTCTTCAGGTAGCTGAGACATTGCTCTGCGTGGAAGATCAGCTTCTGTTCTCCTGCCTCTGCCTGTCGTCCCCAACCCTGCAGCTGTGACGGGCAACCCGTCCTATTGGTCATTCCTAATCCTGTGTCTTTTCTGACACTCAAGTTATCTTTTTTGAGCTTTGTTTTGTGTGTGTATGCGTGCGTGCGTGTGTGTGTGCATGCGTGTGTGCGTGCGTGTGTGCGTGCGTGTATGTGTGTGTGTGTTCCTATTGGGCTTCTCCTGGGAGTCAGTGAGACACGCTGCCCATCGCTTCCTGCTCTGGCTCTCTGAGGGAAAGGGGGAGTGAGCGGCTGGCTGTCTCCCTGCCGCCTTTGCTCACCTTTCCTATTGCTGCTGGAGTCTGGTGCTTCAGACATCGTGTGCGTGACACAGTTCTGCAACTGTGACAGACTCTGCGCTTGGCCCCAGAGGCAAGATGCCAGAGATCCGAGATCAGGCTGCAAAGGGTTGGGAGCACAGCTACCTTAGCTCCTTTGATCACGCGGTAAGCCCAGTCCATCTCTCCTCAGGGCCTGGCTAGCCCTGTCTATGTGACCACTGGCCAGTCAAGTAGCTTCTTTACTAAAGGCAGAAACTAACCTAATCTCCTCATATGTTACTGATCTGCTTTCTGAAAATCCCACCTAAGTTTGACAGAGTTTACACTACAAGAGGAATGAGGCAGGTGAAGAATTTTGCATGTAAAAATGAAAAGGGAAATTTATTTTTTTAATTTTAATTTTAATTTATTTTGTTTATTGCTTGGTTTTTTTTATTGACAACTTCCATAATTGTAAACAAAATCCCATGGTAATTGCCTCCCTCCCCCCACTTTCCCCTTTGAAACTCCACTCTCCATCATATCCCCTCCCCCTCTCAATCAGTCTCTGTTTTATTTTGATGTCATGGCCTTGTCCTCCTATTATGATGGTCTTGTGTAGGTAGTGTCAGGCACTGTGAGGTCATGGATATCCAGGTCATTTTGTGTCTGGAGGAGCACATGGTAAGGAGTCCAACCCTTCCTCAGGGCCTGGGCAGGTGTGGTCTGAGCTCGCTGAAGAGGGCCGCCTGGTCGTATGGTCTCCTATGACCAAAGCCCTTTGAGAAAACTTTTCTTCTGCTCCTGTGAGAGGTTAATCAAGGATTGATTCCAGCTATCTCTTTTTTCTTCAGTGTTTCAAAGTATGTCACAGGCTGGTTGATTTTCTGACACTTGCCTTTGAGTGGTCTCCAGGACAACTTCCATGCGCAGGGTTCAGTTCCGACGCCCAACACTTGCGCAGGGTGGGGAATGATGAGCTGTCTTTCTCTGTTTTGCTCATGTGGGGACTTCACACACTAATGGGATGCACACAAAGCCAGATGTGCAAAGTGGCACACGCATCTGGGGTTCGTATGCAGTGGCAGGAGGCCCTGGTGCACCCATACTCGATCTCTCAGTATTTCTCTATGTTTTTCTCTCTCTCTCTCAAATAAATAAATAAATAATTTATTTTTAAATTCAATCCTGGAAAGATAGCTTAGTGGATAAGGCACATGCCTTTGAAGCCTAAGGAGCCAGGTTTGATTCCCCACATCCCACGTAAGCCGTATAGATGCACAAGCTGGCACATGCATCCGGAGTTCATTTGCAGTGACTAGAGACCCTGGTGTGCCCATTGTCTCTCTCTCCCTAATAAATGAAATAAAAATAAAATATTCAAAATATTTAAAAGTTCTGTTTAGCTATTCCAGTGGGAGCCTTTCCCTCCCCTGCTGTGACTTAGGAAATGTGAAAGCTTCCAGCAGAAGAACTTTTTGTGTTAACTTGTCACCTGATAATTTCTGGGAATTGTTCAGAGCTTCCTGCTTACTGCGCACTGCTTTGGTGCATGGTAGTTGTTCAAATCAGATGCTATATTTTATACTTAGCTGATGAGATCTAAGTTTCTCAAACACCTTGTTTAGAAAGATACTCTTTTAAAAGATAAGTCGGTGGGGGCCGCTGGAGAGATGGCATAGTGGTTGTTAAGGCACTTCCCTGTGAATCCTAATGACCCAAGTTCGATTCCCCATAAGCCAGATGCACAAGGTGGTGATGCATATGTGAGTTGGTTTGTAGTGGCTAGAGGCCCTGGCATACCCATTCTCTCTCTATGTTTCTGTCTGCCTCTCTCTCTCTCAAACAAGTAAATAAAATATTAAAAAAAATAATTACGAGCTGGAGAGATGGCTCAGCAGTTAAGGCTGTTGCTTGCAAAGCCTGACAGCCTGGGTTTGATTCCCCATTGTCCACCTAAAGCCAGATGCAAAGGTTGGTAGAGTTTGGTTGTAGTGGTGAGAGGCCCTTGCGCTCCCATCTTCTCTCTCTCTCTCTCTGCTTGCAAATAACTAAATAACTGAATAATAGGGTTGTTTTTTAAATAAGTTAGTGAAAATATCACCCAACAAAATTTGAGTCTTTAATATATTTTGTGTTACTATGAACTATATGCTAAAAGATTATATTTTCTATCAAAATAATTTTAGATTTCAGCCCTTTATTCTCAGGGGAATATATGTCCCAATGCCCCAGTGGATGCTAGAACCACAGATAGTAAGAAGTCCTAAATATCATGTTTTATTTTTCATAACATGTACATGTCTATGATAAAGTTTGGTTGACAAATTTTGCAATTTAAGGTATAATGGTAAAAATGACACAAATGTCTTTTTCTTCTCAATTTCACAGACCTTATTTTAGATCCTTAAGGCCTTAACATGTAATGTTCTTCTCGGTTATAAACATTCACCCTTTCACTCAAAGGAACCTGCTTTTCAGCTCATCTTTGGTGTGTTGGATTTCGGGCCCCGTGTGTAAAGCAGGCTTCCAGAACAAACCCTCTCGTACTGCCATGGCGCTTCCAGGCTCGGTCTGGAGCTCCGACACGCTCCGAGTGCGTGCGGACGGATGGGAAGTTCCACAGACAGCACGGGCGCTCTGCACCGAGCGGAGAGTCACAGGCCACACTGACGGGGCTGTGTACCATGTGAGGCTCCGTCACCCGTCACTGCTCAGAAAGTCGTGCGCTTAACTCTAGGGGCTATTTATGGAGTTTTCATTGAAAAGTCTGAGGCCTCAGTTGGCTGAACTGGACAGGGAAACTGAATGGGGAAGGACTCCTATAGAAGAAAAACTCATGTCACATCTTCCAGGAATAAAAATTGTAGAATAAACTGGAATGTACAGACTTTGGGTTACTTTTTCTTTGTTATTCATTAAAATTTAGCTAGAACCCGTTAAGGTCAGCATTGTCAAAATTTACCAAAATGTAAATTAATAAGAAATAAACTAAAGCTTATTTTTGAATGGGGCAGAGGTGTCTTTGTCATCACCTTAGTAATTAGCTTGCAGTTTATAACCCTACGCCACATCAAAGAGGCCGGAGGCCGGAGGCAGTGCAGGAACTGACGCCCGGCGCACGGCGGCCTCGCGCTCCTGCTCCTCATCCCGCCTGTGTTGTGTGGTGGAGCTGCTGCCCTTCTGTTTTGTTGAGTTTGGGGAGGGGGAAGGGGTCTGTATTTCATCCTTTTTTGTTTATATTAATGTCAGTTTTGTTTTCTCTTTAAAAAATAATTTGTTACTTTTTCCTAAAAGCGATTTCCCCCAAAGTGGGATTGAGGAATTTTTGAAGGTTTTGGATTACAGTTTCATCCTTAAATGTGCTAAACGGATGTTATTCTGTTGAATGGATTTTTAAAAAAAAATTTAAAAATTTTTTTGTGTATTTTTATTTATGTATTTGAGAGCAACAGACAGAGAGAGAAAGAGGCAGAGAGAGAGACACAGAGAGAGAGAGAATGGGTGCACCAGGGCCTCCAGCCACTGCAAACGAACTCCAGACGTGTGCACCCCCTTGTGCATCTGGCTAACGTGGGTCCTGGGGAATCGAGCCTCGAACGGGGTCCTTAGGCTTCACAGGCAAGTGCTTAATCTCTAAGCCATCTCTCCAGCCCTGTTGAATGGATTTTTAAAGTTTTCTAATCTTTATTTTTATTTCTCCTTGTACAACCTACATCTCCTTCAGCAGAGACAGTTTTGGCTCATAAGTAAGCAGCAGCTGTCTGAAGCGTGTTCATTGACTCGGCTGAGTGCAGTTGCCCAACAAAAGTTATTTGATTTGGGGAAGTGTAAAGAAATCAAAATATGCATTCACATTTGATTTTGACTGTTGTACTGAGATTCTGTCTGTAACTTCAAGGCTGGAAATTGACATGTACTGTATTATGTTGAAATTTGCACATAGATTCGAGCCTAACCGCCATTGAGACTTTAATAAGAGCTTAAATGGCAGAGCTCAGTATTCAGAATATTTTGGATCCCCAAAGGAGAACCTTGAACTTCATTTCAAGATTGACTTGTGAAGTGATATATCTCAATATGATGACGAAATACTGAACTTTGATACGTGCATTATTTGCTGAAGAGCAGTGAATGCTTTAGCTACTGAAGAAAACCAGTTCAAGGAATGAAATGAACAAGGCCAGAAGCATATTGAAAGTGACATTCCACAAGACTTTAGCACCTGTGAACTTGAGTTCAGCCAAATAGGACTGCAAACTGATTGAGACCAGTGCTATAAATATTTAGGTATTGAAAGAGTGTTAAGTCCCTGGCATAATTAAATATTCACAATGGGATAGTGTGTTAAAGTAATAAGTTATACTTAACAAATACAGATCAGTTTCTATTTTTTTGATGTCCATTTTTTCCCTTGAAATCTTGTGTCTTCTAAATGTTTCATTTCCTTGTGTTTTTTCATCTTACTTGAATTGGAAATTTCCAGCACATGCATTATGGGGTTGTAAATGCCATTGAGATTTCTTCATTGTAGGTTTTTCTCAGGATATTTTTCTCTCTGTATATAAAAGCTAAACAATTTATGAGAAAACTGATGCTAGAGAGAGAGGGAGGAAGGGAGGGAGGGAGAGAGAATGCAGGTGTGTGCAGCTGTATGGACGTGCGTGTGCATGTGGAGGTCAGAGTTTATTCTTAGGTGTCTTTCCTCAGACATTGACCACCTTTCTCAAGACAGAGTTGCATTAGCCTGGAGCTTGCAAAATTGGACACACTGGTTGGCTATGAGCTCCAGGGAGCCACTTAAGACTCCCCAGAGCAAGGATTACAAGTGTGTGCTTCCATGCCCAATTAAAAAAAAAAAAAAAAGATTCTGAGAATCACAGCCAAGTTCTGACCTTTCAAGGGAAGTGCTTTACCAACCAAACTACCTCATCAGCTCTCTAGATTTTGTCTTTAATAAAGCTTTTGCATGTTTAAAACTCAAGCATTTTTGTTTTAGTATTCACCTTTCTATCCCTGCTTCTCAAAGAAAATAGCCATTATAGTAATTTTTCCTGGTTAACTATTGTAGTATGTCCTCACAAAATTCAGGACATAAGTCAGGTAAAAGTGTCCAGTCTGTTGGAGAATAAACAGAATACTGAAGAAAAGATGGATTCTTGTGCCATCAGCTTCAGTGTTTTATGAGATTCTTTTGATAAGAAATAACAGATCATTAATAAGGTCTATTGCAGAATTTTCCTAGAAATCTTTTTCTGGATAGTACTTAGTGTTAACTCCTGAAAATTATTATGTTGACATGTAGAATTATTTTAAAATTAGGAAGAATATTTGCTGTAGATACATTTTTAATATCTAAACATGCACTTTTTCTCTGCCTGCACGTTCCATTTTCTATATGAGGCTCATAGGACAATTTGTGTTAAAGAACAGCTGTCTAAAAGTCCATAACTATATCATTTGTTAATACAGACATGAAGTCTTCTGTGCAGAGTGGTATGATCACAGAATGTGGAGTTAATCACTCCTCTTTAGAGAGAAAATGCACTCATATTTGATTACGGTGCACTTGGACCCAAATCATTAGTGACACTTGGGGTGATACATTCCTCAAAGGAAAAATAGAGCCTGTTGGTAAATTATTTTTAATCTTTTAAAGCTGGAAACGAATGTCAGAGGAGTCTGAAAATGAAGCATTCACATGTAAATATCTTTGAAAGTTCTCTGGCTTTATCACTAGTACTAAGAACTTGTTTTGTTGATTTCACTTTATTCTTTCAGTATGGGTCAGTCACACCTTTGATGTGAGAAAGGCGTATGACTGTTCTAATGCCTGTATCCCGCGGTGTGTGACTCACTGTCGTACTGGGCCTTCACTTTTCACAGAGCATTCCAGGTACATGATAGTGAAATAAACAGACCGCCTTTGCAGTGAGATGCTGAACTTTCGTATCGCTCTGAAAGTGTTTGGACGGGAAATCTTCACTCTAGTCATGGCATTGGGACTCTGGACATTCAGCTGCATGACTGATCCCAGTGTGTCTCTGCCAAGAAAGAGGAAGAGACACGAGGAGTGCGATCGCCGGCTCGCTTTGACTCACCCTTCCCCTGGCAGCGGCTGCAGGCTGGTGGCAGCCGCACAAAATCTTGTACTTGCACATTTCAAAGCTGCTTTTCTTAGACTCCCAGAGCCGTTTGTACAGAGGCGGAGCCAGAGTAAGATGTCTGCAGAGACATTCTCAAAAGCCATTCACATGGAACCTACAAAGGAGCCCTTTGAGCTTCGCTGCTGTCGCTGGACTCCTCAGCCTCCGCCACAGCCTTAGTGCCGCAGAGGTGTGAGGCACAGAGCCCGCTTTTTGCCCGCTGGAGAAATACGGCCGCAGGGTCATTTAGAGATTTAGGACTGTGGCCTCCCAGGCCACACAAGGTGAGCCTGAGACCTGGTCGCTCATTGCCTGGAGTTGGCATTTGCATCCAGGCCTTCAGACTCTCACGTACTGTGCGATTACTGTCAGAACAATGTTCTATGAATAGTAAAATGTAAACTGCAAAGTAGTAGCAAAAAGGACATTTTAGCCATAACTAAAGTTGAATCCAAGCGTCAGCTACACTAAATCTGACAGGAGACTGGAGCTAATTCCCAGATGTGTTCTGTCTTTCCTTACTCTGGAGATGATGAGAGAGAAAAGGTGGCACTTGTGAGAAAAATCAAGACTTTTTCCTCAAATACCATGGGTTCAACTGGTAACTTCTCTGCATCGGCCGTTGCTTTTGTGTCGCTGGTCATCTCTCAGCCACGGCAAACTCAAGGACCAGTGACAGACAGACAGACAGCAGGGCGCATTCCTCATTCCGCTTAGTAACCAC
This sequence comes from Dipus sagitta, assembly GCA_036346955.1. Taxonomy (NCBI): domain Eukaryota; kingdom Metazoa; phylum Chordata; class Mammalia; order Rodentia; family Dipodidae; genus Dipus; species Dipus sagitta. The sequence goes on from CM070774.1 coordinate 173,870,826, forward strand.
AGTTGCACTTGATTATGATGGGTTTGTTCCAGAAGCTGCCTCGCCCCTTCCCACTGCTCTTGATCAAGAAGCGGCCCGGTTTTAAACCCTTCTGTGCCCTTCAGACCCACCAGGCAGCAGCTCCCCTACAGAACTTACAGGACAAAAATTAATCTATAGAAGTTTAAGGTTTTCTTTCTTAAGATGAATTGAATGGACACTGCCCATTTCTGTTTGGAGAAAAATTAGAAGCCAATGTAGTTCAGTGGAAAGAGTTCTAATTTTGTGGTCAAAAAACCTGGGTGTTAATTCTGCCAGTAACTGGATTGATGAATGTGAGCGCATCTTTGACTCCTGTGGGTCTTGTGTTTTTGTTTTTTGTTTGTTTGTCTTCTGTTTTTTGGTTGTTTCTTTGTTTTTTTTTAAGTAGGTGGACAAGATAGTGTCCAAGAGCTGGAATTCCAGTCCTGTTGTATATGAAACGAAGACCTTTATTTTTTAAAAGAATAATTCGTAAGACTGAGTTATTCCCACACACCAGCTACACCACCAAGAACAGTGGCAACAAATGTACAGCTTTCCTAAGGAGCCAGTTAAGACAGGGAAAGGCAGCTGTTTTCAAGTGGAAACGTTTCATCAGTGTGATGTGATATGGAATCCAAATATACATAGAAAACTAGATGACCAGGGTACACACCCACCCACCCACACGAAATGAAAGCCTCCCTGAAAGATTCAAAACTGAAGACTAGGTGTACAACTAAGCTAATATAAGTACAGGCTGAATTTCATCTGATTAAATGTAAACATCAATTAGTCTACTCCTGGAAATGAACATTTGCTTGCTTATCTTTTTAAAAATTTTTTAAGTCCCCATAGATTTTTTTTATTAGTTATATGCACAGTGTGTATACAGTCACGTTGGTACCATCGTTAGCCTCCTCCCTGTCCTCCCCCCTGTAGGAATCCTCCTGGTTGGGGATTGTGGGTCATGCATTGTGGGGTTAACCATCAGTTACGGGGAAGAGGCAGTGTTTCTGTGCATAATGTCCCATCTTGTGGCTCTAACCATCTTCCTGTCCTGGCTTCTGCAAATTTCCCTGAGCCATGTTGGGTTTATTTTAGGTCTACTTCAGTGATGAGGTCTTGGGAGCCTCTGTATCTCTGGACATCTGGTTTGGTAGGAGTGGAGTGTTCTCTGTGTCTATCTTCTTTACCCTTGTGCTGGTACCAGGTTCACCAAGAAAGCAGCACTCTTATTCATTTCCCCAATTACTCTTGGTTTCAGCTGGGTCCCTGGTGAGGTGTGATGGGCTGAATCTTTCTCAGGTTCTCAGAACCTCAGGTTCTGCATCCATCTGAAAAAGAGAAGCAAATTCTCCAATGGAGAGTGAAGTCAGCACCGTATAAATGGGATAACCGTTATTATTTTAGAGGGAATTTAATCAGTGTAAGCCCTCTTGTAGCCCACCATAGGTGGGAGCTTGATAATGGAGAGTGGGCTCGTTTTTTGGATATGATTCTGACTTGTTTCCCAGCTCCAGCTATGTGTTCCGCTCCATTGAGTGGATCAGTTAGCCAAATTGAGCAGTTGGTTACACAAAACTGGGGGACACAAAACTGCTTGCTCATCTTAATCTTTCATTTTGTCTTATGTATTTGTAGTATTGTCATTATTTTCATTTGGCTTGGGCTAGACTTGTTTAGCTGCCATGCTTAGTACAAGAGTCTGTGCAGTTGTGCACATCCTGGTACAGGGCACCACTTCTAAAGCTTCGCAGGAAATCCTACTGATTTCTAAATATTTGATGTGAATTTGTTTTCCTATAGCATGGAGTTAACCGTAATTGCCTTTCCTGACTATACTGTTGTTACTAGCAGCTGAAGTGAATGAGAGCATCTTTGTTGAACTGGATCTCCTTTCCAACTTGTATATGGGTCCTTTGTAGGTCTTCTGGAATCTTAGAAGATAACTGGACTGCTCCTGTCCTCCAATTTAATTCCCAGCCCGAGATGAGTGTGTGTGTGGTGGGGGCCCGTGTTTGTGTGGGGAGGGGCGTGCGTGTGTGTGGGCATGTGTGTGTTGTTTCTATCTAGCACCTTCATTCAGTAACTGCGGGAAGTGCTGTTAGAGGCAGCTGTTCCTTCGTGTCCAGTAGGGTTTCATCTTACCAGGATTCAAGTATTAGTGAACAGAAGAGCCCTGGAAACATCCTCTAGATGGCACCTTATAATTGTCTCTAGTATATCCTGCTGCATTCTTGACTAGATATAGTTGAAACGGAAAGTTTTCTTTCTTGTAAGGTTGAGTATTTATGAAAATGAGGACTTATATCAACTTTAAAATCACCTGAAAGTGAATTTGTTTTATCATTTTGCTATATTTCCCACTCACTGAGGATATTCTTAAAACATTTCTGGCCTGTTCTCAACATGATTGGTAACCTGTTTTGTGTGGTTCAAGGTGCTTTTGCTCCCTGTGATGGGGTCCTTCCAGGATCATCACAAACTCTCGGTCTTCCTGCTGTGATGTCTCTTGATTCCTGGGATTATATACCCAGCTTCAGTGTTCTTAAGTCAGCATGCTAAGTACCACTGGGCTCATGCTATGACATGTTTCTTATTATTTGATCTAGTTCTTCAGACAGTTAGAAGCTAACAAGTTAACAAGCTCAGTCTTACTCTTAATCCTTCAAGTTTATGAATGATTTGTTAATCTTTTTTATCCTATTACTAGGTCCGTGCTTATAGTATATCCTGATGTTTACTTTGTTGATTTATTTGAACCGTAAGCTAAAGAAAATCTAGAAAATAATAATTACTAAAGAAGAAAAAGTCCCCAGTAATTTTATGGTATAAACAGATAATATTTTAAGCATTGTATTCTCCTAATCCTGTTTTGTTTATGCATGTATATGCACATATTTATTATGTATTTTTATAAAAATGAAGTCATTCTTATTACTTTATCCGATATGGTCTTTTCTTTTTTTCCAGTTATATTGAGTGTCTTATCAGGAAATGCATCTTTATTGCATTCTTAGTTGTTACAAATTACTACTGCTGCTTTAGCCTCCTCGCCCCTCATTCCGCCTAGCTTATGGTGGTTTTCAAGACAGGGTCTCATTCTGGCCCAGGCTAACCTGGAGTTCACTATGTAGTCTTGGGCTGGCCTCAAACTCATGGTGATCCTCCTACCTCTGTCTCCCAAGTGCTGGGATTACTGGGCTGTGCCACCCTGCCCAGGTAAAGTCCTTCATTTTTATTGGTCTCACACCATTTCTGTTTACCTCCTTCAACTCTAGTTTTGTGACTTGAAGCACTATTTCTTTATTTATAGTATTGCTGATAACACTAAACCATTAAAAACAGCACAGATGTGACTGAAGCAGGAGTTTTGCCACAAGTTCAAAACCAGCCTGGGCTATTGTTAAGACCCTGTCCATCCTACCCCCCCCCAAAAAAAAATTTAAAAATCCAGAACAAACAAGAAGCCATGTAGATCATTTTAGTTCAGTTTCTGGCTTAGGTAGTTCTTGGAAGTGTTGGATGCCTCTGTTACTCATGCTAATGAGGTCAGTGGATAGTGGTTGTTACTGTAAGTCATTTCCAGTTGATGTGAATGTTCATGTTGCATATTGAATTGTAATGATAATATCAGACCTTCATGTACGGTTCTTCTATTCAAGCCACAATTCTAAGCGTGTGTGTGTGTGTGTGTGTGTGTGTACACACTGGTTTATAGACACTATTATTTCCCTTTGTACTGATGACAATGCCAAAGCATGGAGAGACTAGGCAGTATAATGAACAAATAACCCAATAATCTGAATGCAGACCTATGGACTTAAGAAAGCATAATAGAGTCCATGCTATTGAGTTTCATGCCAGCTCTTACGAAGCCCCTGGGTATAGACAAAATGGAGTTAAGCAGGTGGTCTGGGATTTCATTCAAAGGCATATTTAAGGACTTCATTTTAAAAAGAAAAAAGTCTAAAGATTTCTTTACCTCTTTTAAAGTAGTACTAATGCTGTCAGATTTTATTACTGAATGTGCGTGCTGTGTGTTCCTCCTCGGGGTGGTATAGATGGGCTACAGTAATGCTGATACAAGGAGAGTCTTGTTCCTAAGGGGTCCACACAGTGTATCGTTTCTGCTCTGGAATTTATATGACACAGTAGTAATCTGATGTAATGTATGTGCAAATTTGGCTTTGTGGACTTTGAGGGATTGATTCATCTTTTCTCAGCTTTGTCTGAGTCATACTGACAGGATTTTGGCGTTCCAGACGGGGTCCCCCAAATTTATGAACCCCAGTTTTGGGTCTTGTCCTTTTTTGTGGATAGAGCAAGTGTGAGAGAGAATTGGCATGTCAGGGCCTCAGCCACTATAATTGAACTGCAGATGCTTGTGCCACCTCATGCACATGTGCAACCTTGCGCTTGCCTCGCCTTTGTGTGTCTGGCTAACGCGGGATCTGGAGAGAGATGGAACATGGGTCCTTAGGCTTTGCAGGCAAGTCCCTTAACCACCATGCCATCTCTCTAGCCCTTGTCCTATTTTTATTTTCTAATTTTAGTTTTGCGAGGCAGGGTTTCACTCTAGCCCAGGCTGACCTGTAATTCACTATACAGTTGTAGGCTGGCCTTGAACTCAAGGCGATCCTCCTACCTCTGCCTCTTGAGTGCTGGGATTGAAGGCATGTGCCACCACACCTGGCTCCTTGTCCTGTTTTTAACAAAGAATTGATCAAAAAAATGGACTCAAGAAGGGTAAATTATGGATTATTGAGTTTATTTAGGGAGGAGTCACAAATTGTGGGGTTTATTTAAGGGAAACTGGGGTCTAGGAAGAAGGCTATAGCCGAGTCACAAGCACGTGGGAAGTGGAAAACACACCCACATGTGGAAACCACAGTGTAGACCGTGAGACTCCTGTAAGAGAAATGGAGGTTTTTAGGGAAAGACTGGAGTGGAGCCACAGACACGTGGAAGATAGAACCTAGGAGCCTGTGTAGGGAACACACGTAGCATCTACCTGTGCTTCTCTGTGGAAGAAAGTAAGAGGGAAAATGGTGGTGGCTTAAGAAAGAATAGCAGAGGGGAACCCTGGCCCCAGCTGAAACCACCGAGGAATTGGGGAAATGAGCGAGAATGCTGCTTTCTTAGTGAATCTGATGTCAGCACAAGGGTGGTAGAGACAGACCCTGAGGACACTCCACACCTCCCAAACCAGAGATCCAGAGGCTCCTAAGTGCCCATCATTGAAGTAGACTTAAAATGCTCCCAGCATGGCTCAGGGAATTTTGTGGAGGAGGGGACGGAAAGATTGTCAGAGCCACAAGTTGGGACATTTTGCACAGAGACATTGTCTTCCTCCCCCCACAATGCATGACCCACAATCCCCATGGGGTTGACCAACAAGGAAGGCCTCTTCAGAAAAGGGGCAGGGAGGAAGGAAAGGACGGTACCAACATGTGTTGTTTACATACTAAATATGTCCATATCTAATTTAGAAGAAAAAAGAAGAGGGAAAATATCAAACAGAGACCAAGAAAGCTCAGGTGAGAAATGAGTATTACAGAGAGTTATACCCATGCTTGCCCAAGTTTAGAGGAATTACAAAGGTAATAAGCCGAGTTAGAGAAAGCAAAAGGCAACACCCAGGGTAGATTCCGAGGCCAGAGGAAAACCATACGTGTACTTAAAGTGAGCAGCTGTCCCGAGGTGTGCAGCAGAGGCGGGCGGAAGGTCAGCCAGCGCTAGAGCAGAGCTAGGCAGGGCGGCGTGGGGCGGCCAGCCTCCTGTGAGTCCAGACAGTGCTCCACCGAGGAGCACGGAAAGAGAAAGAGGGCTGGAAGGAAGGCTGGGAGGGGCCTGTGTGGTCCATTGAACAGGTATTCTTTCTTCACAGTCCAGTTTGTGAAGAGGAAGATCCAGTTGCTTGTGGACTTGCAAGGGCAGGCTCCAGGGCGAGCCCACGGGGTCGTGAAGGCCGCCCATCTAGGTAGCCTGCTAGACTGGACAGCAGCGGGGCTGCAGCTGGTGTAGATGAGTCTCTATCAGAGCCATTTGTGCCAAGGGCTAGGGTTAGGTCGGCACGTGGGATGGCATCTCCCGGTTTTCTCTTTGGGCCTTCGGTTCCTAACTGAAACTGTCTATAAGAACCGAGCCTTCTCCTTTCTCTCCTTCAGCCCTCCTGTGTGTGAGGACTGCCTGGCGCTCGCTCGCTCGCTCGCTCGCTCGCTGCAGAAGCGGCTGTTGAGGGAGCGCCTAGCAAGCGCCGCTGTGTCCACCCCAGCAGCTCTGGGCATCCCAGGGTCGGTCAGCGCGGCCTCTGCATCAAGGACGAGACGTATGGCCAGCAGCACTGCAAAGTTCTCAGGAGCAACAGGATTCTGCTCTAGTGCTTGGTTACTTGTTTTAGTCTTTTTCACCACAAGAAGGGAAAATAAACCAAATGAGCAAATGAAAGCAAAGGAATGCTAGCGTAGTCCAGGCTCCTTCCTGTGAAATTACCCTGTGGGTTGCTGTCACAGTCCCTCCCATCTCGATGTCTCAGTGTCTAGAATGTCTCCATGAAGAATCAGAAATTTGCTCTTCCTTCAAACCTCTTTTTTGAGGAAGCATTAACTTACTGTATCACGTGACACCTGTCCCGTTGGCATAGCTCAGCCCAGGGCAGCCTAACCAATCAGAGCTGTCATTTGAAAGCAGACAGTCTGGTAGCAGTTGACTCTGGTAAGAACGTGTGACCTGAGTCCCAGGAGTGGGGGTCTGGGAGGAGCCAGTGTACAGCAGAAGTAAAACTTACTGTCGCAGATGCTGCCTACTGTGCCGGTCGGAGTGACTGTGGCTAGAAGGTAGTGGGACAAGGGACTCCTGGTTTTGGATGACACAAATGAGGAGACCAAACCTTTCTCACTGGCACATGACTGGTTCTTCAAGAGGTCTAGAAAAACTCTCCACAGAGCAGAAGTGGAAAGTGGCATACATGGACATGTAGCAAATCTTCCTCATTGGCCACATGGGGCTCTTGGTTCTTAGAAAGGTCTGGAACAGCTGGCCGTGGTGGCTCAGACCTGTAGTGCCAGCGCCCGGGAGGCTGAGACAGAAAACTCTTCATAAGTATGAGCCTAGCCTGGCCTACAGAGTGAGTTCCAGGCTAGCCTGGGCTAAATGAAACTACTTCAAAAATAACTAAATAAAATAAAGATCTGGAAAAGCTGTTCATGGAGAAGTAAAAAAAAAATGCCATAATTGAGCATATCTGAGTTTTTATTAGAGCTCTTTCCAAGGTGGATGCACTATTTTTGATGATAATCCTTCCTAAAGTAAAATCACAAAACTGAGAGAGGATCTCAGAAGTCCAGGTGCAAATGGCAGCCATGCACAGCGCAAAAGTGCACTAGTTTCCCAGTGAAAGGAAAGTAGGGCCTTGAAGACAGAGCCAAAGTGTGAAGGCCTTAGGACTTCCGAACCTGGCAACGTAATTACACTGTTGGAAGAAGGAACATAATGAGCCGGGCGTGGTGGCGCACGCCTTTAATCCCAGCACTCGGGAGGCAGAGGTAGGAGGATCACCGTGAGTTCGAGGCCACCCTGAGACTACATAGTGAATTCCAGGTCATCTGGGCTAGAGCGAGACCCTACCTTGAAAAAACCAAAAAAAAAAAAAAAAAAAAAGTATAATGAGGGTGGGTTTTTGGTCAGAAACCACTATTCATGCAATATTTAGAAGAGATAATTTGTGATTCTGTTGAGTTATTAGATCTTGCTATACCAGCTTTTAAATGGCCTCTTCAGATATTGACGACTTCAGTAAGGCTTGCTGCATGTGCAGCTAAGGGAAGCACTAACTTCCATGTTGTGACCATGAAATGATTATAATTTTAAAAATGCAGATTTACAATTTCAGATAACTTTTCATTGATTGAACAAATTATATTTTTGTTGCTCTTCTGAAAAAGAACAGTATTTCATATTTTAAAAAATGACTCGTTAGCTTAGCATTGCCCTGATGACTAGAGACTCGAGACTCGTGAACATACTGTTTCTCCCCGGGTCTCAGAGTATGCGTCTTAATGTGTGCTACAGTGCATGGCCAAGCACAGAGGGGGCGGGGTTTACAAGTTTCCTGTAATGCTTTTCAGTCGAGGAAGTCATGATGGCATTGCTGTAGACACCTGTTTTAACAAGCACAGCTGGTGTTGACAGCTCATAAGTCATATACAAATGGAAATATTAACTGGCAGATGTTTTATGACACTGGGATTATAAGCATTCAGGGTGCAATAGACTATATTCAGACAGTAAAGGGCACCTCATGACTAGTGGGTGAGCTTTGCTTAGCCTTGAAAGTAGCCGCGGGCCGGGGGCCGGTGTCGTTGATGATGTTACTGAGGGTTTACCAGCTTGTTTGTTTTCTTTTCTGAGGAGACATACGAATTATTTTTAAAGTTCAAAATTTTAAATAGGTAGATTCTTAACCAGGAGTCCCACTATGATCCAGAAGTGGGGCCTTATTTGTCACAATGATTAAGGGACACTCCAGCCTGGGGTTGATGCCGGGACTGAGGAGTGGAAAGAGTCTAGATATTGATTAATTCAGAAGGAGATTAAACAGTCTTGCCAATAACGGTGAGCCCCACCCAGAATGCCTAAAGCATGCTCACTGAGAAATGCCCCGTTTAGAGCCGGGTATTTACTCGTAAGTGAAGCAGAACCAGGTAAGTAGTCGGAAGCCTCTATCTTTTTTGTTTGTTTCATTGTTTTGGTTTTTCAAGGTAAGGTCTTAATCTAGCTCAGGCTGACCTGGAATTCACTGTGTAGTCTGAGGGTGGCCTCAGACTCCCAGCGATCCTCCTACCTCTGCCTCCTGAGTGCTGGGGTTAAAGCCGTGCACCACCACGCCGGCTTGCCTCCATCATTTGTATGTTGAGTGTACATTCCACATATACATGAAGAGTGAGGCAGGTGGTGCTTCCAGAGATTTCCACACTTAATACTTTACCAAGGTGAATTATCTTGTGTTGTCTAAGCAAATTTTACTTCCTTGTCAAACTACACAATGGGAGGAGGTAGATCAAAATATCCAGAATTTTATACCTGCTGGCCATAAGTCAGTCCAGATCATATGGAGACTGCATCTGTAATTGCAGCCACCTGTGCCCTCACAGCTGCTGGTGGTGCCAGCATTGCAGTCAGATGTGCATAAGATGACAGTATGCACCCGGCACCCCTCGCCCCAGTGCAGTTGTGCACAATGCAAAGGATAATTCACAGTTAGGAAGGACAGTCGGGCCTTAGTAGTGTTCTCCATGTAAAACTGATTTTGTTCCTCCTCTTGAAGGTAGATGTTGAAGAAATTCACAAGGTGCTATAAGCGAGGATGGAGGGTGAGCGTGGAGGAAAGAAGAAATACTTGTGCCGCAAACCTTTCTTGAGGAATGAGCTCTTCCTTCCTCAGTTTCCGAAGTGTGTTCCTAAGGTTCCAGACGGCTCGCTGCTTTCTTAAGCCATGTCTGGCGGTGTTTCCTAGCTTAGTTATTTTGAGGACAGTTCATTTATTCACCACTTAATGGATGCACTCTTTATAGTAGATATGCTTCTATTTCGTGTGTCAAACCTGCAAATAAAAATATTTCTATCCAAAGTAATAATGTCACAGGAGCTATGTGGATGCAATACTGTGGAATGAAGTCAGCTCTGGCCTCTAATCATAATATGGAAGTCATTTAAGTTCCCTGGAAATGGAGCAGAGCAATATTTGTTCTTTCCTACCAGAGCCCAGATCATTAGCTAATAAGCTGGGATGACTCTGTCTGATAAATACACACAACAGAGTTTTTAAATTTATTCTAATTAGGTATGATATGTTAAAGTTTTTTTGAATTTTTTCTCTCTATATGTATATGTGTGTGTGTATATATATATACATATACATATATATATATATATATATATATATATTCAAGTAAATGCTTCACTTTTTAATACAGTATAAAACCTTTCTGCAGTAATTAAATTACACATGAAAAGGGCCATTTGCCATAGCTCCAGTAATTATGTAGTGAGCAGTTAATTTTGAGCAAGTGTGAAAAAATATGGTCACAGAAAGGATTGGAAAGAAAATGGCTTTCTCCCACAGCATATTGATTTGGTGCCTTAGAAACCCTACTCTTTGTCCTCTGTTAAATTGCATCTAAAATAATATTGGCTTCCTCCTTTGCTTATATAACAATACAGGTCAGATTAGAAATAAGCATGAAAACAAAGTGAGGTATCACCTTCAGTGCATATTCATAGTGAACATTTTGGTGTTTGGCCTCCTAATACTTTTGAAAATATTTTTCTTTTGGGCTGGTAGAGGTGGCTTGGTGATTAAGGTGCTTGCCTGCAAAGCCAGAGGATCTGGGTTCAATTCCCCAGGACCCACATAAGCCAGATGCACAGGATGCACATGTCTGTGGAGTTTGTTTGCAGCAGCTCACCCATTCGCTCTCTGTCTGCATCTCTCTGCTTCTTTCTTTCTCTGCCTCTCAAGTGAGTAAATAAAAATAAAATATTTAAAAAATAAAAATATTTTTTATTTTATTTGCAAGTGGAAGGGGGAGTAGAAGAGAGAGAAATGGGCACGCCACAGCGTCCTGCAGCCGTAAGCAAACTCCGTGTGTGCTCCAACTTGTACATCTTGCTTTATTTCAGTACTGGAATTGAACCCAAGCCATCAGGCTCTACAGGCAAGCACTTGAAATTGCAGAGCAATTTCTCCTACCCCTCCTAATACATTTTTTCTAAGCATATATACACTTTCGTAGTTTGGTTTCTTTTTAATTAGACTCATGGTATATAAATGTAATTGCAATGCATTTTGTGAAAATAAAACTTTTTGTTTTTGGCCAAATTCTATTGCCCTTTCTTACTTTTTTTTCTTTGTTGTAGTGTGGTATTTGTATTTCTTAAAGATGGTGGGATTTGAGTGAACTTGTGTATTTTAACTCTCATTAAATAAGTATGGAAGGCAGTATTTTTCTTCTTCAGCAAAAAGAAAAGACCTTTTCAACAAAGCAGGAAAACTTCATTGTCTTGTAAGGTTTTACCTAAAGTCCCAGTTGCGTTGATGCAGTCAGATTCAGTGGAGTACCAGTGCCATGTGTTATTATCACTTGTCACTTCTGCTCCTGAACTTGTGGCGTATGCGTTGGACTCACTGTCTGCGTGCTGCGGTGGCCAGTGCTGTCACGCATAAGGGAGAATATGCCGAGGGCTGACTTTGCAGGCGAGTCTCAAAAGACTTTGAGATCATGCTCAAACCCTGCTTTGTGAGACACCAAGTAATACTCCATCATCCGGAGGTAGCTAAGAGTTTTCCAGCACGTGTGGATTTATCAGCTCTTTGTGCACGTTGTAGAGTATGTGTATATGTTTGCATGTAAAGCACAGTTCTTGGGCTGGAGAGAGGACGTAGTGGTTACGGCACTTGCTGTAAGCCAGACGCACAAGAGTATGCATGTGCGAGGTTGCACATGTGCACAAGGTGCTGCACACATCTAGAGTTCGATTGCACTGGCCAGAGGCCCTGGCATGCCAGTTCATTCTCTCTCTCTCTCTCTCGCATTAAAAAAAATCATAATTCTTTTCCCTGAACACTACTCATGTTTCATGGTCAAATTCTACTGTGACAGTGGGCTCTTCCCACCCCAGATTGCAAATTACCTTTATAGTTCAGTTAGAATCTACTGTTTGTTCCTATTAAATGCTTTAAGAACTCTTACCAAAGTTAAGGAGTGTTCCTATTATTTTTCTATCAGTACTGTGTTCCTTCTTACATTAAGTGAGCCCTACCCCATAGGAAAGAAAAAGGTCCTGGCCCTGGTGCAGCTCATAGGATGGGACATTTAGACTGGCCTGGCGTGCATTAGTGCTGTTCTCCCTTTTAGCCAAATAAGCCTTTTGTAGATGGCAATAACTATTGGGGAGTCTCAAGACTCATCAAGTGTCGAGAAGAAGTGACAGTTAACTGCTCTGGACGATGACATGTGTATCACATCCACAAAGACAGAAGAAGTGGTGGAAAGGATGTAAGAGCCAGACGATGTGGGGACTGCTGTGGAAGGCTGTCGTCTGGACATTAAGTGGCCATTGCAGTCATGACCGTCCAGTTGCTGTTGGGGCACGTCAGCATTTCCTCTTGGATAATGGAGGAAGGCTAAAAAAAAGACATCAAACTAAACTGAACAGGTTGGAAAGAAAGTAGGTGTTACAGGGAAAGGGGAGACAAAAAATAATGGGAGAAGATTATGATACAAATAAACTAAATATATGTCTGAAAATTGTTGATAAAAATGAAAAGAAGAAAAAAGCACATGTAGAAAAGGTCTTAGGGAATTCTTATAAGCAATGACTGGGGCAGGCAAGAAAATATGTAACTGTGACAGCATTTATCATGTCTAGCAGTTTAAAATGCACCATGGAGACCTCAAGGACATTTTTATTGTAAAATAAGCATGCTTTATTACTTAAGCTACATATTGTCATTAGACTTTCCCTGTAACAGAAGATACAAAAGATTAAAAACAGAATCCATTTCAAATAGAAAACAATTTTCTAAGGATCTCACCATTTTGCTAACCATCCCAGTATTTTATGGCGATTGTAGTCCCTGGTCAATAGAAGGCAAACCGTCCAGCGCTAACCTCCCCCAGGCAGAAGAGCCCCGTGGTCAGAGGGACGCTGTTCCTGGGCGGGGTCTGGCAGGTGGCCGCAGCCAGCAGAAGCTCCCTGGGAAGTAGCGCTGCACCCAAACCACGCGTGACCGTGTTTCAGGGGTGTCAGCAGTGAGCAGAGAGAAAATGCTTTTGTAAGATCAAAGGCAGATACTGTATTTGGAATTTGTTCACAAACAGTGACTTTGCGATTAGAAATCGACTTTTAACTATAATATTTTGTGGTGTCTTCAAAGGAGAATTGGTTGTTGACAGGCCATTTCCTGTCTTTCATCTCTTCATTTTTTCCCCCTGATCATACAAAGTGCAAGAGATGCAGGAAGTGTAGTATTTTTTTGAGTGTTTTTTTTTTTTTAATGAAAAAAGGAATTAGGAATTTTGAAAGTAAAGTTGGCCCATGGGACTACAATTATAATTTTGTGCTAGTGTCACTTAAAATAGCTCTAAGCTGATCCCTGACACATCAGTATGGGGGTCAGCAGTGTCATCTCTGGAGAAGCTGGAAAACAAAATAAAAAGTTATAAGCTTTAGGAAACAGGGTGCTGCTTAGATTCCTAGGAAGCTGCTAGCGTCATGAAGCGAGTTTTAAGTAAATGGGAAATGTGACAAGAGACTATCTGACAGAAGAAAGAGAGCCATTTGTCAGTTTGGCAGGTTCTTGCTCTTGGAACCAGCATGAAGCTACCTTGATCTATTTAACCTGAGGGTTTTAATTAGGTACTTTCTAGAAGGAATGTTGGAGATGATAATTTGGGGCAGTATTAGGTTAGATGCAGAGTTACCCTTGAACAAACTAACTACAGAGATTTTTCTAAATGAAATAGAAGATAAGAAGAAATGGGAAAGTTGAAGCAGGATTGAAACTCACAGTTTGCTGAAAATTACATGTCAAAGATATGCCCTTCCCTTTCTCAGCCTTCGTGTTTCTTCATGTCATCAGTGATGCATGTGTAAGAGGATAATGTATGTTATCCTCTCGTGAGTACAGACTCCACTCCGACTTATACTTTCTCCTTGCTTACTATTTGTATGCTTTAAGTAATACCATCCAGATTTTTTCCCTGTGTCCTGGAACATTTTAACAAATGTTCTGTTTGGGCAAAAGTCCCAAGAACCACATACTCTTTTATCCAACTTTCCTGATTTTTGTCTTTACTGATTTCTAATTAAAATTCTCATTGCAGGCTTTGCTCCTACATTTTATAACCAGAAGGTGTTTTTGTTGTTGTTAGTATACATCTTCTTGGAGATACTCTGTCACATAAAAAGAAACCTTGAGAATTGTAAAGTGTCCTTGAACAGATAGATCATTTCTTGTCTGCCCCATTGTGCTGTGACTTCTCTTATTTCGATAATCGAATAAAATTGCCCTTTGGAAGCTTTTCCTCGGCTGATTCAGTTCGTGTCCGAGGCTGAATGCGAAGAAGTCGCGTTCTTTCTGCCATTGCGTTTGGATGAGCCTTGCAGTTACAAAGCAGAAGTAGCACTGTCATCCACTTGGGTCTTAATGGTGCGAATTCAAGGTACTGCCAGGCTTATAATTTGGTAAGACAAGTGTGTGTGTATGATACACATATACGATAATGCTATATATAATAACCAGTTGATCAAAAGGAACGCAAAGTTAATACTACTGCTGAGTAAACAAAGTAGTTCTAAGCTTTATGTAATATGTATGTATATATATTTACCTGCTTTTAATCCCAGAACTCAGGGGTTTGGGTCAGGATAGACATGAGTTCAAAGCCAACCTGTACCCTGTCTTGGGAACACAGTGGATGAATGAATGAATGAAGAAATAAATGCTTAGTTTTTACTTAGTGTCTTAACCCAGCTTTATAGATCTGGAAATTAATGGGAGTTAGAATATGAATTCCCTACATTTTAGTTCTAACATTCTGCAATTTCATAGGACCCCAAATTCAGAAATGATAAAAGTAACCTCTGTTTGAACAGAATAGAGTCCAGTTTTAATATGAAAATAGCTGTCTGTTTGATTTTGTTTTGTTTTTCCTTTTTAATGTTTTCAGAAGAATTCAGTCTTTTTTTTTGCGGGGGGGGGAAGTATTAGAAACTGCTGCAGTCAGGTTCACATTGCTGGCAAAATCACCCAACCAAGAGCAGCTTGTAGAAAGAAAAGGTTTATTTTGACTTACAGATTTGAGGGAAGCTCCATGATGACAGGGGGAAACGGCGACATGAGCAGAGGGTGGACATCACCCCCTGGCCCACATAAGGTGGACAATAGCAACAGGAGAGTGTGCCAAACACTGGCAAGGGGACACTGGCTATAGTACCCATAATCCTGCCCAACAATACACTGCCTCCAGGAGACGTTAATTCCCAAATCTCCATCAGCTGGGGGCTGCCTGAATCACACCACCACAGAACCTAACTAGTGATTTCTGACCACAGCGTCTTCAAGGAACATTTCTACTAGATGCCTGAGAACTGTTGTGACAGAAGTGTCATAGGGTTCTTTCTCTCCTTTGTAAATCTTTATTAGGGCTAACACTCAAATGACCACAGTGTGAATTTCTAATATCAAGTCTTTAGTGGTTTTTCAGTAGGGAAACAAATCTATTTTGGACCACAGGCATTGAACGAGCAATGACAGTAGTCATATGAGCTTGACAATGTCAATAATTTCACACTTCCCGGCATGAAGGACAGATGTCTACTATTCATGTCTAGGGACACTTCATTGTCTTTTCTTCTGTCCATGGTAAACAGAGCTCGCGGTCTTCCTACTGCTTTCTCTCTGGGCTTGAGTTGTGAGGCAGTCAGGTTAAAGGCAGTGCTTACCCATGTTTATCACCTGTGCAGGCCACATCTTCTATTGCTCATGCTTGGACGTCATGGGGAAAGTTTTGCTCCAGATGTGCTTGGTGTGTTTCCGAACAAGCAAAAAAAAAAAGGGGCTGCCATGTTTGAATACTATTCAGCCTGTTAGGGACATAAGCCTTCCAGCGTCTGAAAGTTTAACATCCCACATAATCCATATACTAAATTAGGTATGAAGTAATATATATACACACACACACACACGCACAACCTTTAAGCTTTTACTTTAAAGACAATAGAAATTGACCTTTATTTATTTATTTGCAAACACAGAGGAAGACAGAGATGAGGGAGAATGGCCGTGCCAGGGCCTCTAGCCACTAGAAACTAACTCCAGATGCTTGTGCCACTTTGTGCATCTGGCTCTACGTGGGGTACTGCAGAATTGAACCCTGGTTGTCAGCCTTTGCAGGCAAATGCCTTAACCACTGAGCCATCTCCCCAGCCCCAAATTGAGTTGTCAGTGTGAAACAGTGCTTTCCCTTCTCCTTTCTTCCTAAGTAGGTGTTGGGCAGTACTCGTTTGTTTGGTTGCTGGCCAGCTATGCGACCTGGGTTGGCTTTGGTCTCTTGGTCTCAAGTGTTCTTCCTGCCTCCACCTCTGCTGTAGGTAGAATGGTGAGTTAGTTGTAAGCCTGTATCCCCACCTCTGTTACGAGTAGGAACACATCCGGCTTGGGAATCTTGTTATAATGTTGAGAAAGTGTTTTTCCCTTACTATACAGAATTGAAGAAAGCACATGAAAGATATTTAAAGAATCAGTAATTTAAAAATAATTTAATGAAAGTATGTAACAGTCAATATTATAACTAATTTCTAAATGATAGGATGCAGTGTTAACTAAGAGAAAAATAAGAATGTTACGGCAAGCACACCCGGTGGCCGTGCAAAGACGCATCTGTACAGCCGTGTTCCCTCGGCATGTAGGCCGCCGGCCTCTTACTGTGCCTGCTCGTCGGGGAAGGGCTGGGGAGGGAGGGAGGGAGGCCCTGGTATTTCAGCAAGGAGGTTCTGCACTACAGCCTGGTTGCAGCTGGAGATATTGGTAAAATCAGCACCAAGTGATAATGATGGGACTTCAAGGTCAGTTAGATCAACCTTCTGATGCATATAAAGACCTTCTGTAGCTTTCTCCTCCACGTTTCTGATTTGTCACTGAACAGGCCTGACCAGGACAGATCAGTTTCCTTTCTTGCGAGGCGAACATCACGGTGGACCAGGTTCCTGCTCTTAGCTTGTTACTTCTGTTGATTTCGTAATTCTTTGCTCCTATGTGAAAAGAAAATATATATATATACACACTTATTTATTTATTTGAGGGGGTTGGGATGGGCATGCCAAGGCCTCTAGCCACTGCAGGTGAACTCCAGGCAGTTGCACCACCTTGTACATCAGGCTTTACATGTGGGTACTGGGGAATCGAACCTGGGTCCTTAGGCTTTACCAGCAAGTGCCATAACCACTAAGCCATCTTCCCCCAAACCGTTTTTTTTAAAAATATTTTATTTATTCATTTATTTAAAGAGAGAGAGAGAAAGTTTTCACAGGCCAGAGGAAATGGCTAGGAGAAGTGCAAGGAGTTACTGTACTCACAGGCCCTGCAGTTGTCTGACCTCTTCTGTGTGAGTGCCCACGCAGGTGGTGTTTCAGTTCTAGTCCTCCTTACACATGGCTTTCCCATAAAGGCCTAGCCAGTTCTGTGACGTCTGAGATTTCAGGATTTCAGACACTTACCTCCCTTTCACTTATCTCAAACATTAGGAAGTTTCAAAACCTACCCCAATATAAAATAACGCTAATTATGTTTGCCAATGACCAACGTGAAGAAGCCGGGTTGGAGCTGGGAAAGTTTAGCAGTGTCAGGAAGCTCTGGGACCCAGGGTCACGCCTGGGCTGCCTGCGTCCGGATGGGGTCAGCGAGCTGTGACAGGTGAGCACTGGCCAGATTGAGTTCATCAGAAAAGGAACGTAGAGGCTCATCTGATTCGCCAGTGGCTTTGGTAATTATCAAGTTCCCAGATCCGAGCACGTCAAGCTGTCTGAGCCGTCTTCATCGCACTCTGTTACATGCGCTCTTTTGTTACTATGTGGGTTTCATCTCAGCACACCCTTCATTGGTCCAGCTCATCCGTCGTAATTAGTAGGTTCCAAAAGGCTGAGTGGGGACCGGGGGTCTCAGTGTGGGGTCTGTGTGAGAGCTGTAGAAGGGCTCGCTCACCTTCCTAGCTCAGGCCTGGCAGCCACCAAAGCGGAGGGAGAAGAGCTCCTTTGACTCCCCGAGGAGTCCTGCCTTTCTTTGAGGAAAGCCGGAGGATGACCTGACTGCCCGATCTTTGCCCTCAGAGTATGGTTTCGAGCACCGAGCAAACAAGGCAGCCTGTGTGTACGTCTGCTCCCAGAATAAGCGCGGCCACGTCTGTTTTATTTATGCTCCATGTTTTTTACCTTTTAAATTTTCATCCAAACTGACTTTCACTTTTTAAATCATTCAACTAATGTACATCAATTGTACAAAATAGTGGGTTTCATTGTAACATTTTCATACATGCATGTGGTATACTTTTGATCATATTAGCCCTTCTCCTGTTACCCTCTTTTGTCCTCCCTCCTCCCTCCCGGTCTCTTCCCAAAAGTCCCACTTTTACTTTCATGTCTTTTCTTAAAATCTAGATTCTCTATATGAGAGAAAATGTGATATGTGTCCTTCTGAGACTGACTTTTGTCATTTAATATGATGATTCCCAGATTACATCCATTTTCCTACAAATGGCATAATTTCCTTTTTCCTTATGGCTGAACAATACTCCATTGCATATATGTGCCATATTGTCTTTATTTATTCACCCATTCATAAGCAGAATATTTAAAAATCCTATAAATAGTTCAGCATATGTGAGGACTTTTTTTTTGCCCAAAATGTGTTCTGAAAGTTTGCCTCTACTTAAAAGTGTTTGCAGTAAGCTTAGGAAGTTGCATGCTGTTCTGTGATCCTATGCCAGCCTTTCCTTACATGCCGGCTTGCTTACGGAAATCACAGGCTTTGGTGGTAACTATTAAACTGTAGCCTGTGCGTGGTGTAGAGGCTCGTTTAGTTAAGACACTGGGAAGTCATGGTTGCTCTCCCCCTGCCTGTCAGAAAAGCGGATGGAGATGCCTGTTCATTCCATCCATGAAGCATATTTGTTTTGAGTGGCTCGGCACTCGTGGGCTGTCAGTTATAAACACTTTTGAGAGTACTTTGCGAGCAACAACATCAGTGTTTACAAAATGCAAAATAAAGTACATTGAGTCACACATGCAGAAGTCTTTTTCCTAATTTCCTCCCTTCCGCAGTGTATTTAGAATGAATTGCTAAATCTGTATAAAGGACTATTTTGAAATATGAATGGAAATTGAAGATCCTCTAAAGTAAATACTGTGAGACACTAATGGAATGCCCAAAAGGCTTGCTTATAAAACAGAGTTATATTTCTCCTAATGTAAATACATTGATCAAAACCTGAGCTCATTGACATAATTAGATGTGAGAGCAAACAGAGTCCTTGCTTTGAGCTTGAAGTGCAGAGCGTTTAAGGCTATGACTATGGCTGGGACAATGGCTCTTGTGTGGTTATGTAACTAAGGCTCATCTTGCTGAACTGTAAAATGGGCACACTTATACCTACTTCACAGGATTGTGTAATATGATATAAACAAAGGTACGACTATAATAAGAACTTCTGAGTTATAAGGTGGCATATAATTACAAAGGAGCAATTAAAATAGCCCAGGGGCAGGGTTGGTGGCAATACTATTTTTTATTAGAAAATATATTTAGAACTTAGTGAAATGTGTTTCAATTCTATCTTACAAGATACTTTATGAAGATTAAAACAAGGTTTCTTAGATATGTCAGAGAATGACTTATTTGTGACTCGTCTTTGAAAAGAAAAGTGGAGTGCAAAACAGCATGAGCTCACTGGCAGTTTTGTGGCTGGTAGTGGACCTCACACACGAGGTCCTGTGGCCGGGCAAGCCAGCGTGGGAGTGGGACACGCCCTTCGCTCGTCCCTTCCCCACACGCCTCGCTGTGGAGCCTCCAGGCAGAGGAGCTGAACTGATGATGCGTGATCCTACTGCAGTTGAGAGCCTTGCTCAGAGGAAGAGTGGAATGAAACTTGCAAATTCCTGGGTTAAAACTGGGAAGGTTGCTTCTCCCTGAAGTCAGCTAACTCCATGCCTTAATGATGCACGAGCTTCTGAAGCCCTTTTCCAGCTTTATGTGGTCTGCATGTACTTTGTTAGTAGCCTTTATTGCTTTATACTAAAATGTAGTACTTTTATATTCAAGTAGGATGCTAGAAGATAGAAATTGAGTCAGCAGAGGAAAGAGATTTATGTAAATTTAGCTGTGAAAAATACTTAGCCCAAAGATGCTTCCATAAACAGGCCTTGTACAAACGCAGATTTACAACCTTCTCATACCACGTATCCAGAGAAAAACAGAAGGGTGGAAATTTGGGTCATAGTAAAGCTTATACCTATTTATTTACACTCTCACTTTGGACGTGTGTGTGTGTGTGTGTGTATGTGATTTTATGAAGTATTTAGAAAAAAATGTCATAAATTTAATTTAGTAAATTAGAACAGATTTTCAGCCCTGGAATTAGAACCTTCAGCCTGAACACCCAAAAGAAATCAAATACTTGAAGGAAATACTGCAAGAAGAGTTGCTAGTGTTCAGAACAGGGCACTCTTAACTAAGACTGAATAATCAATGAGTACTTCTTGTTTCTTACGTACTGAATCGGGAACTTAGAATATATATATATTTTTAAATCACCAAATGTGAAGTATATAATAAATGGGTTTCTGCTTAGCTATATTTACACAGAAAGTATAAATGAATCATAGTATACATAGCATCTCTTGCATTGTAACTGATTTCTTCAAGGCTGATAGGAAATTATCAAGATCATACATTTTAAAACACTGATTTGTAAATATATGCATATTTGTATGCAATATTTTAAGGATGTAGGAATATAAAGATAAGCAACATTTTACCTTCATGTAACTTAAAGCTGATCAAAAATGAGTTAATTCTAGTGTGTCAGAGCACAAAGTAGTTAGGAACTATAGATGGTAACTTATAAAAATACTAGAACATTGAAAACAGAAATAACCACCGTTTTACTTTTGAAAACCTGATTTCTTTCCTCTTATGACTGCTAAGGCTGAACAGTTTGGCTTCATGCAATGAAGTGAGTGTTCCTGTCATAACATTATTTGCCATCCTTTAAAGAACAGCAGCACAGGGAGAGACTCCAGCAGGTGGTATAGATTATTATTACTATTTTATTTGTTTATTTATTTATTTGTTTATTTATCTATTTTGCTTTCCGAGGTAGGGTCTCATTCTAGCCCTGGCTGACTTGGAATTCACTATGTAGCCTGAGGGTAGTCTTGAAGTCACGGCAATCCTCCTACCTCTGCCTCCGAGTGCTGAGATTAAAGGCGTGCCTACCACTCCTGGCAGATTATTGATTCTTAAGTGAATAATTTTTTTAAATTATAATTGGAGACCAAGGTGAATGATGGCACATATCCGGAATTTTAAAATTATTTTTAAACTTGAAAACAATTAGGTTCATTTAAATCTTGACCACTTAATACAGCTGTATTTTTGAAAGTACACCTTACAGTCAGACATTCAAAGGGCTGCATGTAAACTGGAGACTAAGAGATTTAAAAAATCAGCATTCAGTGATGGGTGCTAGAGAAAAGGGGACGGGCAATTATTTCTCTTATGAGATCAAAATTACTAAGAATCATTCTTTCATCACATCTGCTGCATAAAAACTATTTCCAAATAAGCAAAAATCACCAGGTGCTCCACTTTGGTGATTTGAGTGTTGTTTGAATGAAGAGAGAATTTTCTGCATTGCAGGGTCACAGCGGCGTGTGCCAAGTGTGGAGTAGACAGGAGGCCATAGCAACTGAGGAGGAGGAGAGAGGGTCAAAGGGACAGAGTGCAGGGAGCGGCCTGGGATGCGTGCCTGCCTTAAGTCCGCCGGCATCTGTGTGACGCAAGGAAGAAGGCTTCTCCCACCACCCCAATCCCTTTTGGCTCTAAAAATGTTTATGCTTCCCCAGGTATATAATATGGTGTTTTGAATGCAAATGTATATCCCCCATAGCCTGAGGCATGTTTG
The DNA here is from genome assembly GCA_036346955.1 of Dipus sagitta. Classification (NCBI taxonomy): domain Eukaryota; kingdom Metazoa; phylum Chordata; class Mammalia; order Rodentia; family Dipodidae; genus Dipus; species Dipus sagitta. The sequence continues at coordinate 173,892,572 of CM070774.1, forward strand.
ATTAAGATTGAGCTATGCAGGCTGGAGATAGATGGCTTAGTGGTTAAAGCATTTGCCTGCAAAGCCAAAGGATCTGGTTCGATTCTCCAGGACCCACATAAGCCTGATGCACAAGGGGGTGCATGCGTCTGGAGTTCATTTGTAGTGGCTGGAGGCCCTGGTGTGCCCATTCTCTCCCCTTCTCTTTCTCACTCTCAAATAAATAAGTAAAATATATTTAAAAAAGAAAAAAAGAAGATTGGGCTTTGCAACTTGAGTCTGTAGCAGACAGTGCCCTGCTGGGGAAAAGCCATGTCACCGAGGGTGGATCTTCAGTCCAGCCCTGAGGTGGGTCAAGAGCCAGTCTGTGCTCGGGCTGTTGCTGCTTGTTGGTTTGTGTTCTGTCTGCTGTGGATGCTGAAGTGAGCCGGCTTCCTCCGCCACTGATGGTGTTCCCCTGGAGTCTGTGTTCCCTGGAATCTGTGTTCCCCTGAAGTCTGTGTTCCCCTGAGATCTCTGTTCCCCTGAAGTCTGTGTTCCCCTGGGATCTGTGTTCCCCTGGGATCTGTGTTCTCCTGGGATCTGTGTTGCCCTGGAATCTGTGTTCCCCTGAAGTCTGTGTTCCCCTGGGATCTGTAAGCCAGAAGCAAACCCTCTCCTCCCACATGCAGCTTCTGGTTGGATGTTTGGCTCAGTGACAAGAACGTAACTGCAACGTACAGGTACATAAAATAGGCATACAAAGCAAATGTTTGCTACTAATAAATCATAAATAATTTTAAAATAGTTCTTTGGGGTTTCTATAATTGATCATAAAGACAAAAGCAAATTTGCTCACTAATGAGATGGTTATGCTTATTTTATATAATTTAATCTTGGCTGAATATTTGATACTGTAGAAAGTAGAATATCTTCAACATTTTCAGAGCTGATTGATATTTTGATTTTATAATCACCAAAGTCGATTATGCTGCTTTGCATAACTACATAGTACAAAATAAGAGAAGTATGTTTAGGACCATTTGAGAAACTGTTGAAAATTATCTCCTAATCCAAAGCTAAAATTCATTCAGTGATTTTTTTTATATGAAACTCAAGTCAACAACTCACAGAGGATTTTTAAAAATCTGTCACTCTTATTCTATACAATTCAAAGATATACTTATTTGATACATGCGTGCTGAGAACTGATTAGAGGAAAATGAAATCTTGGTTTTCTATAATTAAACTGTCATACTTCTGTGAGATCACAAAACCTTGCATGTACAGTAAGGACACTGCAACTTAAAGCACTGTTTCGGGCAGTGCCCGTGGGTATCACACGGTGCGCCAGCATGTGCAGCGTGCGGTGGGCGTGCGTGGTTGGTGGGCGTGCGTGGTTGGTGGGCGTGCGCCCGAACCACTGCTGCAGTGAAGTCACACAGCTCAGTATGGACAGCATGACCAGAAGCATCACGGATTCGTCACACATTTGATTTCACATTAATTTTTGATCATTACATGTTCATAAATCTTTTTCTTTTGCCAGATTTATGCATGTAGGAAGAACACATAGCTTATGAAAATATGTGTACGTGCATATGTATACATATATCCTCTCTGATTATTTGTTTGTAGGTAAGAGATGTCTAGGTCCTGTTCACCAGGCTTTCACATAACTCCTGAGGGATATAGTGGAGGTGGCTGGCCCAGGCACAGCATTTTCTTTGAGAGGCTAGAAAGCAGAGCTCAAACTATGAATCATAGTGAAGTGGAGAAGTCAGAACTTACGGCATAGTTGGAACAACTTGTATGTGCTGTCTAGGAAATTAATCCTGCGGTTCAGAACCAAAATTAACACCATGTCAGGGCGGCTCCAGGTGGCTACTGTGCAGGACTCTCAGTGTCACTCAAGCCAGTTGTGCCTCTGTGCTCACTGCATGATTTGGGTTGCACAGTCTCCTGGCCTGACAGAGGCCGGTTTGTACAGAGAGGGCTAAAGGAGGACAGGGCTTCAGGGGGCTTGGAAAGAGGGATTATGTATGCACTGAAGGACTGATGATGAAGAAACTGTTGACACTCTGTAAAAGAAAGTAAGACTAACAGCTCAGGTTATCAAAAAAAGAAGATTAAAGTATTGATTGGAACTGAGGGAAGGAGTTCCCCTTGAGTCTACCTTTGAGAGAAGGCAGAAGAAGCAAAGAAACAAATTTTGAAATTGCTAAGCCAGGTATGAATTTGGAAGGACCCTGGAAGGCTAGCATCTTCCTCTTAACCAGTAGGCAAGGACGTTTTCTTAGATTATACTGCATTGTGATGGGAAGGAAGTATGGAGAGGAGATTCAAAGCACAGGGCCTGAGCCTGAAGAGCTTGCCTTGAATTCTAGCCCCATCACGTGCTGGCAGAGTGGCCTGGGGTGTGCCACATTAGCTTTGTTACTCTCAGTCACCCTGTGCTTAAAATGTGATCACTCGGGCTGGAGAGATGGCTTAGTGGTTAAGCGCTTGCCTATGAAGCCTAAGGACCCCGGTTCAAGGCTCGACTCCCCAGGACCCACATTAGCCAGATGCACAAGGGGGCACATGCGTCTGGAGTTCGTTTCAGTGGCTGGAGGCCCTGGCGCGCCCATTCTCTCTCTCTCTGCCTCTTTCTTTCTCTCTCACTCTTAATAAATCAATAAAAATTAAAAAAAAAAATGTGATTACTCTAGTCACTATCTCAAGCCTTGTATTAAGGATTAAAGAAATTATTTCGTGTAAAGTGTGTGGCATATTACAAATATGAATTCAGTAAAAGTTTGCTATCACTTGGAGGCGGTACTGCATGGTGGTCAAAAACCAGACTGTGAAGCCAGACCTCATGACCGACTATTGGCTGCACCAATTACGTGCTGCTGGTACAGTTACTATCTGTAGTCTGCATGTGGCGACCGCAGCAGCGTGGGAAGCACCTCTGGGAAGCCAGCCTCCCTGTGCTTCCAGATCTCGCCACCGTGGCCATTATGTCCCACCAAGTGTCAGATATGCCTTGAAACACCTATTGTTAAGGCATGAAGGAGGGAAACGTGTCCCTGTGCTGTCTGTACCTCAGTTTTCTGATCAGTAGGAAGGGGGTGATAGTGACTGTCACTTAGGCCAGTGAGTTCAGTGAGTTGAGCGTAGGTATACGCGCTCCGAGTCCACTACGTGGGAAGCATTCTGTATGACTAGCTGTTCGTATCATTGTTGTCCCTTCTCGTCACCAATAGGAGGAGTTGAAGAGAAACACCACATGGAGTAGGGCTGAGTACACAGCACCGTGGTCCATGCGTGATCACTCAGGTCACCCTGCAAACGACACGTTCTGTGGTAGTGTAGACCACAGGTAAGCGACTGACTGGCAGAGAAGAGTGCTGGGACTGATTTACACATGGGGTTGTCAAAAGAAAGCACTAGTTAGGAAAGGAAAAGAGAGCCAGTGAGCTAACGGTCCTGTGGTGCTAGCGGTTGAGAGAATAATGGAAGTGATGAGGGAAGTTCCCGGAGGGGAGTGCAGCTACTGGAGTATGTTTGTAGGTGGATGTGGAAGTCACTTTCTTTTTATTACCTTTTATATTGCCTCATCAACTGCCTTCTTTTTTCTTACCTCTCTGCATGTAACATATCTCTAAAACACCTGAAAAAGTAATGGTTACATGGAAGGAGGGGCAGAACATAGTAGAAAGTACATCTAAGCCTATTATTGGCCTCTCTGTTTAATAGCGCGTCCTTACAAACCCTCTTTTGGTGCTTTATCTGTTTCAAGGTAGCTGCTGTCTTGATATCTGTAGCTTAGAGCCACATTTTATGATGCAGTGTCATTGAATACAAGTATTAAAAGATATTAAACATACGTGCATAGATGTGTTTCTTTGAGAGGTGAGGGAAGAGACCAGAAGTGCCAGGGCAGTGGGCGACACTGCCCCCCTCCGTGACCACTGGGGCCATCTTGCTGTCATGCAGAGCCTATAGATGACATCCTGACAGTGTGAGTTTCAACTTGAAGAGCTTCCTGATTTTCAGTAGGGAACACACGCTTAAGGACACTGCATGAATAGTGACTGAATTGCTTCTAAAATGAGAGCATCACTTGATTGAAAGAGACTGTTTTTTTCACTAAATCTGTCTACAACTTAGGATTGTCATTAGAATTGCAGTAAATAATAATGTCTAGCACTTAAAGGGATGTTATCTGTAAAACCTTCATCTGATGTGTCACTTGGAGTCCTCAGAGACATGAATCGCAGAGTCTGTTTCTTTGCCACACACCCCTTCCCCAGAGCTCCCCTTCAGTTTTCCAAGGCCCCTAATCCATTTCCTCTGCAGCGAATGCCAGGCGCTGACACATTGAGAGGCTTGGCTTCAGAGCCCCTTCCTGAGTGACCAGCTTTCTAGTTCCCACCCCAGCGCCTCTGCTTACTAACTGTGTGACCCTGGACAAGGTTACTAACTGTGTGGCCCTGGACAAGGTTACTAACTGTGTGACCCTGGACAAGGTTACTAACTGTGTGACCCTGGGCAAGGTTACAAACTGTGTGGCCCTGGACAAGGTTACTAACTGTGTGACCCTGGGCAAGGTTACTAACTGTGTGACCCTGGACAAGGTTACTAACTGTGTGACCCTGGACAAGGTTACTAACTGTGTGGCCCTGGGCAAGGTTACTAACTGTGTGACCCTGGACAAGGTTACTAACTGTGTGACCCTGGACAAGGTTACTAACTGTGTGACCCTGGGCAAGGTTACTAACTGTGTGACCCTGGGCAAGGTTACTAACTGTGTGACCCTGGACAAGGTTACTAACTGTGTGGCCCTGGGCAAGGTTACAAACTGTGTGGCCCTGGACAAGGTTACTAACTGTGTGGCCCTGGGCAAGGTTACAAACTGTGTGGCCCTGGACAAGGTTACTAACTGTGTGGCCCTGGGCAAGGTTACAAACTGTGTGGCCCTGGACAAGGTTACTAACTGTGTGACCCTGGACAAGGTTACTAACTGTGTGACCCTGGACAAGGTTACAAACTGTGTGGCCCTGGGCAAGGTTACTAACTGTGTGACCCTGGACAAGGTTACAAACTGTGTGGCCCTGGACAAGGTTACTAACTGTGTGACCCTGGACAAGGTTACTAACTGTGTGACCCTGGGCAAGGTTACAAACTGTGTGGCCCTGGACAAGGTTACTAACTGTGTGGCCCTGGACAAGGTTACTAACTGTGTGGCCCTGGACAAGGTTACTAACTGTGTGACCCTGGACAAGGTTACTAACTGTGTGGCCCTGGACAAGGTTACAAACTGTGTGACCCTGGACAAGGTTACTAACTGTGTGACCCTGGACAAGGTTACTAACTGTGTGGCCCTGGACAAGGTTACTAACTGTGTGACCCTGGACAAGGTTACTAACTGTGTGGCCCTGGACAAGGTTACAAACTGTGTGGCCCTGGACAAGGTTACTAACTGTGTGACCCTGGACAAGGTTACTAACTGTGTGACCCTGGACAAGGTTACAAACTGTGTGACCCTGGACAAGGTTACTAACTGTGTGGCCCTGGGCAAGGTTACTAACTGTGTGGCCCTGGACAAGGTTACTAACTGTGTGGCCCTGGGCAAGGTTACAAACTGTGTGGCCCTGGACAAGGTTACTAACTGTGTGACCCTGGACAAGGTTACAAACTGTGTGACCCTGGACAAGGTTACTAACTGTGTGGCCCTGGGCAAGGTTACTAACTGTGTGACCCTGGACAAGGTTACAAACTGTGTGGCCCTGGGCAAGGTTACTAACTGTGTGGCCCTGGACAAGGTTACTAACTGTGTGACCCTGGACAAGGTTACTAACTGTGTGGCCCTGGACAAGGTTACTAACTGTGTGGCCCTGGACAAGGTTACTAACTGTGTGACCCTGGACAAGGTTACTGTGTGGCCCTGGACAAGGTTACTAACTCTGTGGCCCTGGACAAGGTTACTAACTGTGTGACCCTGGACAAGGTTACTAACTGTGTGACCCTGGACAAGGTTACTAACTGTGTGACCCTGGACAAGGTTACTAACTGTGTGGCCCTGGGCAAGGTTACTAACTGTGTGACCCTGGACAAGGTTACAAACTGTGTGGCCCTGGACAAGGTTACAAACTGTGTGGCCCTGGACAAGGTTACAAACTGTGTGGCCCTGGGCAAGGTTACTAACTGTGTGGCCCTGGACAAGATTACTAACTGTGTGACCCTGGGCAAGGTTACTAACTGTGTGACCCTGGGCAAGGTTACAAACTGTGTGGCCCTGGGCAAGGTTACTAACTGTGTGACCCTGGACAAGGTTACTAACTGTGTGACCCTGGACAAGATTACTAACTGTGTGACCCTGGGCAAGGTTACAAACTGTGTGGCCCTGGGCAAGGTTACTAACTGTGTGACCCTGGACAAGGTTACTAACTGTGTGACCCTGGGCAAGGTTACAAACTGTGTGGCCCTGGACAAGGTTACTAACTGTGTGACCCTGGGCAAGGTTACTAACTGTGTGACCCTGGACAAGGTTACTAACTGTGTGGCCCTGGGCAAGGTTACTAACTGTGTGACCCTGGACAAGGTTACAAACTGTGTGGCCCTGGGCAAGGTTACTAACTGTGTGGCCCTGGGCAAGGTTACTAACTGTGTGGCCCTGGGCAAGGTTACAAACTGTGTGACCCTGGGCAAGGTTACTAACTGTGTGACCCTGGGCAAGGTTACAAACTGTGTGGCCCTGGGCAAGGTTACAAACTGTGTGGCCCTGGGCAAGGTTACTAACTGTGTGACCCTGGGCAAGGTTACGAACTGTGTGACCCTGGGCAAGGTTACTAACTGTGTGACCCTGGGCAAGGTTACAAACTGTGTGGCCCTGGGCAAGGTTACAAACTGTGTGGCCCTGGGCGAGGTTACTAACTGTGTGGCCCTGGGCGAGGTTACAAACTGTGTGAACCTGGACAAGGTTACTAACTGTGTGAACCTGGACAAGGTCTCAGCCCCCGAGGGTCCTTTGAGGACTGGGTGTATATTCCAAGACTCCTGTGATGCCCGAACCTATGGATAGTACAGAGTTCTCTATAATGCTTACCTATTAAGTTTGTAAATTAGTTTCAGTTAAGAGATGAACCATGATAAACATAAAATTGAACAGTGGTCATATACACAGTAAAAGTTACTGAATATAGTGAACTTCTAGCACAGTTGTCTGAAAAGTGTTCCTCTAAGGCAGTATAAATGTGAAAGCAGACTTTTCATCGGTATACACATTCCCTCCGGTACTATTTATAATATTCAGTCTAAACCTGTGCCTGAATCTAACAGTAAAGGGCTTGGTGCCACTTACTCCGGGGGATCCCTCACTGAAGCCTCCTGTAGGGAGAGTCGCTTTTACAAAACATGTTACTATTGTCAGAACATGTTTTTTTTGTTCATATCTTCCACTCACAATTTTAATGCCTTTTGCATCTTAACCAAGTACTTATTATGCATGCTTGCTGGATTTTGCAGTTTGAGGTAAGACAGCAAAGCTAGCATGTTTCTTTTTGCATCACAATTGCATAATGATTCATTGTTACTATAGACTTTAGTTGCGCATGTGCTTTTCTTTCCTTATAAGTGGAGAACTCTCACCTTGACACTTACAGGAAGCACTTGATATCCCGGAAGGTTTCAGGGAGGAAGGGATAATTTGAACTGCACGTTTAAGGTTGAGCAAACTTAGAAAATAGAACTTTAGGCCAAGGAGCAATACTTCGAAGTTGGTTCTTGCTGGCTTCTGTACCGGCCTCCTTTGAAAAATGAGTTTGGTCCAGTTTATGCGGAAGTATCAGAGCTGCCACTTGCTCACGGTTGTTTTTCTCTTGACTGCAGACTCTGGAGAAAGCTGTGCAGCAGTGCAGGCCTGGCTGGAGCCATTCCCTAAGGGTAGCGCGTGCTGCCTGACATTTCATGGGCCTCTCTTAACTTTCCCCATGTTGGAATATTCATACCTCGGATTTGGATAGGTGTGATTGGACTTGTAGGGAATAGTTTGGAGTCTAAAATAACTCAGTGCCACGTGGTTAAGTTCACACTAATGCTTTCAAGGTGGAAATTTACCAGTGGCCTAGGAAGTCAGGCAGGATGAAAGACCGCGAGGAGCTGTCCGGTCACAAACGTACGACTGTGCTAGCGTGCTGTCTTTGACTACACACCAATTCAGACGAGGAAACCCTCCTTCCTTCTTTCCCTATTTCTGAGGCTGTAGACGAGGTGTTCTGCGAAGCGCGTGAACCACGGGTCAGAGGTCTCTCTCCAGCAGCAGCATAGGCCTGCCGGCAAGTGGGCAGATGCTGCCTGTCCGTGCCATGATTCCCCTGTGCTGGCACTGACCAGAGACTTCGTAGGCAGGCACTGTGCTGCGTTGATAGTCCCCAGAGAGATGCGTGGCTCAGTGTCAACACGAAAAAGGTCAGTGCGATCCATAACTTCCCAGCAGGCAGTTGGTGGTAGAGGGAGAATTCTAACCGAGATCTGTCAGGCTCTAATGTTCCCATTTTTTTTTTGTTACATTAAATGTGATATTTGCCTTGTATTGTTTTCTTCTACCATCTTTCCTTTTTTTTGTCGAGTTTGATCATGAGAAAAGCATTAATGAATGGACTTGTTACATTTGAAGAGTACAATTAAGCAAAGTTCTCCCCAGCTTATCAAATTGATTGATACTAAATTTAGTACAATGAGTACCTATTTTGGAACATTCATCCCTCCACAGAACAGGGAACACAAGTCTTAAGTACAAAATCCACTGATTAATCTGACTCCAATGATCATAGAGTTGCAGTGTAGAATGGAAGAATAACTCCTTTGAATAAATCTTTTAGTTGCTCCATTTATTACATATAAATTATGAGCTTAATTTGTCAAGAATACAAAGCCATCCATTTTTTATTAAGAAGAAACTTTATATCATCATCATATTAAACATCATATATTGGTACCATCACTACCCTCCCCCCACCCCCCTCCACTGAGGGCCCTCAGTGGGATTGCTGCTATTCAATCCCACTTTGGATACTTCAGAACTATCCTTACCTTTGGAGTTGTGGGTTATGAGTTGTTGGAGCAGCAGTCACTCATTATGTGTGTGGAGAAGGGCAATGTCTCTGGATACCCCCCCACACACCCTGTGGTTCTTACAATCTTCCTGCCCCCTCTTCCACAGAAACCCCTTGAGCCTTGGCGGGTGTGCTGAAAGCCTGCTTTAGTGTTGACCTTTCAGCTGCTCAGGAATTTCTGCTTTGGTGTGTTGAGTCTCCTCAGTGTCTGTCTGTATCACCCTGGTGCAGGTTGTCAGGCTCGCCAGCTCCTCTGTGTTTCACCTGGGCCCTGGCTCTCTGTGAGGGTGCTTCATCTGCTGCCACGGAGTCGGCTGTCTGTTCTCATCTTGTTCATAGATTTTGGTTGTCCTCAGTTCTCTCTGCCTCTCTAGCGTGACTGTGAGTCTGCCATCTGGGCCACAAGTAGAAGCCATCCTTTTAAAAAAATATTTTTATTTATTTATTTTCAAGAAGAGGGGCCTAATGGTCATACCAGGGCCTCCAGCCACTGTAAACGAACCCCAAGATGCACGCCATGCCTCGCCACATTGTGCATCTATCTGGCTTTAAGTGGGTACTGGGGAATCAGGCCAGGGACATTGGCTTTGCTGTGAAGTAGCCTAACTTCAAAGCCATCTCTCCAGTCTTAAGAAACCATTCTGGATTGGGACTTTTAGTTATGAAATAGTGATAAGATTGAAATTTCCCTTTCTTTGCTTTTGTCTTTCCCACACTTGTTATTTTTTCTTTCATTCTTCTCTTGATAAATTATTATCAAAACGTCATTGTCTCCCACTGTTTTACATTCTTCTTGCAATCTGAAAATGGACTGATAGGAAATAAAAGCTTGTTAGATTAGATAACTGTAAATTATTAAAGTATCCTGTTCATAATTACACCTTTCATGATCATTTCATCTGAGATATATTACCTCAGACTCACTCATTTATTTATTCATCAGTCTTCATGCTAAAACTAAATGTCTCTGTTTCGTTCTAACACTGTAGAGGCCGCCAACCTTATTCTTCCCAGGTCAGGAGACTGGTGGCTTCCACACAGCACAGGCCACCTTGGCCCTCATCGGCAGCTGTCATGGCCCGTCTTCCCACTCAGGAAAACATATCCAAATTCAGAGAAATGAGAGAGATAGTAGTTAACTTTGAAGGCACTATTCTGTACAAAAATTGTGTGTTATTGCTACAGTTTATCACTGGCGTTTATATGGTTGATTGAGATGACTTACCCCTGATTTTGATACTCTAGTATGCCAGGAGACTGCTAAGCAGAATGATGAAGACCTAACAGTAGAGGTAGGGTGTGCCCAAGTCATTATAATTCAAGGGAAAATGTGGCATCATTCCACCAGTACAAATCCCTTAGGTGTATTTCTAGGTGAGGATGCTGTTTAAGCATCAGAAAGGACGTTGTAACCAAAGCGGCAGCATGTGACCTACATTAAAAGTATAAGAGCAGGGCGTGCAAGAGTGAGTGTGATTCTAACACACCTACCGCCCATTGATTTGATTCTTGATGTTGTATAATGCCTTTGAACATTGAAATATATGCGCGCAAATGTACAGCAAACCCTCTTTTAAATCCTCACATTCAACCAGTTTTAGATCAAAATTTATCCACTCTGAATGTATTCACACCTTTTCCCTTGTCATTAGTACCTAAAGAATATAGCTGAGCCTGAGAATATTATATATGAATAAGTTTTGAAATATTTTCCCTTTATACATATTATGAAAATATTAAGATCCACTTCATAACATTAGGGTTTGTGTAACCATTTTATAATTAATTTGAATATTGTAGGATTTTGATATCCCTCTGTGGGTCCTCAACATATGTGTACGTGTGTGTGTGTGTTTGTGTGTGTGTGTAAATTGAGTAGCAAATTATATGTAAAACTAAGTAGTACATTGTAATTTAGAAATTATGAACCTAAAAATATTTTTTTTCTCTATGCACTGGCAATCACTTTACCATCTCCAGTTCATAAAAAGCTGCCTGGCTTACAATTTCCCATTGATTTCTTGTACTATTTTTTAAAAATGTACTATCTCACAAAAATTGGGCCCCAATATGGATTTAATTACCACTCAGGCAACTTATCCTGAATGATTAATAAACCACAGAAACAATCGTTTCCTCTGCTGTCTTTATGGCACTGTTATTTTTGGAAATTGGGTTGCTTGTGCCAAGTTTTATTTGTAGCTAGAATGTGAATTGTGAAATGGCCTATCAATTCACAAGAAATCTTTGTTCTTTTATTAAGAGCATACCAGATAACTCATTTCATTTAGAGTTTTCAGTAACTTCTTGTACTCTTAAAGCAAACACACGAGTAATATGATTACTTTACTCATCAGAAATTTCTTGCTAAGAAAACCTTTCCATTTCCTCCTCCTTTCCTTTTTTCCTTTTGCCTTCCTCTGTTTTCTTTTTTTCTTCCTTCCCCACTTCCTCCCCTCTCTTTTGTTTGTGTATCTGTGTATGGCTTTTTTGTTTATACTATAAACTTGGCCTTTAATAAATGAATGAAGATTATGATAAAACTGAAGATTTGAAAAATAACTGTACTAAAATAAGGATTATTTTTCTGTTTTAAAATTTCTATTTATGAGGGCTGGAGAGATGGCTTAGCGGTTAAGCACTTGCCTGCGAAGCCTAAGGACCCTGGTTTGAGGCTCGATTCCCCAGGACCCACGTTAGCCAGATACACAAGGGGGCGCACGTGTCTGGAGTTCGTTTGCAGTGGCTGGAAGCCCTGGCGCGCCCATTCTCTCTCTCTCTCTCTCTATCTGCCTCTTCCTCTCTCTGTCTGTCACTCTCAAATAAATAAATAAAAACAAAAAATTTAAAAATTTAAAAAATTAAAAAAAAATTATTTATGAGACAGAGAGAGAGAGAGGGAGAGAATGGGTGTGACAGGGCCTTCAGCCACTGCAAACGAACTCCAGATGCATGAGCCACCTTGTGCATCTGGCTTACATGTGTCCTGGGGAATCTAACCTGGGTCCTCTGGCTTTGCAGGCAAGTGCTTTAACTGGTAAGCCATCCCTCTAGCCCTAAAATAAGGATTTTTATTGCAGTCTTCAATTAAAAATTATCTGTATGTCCATCAATAGTGGACTAATTGAGTAAATAGCAGTGTATTCAGATTTTTGAATGTCCATAATTTTTAAGTATATTAACCTACTAAAAGCATGATGTATTCAAGTTTAAAATTATAAACAGTTATATTTGCTAGTGTATATCCTTAAAAAGTGTAAAATGACATAGCTCCCAAGGGTGTTTAGTTTGATCGACGGATGGGAAAGCAGTTTCATTAGCAGAATACAGAAGTAGACTTGTGCCCACATACTAATTTAGTACAGATTAAAAGTAGCATGCCAAAGGAGTACCGGAAAGCTGGCATCTTTCAGGAATGGCACTGGTAAAGGTGGCTAGATATTTAGAAAAAGAAAGGTAAGGTAAGCCTTAATTTATTCCGTTTGTCAACATGTTTAAATATTTAAGATGAAGTCCTACAAGTTCTAGGAGAAAATGCAAGTGATTTTTGTTTTTGAAGTGAAGGTGACCAAAAAGTGACTCAGAATCCAGAAACAGGAAGACAGATGAAGCAGACGTGCTATGTTGTCCTCGAGGCTTGAGAACTGGATGGTTCTTCTATTAGGAGTGTGTGCTATGGGTGTGTGCATGCATGTTGCAATGCACACGTTTGTATAGGTGTGTGCTCCTGTTTGTGGAGACCAGAAGTTGATGTTTAGTGTCTTGCCCCATTGCTTTCCATCCTACTTACCAACACCAGGTTTTAGCCCGCGTGGGCAGTTTGGCTAGCCCGGTCACCGCGAGCGTCCCTGTGTCTGCCTCCCAAGAGCAGACGTGAAAGAGCCGCAGGCTGCCAGTCCTGACCAGCTTTTATGTGGGTGCTGGGCCCCCACACTCAGGTCCTCATGCTTCTATGCCAGCTGAGCTACTTCCTGGCTCCAAGAGCTATTTAATTGTTGATGCTTTATGATTATGCACCCAAGTTTCAGTTTTAATACAGTGTTAAAATTTTAATGGTATTGTTTTGCAATCATTGGACTACATGAATTCAGCAAGAGTGTTTGTGTAAAATAGTCAGTCTCTATTCATGAACCGTTAATGTTGCAGCATTTCCTTGTATTGTTTGAGATTTCACATGAGTACATGTGAACAGTGATTGGTGTGGTTACTTTACATCAGATGAGTAATTTCAAATCAGTAAAATATGTGAGAGAGCATGTAATAAACTCCCACATGGTTAGGTCTGGACTGTGGGGCCAGGCATGATGGAGGTGGAAAACCTAATTTCATGATATTACCACCTACATGATGTGATTCCTTTTATCAAGAATAGTTTTTTGCCAAGTATGGTGGCACACACCTTTAATCTCAGCACTTGGGTGGCTGAGGTAGGAGGATGACTGTGAGTTCTAGGCCAGCCTGAAACTAGTTCCAATTCAGGGTTGCTTAGAACAAGACCCTACTTTGAAAACAAAACAAACAAACAAAAAGAATAAGTTTTTTTTTTTTTCCTAGTCATTTGAAACAAATCGAGAATTGGGGGATTCTAAAATATTTCATCACATTCAGTCTCTCTTTCTCTTCGCTATTTTAGTCAATCACTCATTAAAAAAAAAAAAAAAAAAGCTTGAAAGCAAAACTTGTTTTTACTTGTTTTTACCATTTCCAGATGCATGCAGGCTGGAGAAACATGAAGGTGTTTTTGCCTGGTTTTGCCATCGATAAGTATCAGAACTTATCCTATTAAGAGAGCCCTCAGGGCTGCACACACATGTTGGAAGTGTGTTTCATTGTATGAAGTAATTTTATTTCAGATCCAAACAATTTGATTCTTACAAATACTTCATTTTATATAATACCAGAAGCATGTCAGTAAATAATGCACCATTTGCTTGTAATAGTGAAATAGGAGCCAACGGAGAATGACAAGAGGGCCACCTGTGAACCCCTCTCCTCCCTTGGGAAGCACCTTTCACCATTACATGGATAAGAGACTGAGAAAGGCCATTCTGAGCAGTATGGATAGGACAGGTGAATCTAACTGGTAATCATCCTGAGAGAGCTCATAAAAGGCGAATTTTATTAGCTCAATTTAGCCCACTAAGAGGGCTGCTTGATTCTGTACTTAGGATTCTCACTGATTCCAGTAAATGCCTGAGCTAGTATATTGTTGAATCATTAAAATTATAATCCAATTAAAGCCAAAGGAGCAAAATAAACCAATTTTAATCAAATTTACTCTGACACGCGCACTCTCTCCACACCCCAGGTCTCAGTAATGAAAGGCAGTGGCGGAGATAAAGACCACGCAGCAGCAGAAGGGGCTGGAAAACGACCAAGACGCCAGTGTCTTCAGTGGCATCCGTTGCTAGCGAAGAAACTTCTTGACTTTTCAGAAGAGGAGGAAGACGACGACGAAGAGGAGGATATTGATAGAGTAAGCCTTCCTTTCACTACAGAAGTTCCAAGTATATTCAAGCACTAATGATTGTCTAGAGAATACAATGAGGATTTATGTTATGAAAGACATTTCTAAAAGCCTGCATAACTGAAATCCCGTTTGACTCCTAACTTGGTTGTTGTTAAAGTGTCTGTCCTGTTAGTATTCGAGCTCAAGCTCATCTTTCTCATGAAGAAGCATTTCTATCAACTAACAATGTGTAAGTGATCCTGAAAAGCGGGCCGAAGGGGATATTCGTAACACGGACGCTAACCTGCCACTCCCTCCCTTTGCATCCAGCCCAGGGCTGCCCTTGCGGGCTGTTTTGGAGCTGTGTTCTTAGTCTTCATGCTGTAACCTTAAGGTATCTGGCTGTACTCATGACGCCAGGCCTCTTAGGTCACTCAGTCCTCCAGTCCCTCTGTGGGGACATTCACTCATGTAAGCACTTGGCTCTAGGACGTGGCAGGAATGGCCTATTGTTATCTTTTTTTTTTTGTTTGTTTGTTTGGTTTGGTTTGGTTTTTGGTTTTTCTAGGTAGGAACCCGCTCTAGCCCAGGCTGACCTGGAATTCACTATGTAGTCTCAGGGTGGCCTCAAGGTGATCCTCCTACCTCTGCCTCCCGAGAGCTTGGACTAAAGATGTGCACCACCAAGCCCAGCATTTGGGGGGGTATAGCTGTGTACACCCTGTGTACACACATGCCAAGGCAAAAGATGTCAGGGTCTCTATCCCTCTCTAGTTTATTTCCCTGGGAGACTCTTTCACTGAACCTAAATCTCTCTTTTTCAGTTAGATTGGCTGACCAGGCAGCCTAGCAATTCTCCTGTCTCCATCGCCTTCATTTCTGGGGTTACAGGTATGCATAGCCAGGTACAGCTATCCACGTGAGTGCTGGGAGTTGAACAGAAGCTTTTGCTACCCACTGAGCCATCTTTCCCTCATTGCCTTAATACAAGAACTACCTCCTTAGACTCAGGACCTAATCTTCTCCAAATGTCTTTCCACACAGCTCATTTTAAGTGAGAGGATTGCCTCCATCACATTCGCTGCTACTTTCCGTGAGCTTACTTGTCTAGGACCAGAGAAGCTTAGTAGGAGCAAAAGCCTCATGTCTTCTGTTCTCTCCTCGGCCCCAGAATCAGCCATGGTGCCTGGCCCACAGCAGATACTCAGTGTGTGTATGATGCACGCAATGTATTTTCTGTCATTATAGACTTTCCAGTGTTTGAAATATTTCTCAGGCCTTTGATATCCATTCATCCTTCTTTTGCCCATGAAGCTCATCCTTGATCAGGAGCCTTTCCCACAATAAGTACCGGCTCCCATGATACCGGCACTGACCTGCTTACGATGACACATGATAGTGCCCATTTCATTTTAAGATTGGTTTTTGAAGGGGGCGGTCAAGCCATAGCACCCCTAGTCCAGGAACTTGCCCAGCTGATGCTTCCTTTGTCTTTTCAGACTCATCCACCCCTGTTGATTGCTTGGGGCTTAAGGTTGTCTCCTCCTCCTGACAGCGCCCACTCCCTCTTCTGTTGCCCTCTCCGTTCTCTCCTGCTTTGTTTTAGTAGATGACTCTCTGTGATTTCACTTGAAAGTCTTCATGTTCAGAGCTGGCTGAGGCAGGAGGGTTAGGAATTTGAGGCTGTCTTTGGCCTCATAATAAGAATTTATCTCAAAAAAAAAATTAAATAACTAAATACTGTTCTCAGCCTCTAATCTTAATTCTTCATCCTCGAATCTTCTCCTGAACCTCTGCACTCATATTTCATACTACTTGACATATCATTGAAATGTGAACTAGGTCGCTTAGTTTACATGTGCTCAAAACCAAGTTTTTGCTTTTCTCCTCCAAACCTTTTGCAGCTTCCCTTTCTCAGAAAATTGCAAGTGCGATTTCCAGTTTGTCAGACCCAAAACATTGTAGATCGTGCTTACCTGCTTAGGCCTGACCTCCGTCTACCAGCCGACCCTTGCATTTGTGCCTTTCAAAATATGTCCTCCTTTTTATCCTTCCTAATAATTCCCTTGACCACGCCGTCAGGGTTTGTGGCAGAAATGGTTGTATCTTGCCTCTCCCCGCCTCTGTGCTTGCCTTTGTACAGTGTGCTCTCAACAAAGTGACCGAAGGGGTCCTTTCTGCATAGCGTCGCCTCAGGCCAGCTCCCTGCCTCACTAGGACAGGCTCTGGGCTCCCTGCTCTGACGGAACACTGTCTGGCCCAAAACGGATTGAAGTCTTGTGGCAAAGCCATTTCTTGATGCCCTTTCTTGCCACAAGATTACTAACAGGAGACCATTGGATGTTGACTGCTAGTAACCATAGCTTTGCTAGGTGTCTGGGTGATGGGGAGGGAAGCTGGGAAGAAAGCCTGTGTGTTCTCTCCTGATCCCTTCCCTGTCCTGTGTCCCAGGAGACTAAGGCCTCCTGGGGTTTTGGTGGCCCTCCACTGGGGTGTTCACTTCATGGTTTATTTTGTTACACTGGATGCTTACTTCTTTTACTGTTTTCTAATCATTTTGTAACACATGCTTAATCTTCCAAACCTTCTTCTTTCCCTGGGAAAATAAAGGGTTTTTGGTGTTCAAAAAGAAAATATGGTTCCTTTTTCAACTTACATCATACATTTTTATGCCTAATTTTTCCTTACCTTCATAGTCAGAATGCCAAAGTTCAAGTTATTGCTATGGTTGCATATATAATGACAGAAATCTGTAGCCCTCAATCTCAGTAATCCTAATAAATTTCCAAGTCAACTCTGACTTCAGTTTTTTTTAATGTGTTATTTGCATTTGAAGATAATTGATGATCGATTACTTTTATAATACTTACTTACACTGCCTGTAACACTTGGTTATCTTATAGTTGTGTTCTCAAAAAGGATTCTCAGACTTCTATCTGAGCGTTCTGGAAATGTGAGCTCTCAGGACCCACTACAGGCCTGTAGAGTCAGAAACTCAAGTACAGAACCTAACAATCTGTGCTTTAACCTACTCTCCAGAGATCCCAGTCATGCTGCGTAATACACACTGATGACTATCTTATCCTTCCCGGTTTGAAGCAGAGAAGAAGAACTTAGAGTAATGGTCTTCAGTCAGCAATCTGGATTGGTTGCATTGTTTCTAAGAATTATCACAGAATCATATCTCAGCTTTAGAGATCTTAACATTCCTAATATTTTTGTGCTTTAAGAAACTTAGTCTGGTAGCCATCTGCTGGAAGTGTTATAAAGAAGGCTAGAAACAGAAAGACTAGGCTGTGCGTCATAGTGGAAGTAGGCCTGAGAATTACGCAGGTTTGGAGTGTTACAGAAGTCCTTGAAGAAATAGCAACTGAAGAAAGTGCTTAGGGAAAGAGGATGCAGAATTGATATTGAAGACTTAAGCCTATGGGAACTTATTCCTTTTGCCATAACCGTGCACTAGCTAAGATAGCATGATGTTTTTAGGCTTAAACATATGCGGTTTAGTCCTTCTGTCAAATCATCATGTTAATTGTTTATTGTAATGTTTTGTAGTAGGACTCTGCTTGTATGTGCAAATACATTGGGTGTTCTACATTAGCTTTTAAAATGTGCTTTATTTGTTTATTTATTCGTTCACTCGCTTACTGATTTTTTTTATTTATGAGGGAGAGAGAATATGGGTGCACCAGGGTCTCTGCCCCTTGCAAGTGAATTCTGGGAGCATGTGCCACTTGTGCATCCAGCTTTTATATGGGTATTGGGGAATTGAACCCAGGTCAGCAGGCTTGCAAGGCAAACACCTTTAACCGCTGAACCTGTACTAAGGCTTACATTAGGTTTTATCGCGTACATCGATGGTCACCGTTCTAGTTAACTTTAGAGAAGAGCTTTGCAAAGAGGGGAAAGTGCTGCTATACTTGCATTTCATGTGGATATTGTTAGTCGTGAGACTGGTCAACCACAAATATATTTATTGTTTCATTTTCACAATTAGTTAATTATCAATGCTATAGAGAATATGTTAGGCACTGTTATAACAGGGTAAATTAGAGAATTTTTGTCCTCAAAGGATTCACTATTTAGTGAGAGAAAAAAAATTGAGCAGTTATAATAAAGGCATGCACAGGTTGCCATAGAAACTAAGCAGGATACATCATAAGTTAGTTACCAACCACCAGCCATACTTAATGATTTATAACAAAATATTTTTCCAATATGTTAGGTGCTTAAATGGAGCTAAGGGGAAAAAAATTACTATGCAAATCAAAATTGTTGGAGCCGTGTTGAACACCTGCCTTGTGTTTTGGTTGCCAATAGGTTCAACTTCTTGGAGCGGATGGCCTAGAGCAAGATGGGGGTGACACTGAAGACGATGAGTCATCGGAGCAGCGAGCCCGGAGACCAATGAATGCATTTCTTCTATTTTGCAAGCGTCATCGCTCTCTTGTCCGGCAGGAACACCCCAGGCTTGATAACCGAGGTGCTACTAAGATACTAGCTGACTGGTGGGCTGCTCTGGACCCAAAGGAAAAGCAGAAGTACACAGACATGGCCAAGGAGGTGGGTCTGGGCACGGAGTCGAGGGCCAGCCGAGCGGGCTGCGCGGGTGGAGGCGGAGGCCGGAGCCTTGCTCCTGTTCCCCTCCGAATCCCGCTTCCGGGGCGGGACCAAGAGAAACTAGTGGCCAAGCAGTTTTCCCTGTTGCTGGTGCCTCAGAGACTGGTGTACCAAAAACGGCTTCCCGTCAGTGCTGACTGGTTTGTCATGACAGATGATTTCCCTTTTTTAAGTTTTCCTGGGAACTCAACTTCTGTTGTCAGAAGGTGCCGTGATCAAGCGGACAGCCTTAGGTTCCTCTAGTGGAATCATAGGAAAGTCTCCATCTAGCTCTGAGGCTAGGTAGCTTTGTAATCATAAATATAAAGTTAATCTTGGGATTTTTAATGTTTCGAGAGTGAGAAAATTGGGCAAAGATTGTCATGCCTTGTAGCTCTAACGTGTTTTAATATTATAAATAAATGTAATTATCAAGAGATATTGGGCTGGAGAGATGGCTTAGCAGTTAAGGCACTTGCCTGCAAAACCCAAGGACTTGGGTTCAATTCCCCAGTACCCATGTAATAATGCAAGTTACTAAATTTCTTCAAAAAGTTATATTCTCACTGCTTCCAAATTAATCTGGAAACAATATAAATTAAATATATTATGTTTGGACTTAGTCCCAAATAAGAGATAAGCAAAATAGTATCCATTGTTCTTAATCCTGAAAGGAACAGTTTTCACAGTATTTCTTCAGTTTCAACTTTATTTAAAAAAAAAAAAAAACTTGATTCATCGAAAAATCCCCTGCCACCCCAAAACTTGCTTAACATTTTTTGACAAAAAGTTAGCTAACAGGAAATAAAATATGCACATTCAGGTACTTTATTAGACATCTCAGTATTTGAAAAAGTAATACCTTCAGTTGCTGTGGCTTAATTGAGTTGTTTAATAAGGAAGCTAGCAACATAAAAATGTCTTTGAAATTGTTCAGGGAAATTTGAATCCAGAGTAAATGATTAGTGTACTTGCTAGGAAATTAATGATCGCATCAGCTATAGGAATTTGCTAATGCTAAAGATAAAATTTTACTGTGTCGGGCATCTGGAAGTTTAAGATCAGTTACACTAACCTACATGACTTTAAATGTTTCAATAGATTTCTACTAACATCAGAGTAATTAACAATAAAACTTCTCACCTAAATAGCCTTGCATCCTTTCATAGTCATGTTTGTATGGTAAAATAAGCACTTCTCCCAACCCTCATAGGGAGTTGCATATGCTTCCTGTAATTAAGCAAGTACTTGAGTTTGTTTTTGGGTACTTGCAGCATATTCCCAGTATATTGTTTGCCTTTTCTGAAATACAGCTAATTTACAAACCCAATAGGTGGCCACTTTTAAGAAGAAGAAATGTTATTTTTGTACAGGAAATCCCTTATTAATTGCTCAGTTAGGTTCCCAATATTTGCCATTGTGGTGCTATAATAATATCTATTAAGGTGGCCCACTGCAGCCTAAAAGTGGAGACCGTAATGCCCCCTCACTCCAGCTTGCCTTGTTTATAGTTGTTATCATGAAACATTGCCTGCCTTCTATTCCAGAGCGTAGGATTATGCTACTTTGTAAATTAGCACACAGTGAGTCTCTAGTGATACTTATTTCTTCCAGCTTATTTCCTAAAGGTTTTCACAGTCACATTAAAATACATGTAATTGTGCTGTTGCCTTGTTTGCTAATGTTATAGCCTTAAACGGAATGTCAGTGTAGTGAACCAGTATTTATTAGGCAGCCTTTGTGCACTGGATGCTGGTAGTTGCTAGTGATACCAGGCCAATAATAAATAAGGTCTCGGCTGGGGAAATGGCTTAGCGGTTAAGGTGTTTGCCCGCGAAGCCTAAGGACCCCAGTTTGATTCCCCAGGACTCACATAAGCCAGATGTACAAGGTGGCGCATGCATCTGGAGTTTGTTTGCAGTGGCTGGAGGCCCTGGCATGCCCATTCTCTGTTTCCTTCTTTGTACCTCTTTCTCTCTCTCTCTCTCTCTCTCTCTCTCTCTCAAATAAATAAATAAAATACAATAAATAAATAAATAAATAAGATCTCCATTACTGTCGTCTCATTCATTTTTATCTTTATAAATTCACATTAAACATAACATTTAATGTAAATGTTTTATATATGTGTGTGTATATATATATATATGTATATATATATATATATGTATGTATATACACACACACACACACACACATTTAAATAGCCAAAAATAATTATAACACCATTATTTTCCAAGTTCAGTACTATATACAAAAAAGCTATTTTGTACTTATAAATTTGTCTATTTCTTCCTCTCATTGTTTTAAGAAGCATTATTTATTTATTTATTTATTAGTTGCAAGCAGAGAATAAGATAGAAGAAAGAGAGAGAATGGGCACTCCAGGGCCTCTGGTTCTGCAAAGGACTCCACATACATGTGCCGCTGTGTATCTGGCCTCACTTGTGTACTGGGGAATTGAACCTGCTCGTTAGGTTTTCCAGGCCAGCGCCTTAACCTCTGAGCCATTTCAATTGTTAAGAAAAAATATTTTTAAAATTGGGAACTTTAATCTGCACACACATTACAAATCGGTCATATTCCTCTCAGGCTATCTTCCTCTGTCCCCTCTCCCCCACCCCCACTCCCCCTGGGACCCCCTTCAGCGAGGCTTCGGTAGTCTGTGTGGGGTCATGGATGTGCCGGGCAGTTCCTGTGGGGCGGCAGTGCCTCCCAACACCTTCTTCCCATGTGGGTCTTACATCCTTTCTTCCTCCTCTTCCTCAGTGCTCTCTGAGCCTTGCAGGGTGTGATAGCTGTTAAGCTCTCAGGAGCCTTTGCTTTCGGCTTTGATCAGTTTTGTATCCCCACAGTGTGCGCCCCCCTCTTCCTGGAGAAGGCTCTCTGGCTGGCCAGAGCGCAGCACTGCTATTTAGTCAGCCTCTTCCTCTTTAATGTTTCCTCGCCCTGGCGTGATGGAGGTGACTCTTCTCATGCTAGGCACCGGTCATGCTGACAGGTTTTTTGTTTCCCTGGTATTCACTGACATATTGAGTTTTTTTTTTTTTTTCTTAAATCTGCTTTAGATGCATAACCTTTCCACTTTAAACCCTAAATTTTGAATAGTCCTTACTAAGCCTAAGACATATTCTTTCATCATAGTTCATCTGTGTATAGAATACTTAGCACTTATTCACCATTATATACCTCTGCCATTATTTGACTGAGAAATGCAGTCATGTATGGGTAAGCACAGGAGTGTTGCTTAAGAACTATGTCCTGAGGCATTTTGGTCATTATGCAAACAACATATTGTACTCAACTCAACCTGGGCCCTCGTATCATGCTCCGGGCATCAAATCTGATAGGACCACTGTTGCATATTCAGTCTATAGTTAACCAAAACATTGTTACGTAATTTATACTCTTGGTTTTTTTGCTAGAATATCATATGTAAAAAAGAAAGATGCTCATAAATTCATGGCCAGCCTGGGGTAAGTAGTGAGACCCTTACCCAGAAAAGCTGTAAAATATTGAGCTTGGGTTCTTACTATATGGGAATAACCGATTGATTTTAGGACCTTAAACACTAACGTTGGTGGTCATTGTGAGTTAGATGTCTGTATAAAGAGCTTTACTTGTATTTCCTGGTTCAAAGACTTAGATTAGAGTTTCATGTATTTGATACCATATTAATATTGAACACATTTTTACTTAAATACTCCTACTGGAACAGATATTGAAATTTAGGCACCATCAGTCACTTCATTTCTAAGGAGGTCTAATTTTTATCAATAGTTAATTTTGTAATAGTTTTAAGTTTATAGGAATGTTGCAAAATAGAGTCCTCAGGTAATTCACATTCTGTTGGTACTGTCAGCATCCAGATGCCCATGCTGTTCTTGTCACACCTAATGAGCCAGTGCTCATGTGCTCTTGTTAACTTGGATGCGTGCAGTATTGGAGAATTTCTCTGTTAGCTTCTCCTTCTGCTTTAGGGTCTCTTATTGGAAATAAAACGTCAGATGTATGTAAAAAAAAAAAAAAAAAGAAAGAAAAGAAAAGAAAGATGTTATAAATTTACAGCTTTGAAGAGTCGTTTTATATTTTTGTTTATTTATTTTGGAGCACAAAGAGAAGAGAGAAAAGAGAGCACGAGGGAGCCAGCACGGCCAGGCCAGAGTGCACCGCCACCTTGTGCACTGACTTTAGATGGGTGCCAGGGAATCAGTCCTGGACTGGCAAGCTTTGCGGGCAAACGCCGTATTCACTTACCCATCTCCCTGGCCTTGGAGAGAGTATTTTTACATCCATTAGTTCATGAAAATTTCCTTTGCTTCTTCCCTTACTCCTGATTACCTTAATACATTTGTCAAGTTGAAGTACTTATTCTAGGATAGTTGATTTTCAAATTATTTTTTTCTTTTAATATTTATTTATTTATTTTTTTATTAGAGGAGTGGGAGAGAATAGGTGTGCCAGGGCCTCCTGCCACTGCAAACAAACTCCATAAACACGTGGGTACTGGAAAATTGAACCCTGGCTGTCAGGCTTTGCAAGCAAAGTGCCTGTAACCACTGAGCATCTCTCCAGCCCAGTGTGTACTCATTTATACTGTTTTAAAAAGCCTGATTGAATGGATGTTCCCTGATGTCTCTCATTACAGTGGTGATTATAAGTAATCCAAAATATACTGTGCTTCAGATACAATGGGGTTACTTTCTTAAATTGTGTATTTTAAGAGCAGTATGCATGATGGTTCAATGTTGTAGCTGTTCACAAGTTCGGATTTTTGAATGTGTGACTACCTGTTACGTGCAGAAGTGATTTTCCCCTTACTTTCTAACGTGTATGTAAGCACTCATAAACAAGAGAAGGCATTCCTGTTGGAATTTCTGCCTAGGATAATGCTTGAACCTTCCCACTTGTTACTTCAACTAGCAGTCATAATTAGCGAACTGACAGTAAGTTAAAGGATGACGGACTTTGACATTTAGATTGAACAAAGTTAGCTCAAGGAAGAGGGAAGAATGTAGAAAGCTTGGACAATTCCAGTGACTTTGTGACAACCATTCCCCTCCCCTACCTTTTTTTGCTTTTAGAATTAGAGGCATAAGTCACAAAGCTGGAATTTCTGGTTAGCTCATTCCTTGCTCATTATTTGAGGAGGCACAAGCATGGAAAATCAGTTCTGAGTCTCATCCTCAAACTGGAAGTACCTTGACCAGCCACATTTAGTGAACAAGTGGGAGAATTCTTCTTTTTCTTTTTTTTTTCTTTTTTTTTTGTTTTGTTTTTCAAGGTTGGGTCTCATTCTAGCCTAGGCTGACCTGCCACTCACTTTGTAGTCCCAGGCTGTCCTTGAACTCATAGTGATCCTCCTACCTTTCTCTGACTCCTGAGTGCTGGAATTAAAGTTATATGTCATCACGCCCAGCCTTGGTAGAGGTTTTCTATTTGACTTTTGTCTCTTTAGTACATGATCATCAAGATCAGGGAGAAATCAGTTGAGTTAGGAGAAGGACAAGGAGAGACATGATCACTGAGATCAGGGGAGAAATCAGTGGAGTTAGGAGAAGGACAAAGAGAGAGGGAGAGATCCTAGTGCAATCTGTGGGATCATTTGAAACTACCATTCCAAAACACTGGAAAATACAGAAGAAATACATAAATTCTTAGACACATGGCCTACCAAAATTAAGTCAAGAATATATAAACAACTTGAACAACAATGAGATAGAAGGAGTAATAAAAAGGCCCTCAACAAAGAAAAACCTGGGACTAGACAGATGACTGTCCTTTACTGCCCACTCCTACCAACCCTCAAGTGCTCCCCAGCTGTCCCATAAAATAGAAGTAGGAGGCACACTGCCAAATTCACTGGGCAAATGCCACTCTTACTCTAATACCAAAGACTACTGTTTTGTTGGCTTTTTTTTTTTTTTTTTTTTTTTTGAGGCAGGGTCTCAATCTAGCCCAGGCAGGCCTTGAACTCACAGCATTCCTCCTACCTCAGCCTCCCAAGTGCCAGAAGTAAAGGCATGAGGCACCACACCCAGCCACAAAGAAAAAAAAACCTTTTTAATTTTTCCATTTTTTCCTGAATACTTGTTTTTAAATTTTGTTTACAAACTTCCTGCTTTTTGAGAATAAGTAGATAAAAAGCTTTCAACTCTTGTTTTCCTAAGTGGAATGAATTATGGTGTCATCTGTAATTTGGTGGGACTTTTGTGAATACTTTAGTTATATCTTTTGTGAATACTTTAATTATATATATAGTTATATTTTTTGTTCTTGTCCATAAATAAAGATTCTCGCTTCTTTGCTCCTTTAGTATTTTGAATCTCCTCTGCTTCCTGTGGGTTGTCGTGTGGGTCCACCTGTCAGCTGTTGGGTCCCTCGGCTGACCCCAGTTAGATGACGCGGGCTTTCCGAGTGGCTTCATTGAGACCACACCACTGTAGGACAACAGGGTAAATGTCTGAGCAACAAAAGAAAACATTTAGATTGCACGTTTCACAACATTCCTTGTTTCTTGGACATTTTCTTTCCTGTGTCCCAGATAGCAGCAGCAGGACTTTCTTACTACATTTAAAAGCATTCTGGGGCTGAGTTCAGCTCAGTGGTTCTATTCTCGTCTAGTATGTGAGAAATACAGATTTGATCCCAGGCCAGTAAAAGAAAATCATGAATAAAATCATACTAAAGTGTTTATTTTTAAATGATGACAAATCTTGGATATTACTTCATTATGCTCAGGGTTTTTTAACTTAGTATAATCCTCCGAAGGATCCCATAAATGAAATAATTTGAATTCTAAAGGCAAGAACACCGAATCCCAGAAAACTCGGCTTTTCCAAGCCTGCAAAGTTAGTAGTGGAACTGGCGTTCTCATACTTGAAAGTGTCCTTTCTCAGATGTGTTTGGATTTCTACATGTGCAAGATGGTAGTAAAAATGCCTGCCATAATAAGATAGTTAAGAAATGTGCAAATAGACAACTGTATATGCAGCTACTGTATGGATGTTAATGATAATAACACATGTTAGCTTTATGCTTATTTCTTTTTTAATATATTTTTTTATTTGAGAGAGAGGCAGATAGAAAGATAGAGAATGGGTGCACTAGGGCCTGTAACCACTGCAAATGAACTCCAGACACATATGCCACCTTGTGCGTCTGACTTATGTGGGTACTAGGGAATTGAACCTGGGTTCTTAGACTTCGCAGGCAAGTGCCTTAACTGCTAAGTCATCTCTCCAGCCCTTGTCTTAGGCTTATTTCTGTTTTTTTTATATTTCTCCACCTAACGGTAATCTACTATTTTATTATGAATTGCTAATAAACTGAGTTGCTACTAAAATGCAAAATCAGTCTTTGAAACACAGGATCAATGAAAATCAACAAAACTAAACATACACTTTGTCCAGCTTGTTGGGAAAATAATTTGTGCCAGATAGCTACAAACAGGACAGACGTTCAAGCTCATCAACTACTTGCTACAGAAATGTTGGTCCAATTGTTAATCATTTAGAAAACATTAGCACATAAATATTCTAGTCTGGATGCGGGAAAGATGCTCTTAGCAGTTAAAAGTACTTGCTTGCAAAGTTTGATGACCCTAGTTTGATTCCCCAGTACTCACGTAGAGCCAGATGTACAAAGTGGCACATGCATCTAGAGTTCCTTTACAGTGATAGGTGGCCGTTGTGTGCTCATTTTCTCTCTCCCTCTCTCTTTCTCTCTCTCTCTCTTTCTCTCTCTCTGGTAAATAAACAATATTTTCAAAAATAACAATTAAAAAAGACTTTATAAAAACCTGTGGACTCTCTTCTCTCTTGCAAATAAATAAATAATTTTTTAAAAAAGTGGGGGCTGAAGAGATGGTTCAGTGGTAAAGGCGCTTGCCTGCAAAGCCTAATGACCTGGATTCAATTCCCCAGGACCCACGTAAAGCCAAATGCACAATGATGCACATACCTGGAGTTCATTTGCAGCAGCTGGAGGCTCTGGCATACCCTTTATCTCTGTCTCTCTTCTTTCTCTCTCTGCTGGGAAATAAAGAATAGAAATATTAAAAAGAAACCTATAGGTAGTGAGCAGTAACAGTCTCTTTGGTATTTAGTTTCAAATAGTCACTTTTAGATAGGCTAATGAACTCATTACACATATGTAAGATATTTTTACAGTTCAATCCTGCCTCCTTTGGAATTTATGGACATTTTATAGGGAAATAAATAAAGAATAAATGTTAACTTTTTTGTTTGTTTGTTTGTTTTGTTTTGTTTTGTTTTTCAAGGTAGGGTCTCACTCTAGCTCAGGCTGACCTGGAATTCATTATGTAGTCTCAAGTTGGCCTTGAACTCACGGTGATCTTTCTAGTGCTGGGATTAAACACATGTACCACCACACCTGTAAATGTTAACTTTTGTGCCATTTGAAAACTATGCAAATTCTTTTTTTAAAACCACATTTTCTTTTTTCTATTTACTTATTTTTGATAGAGAGATAGAAAGAGGTAGAGAGTGAGAATGAAAGAGACTGGTCATGACAGGGCCTTCAGCCACTGTAAACAAACTCTGCACACATGTGCCACTTTATGCATCTGGCTTACCTAGGACCTGAGGAGTTGAACCTGGGTCCTTTACCTTCGCAGGCAAAGACCTTAACCACTAAGCAATTTGTCCAGTCCAACTATGCAAATTCTTCATTAATTTCTTTTGTAACGAAAAAGTTTAAGCCAGGCGTGGTGGTACATGCCTTTAATCCCAGCACTCAGGAGGCAGAGGTGAGAGGATTGCTGTGAGTTCAAGGCCACCCTGAGACTACATAGTGTGTTCCAGGTCAGCTTGGGCTAGAGTGAGACCCTACCTTGAAAAACAAAAAACAAAACAAATAAAAAAAAAAAGTTTAAAAAGTTTAAGGAAGTTATTAAAACCAAAGTGAATTTTTTTGAAAAAAACATAAGCATTTCAGAATTCTAGTTAAATATGTGAGCTAAACATTTTCTTTTCAGTACATTTTCAAAAATGAGTTACTAGATCATTTTTTCCTCACCCAAACTGCCACCTACTTTTTGTAAAGTAATGAAGTGAAAATTAAAAAAAAAAACAAAATTCTTAAATTTTGATTTTTCCAATTAATAGAAACTGATGAAGTCACTTTTCTCTTAATTACCCAAATTAGTGAGTAAACTGTCTCTTAAATTTGTACCTGAAAATGGACTGCTGTTGCCATGTGACTGCTCACCTCGATGCGTGGAGCCACGTCTGTAGTCTGCTCCTGAGCTTTCCACTTTTCCTCTGACTTTCCAGAACACACCACAGCTCCCCAGCTACAGTAGTCAGGCTGCTTACTCAGCTGTGTCGTCCCTACCAGGCTAGCTTGATTGTGAAAGTGTTTCACCCTAGTACATAACTTCAATTTTTTATTTTTATTTATTTATCTATTTGACAGAGAGAGAGGAGGGGAGAGAGAGAGAGAATGGGTGCACCAGGGCCTCCAGCCACTGCAAACGAACTCCAGACGCGTGCACCACCTCGTGCATCTGGCTTACGTTGGTCCTCGGGAATCAAACCTGAGTCCTTTGGCTTCGCAGGCAAATGCCTTAACCGCTAAGCCATCCCTCTAGCCCACGTAACTTAAAATTTTAACTTGAATCTTAATTTGGTGTTTTGTTGTGTTTTCCCTTGACATAAATAATTTAGTTTTTTTTTTATTTCTCTTAAAAACAATTAGCAAAGGTATCTCACTCACATGCTACACTGAGTTACATTACCCTAATGATAAGATTTAGAGTTCTATGAAGGAAAATATCCTCAACTAAGGAGTTATATGTTAGTACTGCTTCTCATATCTGTTCCATTCATCTTCCCCATTGTGAATGTGGTTTGTGTGTGCCTCTGGGAAGAGATACAGCCAGCTCAGAAGTCCCTATGCTACAGCTTCATTTACTTCTGTGGAGAGTATGATTATAAGATGAAGTATGTGTTATAGTGCTTTTAAAAAGATAGGTCATTTTCTATATAATTTCTTGTAATTCTGATGTATTTTATTTCATGGTAATATTTCACATATTTGTCCAAGCATCCTCTGTCTTTAGTTGTACAGATATTCTCAGCATCATTAAATCCTGAATCTCACTAGGATTGGCATTTCTTTCACTCTTTATTGAAAATAATACTACTAGCTAGAAACACTGGTTTGAGATGTCATCCTAAAGTAATTAAAATACATAATTGGAGAAAACTTTTCATTCATATTATATATTTGTAGCTCAAATTTCCATTTATGTAATGATCTGGAAAAGCATTTACTATTTTAAAGACCCCATCTTTAAAGGAGTAACATAATAGATTATTGTTCTTTGTTATATAATAATACCATTGTCAAATATAATGGAAGCGAAAAACTGTGACTGAGGGTATGTGTGTAGTGACTGCTGATAACACTAGAATCAGTAATGAAATTACTGGCATGTTGCTAATGATAATGCAGTGGTGGTTAGGGCCAAGGGAAAGGAATCAGTAGTGCCAAGTGCCTTCTATCATTGAGGGACTATCTGTAGCAGATTTAATTTAGGATATTTTATCAATTGGCAACTTGCAGAAAGAAGTGAAAGGCCATGAGGTGAAATTTTATTTTAATAGGAAATGAAAAATCGGTATTTTAGCAAGGGTGTAGTTAGTTATCTGTGAGAGTCGTGTATTGAAATATTAGGCTCAAAATCCTGTGATATTCCTGGAACATAAATGGGTTTTCCTCTCCCCTCCTGCATGAGCAACCTGGGCCTTGCTATCTGGATTGGTGAGGCTTGTCTTTGGCCTTTTCAGTCCTGTGATGGACTTTTGCCCACATGATTGGCCTATGTGGTAATAATTTCACTTGGCTCTTTGTTTCAGATCATACACAAAGTCTGCATGCATTCCATCCTTATCCTGACTCCTCTGTAATCCCTTTCCTAACAACCTTGTCACAACAAATGATTGAGGCTTTCTGTTGTTTTTAGCTGAATGAGAACTAATGATTGATGAGGTACCAAATTCCAAAGACACCTAGGCACCCTTGCTCCGAGTCTGCTCCTGCCTCCCAGCTGGCTGCCCGCTGCACTCCACGCTCCTTGTGTTGGCCTGCGGTTCTGACCATGTCTTTTCATGGTGTTTCACATTCTGCTTAACATATACTTGAGTGGGATGCTAGTATTTTAGTTCATCCAGGTAGCATGAGGCCCTGGGTTGAATCCCCACCATTAACTGAAAAAGGAAACATAAAAATGAATAGACATGTATATGTATATGTGATATGGATAATCAGTATACTTTGTTGAACAGATGTTGGTAGTATTGAACATTTATACTGAGTTTAAGAATCTATAAGATTCATATTGGGACCCAGCTACAAAGCATTTTCCACGTAGTAAATTCCCAGTTACTATTTTCTGGGAAACCCTTCATGTTGCAGGCCTTTCTCATGCTCTGTCATTCTCTTTGCAGTTAGCTTCTCCTTTGACAGACCCGTTGCAAAGCCACGTTTGCTACCCGAGCAGGGTCAGTGTTACGGACCACATGGAAGTGGACTGTGTAGTCCAGTGTGGATCATAAGCTACGTGAAGGGAGAGACTGTGACCCATGCTCTTTTCTGTCCCCAGTGTCTGAGTCATCCAGGCCGTGCCCGCACGCATTTGCAGAGGGTGGATGGGATGTGTGCAGCCTCCCTGAGGGACATGGTGGCCGTGTGGTAAACGGAAGGCTCGGTGTGCCTTCCGCACCAGCTCCTGTCACCAGCTACCCGAGCTGGCGATCGGTGTCACCAGCCTGCTGTCAAAGTAGCGGGCGCTGACGGCATTCGTTCATCCTGGTGGCTGCTATCATGTCCAGTTTTGCACACGATGTGACTTCTTTAGTGGAAAAGAGTTTATTTGACAGGTGAGCATGCAGGAGCATAAGGGAACACCCGAGAGACAGATTTGAGTGCCAGTGACGTTTTCCAGTACCCTTCGTAACTATGACTTTCTCCTTAAAATACTTTAACTACCAAGAAAAAATAGGTAATCTTATTTCTTGGGACAAATTCATTAACAAACTTGTTTGCAAGTCTTTGGTGACTTTAGGGAAGAGTGACCTTTGTCCAGATGACTGTTCAGCTGGCAAACCGGCCTGTGCGCCTTTTCCTGGGACCCAGTCGTGACGCGTGCCGCTCCCTCCGTTCAGGCCTCTCCTGCATTCATCGCGTCCTCTTGCAGACAGTGGGCAGGGGTGGGTCTGCCTCGGTTCAGCATGTGCCTGCGCCCGCGCCTGTCCCTGTGTAGCCAGTCCCTGTGTCACCTCTGAAGACCCCAGACTCGTCCTGATGGACAGTGATGAATTGCAGGGCGGCCCTAGGCTTCAGTCAAGACAAACAGGACTGTGTCTTAGGATTTTGTGCTCGCTTTCCTTGTATGCATCTATGTGTCAGGAAATAAATTGATATTTATGTTTCACACAAAAAGTTTCACAAAATTGGAGTCCAGATAGCTAAACAGATAAATATACCATTGTCTATTGACTGTCTATATTACAGCTTTTATTTATATCATTGAAAGTGAAATAGTGGGGAAAAGTTTTATTTAAATTATATATTATTTCCTTATGTCAACTAAAAGGGGACTTTTTTTCCCCACTTGGGTTACATTCCAAGCTAGACTGTAGAGATGGCTTAGCAGTTAAGGTGCTTTCCAACAAAGCCAAAATACCCAGGTTCGATTCCCTAGTACCCACATAAGCCAGATGCACAAGGTGGTGCATGCATCTGGAGTTCATTTTCAGTGGCTGGAGGCCCTGGCGTGCACATTCTCTCCTTATCTTCATCTTTCCCTCTCTCTCTTTCAAATAAATAGAATATTACTTTAAATTTCCAAGCTACTTGGAGCTTATACAGAACTAATGTTATACATTGAGCAGCACTGCTATATTAAAAGGCAATCTTATGAGATTCTAAACTGTGTTATTTGTCGTGGTGCTTGTCTATATCCCAGCACTCAAGAGGCTGAGGCCAAGGATTGAGCTCAAGCCCAACCATGACTGCTAAGCCAGACCCTGTCTCCAAAAATTTATGTTAAGATAGTGTTGAATGCACAGAAAATACATTCTCAGTCTAGCAGCATAGCTTGACAACACATAACGAATATCATGAAAGGAGGAAGAGGTAGTAGAGTTGGGACAAAGGATATGAGGAGAGAGTCATTGTCAGGAAGGTCAAAACATCTAGGTAAGACACTCGTGATGGGTTAACTGCAACATGACACGTCAGAGCTACCAGAGCAGGAGCGCATGTGTGTGTGTGTGTTTATTCTATCGTGTGCTCATTGCAAAGCATTGGCAGGGGTGGTCACACTTTATAGATGGCGGCATTGAGGCGAACGAAGGTCGATGCCCACAGCTGGCTAAGCAGAAGTGCTGAGCTTCAGAGGCACTGGGCATAGACTGCATCCACCACTTTTCCCTCCCCTTGGCCCCGTGTCTGCAGATCACAGTCAGCCTGTGCACCACTGTTGACCAGACCACGCCCGGTGGTGCGGGCCAGTCTGCGGTTCCGGCCCTCAGACGTTGCTCTCTGTCCTCCATGACTGCTGAGACGTACAAGCGTTTTAGCCTTATCTTTCCTGTCTCCAGAGCCCTCAGCTCTCTTCACTAGAGAAACCACCCTCGGCCCCATCCCCCAACATCAGACAGCTTTTTTAGAAACTTTAACAAAAAGACAAGAGGATTAAGAGGTACAACATGAGGCTGGGGAGACAGCTCTGTGGTTAAAGGCACTTGCATGCAAAGCCTGATTGCCCCCCAGGTATGGTTCCCCAGTACCCACATACTGGAGTTCATTAGGAAGCCCTGGCATGCCCATATTCTCATTCTCTCTCTCATAAATAAATATTAAAGTTTTATGGGGGGAAAAAAAAGACCCGAAGTGTCCCCCGCGCTGTTTTCCCTCAGTTGGGCTTTGTAGTGGATAAGCCACGCTTGTCTGGACCCCTGCGCTGCCCTTGTTCTTCCGCGGGAGAGCCTTGTTACCACTGTCTAAAGGACGGAAAGGTGAAGGCTCCCAGAACTTCTTGTCAACCTGTATGCTAATTACAGTTTGCTGTCTGTTCATTCATAGTACAAAGATGCATTTATGAAAGCAAATCCTGGCTACAAATGGTGTCCTACTACAAACAAGCCTGTGAAATCACCAACGTCCACTGTCAACCCGCGGAAGAAACTCTGGGCCTTCCCGTCGGACTCCTCGAGAGACTTGCCAAGCCCCAAGAAAGCAAAGACCCACGAGATGCCTCAGCTGAACTTTGGGATGGCCGGTGAGTCCAGCTGCCGCTTCCCGCCGCTCCGTAAGGGCGGGGCCGTGCCTTAAGTGCTGTCAACGGACCACACACTCGACGAGAGCAGAGCTTGTCCCCGCTACGAAGCAGTGGCAGCTGTACAGTGTGCTCTAAGTTATTGGGGCCTGATGAACTGCAAAGGCTTATTATATCCGTATGCCATTTATAAATAAAAATGTGTTATCATATATTTAGGATTCTGATTTTGAAAAAGAAAATTCTTGTAATATGAAAGGTGCTCTATGGGTAAGCGCAGACTCTCCTCTCCCACGGTGCCCAGTCTCCCAATTTCACCCCAGCAATTCCTCTTTTTAGATTATTGTACTGCCACAGTGTGAATTAAATGTTTTATTTCATGGTCTCACATGCTTTAATACAAAGAATGCTTGTGTAATTAAGGAAAGGAAATAGACATCAAGTTCCAAATGCCTGTGAATTCCTGACACTGACAGTTTGGAGAAGTAGACTGCAGTATGGAGCTGATAGAACTTTATGCTGATAGAATAGTGAATGCATACACTCACTACGATGCTATCTGAAGAAGCTCCATGGTTATGATCGATACTTAAAGGGCCACACGTAAGTCGGTCACCTGAGTATCAGAGACATTGAGGGCAAGAATATGAACAAGTCAATCAAAACTTCAAGATAGATCTGACAGCTGTGTCTGAACAAGGACTCCAATCCCACCCCCTTCTTCTACTTTATTGTTCTGTTATCTCAAGAAAATTTAAAATTTCAGGGGTGGTAAGGAATGCTAAAGCATGTGCGACCATGAAATAAAACATTTAATTCACACTGTGGCAGTACAATAATCTAAAAAGAGGAATTGCTGGGGTGAAATTGGGAGAGGAGAGTCTGCGCTTACCCATAGAGCACCTTTCATACTACAAGAATTTTCTTTTTCAAAATCAGAATCCTAAGTGTATGATAACACTTTTTTTTAAATAAATGGCATACGGATATAACAAGCCTTTAGTTCATGGCTGGACTCATAATGCAAAAAGCACGTGCTAGTGTTCTGTGTAAACGCTGCTCTTTCACTTGACATTTTCAAATTTACAGTAACTCACAATATTGTCAAATATATGATTTCCAAGGAGAGAAAACTGTAGAATTTAATATTATGCAGACTTTCTCAATAAAGGCAAACTGTGCTTTTTATGTGAATATTTTATATAAAAGATGATAATTTATTGGCCTCTCCTTTAGTATGTATATAGAAAGCTTCTAACAAAGTCGCATTTTGGTATATAGCAAATGATCATGTAGCCATATTCCTAGTTTACTCTGTTATTTGCACTGCACGTTTTTCTCTTTAGAACACTCTCATCCAATCCTGGCCTCTATGACAACAGCTGCAAACGTATTTCGCTGTCAAAGTGTCAACCTAACCACTTACTTTCTACTAAATTCACTTCCCAACTTGATTTTTACTTTTAAATATGTTTGTTTAGTTTTTGCTGCTTTTATTCTGTCATTCTGTTTCTGATGAATAAAACAAAACTTTTTAGTAACATAAAAAATTATTTTAAATCTTGAACTAATTTTGAACAAGAGCCAGAATATCTTAAGGTTTAAAATGTCTAATGCATATCTGTGAATTTAAATTTATTTTCAAAATTTTCAAGAGAGGTTATTTTAAAGAAAGCTTTTGGAGCCTTGAGAAGTTTCTCTGGCCTGTGTTGTCTGATAGCTTGGTTCTTTTATTTTATTCTGATTTTACATGGCAGGAATAACAACTTGATATTAATAATCTCAGACTTCTTAGAAGACAAGCATAAGTACATTTTTATTTAACAAAATATATTCCATCTAAACTCCCAATGTTTGGAAAGAAGCCTCAGTTTTGAGAGATGATTCATGTTGTGAACACCCATGGATTGAAAAAAGTGCTGCGTTTGAATGGTAGGACAGTGGTGGTATTTAAAGGGTCTTAAGAGCTCATTTTAAAGGCTAGGTACAGTGGTTCGTGTCTATGGTCCTACCACTTGGAGACGGAAGTAGGAGGGTCATGAGTTCTAGGCTAGACTGGGCTACCCAATAAGACAGTGCTTTCAAAATACACCCACATACACACACACACATACACAGGGAAGGGGGAGAAAGAGGAGAGACTCAGTAAAAGTACATAAGTACCAGGTTATTATTAAAGTAGGAGCTTGTTCCATATGAGTTACATGATTAGGGAGGATTTCTGCCGTTGTAAATGCACTTGTCACTGCGCGGTCTGTGTTGTCCATGCCCACGGCTGATGGTCTCATTTTGACTCCTTCAGATCCTACGCAGATGGGAGGCTTAAGCATGCTGCTGCTAGCTGGAGAACGTGCTCTGGGCACTCCGGAGGTAAGCGCGTCCCCATGTTCGCGCTGCACCCTCCTATGCTGCTCGCCTTGCTTCTGCAGTCTCGTGGCTGCAGCCATCAGGAAACGTTACCTAGAATCACTGTCATCAAGAGCTGTCTGTGCGGCTGCCGTGCTGGGCGACAGAAAGGGTGGGCAAGCCGTGAGCACCAGCAGCAGCCCACCGCTCGCCGGGCGGTTCTGTACGGCAGCAGTGAGAGGAGTAGGGACAGGTCAGGGTCGTGTGCCGTGTCTGTCTCATGGGTGTGTAGATCTCCTCTAATAATTCATCCCCTCCGTTCAAAACAGCCCGTTTTAGACTGCCTGCTGGGTGGATAACTATAAAATATACGACTGCCAGTTTGTCTAGTATTTGAATAATTACAGATTTAAATATCTAGAACCACAGCATTCCAAAATTGTTTTATCCTTTAAAATAGAGTAGAAGATGGATCGAGCCCTCTTGACCTAGGTTTCGTGACGCAGTAATTGGACTGCTTTTGCTAAACATTTTGAGGTGTGATTCTGATAAGCAAGTAGTGGAAATTTTCCACACCTGGTTTGCATTTGTGGAATCTCCTATTTCCTGGGCCCACTTAATAAAGATCAGTTGATTTGTCCTCAAGACATGTTATTTTACTGCATTCTGGTTCTTGAGATAGAAATTGTCAATCCCCAACCAACAGTGCTGTTTAGACAAAATAGCAATCAGTTCAATTTTATTGTAGGCCTATAGTATTCTTTCAAAAGAATTTTAAGTATCACATTGAAATTACAGTTAAAACCCAACAATACAGGCTATTTATAACACATGAACTGTTATTTATAATTTATATTTGGAGTCCACAGTTGATTTTTATAGATTTGGTTTAGCCTAACTATTTTAATTCTATTCAGTTTCATGTCGCAAGCAATGTAAAAACACATTTCGTGTGTTCATTGCTGTCCAGCCCATCTTCTGCCGAGTGGAGCCTATGCGCGTCCTCGTACTCTGGTGTCCTGGTGTGCCCGTGGGTCGCTGTGCTTGTACTTCCTACCACAGTCGCGTTGTTCAGTGCCTCGTTTCTTTCCAGTACATGGTACTACCTAATGGCACATCATTCTCACTTAGGACTGAATATTCCAAAGGTGAATGGGGGGACGTTAACAAACACTTGACCCTTCAGCAGCCCGACTCAGGATTTCTAAGAACACGCCACATTGTGAAAGTGTGCCCTACCCTCTGTTAACAAATCGGGTTAGGGTTGTGTTGCATTCCAAACATCTTTCAGCACTCTCAACCTTCTAGAGCAAGTATAAACAAATCAGCTGTTGTAAAACTTGTGCATGCTAGTGAGAGAAAAAGGAAACTTTCTTCCCCTTTTGCATAATATGTCACCTCTTGGACTCTGTTCAGTAAGAAGTTCTACTGCATTTGCATTGTAAGAACATAGTTTGATAAAAGCAACAATCATCGCAGCACTGGACCTTTGAGCTCGCATGTGAACGCTAAAGGCTGTTAAAAAGTAAGCAATATGGGAGAAGCGGACCTGTACTGAAGAAAGGGTAGTTAGGGCTAGAGAGATTGCCTAGTGGTTAAGGTACTTGCCTGCAAAGCCAAAAGAACCAGGTTCGATTCCCCAGGACCCAGGTAAAGCCAGAAGCATAAGGTGGCACATGCATCTGGAGTTCATTTGCATTGGCTAGAGTCCCTGGCATGTCCATTCTCTGCCTCTATCTGCCTCTTTCTCTCTTTCTTTCAAATAAATAAATTTTAAAATATTATTTAAAAAAAGAAAAGGTAATTAGGTCTTTAAGAGTCCCACTCTGTGTTCGTATTTTCTCCCTTCATGTAGACATACTGAGGTCATTACTGAAAATCGTCTTGAGCTGTTGGAAGAGTAAAGCAGTAAAGATTATGAAAATGATGGCGTCTCCAAGTGCTGCCGTAGAGTTGAGTTCTTAGATACCTGCCCATCTCATGTAACCCCTACATTTTCTAAATATGTAAATACAATAGGCAGATGAATGTGAGACAAGCCCAATAAATATCTAATTATATTTTCCTAAGGAAAATCAACAGGATAATCAAATGAAAGATTCTCTGTGAAGTCTGTTGATACTATAAGGTTTGACCAGCCAAAGTGACATTTTTACAAAAATTCTGCCACAGGGGGGAAAGGAAAAGGGTAATTATAAAGGTGTGTAAAATGCCAGGATAGAATCCTTATTCTGAAATAGTCTTCAAAGAAGGACGGTTTCCTTTGTTCACTGACCTGAGGCTGAACCACACACAGAAAGTCCTCAGAGGCTATTTTTCAAAGTATGAACAATTTAATATAGGTAATTTTCTTATATAATGTAGATACTTTCTTTTTACTGTAACTGCAATCATAAATTTCAGATTCAAAGTTTCTTTGGCCTCTAAGTTTCTTAGGTCTAGCAGATATGCCTTTAGAGTTCCTGTAGTTTAATTTCCGGAGATGTCACTGGGCAGATAATAACGATACTTAAGGCTTTCATTTTCCTCCATCTTCTGCTTCTCAGTTTGGCATAAAGGTGCATGGCATTATTAGTAGAACATTCCTCTGTCACTGTTACTGAGCCAAGCCGGTCTCCATCATGTATCTTTAAGCATCTGGCAAATAAAAGGGCAGAATTTAATTTATAAGCTGTTTTTATTTATTTATTCTTCACATACATAATCAAATGTATATATAATATGTAAGCACTTGAACTATTTGCAATGGATTTTGAAAACTGTTCTATGTCACAGACTTTCTGATTGAAGAAGGAAATTGATGTATTGAGCAAGACAGAAAAGAGGGCTCCAAATGACAGATTGAGCCTGTCTGTCCTGAGAGCCTGCATGATACAAACCTAGATGTCTCATTAGATGTCCCATAACAGTGAATGGAATTGAAGGAGGAATATTACAATTGTGGCAAGGTATTTAAGTTAGAAAAATAAGAGTTGAGTAAATTTTAAAAATAAATGCAGGGAGTGATACAAGTCAGCGTGTGCAGAAGGCACAGATATCCAGCGCACAGCGTGCGAAGTGGCTTGGTTAACCGCAGCAAGAACGTCTGCTGTGTGAGCAACACAAAGACTCTTGACGAGAGCGGAAGGAAGGGAGGTTCCGGCAAAATGGAAAATAGGAAAAGTTAGGCAGAGTCATTGTTGCTGATGAGAATTTTGGAAGGCATCATGTCTAGTCAGAGGCTGAATAAAGCCAAAATGCATGATGTGTGGGAAGTACTCGAGCCTGCGCGGCTGGTCCTGTGGTGAAATGAACAGCTGTAACAGGACAGTTTTGTTCAAGCCACTTTTTGCTCTGCCTTCTATCCTGTGAAATGGTCTAATTGCCTACCTGTAACTCCCAAAACTACTGTGGAGATTAATAAAATAAAATCTGTAAGGCATTTTTAAATCCCCTGGAAAGAATTCTCATAATCATACAGTACTGTTACCATAAGTTATTCTAGGTATTTCATAGGTAACTCAGAAACTTAAAATATTTCCATTACTCCTGCAGGCTGTAATGTGTTTTATCAGCAGCAGAATTGCATGTTTTTATCAGGTACACACACGTACACACACACACGTTCCTTGTCCATTGAAACCTTGAAAGAATTTACAGTTGTGATTCATTCTCTTGCTCACAGTGCTCAAGAAGAAAACAACTTTGCCTTGGAGAAAGCAATCTAGGAAATACACTTCAGCTGAATTAGCATCAGGGTTAGTGGATGCCATGCCAACAGATAGCACACCTCCTTCAGGGACGTGTAGGGGAGCGCGCACTGCACCATCGAACAATATAGAACTGTGTGCCTTATTTCCATACATTCAGCTAGGTGTAAAGTATTTATCAGGGCTGCGGGATGACTGCGCATGTAAAAGAACCCGCTACATAAGCATCAGGGTCTGCATTAAGTCTCCAGGACCCACATAAAAAGGTGGACATGGCCGGGCGTGGTGGCTCACACCCACCTTTAATCCCAGCACTCAGGAGACAGAGGTAGGAGGATCACCATGAGTTCGAGGCCACCCTGAGACTACAAAGTGAATTCCAGGTCATCCTGGACTAGATTGAGACCCTACCTTGGAAAACCAAAAAAAAAAAAAAAAAGCCGGACATGGTTGGTCACACAAACCTGTGTCCGCGGTGCTGAGAGGGGCAGAGACGAGAGGATTGATAATAAGGCTCTTGAAAACTAGGAGCTTTAGGCTCGTGGGTATTCTCTATCAGGAAAATAATGTAAAAGAGTGATAAAGAAAGGCGCCTGACACCTTCATCTAGCCTTCAGAGACATGTACATGGGGCATGTGCATATTCCCCCCATCCTGCTCAAAAATGAAAACTTTAAAATATTGTTTTCAAAAAGGGCTGAGATGCAGCTGAATTAGTAGAGTGACTGTCTACCATATACAAAGCCTGGGTCTGACTCCCAGCACTTCATAAACTGGAAACAGACATAGTGGTGCATGCCTGTCATCCCAGCATTTGGGAAGTGGAGGCAAGAGAGTCAGAAGTTCAAGGTCATCCTCACCTGCATAGTGAGCTTGAAGCATGTCTGGGCCATGTGGGACCCTGTCTCTAAATAAATAAACGCTATGCATCAAATGCCTTGTGTGTGTGAGGCGTGTCACTGAACAGACAGCCCACAGTGTCTGCCCTTCATCAAATGCCTTGTGTGTGTGAGGCATGTCACTGAACAGACAGCCCACAGTGTCTGCCCTTCGTGGAACTGGTAATGTTTAAAGGTTCAAGTTTTTAGAAAAAGCAAATCCTTCATGTAACTTTTAGCTTCGAGGGAAATTGCTTTGATTTTCATTTGTTGATGATTTATTCATTATATTTATTATATATTTATTTATTATATTTATTTTAGAAGTAAGAATTCCAGGGTTGGAGAGATGGCTTCACTGTTAAGGTGAATGCCTGCAAAGCCTAAGGATCCTGGTTCAATTCTCCAGGTCCCATGTAAGCCAGATGCACAAGGTGGAGCCTGTGTCTGGAGTTCGTTTTGCAGTAGCTAGAGGCCCTGGTGTGCCATTCTCTCTCTCCTCCCCCCCCCTTTCTCTGTCTCAAATAAAAATAAATCCTTTTTATAAAAAAGAAAAAAGTAAGAATTCCATGTGTGGTTGAAGTGTGGAATAATGTGTTCGTTGTGTAGACGTGTGGCGCCCTCTTTGACCTCTGCTAGGAAGCTCCTCGTGATCTCTTGAACTTTGGTTCATCTTCCTAATCCTTTTTGTCAGTATTAAATCCATCGTAACACTTGGTTGGATTTAGCGTTATAGTTTGCTGTAGCCTTATTTTCTGTAGACGTTTGCTTATGCTGAGTTGCTAGATGGACGTTAAGCTGGGGGATCAGGATTAGTGGCGAGGTAGCGAGCACGTGCCCACAGAGGTGCCAGGTTGGCCTGCCCTGCGAGCGCTGCTCAGTCCGCAAGCGCTTCTTAAATGCTTTCTCGTCCTGCGACTGCTCTGCTTACCCCAGAATAGAGAGCCAGTCATTAGTCGGGACCGGAGGGTAAAGTCACTGCCCACGAGGGTCTCTCTCCAGAGTGGCAGGTCTAAGGTCCCCTGGGGCGGGACTAGCCAGTCCTCCTCTGGCATCCAGGGGCCTTGGTGATTCATTTTTCCTCAACTCTGGCCTTGCTCCTCTGTCCTGTGCTGAACCTGTACTGGAGGTAACGTCACCCCTGTGCTTCAGGGCTGCACGCATGCTAAGCCCGGAGACTGATGCGCTCGCTCGGTCCTCGCAAGAGCCCTGTGGTGTTGGCTCCATGATGTCACCATGCAGTTCACAGCGAGGAAGTCCTAACACTAGGATTTAAACCCATGATTTCTTCTAAATGATTAGATGGGCACAATCTGAGACAAAGTGTTTATATTGATATTTATTAAACAAATGATTACATCCACATTTGAAACATCAGGTTTTAAATTTAGAAAACACCAATTTTGGGAAAGTTAAAGGCTTTTGCTTTTTATTACACTTCCTGTTATCAGTAGAATAGAGAAAATTCTTTTCTTACCCATTGGTACAATTGAATTAATTTTCTATGATCCTCTTACACTAGTTATATTTTATTTCAGGAGACTTAAATCCATTGAAATTCCACCATCATTGCCTTCAGTCCAAGCCCTCAAAGCTTGGATTCGCGTCTCATAGGTTTATTGGTTTTAAACATCGGTTTTGGGCAGCACCCAAGTCCGCGGTGGGCTGCTTGTGGCCCCCACGGTGGTCCAGCCTCGGGGCTGGGAACGCTGCGGCGCAGGAGAGCTGCGGGACGCCGGCTGCCTCCCTACCGCCAGGGCTCCCTGGCCCGTCAGGCCTCCTTCCGTCTACTCATCCCTCTTCCAGACTTTCTTATCCCAGACACACGGGCCGGCTGACCCTCCTCCCTCTACCCTGACATCCTTCCAGACAATCACTGACGACTGGCAAGTGTGCTCTCTGGTTTAATTGGAGCCCCACATCTCCACTGCCTTATTTCCCTTCCATTCTAATTGGTCTGCTGGCTCCAGTCGCTCCTGGCCAAGGTCATCCTGCACACACCGTGGACGCAGTTATCGAGCTGCGCATCTGTCATCGCACTGCTCCTCTGACTGAAACCCTTATTGCCTCCCCATTTCCTCCAGCCTCGTTTCTAGACTTCTCAACAATTCCACTTTGTCAGCCTGATCCATCTCCCAAAGAGCTTGTTTCTGACTCGGTACTGCCCCTGCTGTACCGTTCCACCTCCTCGTCCTCCTCGTGAGGTAAATATGGGCTTTCCTTACTAAAGATACTTCTTTCTCTCCTTCTGCCCACAGAAGAAAGGATTTTTCCCTTCTCCAGAAGGCCCTTGTAACACCACACATTGTACAGTTATGTAACGTAGCCGTCCACTGCCCTCCTATTGCAGACCGACTTAGATGCTGGCACGTTCACTAGGCCATCGTTTTATTCCCAAGTACACACTGGATGTGAGTGGAAATCAAGCAGCTTAAACACACCAGTCTTTGTGACTGGCACCTAGTGTTCATTGAACAAGTGAGTGGAAATAACTTTCGATTAGAATGAGTAGGAATACATGGTTTACTACAGTGTGCGCTTGACCCTTTTGTTGACTGCGTGTTGGCCACAGTACCGAGCAGTGTGGCTGTGGCCTCGTGTCTTGCAAAGTAGCAGCAGTCCTGGACAGTACGTAGCTTTCCAAGCACTTACTTTTACCATACATAACTGGCTCAGTTTTGTTTCGTATCAGGTCTGATCTGTCATTTTTATTATCTGAGTTGCTCCTGTGGGGAAAAAAATTCTACTTTATCATAATTCTTAATTACACTGAACTTTTCCCTCCCTTGGTTATTGAGCATGAGAGCTAAGTCAAAGGGAGGGTTGGGTGTAAGGAAAGCTGAATTTCTGGTTAACAAAACCCCTCTGGCTCTTTTCTTTGTTTGGATATATAGCACCACCTAGTGGCCTCATGTATTATTTCAGACTCTCAAAGTGTTGGGTTTGGGGGGTTTTAATTTTTTTCCTTATCTTTTGGGGATTTTCTTCTTTGCTTATTTCAGTTCCTTTATTGAACAAATCTTAGACTACATGTAGCCTTTTTTATTTAGGAAGTGAACTGGATCTATTAAGAAAAATACTGTAATCTACGTATTCTATGCAACTCATCCACATCTAATAAAAAAAAAGTAAAGTATTTTAAATAAAAACATGCAACAAGGGCTGGAGAGATGGCTTAGCAGTTAAGGCGTTTGCCTGCGAAGTCTAAGGACCCATGTTTGACTGTCCAGATCCCACTTAAGCTGGACGCACAGGTGATTCAATCGTGCAAAGTGGCACATGCACACAAGGTGGCACACACACCTGGAGTTCGATTATAGTGGCTGGAGGCCCTGGCACACCAATTCTCTCTCTCTCTCTCTCTCTCTCCCTGCCTCTCATTCTCTCATAAATAAATAGGCCAGTCTCCTAGGCTTGCCTCACAAAAATAAAAGTGCATACAATAAGGCAAAATAGCACAGCACAGTTTTTACATTACACAAGGTCCAAGACTAGCGAATTCCATAGTTCTTCATCAGATGTGTATATCAGTATGTTCCTTATCACGCACTCAGGAGTGACTCTTACA
The DNA here is from genome assembly GCA_036346955.1 of Dipus sagitta. Classification (NCBI taxonomy): domain Eukaryota; kingdom Metazoa; phylum Chordata; class Mammalia; order Rodentia; family Dipodidae; genus Dipus; species Dipus sagitta. The sequence goes on from CM070774.1 coordinate 173,936,468, forward strand.
TCGTCCATTTGCCATATCATTCAACCACTGTTGGTGTTGCAGTCAGGTTCGCATTGCTGGTAGAAATCACCCAACCAAGATCAGCTTGTGGGAAGAAGAGGTGTATTTTAGCTTACAGGCTTGAGGGGAAGCTCCATGATGGCAGGGAAAACGATGACATAAGCAGAGGGTGGACCTCATCCCCTGGCCCACATAAGGTGGACAATAGCAACAGGGGAGTGTGCCAAACACTGGCAAGGGGATACTGGCTATAACACCCATAAACCCGCCCCCAACAATGCACTGCCTCCAAGAGGCTTTAATTTCCAATTGCCATCAGCTGGGGAGACTAGCATTCAGAACACCTAAGTTTATGGGGGACACCTGAATCAAAGCGCACTGTTGGCTGTGAGGTTCCAGGTGGGAATGTCTGTCATCTGCCATAGCTTTGCCTAGCTAGCAGATACGCTTCACAGTGCCTTATCCTGGTGACTTGGAATCACAGTTGTGAATCTAAATCAGTTCCCTGAATGCACGCCTTCACATGAAACTTTCGAACTATTTGCCCTACTCTAATTTGTCTTGGATGAAAACTTACATTAATCCTTACGTGATTGTCCATCTGCCTCTTGCACACACAGATGTCTGCCATGTGCGCTACTACAGGCCCTTCAGAAATTGCTTACGGCCGGGTCTTCCCTTCATATCGTGTCACTTAAGACCACCCATCTTCAGGATTTGTCAAGGAAACCTTAATTTAAACTTAATGAGTCAACATGTTATTATGGCCAGATAATCTGAGAATACCATTTAGAAGAAAGTCGAGTTGTTTTCTTATTGTCAATATGAACTCTAAGCCTCAGGACAAGTTACCTCCTCGTAAATAGGAACTATTTCTCTCGCTGCATGGAATCTGCAGTGAGAGTTCAGTGAGCAGTCAGGAGCACGTGCGGTCAGCAGTGGACTGGCGGGCCAATACACTGACCTTGTCTAGTGGTGCTATAGACAACATACTCTGACGTGTGCACACGGTGATGAACGGCCTAATGGTGCATTTCTCAGAACCTGTCGCTGTACATGTTAATTTGAGAAGGCTTCTAGACTTGGTACAGTGTAGATACCGTAAATGACACTTGGGGTTTGGGCTCCTCGGCCCTTACACATGCTAAGTAAATGCTATACTACTGAGCTATATCCCCAGCCCTCCTCAACTTTTTTAAAGCCTTATTTTTGAGTTAGTATAACATTAGATTTCCCAGGTAGGCTTTGAACTCACTTTGTAGCCAAGGAAGGCCTTGAACTTGGTATCTTCTTACCTCAGCTTTGTCAGTAGCTGGAAGTTTCGGTCGCACCATCAGGCAGACCTATGTAACAAATACCTTTTAATATACTTGTCACATGTAGAGATATTTTTGTTAAAGTTTTACAAAGAAGCTTTATACCTTTTGTTCAGTTCCAAGCTTGATTTTAAACAAACTTTGTTTACCAACGTAGGTAGGAGCAAAGCAGACAGGATTTCTTCATTTTGGGTTCAGTTATTCCATCCAATAAAGGGATTTCCACAGCTTTGTTGCTACTGATTTAAGGATTTATTGTTTTTCTTTTCGGTGTTTTTTTTTTTTTTTCTCTTGATGGGGCATCAAGCTTCCCTCAGGTGGCAAATTAATGATTCCATGCCTTTCCTGCGGTGCTTCCCACTTGGAGAGGTGACCATAGCTCTTTAAAGACCCCAGAGTGACATTTGGTGCTGCACATGCTTGCTCTGCTCGGTGACCTGGGACCTGGCGAGAGCATGACGTCCCGACCTTCAGTGATGAGGTTCAGTGAGGAACTGCTTTTAGGCCATAGCTCGGTTTACATACAGCTGTTAAAATTAAATGGTAAAACATTTTTAATTAAGAGAATTATTATTACTTTTTAAAAGAACATTCTGGAGCTGGAGAGATGGTTCAGTTGGTAAAGTGCTTGCTGTGCAAGTGTGAGGCTGTGAGTTTGTATCCGCAGCCCCAGCCCATAAAAGCCGGGCATGACAGACAATGTGTGCTTCTCATCCCAGCACGAGGGGGAGTTCCCTTGGACTTGCTGGCCAGGCAGTCCAGTCCAATCCATGAACTCCAGGCTCAGTGAGAGACAAAGTCTCAAGAAATAAAGTGGAGAACAATTGAGGAAGACACCTGTTGTGTTAACCTCTGGCCTTCACACACATGTGCACATGCATGCATATGTGCCCACACACATACGAACATGCACGAGCGTGTACACGTACCATACAAAAACAATTTAAAAGAGCATTCTGTAACTATAGTACCACATCCTATTTTCATGAGAAAATTACCTACATTTACAACTAGAATACCTAGAGAATATTAACAGTGCTTATGTTTGGAAGGTAGCTCTATAGATTACTTTTTCCTTTTTTTAAGAGGTACTTATAAATAAAGTTCAGTCGCTTTGTGTGATTAAGTATTTGTAGCCAGTTGTGATTGGGAGGCAGAAGAAGGAGGATCATGAGTTTGAGGCTAGCCTGAACTACATAGCAAGTCTCTGTCTCAAAACTAACATACAACAAGAACAGTAAAATCTGTTTTAACTTCTGTCCACTTTTCCTTTAAAGTGAAAAATAAGTGTCTTCTCTGGGCAACCTAACTTCATCATTCAGGAATGCAGGCAGGAGTACATTGCCTTGGGTCTTAGAAGATCTCTTATAAAACTTTCGTGTGAGACAGGGTCCCGTGTAGCCCAGGCTGTCCTTGGACTGACTGTGACTGAGATACCCTCCTGCCTCCATCTCCATGAATGCTGGGATTGCAGACATGTGCCACCATGCCCAGTGTCCTCCGTCACTACCTGAATATCTACAGTGCCCAGGCAATTTGGAGAATAATGCAATAAATAGAACCCCCAGGAGGAATGTGTAGTAAATATTTATGTCTTGTGATGTATGAAAGTGGGTAAATAAAAAAGGGGGTGAGCTTGAATATGAGAGAAGGCAAGTATCACTACTCTAGTCCTGAATTCTTTTATCTGTGAAAGGGTTCAGCAACTAGTCAGTAATGAAGATAGAATAGGAAGACTACAGAAAGTTAAATGTTTGACTGGAGAGATGGCCTAGCAGTTAAGGCACTTGCCTGTAGAGCTTAAGGACCCAGTTTTCATTTCCCAGAAACCATGTAAGTCAGGTGTACAAGGTGGCACGTGCATTTGGAGCTCATTTGCAGTGGCTAGAGGCCTTGGGATGCCCATTCTCTCTCTCTAACTGCATAAAAAATATTTAAAATGGTAAAAAGAAATTTTATTGAAAATTTCATGAGGGAACTTTTTCTTAGGTAAACACTAATCTAATGTTATAAATACATGAAAACAGTGAAACATAAAAATCTGACTTTAGTTTTATTTTCTGTGAAGTCTTTATCGGATATCATTTGCTTTTGCATGAGCAGGTGCTCGGAATTGTTGAGGCAACGTGGTGTGGGAAAGGAGGCAATGGTTTGGTGATGGAAAGCCAGAGGTCAGGTGTGGATCTCTGTAGACATTTCTCTGGGGAACCTTGCTGCCCATCTCCTCACTCTGGAATTACTTGTATAAAACTTTGCACGCTAATTCTTTGTGCCAGTGTTGTCACAAATTAGGAGAAATGCGTCTGTCACTTGATCAGGGTGGGAATGATGTTTCAGGTGTCCTTGCTCTCTGTGGCCTCCCGGAACTGCTGCTGTGACGCTCACGCCGTCTCTCTCTGTTCCAGATGTCCTCTGGAACTTGCAGGCCTGATGTTTCAGAACCAACTGAATTGCCTCAGAAGTCACCATTGTTTCAGTTTGCTGAGGTAATACATTGCAATTTATACTCAACTAGTGGGGAAATGGTTTATAAAGCAAGCTTAAATTCAAGCTAATGATAGAAGTGAAAACAATGAAGTCTACATAGTGGAGTTATCAATGAATGTGAGAATAGAATTGATTTTGAAAATGATACCGGAACTCCAGAAGGATTGTCTTGGTTTTGTTTTTGAGACAGCATCTCCATGTGTAGCCCAGGCTGCCATCAACCTTGGCATCCTGCTTTGATCTCCCAAATGCAAGGGTTAAGACGTGCATTACCATACCTGGCTCCAGAGTTTCTAATTGAGGAATAACTGTGTGTTATAGACTCTTATTGTTAAGTGATACTAATTATAATTAAACCTGAATTATTATTCAAACTTATTTAGTGCATGTTGATTGATAAATCCAAAGACAGAATCAAGTCATACTCCTTATCTGTTCATTCTGCTTTTTTCTGTTTCATGTGTGTTTTAATTTTCTCTCCCTTGAAACTAGCAGGAGGATGGAAGTTGCTAAAGTTTTATGTATTAGAACAGAACTGTTCAGCGCAGTATGTCCCTTGACATTAGTTCAAAGAGATATCATAGAAAAGAACATTATCCCTGATATGAAGTGTGCAGGCTAAAACTTTCAAAAATAACTCTAGATACTACCTAGAATTGTGAACTCTCACTGATTTTTTTCCCTAATTTTGAGCTATATGGTCTTTCCTTGAGTGTAAACTGTTTTCATTATACATTATCTGCAATGATTACGCCACGTGGCGTTTGCCTGTCCTGCAAAACGTTTGCATAGGACCACCATGGTTTTCACCCTTTTTGACACTGCCACTTCAAGCAGTTCCTTGACACATTCTACTACTGCTACTAGCTATGGTGATAGCACCAGAATGTTCCAGTGCTTACACGCTGACTGTTACTGTGCCTCCGTGCCACTGTGCTCCTTGTCTGACCGTTCCGCTGCCTCCATGCCCACCATGCTCCTTGTCTGACCGTTCCACTGCCTCCGTGCCCTCTGTGCTCTTTGTCTGACCGTTCCGGTACCTCCGTGCCCACTGTGCTCCTTGTCTGACCGTTCCGCTGCCTCCGTGCCCTCTGTGCTCCTTGTCTGACCGTTCCGCTGCCTCCGTGCCCACCGTGCTCCTTGTCTGATCGTTCCGCTGCCTCCGTGCCCACCGTGCTCCTTGTCTGACCGTTCCGCTGCCTCCGTGCCCTCCGTGCTCCTTGTCTGACCGTTCCGCTGCCTCCGTGCCCTCCGTGCTCCTTGTCTGACCGTTCCGCTGCCTCCGTGCCCTCTGTGCTCCTTGTCTGACCGTTCCGCTGCCTCCGTGCCCTCTGTGCTCTTTGTCTGACTGTTCCGGTGCCTCCGTGCCCACCGAGCTCCTTGTCTGACCGTTCCGGTGCCTCTGTGCCCACCGAGCTCCTTGTCTGACCGTTCCGGTGCCTCCGTGCCCACTGTGCTCCTTGTCTGACCGTTCCGCTGCCTCCGTGCCCACTGTGCTCCTTGTCTGACCGTTCCGCTGCCTCTGTGCCCACCGTGCTCCTTGTCTGACCGTTCCGGTGCCTCCGTGCCCACCGTGCTCCTTGTCTGACCGTTCCGGTGCCTCCGTGCCCTCTGTGCTCCTTGTCTGACCGTTCCGTGCCTCCGTGCCCACTGTGCTCCTTGTCTGACCGTTCCATTGCCTCCGTGCCCACCGTGCTCCTTGTCTGACCGTTCCGGTGCCTCCGTGCCCTCTGTGCTCTTTGTCTGACCGTTCCATTGCCTCCGTGCCCACCGTGCTCCTTGTCTGACCGTTCCGGTGCCTCCGTGCCCACCGTGCTCCTTGTCTGACCGTTCCGGTGCCTCCGTGCCCTCTGTGCTCTTTGTCTGACCGTTCCATTGCCTCCGTGCCCACTGTGCTCCTTGTCTGACCGTTCCGCTGCCTCCGTGCCCACCGTGCTCCTTGTCTGACCGTTCTGCTGCCTCCATGCCCACTGAGCTCCTTGTCTGAATGTTTCAGTACATACGTGTTTTCTGTACTTCTGAAAGTTTCAGTACATACGTGCTCAGTGTGCTACTTATCTGATCCTTCCTGCCTCTGACTGAGAGCTGGCTTGAGTTCCAGCTCTTTTGAGTATTGCCCTCAAAGACTTAATGTAATACACATTCATGCTGCTTGTTCTTTTCAGCATTAGAAGCACATTTAATGAAGTTGGGCCCAACTTTGAAAACAGAGCTGCCTGGCCTGTTAGAAATCTAATGAAGTCCCTAAGGTTTATATGAAGTTTTGGCCATCTTACTACACGTACGTTTTGAGGAGACTCTAGCATTCCTAAGATTCCAAAAAGGGCTTTGACAGTACTGCCATTTCATGTAGAACCTAGCAAATGCTTCTCAAGAAACTGCCTGGATTGTAACACTGGTTCTCTTTGTCCTGCTGCCTGATTTAATTCTTGAAGGGAATTATCATAGGTTAGGCTTCATTTTTATATAAATTGTTTATTTTTCTCAACTTTTGTATAGGGTTTGTTGCACTGAACAGTAGTTTCTGAAGTAAGTTCTATCGACCTCATGATTCCCAAGACTTCGGGAAGATCCTTGTATATCCTATTTACATTTCCTACTCACCTTCAGTGTTCAGTGGGAAACTACAGCATGGGTGATTTAAATAAGAAAATTTAATCACTTGGTTAGTTTTTATCTGTTTATGATGGCTTATTGCTGTCTAGTTTTCCAAATATGATATAGCCAGTTGTTTTCATCTTACTGATATTTATTTTCAAAATGATTATCTCTTCATTCAAAAGATACTATAAAATTAAACTTTCCCTAATGGCTTTAGCAGTAAATAGTATCAGTATCAGGAGTTCATTCATCCCTACTTGTCATCTCAGTACTGTATCACCTCCTGACCACATTGACACCACCTCAATGCAGTATCACCTCCTGACCACATTGACACCACCTCAGTGTCATATCACCTGCTGACCACATTGACACCACCTCAATGCAGTATCACCTCCTGACCACACTGACAGCACCTCAATGTGGTATCACCTCCTGACCACATTGACGCCACCTCAATGCGGTATCACCTCCTGACCACACTGACACCTCCTCAATGCTGTATCACCTCCTGTCCACATTGACACCACCTCAAAGTTGTATCACCTCCTGACCACATTGACGCCACCTCAATGCGGTATCACCTCCTGACCACATTGATGCCACCTCAATGCTGTATCACCTCCTGACCACACTGACACCACCTCAATGCTGTATCACCTCCTGACCACATTGATACCACGTCAATGCGGTATCACCTCCTGACCACACTGACACCACCTCAATGCAGTATCACCTCCTGACCACACTGACACCACCTCAATGCTGTCTCACCTCCTGACCACACTGACACCACCTCAATGCGGTATCACCTCCTGATCACATTGATACCACCTCAATGCTGTATCACCTCCTGACCACGTTGACACCACGTCAATGCGGTATCACCTCCTGATCACATTGACACCACCTCAATGCTATATCACCTCCTGACCACATTGGTACCATCTCAATGTTGTATCACCTCCTGACCACATTGACGCCACCTCAATGCGGTTTCACCTCCTGACCACATTGTTTTTCCAACTTTCTAAAAGTCACTTTGTGCCTAGTGAGGAGAGGAGACAGTGATGGGTGAACAGTTTACTTAAGGAGATATCAATGGGATTGAGTTTGGGCTGGAATTATACCACCCAAGGTGTCTGCTCTTTTACTTTCACCCTGTTTTGTAACTGGACAGAAGCCTTTCTACTCTAGAACCAAAATTAATAACTGGCTTTGCTGTCAGAACATCCTTAAAAATGCTTCTATAGACCCTCCAAGCCATTCCACGCTGCCGTAATTCCCCAGTGGACACAGACTGTCTCGTAGTTGAGTGAGTCTTGGTGTTGCAGACTCTTCTGTCCACAGTCAGACCTAAAGTGTGCATGTGCTAATGTTGAGGTTACAGGTGTCAGTTATAAAAGCAGGAAATGATTTGATATTTAGTGAGTAATTTACTAGGTACTGCTCCTATGCAAAGCAGTCTGTTTTTAGTCTTACCATAATTCTATGAAATATAAATTAATACTTTCATTAGTGTACAGTTGTAAAAAAAATAAGTTACAGAAGTTTAGCTGAGGCCAAGTAGCTGGTAAGTGGCAGAGCTGAGATGGAACTCGGCTCCTGGGCCTGTTCCTGCGCTCTCCCCGCGGTTTCACGGCCTTCTCCAGACGGCAGCTGGGCGCTGTGCAGCAGAGCGGCTGCAGTTGCTTGCTGCCTGCAACTTTCAAGACTGTTGGTTTTTTTAAAAAATAAAATCAAATCATTAAAATAAGTGAATTCATTGTGATTGGTCTCTTTAACTGCTGATTGATCTGTATCTCATGTCCTTACAAGGGACACGGCAAATAAGCCAAACTCAGTGGTTTTGTTCTTCCAGCCATCTGTTTTTAGAAAGGTGGCCTTCATCTTCCTTTATCCTTTTACACTGATCTAAAAGGGACTGAGGTTGGTGACTCACTTCTGAACCTACTTGGAAAATATGGCAGTCTAACAGTCTGATGTAGTAAAGTGTCCTTGAACTTAAAAAATCGCCTGTTTCCTTGCAGATATCTTCAAGTACAGCCCACCCTGATGCGCCTACGAAACAGTGTCAAGCATCGGCCTTGTTTCAGTTTGCAGAGGTAGATCTTTCTTCTTCTACTGCCTGTTGGCTCAGAAACCTTGCTCATCCTAGGAAATGCTTAAATGCAAATTTTTAAATATTTTATTTTCCTTTACTTATGAGAGAGAGAGAGAATATGGGTATGCCAGGCCCTCCAGTCACTGAAGACAAACTCCAGATGCATGTGCCCCCTTATTCATCTGGCTTCCTAGGGAATTGAACCTGGGTCCTTTGGCTTTGCAGGCAAGCACCTTAACCACTAAGCCATCTTTCCAGCCTATTTGAATGGAGTTTGAATGATGTATGTGAATTTTAAGCATGCTCTTTGCCATTGCTAGCATAATATACAGAATATTTAAATCCTTTTGTTGCCTTTGGTGTAATCACAGTCAATTTGCAACCAGATTTTGTAACCGTTTTACAAACATTCATTAAAGAGTTCATTCACAGTATTTACTTCTTCTTACCTTTGAAATTTACGTTGTTTTAAATAGATTTTAAAGTCTTAAAATCTGCCGCCAGTGGCCAGAACATTCCAACTTATTAAACATTTCCAATAGAGAAATTAGGCTATAATTGATCAATTACTCTTCAAAGCAAGTGCCGTGGTGACAACGACTTGTTCAGTCATCACTCCTTAGCTAGCTTTCCTTAGCCAGCATGCGGGCACAGCCAGTGTCTCCACTAGTGTCTAACCACAGGCTCCGACCGCGTCAAGTTTTGAAGCGTCTCACGTTCCTTTGGTTTGACAGCTGGAGAGGACACACCAAAGGGTATTTCTTTGCAATGGATGCTGAGGGTTCAAATCTGATATGCTTGATTTTTGCCGCAGAAAATCTTGGCCGCAACCATCTACTCATTCCCAATAAACACTATACGACATAATAATAACATGTATACAAGTCACAGAAGTAACTCATGCCTGCTTTAGATCCTTGCACTTTGCCCATTTTACTCATCCTAAGGAAAAACTATGTATTAGAAACTAATATTTTAAAGAATTGAGAGAAAATGACCAGCAGGGCTGTTTCATTTAGTATTGATATATTGAATCACTTTGATTTATTATATTTAATAGTGCTGCATAAATGAAATGTAAAATAATATCTTTTGGCAGGAGAAAACCTAGCATTTTCCTTTTTTTGTGGGGGGGAGTTTCGAGGTAGGGTTTAGCTCTAGCCCAGGTTAACCTGGAATTTGCCATGTAGTCTCAGGCTGGCCCCAAACTCACGGTGATCCTCCCACCTCTGCCTCCCAAGTGCTGGGATTAAAGGCGTGCGCCACCATTTTACTTTTTTGACCATCATTTTTATTTCTAATATTTAACAATATGTGAATTATAGCAACACATCTTTCACGTTATGGGTGTATGGGTGGTCAGTTCTGCTATTTTTTTCTCAGTTTTTTAAATACACAAGATTTTACTAAGTAGAAACTTTGTATAGATACATCATGTGTTGCTACCATCATTTTCCTCCTCTCTGCCCCCATTCCACTGAGGGCCCCCCTCAGCGGGATTGCTGTCCTACGTGCTGGGGTTGTGGGTTATGACTTGTGAGAGCAGCAGTCAGTCATTTTAGGGGAAATACCTCTGGGCGTTCCCTCCCACCCTGTGGCGGTGACAGTCTTCCCACCCGTCTTCCACAGACTTCCCTGAGCCCTGGTGCTTGTGTTTTAAGTCTACTTCAGGGTTGAGCTCTCAAAAGCTTCTGGATTTCTGCTTTGGTACATTTTGATGTCCTCGCTGTCTGTCACAGCACCCTGGGCAGGTGGTCCGGCTGTGGTGGAAGCAGCGCTGTCGTCATCGCTCCAGTTCCTCTGCGCTCTCCTGGGCTCAGCTGCGCGGTGAGGGGCGGTGCACCTCCTGAAGGGAGTCAGCCATCTTGTCCTGTCTTGTTGATGAATCTTGATGACTCTTACTTTTTCAATGATGACTTTTGGCTCTTTCTTTTTTTAAAAAAGCTTGTTTGTCATGAGACACTTCTGTCAATCACTACTATTTTGTACCATGATTTGGGCTGCTTAAGTGTTTGTCTTCTTACCATAGTATTTGCTGTAGTTGGCTGAGGACTGTTTCATAAAACTAGTAACAAAATACATAATGTTCTCATCTCATAAGGAACAATTGGCTTGATGGATCTGAATAAATTAATATTTCACTGTAATTTTCCATCCTGATAGACAGACTGTGATTTTCCCTGTGTGGGGGAAATTGTTTTGTTTAATAACATTTCCTTTCTCTTTCCCAGTTGTTGACACCCATTTGTTACTGCTAATGTTTTTTAAGAGTTAAAAAAAAAGAAAGAATTCTGGCATGTTGACTGGATTTATTTTTAATGTTGATAGCTAAGCCATTCCGTTGTAGCTTTTCGGAAACAAAAACAGAATTTATTTGCTGTGGACTGTGCTTGGTTAAATTCTTTACTCCAGCATGAGCACTAGAAGGGGTGAAGTGGTTCATTTTTGATGGACCTGATAGTTGTGTGCAAATTAATGTAAAGTGCCATTGTAGAACACCTTGGATGGTGTTAGAGTGCCAACCAAGGTTCATTCCCTGGCCACCCATGTAAAAGCCAGCCAAACATTCATTTCAAGCAGCAAGAGACCCCAACATGCCGACACATATACATTCAGATAAATAAAAACATTTATAAAAAGCTATTCCATCATCAATCACATTCGTTCGGAGCCCCCCAAACCTCGGGTTAGTGCTGAGAAACCTGATTGCTTGTGTACCAGCCTGCTGTCCTGCAGAACAAGATCCCATGCAGCGCCTGAACAGCAGTGAGCCGTGCTTAGTGTACTCATCCTTCAAATGAACTTGGCCCTTGTCTTTCAGTGGAAAAAAGAACTACTTACTAGAGAGTCATGCAGTGAGGCATCTCCAGATGTCGCATCACTACTCAATACCATTTGTGCCCAGAGCTTTTTGTTTTTGACAGGAGCATGTCTAGGATTTAAGGAACCTTAACATTGTTAGGTTGTTAATTTGAATATGTATTAGGAGTTGTTTCAAGAGATTATAACATAGGAAGGCATGCATGCTAGAAAACCCAAAGAGAGTAATGTGAAGAAACATAATTTCTCTTCTGCCTGAGAATCTGATGTAATTAACTTTCCCTCCCCAGCTATCAGGGTTTTATTTTCTTAGTTATATTTTGCGTAGGCTGATAATATACATCTTCTTAAATTTCTGAGCAAATTAAATTATGGTGTTTGGGTTTATTTAATTATTGTTGCATATGTTTTACATAAGAGAAATCTGGTTCTCCAACTTGCCTAGTCGCTTTCCTCATGATGGACGAGTGAGACACCTGTTTCAAGCTCACATTTTAATCATCAGACCACACTGTCAGCCATTGTTGGGCTAGTTTATTTAAGGCTAAATAAGAGATAACTAGATGAACTAATAAAAATTATCTGCTAAAAATCTGCTACGAGTTTAAATACATATATATATTATATATATATATATATATATATATATATGGCAATGGAATAGACTATAATTACTGTGATGATAGCCTTGTCGCTTTTATAATTACTTCACAAAATACCATCACCTTAGAGAAAACACAAAGACTCATGAAATTCTTGTTCTAATTAGTTCATAGCAAATATTCTCAAACTTTAAAATCCATCAGAGTCATCTGTAATACTTATTCACACACAAGGTTGCTGGGCTCTGCTCTCAGGACTTCTGATTCATTAAGTTTAAGGTTGGGCCTGAGAGTTTGCATTTTCAGAAAGATTCCTTTTGGGAAACCACAGTTTAAGACCTCTGCTCTGCAGGTGTGGTTAACCAACAAAATATTAGATTGGTATTAAGACACTGTCCATATTTCTGTGTCCTTACGGGGAAACAGTGGAACAGGAAAGCCAGATGATGATAACGGAAAATTACCCTGTTATTTTTAAGATCAGGCATGCAGTATTCTTAGAATAAATTTCTTGCTAATGTCGTTTGTAAACTTTGACGACATTTAGTGATTTTTCTTAGAAATGGGTCTTTTATTGTGTAATATAGCTATCTAAGAAACACTTTAAAATACACTGGGAATGTTTGACTGTTTCTGGCAGGGCCTCACTTTACGCCAAGCTGACCTGGAACTTACGCTGTTACCCAGGCTGGCTTTGAACTCACTGAGATTTTCTTACCTTCGCCTCCTACGAAAGGAGATTTCTTTTAGTTACCAATGGTTTGTGTGTCCTGGTTTTCTGCCTTGAAATCTGAGGACATGTTTTCTTCCTAACTAAGTCTGATCATCTTAAAAGTCTACTGACGTTAACCTATGTGGAAACATGACTCAGTGAAGCTCATTTTGTTGATAGGTTTCCTATGACTGTTTACATTAAAGGAAATAAAATGTTTCTGCTTTATAAGCTCGAGAAAGAAACACAGATTGCAGAGACTGCCCCACCCCCATTTCAGCCTTTCTGCCCTCCTCTGAGTGTTTTGACACTCAGACTTCGTCCAGATGTGGCTTAGCGCACACGATGGCTGCCACTCGCACTCGCTAAGCTGGGTGGATGAGTTTCCTAGCGGCATCGTTGTTCACAGGTAGAGCCGCACATCACTTACTTTTTAGCTCGGATGTCCAAATACAATGCCAGACGGGAGTTACTGTCTTCCATTATTTAACAGTTCTAAAAGCCATGGCCAATGCACATACTCTCATTTCTGATCTGTAGCTGTCTTAAGCCTAGAATGTATCTTTGCATTGGAAAATATATTTACTTTTGAGACACAGCAAATCCATGTGATTTAGACAAATAGACTCAGACATTAAATCTTTATTAGGAGGAAATTTTTTCCTTAGATGATACTTACCTCACCAATACAAGTACAACCATAATTTTATCAAATTCAAAGTTTTGTCACAACTGGATATTAGCAGTTAGTTTAAATTTAAAATAATCATTTTCCTGATGGAATACTCAAAATGTTATAGATTATTACATTCAAAAAAAACCACTTTATACTTCACAACAACTAATCACTTATTATATGTTTTATTAGAAACAGGGCGTTGCTTTTTTAAATACTTATTTATGTATTTCAGAGAGAGAGAGAATGAGCATGCCAAGGCCTCTAGCCACTGCGAACACATTCCAGACACATGCACATGCACCACTTGTGCGTCTGGCTTATGTGGGTATTTGGGAATCAAACTGGTGCCTTAGGCTTCACAGGCAAGTCCTTAACCACTTAGCCATCTCTCCAGCCCATAAGCATTTCTTATCAAGTAAAAAATACTAGTCATCCTCGTATTATTTATATGTTCTTTCTTCGATTAATTCATTCAACAATTATCAGTCATTTCCTCCAGGCTACAGTGCTTATAATACCCTCATAATTGCAAAAGATTCCCACCATTACTCAATTTGATTCTGATTCTTACCACTTCCTTCCTCGGTGCACTCATCCACCTCAGGCAGCCATAAAATGAGCAACTTAATATCCATGGTGATAGTTTTTCTTAGTATTCTGTTATATTTCATATGTCGCTTAATATACCCTTCTGCTACCTTTATGAATGAATACTGTTCATGTGAGCATAACATAACAGTCACATAGTAAAATTGACACGTGTAATCAACAGTGAAATCAACAGCACCATCCAAGTTAAACAGACGGCGCTCTCCCACCCCTCGACAGCCATGCACTGGTCAGGAAGCGCCTCATAGGAGGGAGCCCACAGTGACAGTATTGTCCGTACTTGAAAGAAAACGTTGTCTCCTATCTAGCAGATTACTAGCAGGAGTGAACAGTGAGAATATCATGCAAGATATACTTGAAATGGAAGGCATCATTATTGATGAGATTACTAAAAGAAAGTGAGTGACACTGAAAACGAGTGAGCCTTAAGAGAAACTTCTGAGGCAAGCCAACAATTTAATGGATCAATCTAGAAAGAAGAGCAAACAGGAAGACCAACAGGGAATAGCCTAGGTGGTCAACCCCGCAGTGATAGAAGCTCAGGGAAGAGTTTTCCAAGAGAGATTCGCAATGCTACAAAGAAATTCAGGCAAAATTGAGCGACAGCAATCAACCTATGTCCAGTTTTCTTCCAATCCACCCCGCACCAAAAACAAAACAAAAACAACAACAACAACAACAACAAAAAGCACCACAACGGAATGTTTAGAAAACAGCCTCCACTAAGTCACTCCATGAAAGTAATGTTCAGGAGCCTCTGGGAGTGTCAGACTTAGAAAATACGCTCAACCTTCCATACACATATGCTTTTGGAAATCAGGCTTCTAGCAACCTTTGAGTATTTGAAATACTGCCCTGTACCTATAAATAGGTAATAGTCCTCCCAGAGACAGTGAGAGAAACGGTTTCTACTATGCGTGGGGGCTTTCTTTTGCAAAGCAGTAACAGGCCTGGAGTTTCCACTCACACGTCACAGTCCACCTCTGTGGTCAGCAGTTGTCGTGGCTTGGCAGGACACGCACCAGCTGCAGTAGAGGGTAGTGACGAGCTCAGTCACGAGCAGACACCTGTGCCACAGAAGCAACAGCAGAGGGAGCTCGTGCGAGCTCTACAAAGAGCGAGTGCTTGATAATGCATTGCCACCCAGCCTGCGATCCTTCAGTAACTCCTGATTATACAACAGATTTAATATTCTGCAAATTACTGAATTTAATCAGTAATATCCCCAGACATTGCAGTTTTTAATTCTGCTTAATTTCAGTGTGTAACTGATTTGATAATCGTTCTGTAAGAGTTTATTAGTGGTGATCATAACTCTTTAATACTGGTAGTTGTGCCATGTATTGAGAGCATCTTGTGGCCTCAGCAGTCTGCTGCTAGCAGCCAACGTGAAATCTCCCCTCCACAGTGAAGGCATCGTGTATGTATTAAAGGCCTAGAACACGAGGCCCAGAGGTGTATCTGCTTCAGTCCACAGAGCAGCGCTCAGTGAAGAGCATCTCTGGCAGAGGCCAAGCTGGTACTGGTGCTCAGTACTCCGTTGCCAAGTTGCCGCAAGTCAGTGATACGAATGTTTGCATCTGTCAGTGATAAGGAGAAGAATTGGATTCAGATTATCTAGAAGGTGTATAAGGCTTTTGTTGGTGACATATGGTGAGAGGAAAATATTCTAAACTTAAGAAAGGTTGAGATCCCTAAGTTATATTCTAAAGAAAAATAGATGGCGAATGAATGTGAAAGAAGTCTGTTAAAACTGATAGCACGTAGAGAAAAAGTGCTTCCTTAAACTAGACCTTTTCTTAAGTGGCCTAGGTAACCTATCTAACATATATATCTATCAAAGGCTTTCGTTTCCTGGGGAGAATTCCTCTAGTAGTGGGAACCCATGCATATGCAGTCTGGCCCTCTGGGGACCAGGGCCCACACCCACAAGGGTGTGGTTATTGCCCCTAAATGGAATTGAAAAATAGCCCTGTTCAAACTGAGAAAACTTAAGATTCACAAGGAACATAATAGCTAATTACTCTAATGATGACCTACCTTCTCCAGGGGAAGAAGGTTGTGTGAACATCTCTATGAGTGTATGGTCTTTTCAACGCTTATTGAGGCTAGAAATTAAAAATGAGAAGTTGGAGTGCTATTCATGTTACCAGTTCCTGACACTTAGCCAAACTTTGAGAAAACTATGAAGTCAGCATAATTCTTACGTATGCCTGAGTATACTTAGGCCGTTTTCTTAGAGTTGATATTTATATAAAACTCTTTATCTTTCCTAAGATCCTTTCATAGTGCCTACCATATGAATATTGTATTCTTTCTAAAAGACCCCAATATTTCCTTTCAAAAATAATTAAGTGGCAAATGCAAGATAAATCAGAATTTCTTCATATTTGTCCAGCTGATGAGTTAGTACTTAAATAGAAACAAACATTCATACTGTGTTAAACGTAAAGCCTAGAGTGTGAAAGATGGTATTTTGGTCATTAGCCATGAAAGTTACACCTATTCTTGTTACTATTTTTGAGCTATTCAGAATGGTTCTCAAAATGATCATTCTAAGCTTGATATATTTAAAATTATTTGGTAGCAAGCCATTTTGTTCCCATAAACTAAGGGGAATTCCTAAATGCATTTGAATTGGAAGCAAAGATTCTGGCATCAAAATTAATGCTATTTATGTGAATTGTTTTTGACACAGATCTCTTCAAATACTTCGCAGTTGGTTGGTGCTGAGCCTGTAAAACGCTGTGGGAAGTCTGCGCTCTTTCAACTGGCAGAGGCAAGTTTCTAAGAATCTATTGAGATAAGATATGCAGAGGTGGAAATCACAAAAAAAAAAAAAAAACACCTGATAAGAGTCTTCTTTAAACTGTACTATCTCACCTGTGACCATAAAGTGTGGTATATGTAGTTTTCAACAATTGAAGTTAACCTTTCATTTGAGAAAAAGAAATTTTGTCATTAAGCATTAGAAAAGGTTACCCGTGAAAGCTGCAAAATCTTTTTTTTACAGATAATATTTTAAATCAAGTCAATCTTTATCTCAGATTGGCCGAGTAAGTCCATCCTGAGCACACCAAAAAAAAAGAAAAACTTTAGGTTATTTTTTTTATTACTCGTGGATTTTCTTAAATCATCTATATGTCTCTGAAAGGCACCACTTTTAATGCAAGGTGATGTTTATTTGTGTGCTTGAAGAGTTTAGATATGTATTTAGATACCTGGTTTTGTGATATCTCTCACTTGTACATCTAAGGTGATGTGAATGTAAAATGCTGCTATTCCACTGGCACAATATAAAATGCATTTCACAAAGCCTGTGCAGGATAAAGACCTCCTAAGGGTGGAATGTGCCAGAAGCATTGTTGCTAAGGTAGGTTTGAATAGTAGCTTTCTCTGCCCAGGCTACGGCCACTCTGCCTGAAGGAAATCTGTGGAGGAAGTTTTGTCATCAACAGGACCCTATAGAAGATGTTTCTTCAGTTGTTGTAAACAGTAAATGATAAAACTCTAATACTCAACATTTTCTTCTCTCATCTTTTTGTTTCTTACCAACGTGTTCCCTCTGAGTTCTTTTGTGAGTGGCATGGTTCTTGTATAGCGTCTTATAACTTATTCAGTCTAATGAGATTACTATTTCTCAAAAATTGTTTTTGTTTTTTTTTTGTTTATTTATTTATTTATTTATTTATTTATTTATTGGTTTTTGAGGGTAGGGTCTTGCTGTAGCCCACACTGACCTGGAATTTACTATGTAGTCTCAGGCTGGCCTTGAACTCACAGCGATCCTCCTACCTCTGCCTCCCAAGCTGGGATTAAAGGCATGAGCCACACACCTGGCTGTAGTTTTTATAATAGAAATGTTTGACGTATCTGATGTTTTTAAATTGGGCTTTTAAAGCTAAACCAGGTCCAAATTACAAGTACAACAGTACTAGGACCTAAAACAATAGATACAAGCAACAGAAGAAACTGATTTATCCTCTCTGATACTAAGCTGACACATTTCTTGTGTAAGACAAATCCAGACCCAAAGGAGGGCTACAAAGACTAGGAACCTGTGAGAAAAACATGCAGACAGCAGGGAGTGGCTCTGAACAGAACCTCAGGAGTCAGTGTAAAACGCTGTTTCCCAGGCAGCCGAGCCAGCGAGGGTCTGACGAAGAGAGCTGAGGGCTGGGCTTGCGAGCACGGCGTAGTAAATGGAGACTGTGCGGTCATGGACTATCTGGACTGTGTAGATTGTCAAACTATTTGAAGCAGTGACGATTTTTCTTGAACGATATGGATGTATGGACCATCTGCTCTAGTTATACAATTTATATGTGGGAATACACAGATATAAAAACATAAAATATTAAACAACATTGAATTATAAAACAAACTGGCTTTTCATATAACATTTATCTTTATTAAACCTTTTTTCTAGAAATATGTGAACCTTTGGGATACTTTGTAGAGAGTTGTAAAAGAGATGAATCTATCTTTACCATTTTTTCATTTTTAAAAAGGATTCCATATTAAATCAGAGTTCATTGTAAAAAGCATTCTTCTACTTTGTGGGGTTGTATCCCAAATATAAAACAGATGTTATGGCTTAACAGATGTTTTAATGCTGATATCATAATTTAAAGGTATAAAATGACTGAAATAACCCTATTTCAGTTAAAGCAAATCAGCTTAGCTTCTTATAACATTTGAGTGAAAATACATGCTTTTGATGAAACTGAGGAGCTAAAAATTTATTTGCCACAAAAATCTTTATTATTATTATTTGTACCACATGAGGAATAACATCTCAAAGCCTTCCCAGTTTTGTAATTAAACATGAAATACATACAGTGAATTAGCCAGCAAGACCAAATAATCACCAATAGGTCAATGTTTCCTTTAAAGATTTTTTTCTTTTGCTTGTGTGTGTTTGGTATATGCATATAAATGTAACCTCGTGGCGCCCCATGCTCTCGCCTGCCGTGGGGTGTCCTGCTGCATCCCTCCACCACCCATTCTTGCTTGAGCTGGAGTCTCCTACTGATCCTGGAGCCAGCTGATCCCCATCCCCTGCAAGCTCCAGAGATTCCCTCAGTCTCTGCTCCCCCACTGAGCTGGGAACACAGGTAAGCATGGCCACACCCAGCTTGTTTGTTTTTTAAATATTTTAGAGAGAAAGAGGCAGGGAGAGAGAGCGAGCAAGAGAGAGAGGGAGGGAGGGAGAGAGAATGGCACTCCAGGGCTTCTAGCCACTGCAAACGAACTGCAGATGCATGCATCACTTCGTACATCTGGCTTACGTGGGTCCCTGGGGAATTGAACTGAGGTCCTTTGGCTTTGCAGGCAAACAGACGCCTTAACCGCTAAGCCATCTCTCCAGCCCCACACCCAGCTTTCTGATGTGGGTTCTGGAGATTCGTACTTGGGAGATCTTCAGACTCCCTCAGGCCCTCATGCTTGTGTAGGAAGATTTTTCCTATGACTGGTGGCATTGTTTGAAATCTGAAGAGGCAGAAAGAAGTAGAAAAAAAGAGAGAATGGGTGCACCCCTCGCCACTGAAACCAAACAGACACATGTGCCACCTTATGCATCTGGCTTACATGGGCCTGGGGAATTGAACCTGGGTCCTTTGGCTTTGCAGGCAAGTACCTTGACTGGCAAGCCATTGAGGAGACAGATTTAAATTAACATATACTGAAGGGAAGGCCACCAAGAAATTACTTCCAAATTAGAGTGGCCCCTCCTCTTGGGATTATCTTCTTTCTCTAAGTGAGAGGACCCTCGTGGGCCAAAGTCATCCTAGAGGGGCCACACCATCCTCAGCGCCCTCCCCTTGGTTCACCCCTGGAGGTGAGAGGATAGAAGCTCCTTCGGCTCTTTGCCCTGTCAAGGAAAGGAAAGTCAGCTCACTGACCACGGAGGGAGGAGCGTGCAGGAGCTGCCGTCGCGTGACTCGGCAAGAAACAAGGAATATTTTAGACATAGATTTATGGTGGCATCCTTCACTTATCTGACCAAGCAAAAAGAGAACTGAGCGAAGTTGGCAGCAGGGAGAGACTTGGAACAGCCTTGCTCTATTCTTAGCTTTGGCATTGAAATGATACGTATTTCCCAGGGTCAAGTAAATAAATGGAAAGCAGATTAGTTAACTCAGGCAAGAGGCCACTGGACATGAATGTGGAGGGATTGGGAGAGGGCAGACTTGGGACAGTCCATGCTCAAGACCCTCGGGAGGGTTCCTACTGGCAGGAGTGGCATCAGCTGGTTAGCACTGGTATCGATAAGTGCTTCTCACTGTGCATAAAAAGCTTGTAATTCCACCGGACTACTCTTTGCAGCAGCGCCGTCAGCAGCCCTAAGCTCCCTAATCCTAGAGCACCCTGTCCCAACCCGGAGCAGTTGGCACTCTTCTCTGTTAAATACTTTGAATATCCGCACCCCCCCCCCCCCGCCTGTGGCATCCTCTGGAAAAGGCACTGAGTCTTTCATAGAGAGTTAGCGGGAACCGGTGAAAAATGAAAGAAGCCCATGCTTGGTAGTGTTTGAATTACTTTGCTTAATGCTTTCACAAAGTGCCTGACAGAAGTAGCTCAGGTAGGCGAGATGTAGTTGAGCTCTTGCTTTAAGGGGTACAGTCCATGGTGGCAGAGAAGGCAGGGCAGCTGAGACTCCGCCCTTGATATTCATGCTTACGGCCCGCTCGCGCGTTACCTCTTAGAGCAGATCAGAAGCTGAATTGGGCTACAACACTCAAGTTGCCCCTGCCCCCACCCACCAGCGATCCACTTCCTCCAGCCAGGCCCCACCCCCCACCTCCTAAGTATTCCACGACCTTCTAAAACAGTGTCCTAGTCAAACTGTAACAGGCATTTTGTATTACCTTACCATATGTCTTCTGTCTAAACTGAAGGCTTTAGGCCTGTCAAGCAGGAACCAGCTTAAAAAAGTAAGCAGTCATCCTTCGCTCACACCGTTCCATGGGTGAAGAGGACAGAAGACTGGACGAGCAGATCTGCCGCAGCTGCGCTGTTGCTTCTGGGAAATACCTCCTTGGCAAGAAGCAGGAAATACTTTAGCCTGTATTTGCTATGGGCCCTGTACCCCTCTCGTCAGCCTAAATGAGAATTTGGGAAGTTAGCTGCAGGCACGGACTTAGATTGGTCAGCTCTCTCCATGCTGGTAATTGTGGCAGTCAGCTTCACATTGCAGCAGAAATGACCTGACCAAGAGCAGCTTTTGGGAAAGAGGTTTATTTTGGTTTACGATGGCAGGGAAAGCGATGGCATAAGCAGAAGGTGGACGTCATCCCCTGGCCAACGTAAGGTGGACAACAGCAACAGGAGAGTGTGCCAAACACCGGCAACGGGGACACTGGCTATAACACTCATAAGCCCGCCCCCAGCAATACACTGCCTCCAGGAGGCATTAATTCCCAAATCCCCATCAGCTGGGAACCTAGCATTCAGAACACCTGAGTTTACGGGGGATACCTGAGTCAAACCACCACCGTATTGTAATGTCTCCTTCCTTTTTCCAAAGATTGTGGAGCCAGGAGAAGACCCTGCCTGGGGCATAAGAATGATATTTTACTAGGTCGACTTTTAGTGGCTGAAAATGATTCTAGGGTTTGTTGCAGGTATTTTGAAGGGATGGATCTAGCCAGGAAGGGAGATTTCTGTGGGGAGCAAAACATTGAGAACAACAAAGTGCTTTTTGTTTGAACTTCCATGAGGTACAAACTGTTCAGTTAATTTTACTTACGCTGTGTGAGAGAGAGAGACTCGTGCATTGTCTCCATTATTTGGGATTGGTTAGGGAAGTCCCCTAAAAAGCAGAAAGAGCAGCCAGCTCCCTGGGATGGATGACCCGTTGGTGTTGGGGGCGCTGCAGTTGCAGGACACCGTGCAGAGAGCCTGAGATCTCGTTCCTGGATATGTCCACGTCGAACATCTGCACGGAAGGTCTGCAGTACCAACTCTGTCTCGCTGGCCAGCGGAGCAACTTACTGCACTTACCCGAACAGGCTTCCTTGTTGCTAATGAGAGTGAGGCTGCTAAGGTTACCAACGAACAAGCTTGCCCGTGTTCTTAGGAAATGAAAACCGTGGTCATGCTCTTGAACAAGGGCTATTCTGTCTTCTCACTTAAGGTGACTAGAAAACACTGTAGAAGTCGCTTGTCAGAGGCATATGCATAGTATAGAAGTCGTACGGAGAACATCTTACTCCTACACACACACACATATATGGCTGAATAAGATGGCAGGTGTTCAGGGACTGCCGTCAAAGAAGTGGAGCTTATATATCTTTTTTAGAAAATGCTTATACTTCTGAAGCTGCCAAGATATGTCTTACACCCTTAAATAAAGGGTTGTCTGTGAATATACCTTGGAAGCCACTGTAAGGATTATTAGAAATTGCAGTGTACATCTCCCATCCTGAAGGTGATTGCTCTCTAGTTGCAGAAAGATAGGGTAGTAAAAGTTAAGGAATGAGAAAGATGGAAAGTGTTCAAATGAGTTTACAAGGAATCATGCAATGAAATGACAAACCACCGCTGAAGTGAAGGCCGTGACACTGACGTGTGCAACTTTAGTATTCGCAGAACTGTTCCGGCGACAAGGCGGGGAGCAGCAGGCGCTGAGGTGGCTCCTGATGAAGGGTTCTTGAGGGTCGACTGGAGGCTGACACAAGACACCTTTGAGCTGCCTCCAGTCTGCACAGATACTTTAGATGGTCTACGTTTCATTGACTGTATCATATTTTACATTTCAATTTTCAATGAGTGGCTAACATTTGAAAATTAGATTATGAATAAATGTGGCTTTCTGACTGCTCCTTAAAATTGAGACAGTCTGGAGACTCAGGGTGAGCCTTCCTCTGTGAGGATATTTGGGCAGAGATGATGAGTGGTGTCCCTCTGAAGGATTAGCCTTCCCGAGGGCGCTGTCCTCTCCCTTCCTTGCGGAGTCCTGCCTCTGAGGCCGGCATCTTTGCCATCATCCTTACTCTTACTCGCCCAGTTCTCTGCTTTGTAACAGACCACAGATATGCAGTCGAGTCCAGCTTGGGAGACGTGAAGCAGAGAGGAAGCGACCACCCTGGCATGAGCACAAGGTTATGCCAGGAGACTGATGGGGGACGTAGGCAGAGTGCAGCCTGGAGGTTCATTGAGGGTGTTCATGTAAAGAACAGAGATCGTCCTCGCAGATGTTGAGGACCCACTGAAGATGGGTGCAGGTGGGTGCAGTTCTGAAAGCAGTACCCGGAGAAGGATGTGAGCAGCCGTCCGCGGAGGAGAGGAGACGCCCTGGCGGTCAGACGTGAACTTACAACACTCCAGTCAGAGAGCGGCGTAGGTCGGAAAGATACCAGGGAGGAATGTTTTGTACCAACCAAGTGGAATTGAGAGAAAGAGGAGCCAAAGCCAACTCTGAACCTGAACGTGTGGGGAAGGATGGCTTGCAGAATGTGACTCTGGTTTTGGAGTCCTACCTCAGGAAGCTCGGATACCACAAGCAAGCCTTGCTAGTGGAAAAGAAGTGACCTGTGCTAGGGGAAGGGAGAGCTGAAGAAATTGTGTCCCGGAAGAGTCCAGAAGGGAGGAAGTCACTAGCTAAGTAGCTGAATTTGGGCATCCAAGTACAGAAGAAAGACGAAAGCACACTGCAGGGGGCTCTTTGGTGTATGCTGGGTGCTGTCTGTGTTATGCTTATCTTTAACCCAGTTTACAACCTATGTACATGCTTAGCCAAAGCTAAAGAAACCGAATGCTCTCCTTCTCCAGACACACACACTCATGAATATCATAAAATAGCCAAACTATGGGTTTCGTAGGCTCAAGGCAATTAGAAAGTTGTCATTAACCATATTTATTAAATAAAGATATAGACATTGTCAGCAACCTCGGTTACTAAAATGACTTCAAATCACATAAAATATAGGCAAACATGAATTAATATTAGAAACTTACGACTCATGAAAAAGCATGTTGAAATTACAGAAGTTGTACACAGTACTAAAAGCAGGAAATCACATGAATGATTTGCTGGGCTCCATGCCACTGCCGGCTCCCGTGCCTGTTAATCACTGGCAGTATTTGACCTTCATACATTATTGTCTTATCCCTTCTAACTGGCTGAATCCTGGAACGTAGGCCTGCAGATTGCAGTCCAGTTCCTTCTCAGGCATTATGTAAATGAACTATAATACTTAAAATTTAGTTACAGGGACCTTTTGTTTGAATTTGCTGTGTTTTGTATCTTTTCATGCAAAGTTAGCTATTAAAAAAACTCCTAAAACTTTTCATTCCCAAGTAGTCTATCTTATTTTTGGAGAAACAAAATTAGAAAACTGTATTTAATAACTGTGTGCCCTCATATCTTTGGGGGAGATGTAGGCAAGATGGCCTTATGAAATGACAGCCACTCCCATTCCGGAATCTACACAATTGTGGCAGAAATAGTAAGCAAAGAGGAATGTATAAGCTGTCATTTTAGCTGGGCTAACAGTTTAAGCAAACCAACGAGAAACTGTTTAACAGGCCTACATTTCAATGCTTAGAGATACATAGACCACTGTTCTATGACCAGTTATCTTTTATGACACAGAGTCTAATTTTCTTAACAAGACTATAGTTCATTCTCAGAAACTGTCAACCAGTGTGTATTTTATGGCAAAACAGTCTGGTTTTATTTAATTATGGGAGAAGTGCACATATTGGAAATCACTAACTGCCATCCTAGGGTTACGGTGACACTACTTTGGCAGATAATAATCCAGCACAAAGTGATTGTAAATATACCTTGGCTGGAAAGCATTTGTTTTTCACTAAAAGCAAAGACCTCAACATTGAAACTCCTGACTAGTGTCAGTAGGCGTGTTTTCATGCGGCCTTGTTTTGTACTTAGCTGTCGCCTTTATAACAGGCCGTGAAAGACAAAGTCCACCTAGGAGGAGGAGGGGACAGTGCGTGTGGGAGCGCCCCCGTTCTTAGTATCTTCTGAGGGCTCGCTGTTGTGCCCTCACATCGTACCTCATCAACTCTCTTACATCAGAATTTGTTAAAGAAGCAAATCAACATCCAAACATTTATAGGCAGGGAGACATTTACAGTGCCTGTGATTCAAAGAGAGAAAAACTGATGCAGAACAAGCTTAAAGCAAGTCTCCAGTAACAAATTCCAAGTCCGAGCTGTCGTCTTACCTGAACTAAAAACTGACTGCCTCCCCAGACCCAGGAAGGAAGAATGCAGTCCCATCCCTGCCTGTGTTAGATCACCGCATCAGTGTTTCTGTGGAGCCTTTTCTTTGTGGTCACTTGGAAGAGGATGACAGCTGGTCCAACACATCTACTCAGGACCTCAGGCAGCATTTCAGGGCTTCTTTGGGGACTGCGTTACATTCCTTCCAACATGTCAGTACCCACTGCACATATCCATGCGTGTGTGTATGATGTAATTCATATGAGCATTTGTGAGTTCCACTGAATTGTGGCTATATGTGCCCAAAGTAAGTGTCAGTAGATAAACTCATACTCAAAAGTTTTGAAACTCAAGTGAGTTTCAGGACATTAATAAGCACTCGAATCAAGGCCCAAAACATTGAGGGGAGTTAGTCTTTCCTACCTTCCCTTTGACGCCTTTTGTTCTCCCTCTCCTTCCCTCCCTCCCTAATTTTGTTATGTTTGGGGATTTTATGCCCAATAAAAACATGCAATCCTAAATCTCCCTTCTGTTCTTCCTCCCTACATGCCGACCACCACTCCCCCCCACACACACACACAGTCAATAAAAGAAGAATGGGATTTTTTTCAAATTATATACCTATAAAGCACTTGTAAAAAAAAATATGAATCTATTTTTAAAGACTTTTTAAAGTTTTTAGTTATTTGAGTGAGAAAGAGGAAGATAAGAGAGAGAATGGGCATACCAGCGCCTCTAGCTACTGCACATGCATGTACCTCCATGTGCATCTGTCTTATGTGGGTACTGGAGAATCAAACCTAGGTCCTTAAGCTTTGCAGGGAAGTGCCTTAACCACTAAACCAACTCTTCAGCCCAAGAATATGAATCTTGTAAAGAAAATACCTAAAGATAAATAGAAAGAAATTATATCAATAGGAAAAAGGTACTCCAAAGTCTAGAATTAACTATGATTGGCAAAAAAAAAATATTTTAGTCCCCACCTTCAGGCTGCTTTTAACTATTTATAACTAAAAATAGATATTGGTTATGTCTAGACTAAAAGAAGCAAAGCAAAAAATTAAGAAAAATAAAGCTATGTAATTATTGTTTTTTTTCACCATTTTGGAGAGATGGGAAAGAAAATTATGTTCAAACCAGAAAGTATGTAAGTAAAGACAGGCCAGCACATATAGATCAGTTAGAAGAAAGCTAGAGTTCACTCGGGTTTCCTGCAGCACCCAGATCTGATTGCATGACCCTGCAAGACCTGACAAGGGTAACCTTTGGCAAATTGTGGGAAATAGGCACAATAAGAAAAAAGAAGGAAAAACTTTTTCAAAAGAATTAAGAGTGATTCCCAAAATGCATTTCATAAAAATCTTTGAAACTATTCTGGCAATAGTTGAACTCATAACAGAGCAAGTGAAAATGGAAATGATGTCTCCCTGCAAAGGCCCTTGTCGCTTGAGCTGCCTCACAGTGTACTTGCTCTGTTCTCTGTCTTGGGTCCCACGTGGCTGGCAGACTGCCTCCTTCTGCTCTCTGCTCCCCAGCTTCCACCAGCATCTTGCCATTGAGAGGCACTGGTGGGAGCCTGGGAAAGGGAGGAACTGCCAACGAGAGCAAGCCTCGCTTCATGCTCAGCTGCCTCCTTGTAGCCCTACATGCACACACGTGTACACATGCACACGCATGTACACACAGAAACACACACATGTACACACACGCACACACAACCCACGCACACACATACACTGACACACGCACACACATATGAATACTCACAAATACACACATACACATGTGCACACACTTCTTTCTATCTTCCACTCAGCCTCAAGGCTTCTAAAATGTTCTTTTCCCTTTTGCCTCTACCATAGCCTCCTCTGTCCCTGATGTCCATGTCGCCTCAGCACTCCTATTTGGTTGTCATAGCTGTCTGTAATAAGCCTATTCTATACTCAAAGTCTTGCTAGTCAGGTAAACTTTAAGTTTAATTTCTGTTTGCCTAGTTAAATCCTGACTATTACATAAGCTTGCTTCATTTTCGATTTGATATCATTATTGTTGGTTATATTTATTTTAAAACGTAAGATAAAGTTGGCATACATGATCCAGGTTTCAAGCAAGTATATTGGTGGCTAATCTTGCGATGTTCTTTTGAATAAAATGAGGGAGAGGAGTTTAGGTAGTGTTACAAAACTTTCTTAAGTTACTAAAGTTGATTAATGTTCAAAACCCAATGAAATGATTCTGGAAGTTTACCAAAAGTTTTTGCTCGTAGCCGTGTTTTTAGTATTGTTACCAAAGACTTAGGCAAAGTCATGCAGAGCAGAGCTGTCAAATGTATGGACAACACAGCACCTGAAGTGCTGATGGGGTGAGCTTAATGAGGGAATTCTTGCACCCAAGCATAAATGTAAATAAATTATAAAATCTAGAATAAGAGAAACCAAACTTCCTAGCATGTTGTATGGATAAAGAAATCAGGGACCACAAGCCAGAAGTGTAACACATTTAGAAGAAAATAATAATCGTAATGTGCCTCCAGGCCCCATTTAAAGATACTCAGTGTCCCTACTAAAGTGATAGCTTGCTTCTCATCTGGTATATTTTAAGAAGGTAATTTGAGGAGGAGAATATTGCATTTGTGAACAGTCCATTTTCCCTGACCCTTGTAGAGCTTGTATCGCTTATAAGCTACTTGGAAAGATTTGTTCATTTATGCCTCATAGGGCACCAATGGAGGTTACACTTTCCCCCATGTTTTGCCTGGGTTGGTGCCTATGGGTTTAGGTCTCAGTTCCTTGGCTCTCTTGTGATTTTAGGCACAATGTGATGCTTGGTTATGAACCCAGTTCTTTCTGATAAAGCCTGTTCTTACTTCAGGAACTGAACAACAGGATGATCAGTTTTACTCAGTATTTACTCAGTACTAGAAAGTTCAAGTACACTTGTCCTCTAACAGAGTAGTATGCCCAGCCTCTCCATGCGAACGTTGACTAGATGAGGAGGAGGATGGTGACGGACTCTGCACAGGGAAAAGTTACGGTACAGCCTCTGGAGCGCCACTCGGCTCTGGGTTAGGGTTAATGCGTCGATTTGTCATCTGTGGTAATTTGCTTTAGTTTTATAAGTTAATCAGTAACTTTTTTGTTTGTTTTTTGTTTTTCGAGGTAGGGTCTGACTCTAGTCCAGGCTGATCTGGAATTCACTATACAGTCTCAGGGTGGCCTCAAGCTCACAGTGATCCTCCTACCTCTGCCTCCCAAGTGCTGGGATTAAAGGCGTGTGCCACCACACCTGGCTCCAGTAACTTTTAATATAATCTAGGATTAACATACTCTATTTGTGAGTGTTGGGGATGTGGAACTTCGAAGAACCTGAAATAAGGAAGTAAAGCATGACTGGTGTTTGGTGTAATTACCTGCACAAGAAATATGTTGTTCATTCCCGGAATATGTCCCCAGAGTGTGTGTCCGTATGTGTTCATTAAAGTCCCAGCTTCGCATCCTATCAGGGTGATGAGGAAAATCACTTTGAAATATACTGAAGCAGAGAATAGAGTTTGCAAAATATTACTGGGTTCAACTGCTAATTGAACATGTGCAAATGCAGACTGTTAGCATAGCAGTTCAAAGCCCAGAGCTTAGAATGTGAAAGGTCGCCCAAATTGCCTGGGAAAGGCCACTAGAGTGAGTGTTAGAATAAAAGAAAATCTACCTTCAGGATGCGTTTCTGGTCTACTTTCTAAAACTAGTAGACTCTGCCTACATGGGATAGTAATTTATCTGGCTAGGATAATTGATATGGTTAGTTAATGTGTATGGCTAGGATAGTTGAAAAGGAAATAAAAATTATTTCAAAGTTGATAAAAAGGCAGTAAAATACGCAGAGAAAAATAAATCTGTCAGTGCGTAGAATTAACTAACCTAAGATCCCATTTTGCTTTGCACTGATTTCTGATTATGTTCAATAAATCTGACTCCCTACCTT
Organism: Dipus sagitta; assembly: GCA_036346955.1. NCBI lineage: Eukaryota > Metazoa > Chordata > Mammalia > Rodentia > Dipodidae > Dipus > Dipus sagitta. The sequence goes on from CM070774.1 coordinate 173,965,569, forward strand.
CTCTTCCTCCCGTTCCTTCCCATCTTGACTACTCAGGCATAATTCTTCCAGGAAGGTCTGGGATACAGTGAAAGTACTGAGAAAAAAAAAAAGAGGCCGAAGTGTTACCCGTCTAAAAAGTGAGCTTGACAAGTGTCTGTGATCGCAGACAGCCTGCCTCTGGTTAAGATGATGCTTTCTAAAACAGATGAGCCACATGCTCTTCTGCTGCCTGGGTACGGACTCAGCAGACCCAGAATTCTCCCCTTTGCCTGCTGGCCTTGACCAGGTCAGCACCGCCAGCCTGCCCTGCTGGGAAATTCCTCAACGACGGGAAACCGGCCCTATTGATTTGTGCATCCTTCGTGTCCTCCTTGGGCCTGGCACTCGGGATATTGTAGTCAATTATTCATAAATGCAAACCTAAGTATTGAAAATTAATTTGACAACAAGCAGGCATTTTTCCTGAGAGAAAATAGCCCTATTCCAAGGTAACTGGAAGCTGGAAAGGAAGGCGTCAACTTTCCCCTTGAACATCCTAAGTGTGAAATGTAAGAGTTTTGGGTGAAATATTTTACAAAAGTACCTTTAACCACTGATCCATCTTTCCACCTCCTGGGGTGAAATATTTTGAAAGTTGACCAATTTTGGAGCCAATGTGTTTTGGTATTCACTATTTTTTTCAGATTCTAGAAAAACAATACAGAAAATATATCTTCCTATGTAATTTCTCTAGTATATATTCAAATGCATGAATATTCTCATAGCAAAAACACAGGAATCCAGTAGGTAAGATAAACTGCTTAGGACATTCAGGCAGTTTCAACTGGTGTAGGTTAGGATCTGCAGCCAAGGAAGCGTTGCCCAGACTACACTGACCACGGGTGAGGTCAGAGCCAGGCACTGTTTCCAGAGCACAAGGAGAGGTCAGAGCCAGGCACTGTTTGTAGAGCACAAGGAAAAGTCAGAGCCAGGCACTGTTTGCAGAGCACAAGGAGAAGTCAGAGCCAGGCACTGTTTCCAGAGCACAAGGAGAGGTCAGAGCCAGGCACTGTTTCCAGAGCACAAGGAGAAGTCAGAGCCAGGCACTGTTTCCAGAGCACAAGGAGAGGTCAGAGCCAGGCACTGTTTGCAGAGCACAAGGAGAAGTCAGAACCAGGCACTGTTTCCAGAGCACAAGGAGAGGTCAGAGCCAGGCACTGTTTGCAGAGCACAAGGAGAAGTCAGAGCCAGGCACTGTTTCCAGAGCACAAGGAGAAGTCAGAGCCAGGCACTGTTTGCAGAGCACAAGGAGAAGTCAGAACCAGGCACTGTTTCCAGAGCACAAGGAGATGTCAGAATCAGGCACTGTTTCCAGAGCACAAGGAGAGGTCAGAGCCAGGTACTGTTTGCAGAGCACAAGGAGAGGTCAGAGCCAGGCACTGTTTGCAGAGCACAAGGAGAGGTCAGAGCCAGGCACTGTTTGCAGAGCACAAGGAGAGGTCAGAGCCAGGCACTGTTTGCAGAGCACAAGGAGAGGTCAGAGCCAGGCACTGTTTGCAGAGCACAAGGAGAGGTCAGAGCCAGGCACTGTTTGCAGAGCACAAGGCTTCCGAGCTGCCTCTCAGCATCTCTGGACCTCTAATGTGTCATTAATGCAAACCTTCTGTGCTTGTTTGCTGAAACAGCACACCATTTCTGGTTTCAGGTGGGTAGGTAGAGGTTACTGCTCATGTCTTATTTCTCTGGGATGATGTGGGGGAGAAACATCTGCCGAGGTTTGGGATCATCAAGTACCACCACAAGCCCATCATCTCAGTGGGAGAATCCTCAAAGATGGGAGTTCCATGTTGTGAAGGCCCCAGCGACATGAGGAGTGCGGTGTCTCGTGTGGTGCAGCGTGGGTATTGCAGTCTTTCAGCTGCAGATGCCATCCTCTGTTAAATTTCATTTTCACAGGGCAGGTTTCGGTGATGCTGGAAAATGACACTGCAAAGATGTGTTTGTCTAGAGTTCGCTGAATGAATCTAATTCCTACAGCCTTTTATTAATTTGAACCACTGAAGTCAGTTTGTCAGAAGTGGGCTGACTATTGTAAAATTTGAGTCTTCTTTATTATTTCTTTAAATAACTATAATTGAAAAGTTAAGGCATGCTTTTTTGGTGTTTTTCATCATTTTTGTTTTAACTGTTTAGATGTGCTTGGCCTCAGAGGGAGTAAGAATGGAAGAAACAAAACTAATAAAAGAACAAGATGGTGGAAAAATTAAAGACTTGGAGGAAAAGGAAGAAAGAGAAATAAAAATGGAAAAAGCAGATGAACCTGTGTTACAAGAGGAAGCAGAATTTGAAAAAGCAATGAAAGAAAATAGAAGAGAGTCTAAGGAATTAAGAAATTTTGAGGAACTGCAAATGGATAATGTAATGGCTATAAAAATGGAAGAGCCCAAAGAAATTAGAAAGGAAGAATTAGAGGAAGATCAGAAATATAGTCACTTCCCTGATTTTTCTTACTCTGCCAGTAGCAAGATCATAATAAGTGATGTTCCCAATAGAAAGGATCACATGTGCCATCCTCATGGAATCATGATCATTGAGGACCCTACTGTGCTAAGCAAGCCAGAAAAGATAAAAAAGAAAAAGAAGAAAAACAAAATGGAGCGCCATGGAAACGATAAGTCCACACCCAAGAAGACCTGCAAAAAGAGGCGGTCTTCCGAGTCCGACATGGAGAGCGTCATGTACACCATTGAGGCTGTTGCGAAGGGAGACTGGGGCGCAGACAAGCTCGGGGAGGCCCCGAGGAGGAAGGTCCGCGCGTCCTCAAGTGGCAAGGGAGGCATTTTGGATGCCAAGCCACCAAAGAAGAAAGTGAAGTCAAGAGAGAAGAAAATGTCAAAGGAGAAAACCTCAGACATCACCAAAGAGTCTAGAGCTCTGGATCTTCTCAGTGTGTGCGCCAGCAAGAACGATTCTGGCGAGGTGCCGGAGGGTATCAAGGCAGAGACTTTGACCCCCCTGGAGGACGCCCTGCCAGCCAGCCTGTCGGGGCCAGCCAAGCCCGAGGACAGTGACTGTCACAGGAAAATAGAGACCTGTGGCTCCAGGAAATCCGAGAGGTCTTGCAAAGGCGCTCTTTACAAGACTCTGGTGTCTGAGGGCATGCTCGCCTCTCTGCGAGCCAACGTCGACAGAGGTGAGCGAACCGGCAGATCACACCAAGGCAAGCAGAGGTTTTCCTGTAGACCTATCAGGAAGGCCCTCCAGAAAGAACAACTTAATAGCAGAATAGTTCCTATTCATGTAATTAATCGTTTATAGATCCTATCCATTTTGTTTTGCCTACAAGTTTCCTAGCACCATGAAAGGGCGTGTGGGCCATTTTGCAGGTCATCCTCAGGGAAGGCGTAGTCAGAGTGGCAGCCTTTTTGTTTCCCTGCTGGGGGATGGCTGCTGGTGTCGAAGGGCAGTGGGGTTTTATTTGGTTTTTGGTGGTGCTGGTTTTTCGAGGTAGGGTCTTGCTCTAGCCAAGGCTGACCTATGTAGTCTCAGACTGGCCTTGAACTCATAGCCGTCCTCCTACCTCTGCCTCCACAGTGCTGGGATTAAAGGTGTGTGCCACCACGCCAAGCAGAATGGTCAGTATTGAATGGAGCTTTTGAGCTGCTCTTAAAATTGATGGAATCTGCAGAATAAAGCAGATAAAGTTGGCAGAATCTTTGCCTGTAGGCTCCAAAAGCAAGATTCTGTGTAGCCTTCTCGATTAGGTAATCAAAACTGTTGACAACGGGTTGTTTTTAAAACATGGTAGCATTCAGAAACTAGTTAATATAGGCACATAGTTCCATTGACTATGTTTTATTAATGCATCTATTTTAAAGCATGTGGCTAGGGAACTGTCTCTTGCCAAGCTATATTCTAACAAGATGTGTGTGGTTCTAGGGTCATATAAGCCCTTACTCAAGCCATCGTGGGCGCACACAGTTCTCCTGAGTTGTTGCCTCCATAGTAGTGTCTATCAGCAAAGGATTCCCATGCTTTGGGCTGGTTCTCAAGTGGACATGGTAACAGTTACCTGTGTCTTGAGTCCCATAGTGACTGTTGAATGAATGGCATCCCTATCTCCGAGGCCATAATGTCTTTTGTTCAGTTTCTCTCTCAAGGGAGGTTCAGCATTAGTCAGTCTGAGGAGCGGCAGTCACAGCTGTCGTCGCACAGTTGGTAGCTGAGGGCAGTCAGGAAGTCCCTGGTGAAGCGGCTCAGCTGACCTGCCCCGTCCCTCGTAGACCAGGTTCATCCTTCCTCTTGATCTTAAAGGTAAGCGGAGCTCAGGAAAAGGAAACTCCTCTGACCACGAAGGATGCTGGAGTGAAGAGAGTTGGACATTTCACCAGTGTGGGACCAGTGGGAACAAGAAGTTCAAGAGGATGAAGCCGAGGGAAGACTCCCTGCTTGGGTAAGAGCCTGTGAGCCCGGTGCGCCTGCGCTGCGAGCCCCGCGGTGGCAGGTTGTCGGGATGGGCACGAGGCCCCGCCTGCTTGGTCTGTTCCATTAGCATGTGCTGCGCTCTCAGCAAGTCCCCACGGAACACAAAACAAGGGTAGTCACGTGATTCCTGCTGGTAACCTAGGCATGAAGTAATAATATTATTCACGTTTTCGATATAGCAGAAATCCTATAGATTTTCTTACCATGTGGAGGGTGTGTGTTGATTCAGTCATATGTGGCACATGTGTGTTTAGGTGCATGTGCACACGGCTGCCTATTTATGTGGAGGCCCGGAGATGATCTGGAGGTCACGTGCAGCCATGCCATCCACTGTCTCACTAGGCTCGAATCAGGCTGGCCTAGCTGGCTAGTGGGCCCAGCCTTGGGATTCTAGTCAGTCACCTCACCCCACCATCTCATCTTGAGGGTGAAAGCAAGTCCTGTATCCATGGAGCTACATTTCCAGCCCCGAGCTATAGATTTTAAACTTGGGCCTGAACCTGAATTGAAGTCTACCACAGAGAAGTAAGTAGCATGTTTAGGAGTCCCTTTGTATTGCTAGGGCCCATCTTATGTCTTTCCTTATATTTTAGCACCATATTTCTATTTAGTGTTTCTGAATGGAGAGACATACGTTTATAAAATAATATAGCTAGAAAATGCAAGGTAAATAAAATTATGCCTCTACTTCTAAGCTTGATATGTTTAAGCTTAATACTCTATAATATAATACTTCTATTACTCTAAGAAAAAAGTCTTAGGTTGAAAATTCTCTTGCTACATAGGATAGTCAGTAAGTATTTAACTGATCTGAAATGTATTGCTAAATAAATAGTGGCATAGATCAAGATAAAATCATTTACAATTAATTCATGATTAATATTATACTGAAGACACCCACCAGCAATCACTAAGATTTAGTTAATAAGTTAGGAGGCCCAGTACTCTACATTGGTGAGAAAAGTATCTGTGAGTTCAGTTGAACTGTTTTGAAAACCCTCTGAGATTTCTCATTAGCCTGATTTGAAAAGAATATGTTGAATGGAAATAACTCTCCACACTTTTGTGTTTTTAAAGGTATGCAAATTGTATGCATGGGTGGATTGTATTTGTTTTATTCATAATATTTGCATTTCTATTTATGGAACAATGCAATACTTTTTCTTGAACTAAAGTACTTTAAAGTCTGGTTAATTCTAAGACTCTAGGGCATCATAAAGTGGGAGGGTAGAAATTATTTCCCTTGCTGAAGGCTCCTCCAGATTGTTTTTATTGAAATAATATATTTGTAACTTAATATATTTCATTTCTAATATTATAAAAGGCCAAATTACTTCAAATTAGTCTTGCTAAGATTATGCTTAATGATATGAAAATCCTCCTCCCATTTGTAGTTGTCAAATGATCTGTTCAAATGCAAAAATACTTTTAAAAAAGTGATCTTTGAGCATGTAGACACTGCTGTGTGCTTGCTAGGTGAACCCCTATTGCTTTCTGGTCTACTTGGGGGAAGGGCAGGTCACTGTAGTGGTACAGGGACATTACTCTCCTAGAACTCTGGTGCTTCCATCTGAAACTGCTACGTTAGCCATGCCTATTGCAATGCTGGGTCCAGAAGCAGGAGGATCAAGAGTTCACGCCCAGCTAGGGCTACATAAATAGTTCCAGGTCAACAAAACCATAAATAATACTGCTGAACTGTAAGAGAAGTATTTCAGCAATCTGAGAAACATTAGTGAAACAGTCTATGAAAATCTGTTTCTAAAAAGAGGTGGGTGTGGTGTGAAGCCCAGCACATGAGAAGCATCCCCTCTTCACCACACACCTGCCCTTTGCTGCATTTCCTGTCCAGCAGGCCTAGCAGCTCTTCTTGAGCTTCCCCCATCTGCGTGGTGTGGGCCTTAGCTAATGAATCCCACTGTCTAAAAGCCAGCAGCCAGCAGACATGCTGCCACTGAAGGCAGGAGGCCCTGGGAGACGGTCAAGGCCGGCCCAAGGGTTCCTCAGTTAGACTGCAGCATTCTTTTCAAGTCCTGTGTGGTTGCCACTGTGTGCAGGAAAGCGGGCGTCTGCTCTTCAGAATTTCTTCCCAAACAATCAGATTTTGTGTGTTTTTGTTACTTATGCATATTTCAATCAATTCCATCTTACAAAACTTGCTATATATATTACCAGTAAGTTTGCCAGTACCCATGCATGCACATGAATCTTTAGAGTCAGGAGCTGTCTAACTATAGAGTATACGTATGCAGTGAACTTCGTAAGAAATTCTCTTGCCAATCAAGAGAACAACAAATTCCCCCACTTGAGACCTAGTCTAGTGGTTGAAATGTTTCTACTTTCCACGGGGGATTGCACAACCTGTCATGGGAATTAATACTAAAGAAATTATGTGCGCCGGGTGTGGTGGCGCACGCCTTTAATCCCAGCACTCGGGAGGCAGAGGTAGGAGGATCTCCGTGAGTTCAAGGCCACCCTGAGACTCCATAGTGAATTCCAGGTCAGCCTGGGCTAGAGTGAGACCCTACCTTGAAAAGAAAAAAAAAAAAAGAAATTATGTTGGTAAAGCTTCTCAAGTATTTCTGAAAAGGTGTTTTTCCCCTCTTGCACAGAATTTTTATTTCAATTGCCCTAATTCTTAAGGAACCTGTTTTCAAGTTGAATCTCTGAAAATCTGTCTGGTATCATTTTCTGTGTGAATATCTGGCCATGGGCTGATCCTTCCTCTTTCCCCTTTTAATAGCTCAGCGAAGCTGGATGAAGAATCTGAAAGGAAATTCAACAGCCTCCCTCAGTACAGCCCTATCTCATTTGACCGGAAATGGGTATCTATCCCAAGAAAAAAGAAGAAGACTGGAAGCGTGTCCTCAGAACCAACTAAAACCAGCAAAGGTTAGCTGTGGTCTCTGCCTCTCTACACGCCCTCAGTGACCCCTCAGCCACTGCCACCCCTTCTGAGGAGCTGGAGGCTGGCTTCTGCGGGTGGCTCCGCACGCCGTCTCGGCCCTTCCTTCCTCCTGGCTGCTCCTTAGCCTCAGTCCTTTGCATCTCCTGTTTGCTCCTAGTGGTGAAGCTGAGCTTTCCCCAGTGTGTTCTTCATGGTCCTGACCTTCTCCCGGGAACTCTTGAGAATGGCTGAGGAATTCTCTTGTGTGTGCAGCAGAGCGGATACCGGGACTGGGGAATCTTTCGGTTTGCCGGATTAAGCAGATGCTGGTCTTTGCTTGCAGTATAGACCAAATGAATATAAAATTACTGGAATACTCCAGAACTCTGGTTTTTTTTTTTTATTCGTCTTGTTAAATTTAGGAAAATTCTTTGTTTTACATATTGATTTTCAAGAATATTGGCTTCTCTGTGTGTCAGAAAATCTCTTCTAATTATCAGTGTGGATCTCAGCACTCATCCAGGCCATTTCTGTCCAAAAGGGGACTTATAAGAACTCTTGGCCATTCTCAGTGGTGTGGGCCAGGGCCAGGGCCCAGGGTGTGCTGCGGGCATCTTGCCCCACTGAAGCCGTTCACAACAACCCAAGATGGCCTTCCCCAGAGTGGAAGGATTGCTGACCCAAGTTTACTTGTGATCTGAAGATTGTTTGGTAATCTCCCTCCAGTGCTCCACACGACTTCCTTCAGTGACTGTCCAGTAGGGACAGAAATGGAGGGATGAAGGATGAGTATGAGCTATAGCTGCTTTCAAATTTTCCAGCAAGATTTGATAGAAGAGTTCGTGTAATGATCTTGCAAAAGCGGCTCTATGTTCCTTGCTTTCTGTCAAATCCGATTGATTCCCTGCTCTTGTGTGCTTTAGCTGGGCACAGAGGTCCAGTATAAATATTAGTAGATAGAGCTAGTCTTCCGAATTTGGAGGGAATATTTAAGACATATTAACTAGAGAAATTAGTTTCCTCTTTCACAAAACCTAAATGATTCTCCCTTGTGACCTACAAATGCTTCGCACACTGGAATTGCCCTGACCTGGGAGAGCCCAGGGTTGTCTTGGGCATTGAGTAGAGGCTTTGAAATCTTCCTTTCATGGTTACAGGCTAAGGGGATGTAAAAGTCAGTATCAAATTAGCTGTTGTCCTCTGTGGTGAGTAAAGAGAAGTCCAGTGAGTAAAGATTGGGAGACTTGCTGTACCACTAGGTGTGTTCATCTGGGAAAATAAAATGGAGTTAATGTGGAGACCTTCTACAATAGATGGGAAGAAATAAAGAAGGCTTGTTGACAGGTTTGGTAGCTGAACACCAGAATGGATCACCAATGAAACTGCAGTCTTTGTACCCTGGGTTATCTAGGAAGGAGTCCAAATGTGTCAGCTGTCTTGAGCACCTATAATTCTTGGATTTAAAGTTGCTGATAAATACCTGACAAAATGTAAAATGGAATTTAATTGATTGATGTAGAAGAAGCATTCTTATCACACTCCTTACTGCCCAACACATTCATTTTATAGCTCTGAAGTTGGCCAAATTATCTCTCAAGGAGAGTGACGATGGATTTATTTTTGCAAAGCTATAAAACTCTGAAGCCTGGATTTGTTTTCCTGAACCTTCTGCAGTCTTCATTGTCTGTTACATCATTTCCTCTTCCAGCTGAGCTGAAGCATTTTTCTTCTGGTGGGAAATAGCTTTCTGGAGCTTTGCATTGTGTTGGTGAGCTATCCTCTTAACGCTCACCATGCCCCTCAGGCCACAGAGTTGCTGGTTCTTTCCTAGTATATCAATAAGTTACGAATGTGGGAAGTCTTCTGAGGCCCTGGATTGCTCTGAGTCTTTTCACGAAACAGAATGCAGTTAATATAAAGCAGAGATTAAGTAACGTATTCTCTCTTCAGCAAACTGAAGAAGTAGCATTTGTGCCTGATTTGTAACTTGCCATTAGCGGCACCGATGCACTAGACTACGAGATATTAATGAAATTATCATACCAGCTGTGCTGTTAATTACCCAGTCTTTTGGGGATAGAGGAGACTGTTTTCTTAGACTCTAGACCCTTTGTACCTTTGCGTAATTAATCATTCAAAACAAACACTGTGCAGGAGATCATTGGTTCATTACTAAAGAGCACATATCCATAGGAAACTCACTTTTCTCCCAATAATTTGTTCTTTGTCTATGTTTTATTTTCTCCTACATTTATTGTCAACATTGTATTTCTTCCTGGCTTACACTTGGTGCAGTTTTAGGTACTTTCTGGTTATATAAAGTGCACAGAGTGTTTCTGAGATGTGATTTCAAAAAGAATTATTTATACTTTTATATAGTTATTTGCCTCAGAATCACATCGTACCTGCTTTAGTTTATTCCTTTATTTTTCCAATGGGTTTCTTTTTCAGGTCTGTTTTTCCAAGTTTCTCCTGTCTTCTCACTGTCTTTGCATTATTGCGTGCCCCTTCCCTTATGTCCCTGTCATGAGTCTTGTCACAAACCTTACAGGGAAGGGAACGAAGAGAACTATGCACCAGCTTCTGCAGCTGGTCTTGGTCTGTGATCTGTTGTAGGAGCACACAGCCTGAGGCTTCAGGGAGAGAACCCCCTTCGCTGCTTAGCACAAGTCAGAATCCACCCATCTCCCAGTGCGGCTCATGGAAGTAGCCTAAGCTGACATTGTCTTCCAGGTTCTCTCTCTCCGTTCTTTGTATGTGTTTTTGAATGAAAGCCTTGACTTAGGAGGCTAAGTTCTATTGTAACTTCTAAGAGGGTTCGGAAGCATTATTTTATGTGTACTGGTAATGTTGGAAGCATTGTTTACAAAAACATGAGCAGTCAGAGTTCAGGGCAAAATAGTAATTTTCAACCAGAAGTAGGGACTTAGAGAAAAGCTAATTGAGTTGAATTTGTAGAGTTTTGGAATATTTCACTTAAACCCCATCTTGATCCTTGATCCTTGGCTTTTCTTCTCCTTTATCCCTTCTGTGTTTACATACTGCTTTGGCCTCCATCCATTGTGCTGTATTGTTCCTTTATTTTCCACTATGCACTTATATTTAAAGATTTCAATTGTTAAGGCAAGGTGGGGCCACAGGCAACTTTGGATAGTGCTCAGCGGTGGAGGACCTGCTTAACATGCAGAAGGTCCAGGGTTCGGTCCCCAGCACTACTCCCCACAATGCCTAAGAATCGAATTTTTTTAATCACAGTGATTATAAAAGAAGTAAGTTCCCCAAATTAAAAGTAGAAGAGAGAGCTGAGCACAGTGGCTCACACCTATAATCCCAGCACTCAGTAAACTGAGGTAGGAGGATCCCATGAGTTTCAGGGCAGTCTGGGCTATAGAGTGAGTTCAAGTCAGCTCAGAATAGAGTGAGACCTTGCCTCAAACAAACAAGAGTAGAACAGATAATTTCCTGCTTCGATTTCACCCCACTGAGGAGACTTCTGGGTGACTGATGTCTGCAGGTCACCAGACCAGCCTCGAGCTGTTAGGAAGTCCCAGCATTGAGGTTAAGCTCTATCGTTTGCCCTAGAACTGTTTAAGAGTCTGCATTGCCAGCAACCATAGGAAGATGGTACCAACCATATTTGTAGATATACCTGATAAAGTGTTTGTCTTTCTATTTCTTGTTATGTTCATTTTGGTAAGTTATAATTTTATAAGAATTTTTTATTTTATTTAATTTTAATAGATTACTCTCTTTAATTACCTCTCCCTGGGACCCTCCTCAGTGGGGTTATGGGGTCCCTGTGGGGTCATGAAGCCTTGTCAGTTCCAGTGGGATAGTGGGAGACCATACCACAGGTAGACCCACCCATTCTGTGGCTCTTACAGTCTTTCCACCCCCTGTTCTGCAATGTCCATGAGCCATGGCAAACCTGATTTACTTATTTTTATTCGATTATTTTATTTGTTTTTAAAAATACTTCATTTATTTATTTGCAAGGAGAGAAAGAGAGAAGGAGAGAATGCTGCTGCATACCAGCTCCAGATGCATGTGCCACTTTATACATCTGGCTTTATGTGGGTACTGGGGAATCAAACCCAGGCTATTAAGCTTTTCCCGCAAGCTTCTTAAAAGTTCCATACCAAAGCATGCATGTGTAAGACCCAAGGCAGGAGCTGCATCACCTCAGTGACTGTCAAGTTGAACATGGCTGAAACTTACTCAGACCATCCAATCCACATGCCTAGAAGCTAGGAACGCTTTGCCACAAATGATTGCTAAGTAATTTGTTGATTCATTCTTTTCACATTATTTAAACATCCAATACAAAAATGTCAGCCCAGTCTTGGGACAAGACCTTTGCTCTTTCCGCAGCTTTAAAAAACATGGAACTACAGAACCTGAGAGAAAGCCACTACCGTGCAGCTGTGCCTGGCATTGTTTCCTACCTGGTGCACCTCACCTTCCGACCCTGACACCCTGTGTCACACAGCTTCCCACCCCCAGAAAGTCAGTGTCAACTTCCCTGTGTAGACCGATCGTTGGCTTGTCACAAGAGTTCTGTTGTTTTCTGATTCCCAACCTTGAAGTTGAGCGTTAATACGCTCAGGTCACGTGCCACCCCGCCCAACGCAAACTAGTGGCGGTGTGAGCCAGGACATACCAGCAACAGACGAGGGACTTGTCACACAGACACTAAAGATGCAAACGTTCTCTCTGGCAGTTTTATAGCAGGAAGTTTTATAGGAAGAAGAGTGGGGGAAAATTGTCTTTTCTTTGGGTTTTGAATGATTACTTCTAAAACTTCAGCTTTTCATTTTCTACCTTTGATTTTCCTTCCATGTACTTCCATGTACATTTTTTCCATGTGTTAATAGAACAATGGAAAAAATACAGCAATAAATTTTTCTTGTATTTGCTATCTCTTGTAGGTTTTTTATAAGTTGTGAATTTATTTACTTTAGACAACTTGTCACTTATACTATGCTAGTAAGCATAAATTAGAGTATTCGTTTACTGACTCCTAAAATGCTGCTTTTCAGTGACTATAATTAGATTTATTCATTACTTTCTTTTCAAGTTTGTCACGTTCTTTGAAGAAGAGACTGTCATTTGTTTACAGGATTTTATAACTGTAGTTTGGGGGTAGTTCAGGTCAAAAAAATTACAAAACGGTAGATTACAGAAACTCTTCTATATACAGAACCAGAGTGGATGTTGGTATTTTCCTAAGGATAAGCTCATCTTTAGCAGTGTCTTTAATTGGCACTTTTCAGACTTCCTGAGAATGATTGTGTCCGACAGATACCCTTTTACTCTCTTCTAATCCATTTTGTTTATCAGTTTGGTTTGCTTCTGTGAATCTTTTTTATATAATTTCCCTGCAAACAAATATTTATTATTATTATTAATTTCCCACAGATAAATTGCTGGGGTCTTTATGGTCCTGAAAGGTCTCCGAAGCATTTCTCTGTCCCTCCTGCTTTGTCATGACTAACTGTGTGCCGTTCAGCTGCTCCGGCCTACAGCCGCCCAGGTTTATAAAACACATGAAAAGGTGTCTGCAAACAAATCATAAGAGAGAGAACAACAGAAATGTTAGGGTATCATGTATACCTGGCATTTTTTACACATGTTAAATTTGTTTTCTCTTGATGCTTAACATTTTAAAAAAGAAGCAAGCAGGAAGCGTTGTCTGTTTCCATTCAAACCACCAGCAGCGTCTGCTGTTTACTACTTAGAGTGACTTGTGGTCATTACAACATTGCGCAGACTCATGATATAACTCGCAGCGGTAAAAGACATTTTTCTTGTACATTTTATGCCATTGCTTTATAGAGCATCACTTGTCTACTCATGAAATAAATGTTCATTGAGAATCTGTCATGTCTAAGGTTCTATTCTAGTACTCAGTCTGTGAATGAAAGCTATTGTGGAAGGACCAGACAAAAAGCCTAAAATAAGCAAAATATATTACATATTTGAAGGTGAAAAGTGCTGTGGAAAGAAAAGGACAAGTGGATAGAGCAAGCGGGCAAAAGATTGACAAGGAAAGAAGCACTTGAATAACACCTTAACCAGCAACACTGCACCAGCAGTAACAGAGTGTTTATTCTTCTCATGTGGAACAGTCTCCCAAATTCGCTATCTGCTAGGCCATAAAACAAACTGATAAATTTGAACAGATTTTAAGACATCAAAGAATGTTAGATGGCCACAGTCAAAGAAAACAATCAGCAGTAAAAGCAAACTTGAGCACTGCAATGGACAAAAGTAAGGACACAGCGCGCCAGACCTCACGGGTGCATGCTCAGTAACGCTCACAGGAAATGTGCTCCTCTGCGTGCTTACACTAAGAGCCAAGGTCTAGTTCCTTAAAAAGAGCCACAAAGTAGCCAGGCGTGGCAGTGCACGCCTTTAGCCCAGCACTCCCAGCATAGGGAGGCACCACTGTGAGTTTGTGGCCAGTCTCGAACTCCAGGTTGAATTCCAGGTCAGCCTGGGCCAGAGCAAGACCCTGCCTCAAAAAAAATAAAATAAAATAAAATAAAAAAGAACCTAGCTTGTGACCCAGAAAACAAGATTCAAGTTACTAGAATTACATGAAATAGATGACATTGCTGTAACTTTACAGAAATGCAAGGAATTGTAAAATGTACTATGAACAAATATATACCAATAAATTAAATAACCTAGGTAAGATAAACAGTTCATATAAAAGATATAAGCCACTGAAACCAACTTAAGAAATAGACAACCTGAATAGGCATATAGCTAGTAAAGAGATTAAGTTAGCCACCCACAATGTGCCTTGGGTTGGGGATAGCCCAGGCTCAGATGGTTTTACCACTTTCTATTAAAAGAAGATTCAATACAAATTCTTCACAAATGAATCCCAAAAATGAAATGAATCCCATCTAGTTCCATGACTCATGACTCAGTCTGTTATCAAATTAGACAAAGACATCACAAGAAATGAAAACTATAGACAATAACTTATATAAATATTTATGCAAAATCTTCAACAAATACTATCACTCAAAATCTAACAAAATAAGAATTATACATCAGGACTAAATGGGACTATGAGGTTGGGTTAACATCCCAAAGTCAGTTTACCTAATATTACCAAAACAGTACACTAAAAAACAAAAATACAGGAACATCTTAGCAGATGTAGCAAAAACATTTGACAGAGTCCCACACTGATGATGATAAAGAAAGGCACGCGACAAGCTAGGAATCGAAAGGACTTTCCTGAGCCTGGTAAAGGGCATCCATAAACTAACGCTACATTTAATGATAAAATAGTAGATGCTTTTCCTGCATACCCAGGAACAAGACAACATGCCACTTCTCTTCAACATTGCACCAAATGTTCTAGAGCAATTAGGCATGGAAAAGAAGTGAAGACATCAGCTTGGAAATAAAGAAGCAAAACTGTCTTTTCCCAGATGATATGGTCTTGTATATAGAAAAATCCTAGGAAATGGATCAAAAATCTTTTATAGCGAATAAAGGAGCTCAATAGTGTTGCAGGATATAAAAATTAATTGTATGTGTATGTGCTCTGGTGAGTGATGCCAAAGTGAAGTGAGTAGAATAGCATCCTTAATACCAGCAACACAACCCAGTGAATAAGGGACTTAAGAATAAACTTAACAAAAGAAGTACTATATCTTGTAAAACATTGTTGAAACAAAGATGTAGAGATAAATGAAAAACTATGCCATATACATGGAATGGAGAATGTAATATTCTTCACAAATGAACACTCCCACACACTGATCTGCAAACTAGACCCAATCCCTCTCAGCTGACGTTTTTTTAGGAACTGACAAATAGGCAAGAGGCTAATGTGGAGTTGTATGAGACTTCAAAGAGCTCAAAGAATCCCAAAAAGTGAAAAGCAGTAGTTGATTTCAAACACGTCTATAAGGCAATATAAATCAGATCATGTCATAATGGCATGTGTGTATGTGTATACATACATATATATATATATATATATATATATATATAGTCCGTGAACTAGAGCTGAATGTTCAGAAATAAGCCCATGTGTTTTATGTCACATAACTATCAACAAGAATGAGAATATTTAAGGGGGAAAAGTAGTCTTTTAAAGGGGGGAAGAGTATTGGAGCAACTTGATAGCTAATGCAGAAGAATGATGTTGGACTTTTACTTACCTTATCCCATACACCACTTTTAACTTAAAGTGGGTCAAAAACATAAATACAAGGCCGAATCTATAAAACTTTTCAAGATATACATAAGGATAAATCCTCATGACCTCACACTGACAGTGGATATTCAGAAACTCAAGCAGCAAAAGACAAAACAGGAAAACCGGACTGTAGCAAAAATAAAGTTGTTTGTATTTTAAAGAACACTGTCAAGTAAATGAAAAGACATCCTATAGAATCAGAGGTAAATCATATATCTTATAGGGGTCTTACCTAGACTGTATAAAAAATCTATAACCAGTAAAGGTAATAAATATAGGCAGTAGGGGTGGAGAGATGGCTTAGCAGTTAAGCACTTGCTTGTGAAGCCTAAGGACCCCAGTTTGAGGCTCGATTCCCCAGGACCCACGTTAGCCAGATGCACAAGGAGGTGCATGCGTCTGGAGTTCATTTGCAGTGGCTGGTGGCCCACGCTCGCTTGCTCACTAGCTCTTTCTCGCTCTCTCTATCGCTCTCAAATAAAAATAAACAAAAATATTTTTAAAAAGCAGGCAGTATTTTCTTCAAAGATACACAAATATCCATTAAGAGAAAAAATACACAAATTGTCATCTCTCAGGTAAAGTAAATCAAAAACATAAGGGTACTTCCTTAAAATGGCTATAATCAAGTAATCATCATAACAAATGTCCGAGAAGTGCTATAGAAATTAAAACCTGTCTTCACTGCTAACGAGAATGTAAATGGTGCGGTTGCTTCATTGTGTAGTGCAGTGCTTCTTCAGAAGTTAAAGAGTTACGGGGGTCAGGGAACGACTCCTCTTTGACAACAGAGAAATAAATGAACACATACATCCACATAAAAGTTTATTCATAAAAACTAAAAAGAAGCAATAGTCCAGATGTTAAAAACAAAATGTATAATATTCATGAAACATGATACTATTCATCCTGACATGCTATTTAAAGCATGGATGAGTCTTGAAAGCATTACACTAAATCAAGAAGTAAAAAAACTAGTTGTTACTGGCTCCACTTGTAGGCAGCTTTTAAATGGACCAATCTATGTAGATGGAAAGTCAATTGCTAACTGCTGAGGGACAAGGGAAATGCAGGTGTAGGAGGAATAGGGACTGAAAGGTATGGACTTATTTTTGAGGTGGTGAAATGCTTGGTGATGGTTCAAATGTCTCAATATGAAAACCACTGACACATATACTTTAAATGGGTAAATTATTTAGCATGTGAGTTGTATTTCAATACTGCTATTTATATATATAAAAGCTCATCTGAAATATACATAGGCTTATGGGAAAAGATCTCAGAAGTGATGAACATGGGGTTTAGTTGCAGTTTTGCATGGGATGAAGCAGAGATGTGTTTAAGCAGAGCCTTGAAGGAGGTAAGGACGTTAGATACTGCTCTTTGGATAGAGACAGCATTTATTTTAGACAGATCACAGTTGGCCCAAAGGTTCTTAACTAAGAATGAAGCTGCGTGTGCAGGGACCAGCCAGAAGGCCAGTGTAGCTAGTGGGGAGTGAACAGGGACATGAGGCTACAGACGCAGTGACACTCTGAGTCATAGCGATGGATCCTTGTGAGATGCTGTATGCTGGCTGTCCAAAGACAGAACAGAAGTCTGACAGGAGGGATGCATGTGTGAGTCACTGGCCTGTGGCTGGTATTTAAAGCATCAAGACAGCCAGTAATCAGCGGAGTAAGAGAAGAGGACAGGATCAGATATGTGTAGTCCCCAGAGTGGGATGTCTGGGAAAAGAGAAGGAAGCAATAAGAGACAAGAAAAGATCACTGGGGCTGGGGACATGAGAAGGCAAATCTTAGAATCCGGGAAAAGCGCGTGTCCAAGGCAGAGGTGTGGCTGGAGCACAGAGCCAGGCCAGGCTGTGCTCTGCAGTGCAGTGCGGTGAGCGCTGGGCCCTTGGCCTTCACGGCACTGAGTTGTAGGTGACCCTGGCAACTGACTGTCTTGAGTGGCAGGACAGATGCCCGGTCAGAGTGGGTTCCATATGTCGTAAAAGGACAGTGAGTGTAGGTTACCCTTCTGAAGTGACTGACGTGAGCAGAGTTTAGGCAGAAGCCCTCAGCCTTGTTCTGAAGTTGGCTGGCGTAGTGTCTGTGCGCTGATGGAGCGCCCCACTGAAGAGGAGGGTAGATGAGTACACTGCGTGCCCTTACTGAATTCGCATGCCCATAGCTGCAAGATACTGCAGGAGTACCTAGTAACACTTCTCTTATTTTTTGTTTGTTTGTTTTTAGGTTTTATGAGGTAGGGTCTCCCTCTAGCTCAGGCTGACCTCAATTCACTATGTAGTCACAGGGTAGCCTTGAACTCATGGCGATCATTCTACCTTTGCATCCAGAGTGCTGGAATTAAAGGTGTGCGCCACCACGCCCGGCACACTTCTGATTTTTAAACCAGTTAGGAGCTGTAGTGATCCCCATTCCCAGATGAGGCGACAGAAGCTCTGGGGAGTGACTCACGGACAAAGATCTGTAGAGTGCAGAAAGCAGCTTGCTTTGGGAACTGTCACTATTTCTGATGGCTAAGTGGAAAGCCACAATTCTGGTTTTATCTGAACTAGCTAAAGATTTGACCTTTACACCTAGGCAAAGGGATTTTTAGAAAATATTTTTCTGTTTTTAAGTCACTTTTTTTCTTCTTCTTCTTCTTCTTCTTCTTCTTCTTCTTCTTCTTCTTCTTCTTCTTCTTCTTTTCTTCTTCTTCTTCTTCTTCTTCTTCTTCTTCTTCTTCTTCTTCTTCTTCTTCTTCTTCTTCTTCTTCTTCTTTTCTTCTTCTTCCTCAAAAAGGCCAGAAAGCTATCTGTTGTTCCCGGGTCACTGATGTGAAAGTTGCTGTCCTTGCGCAGTTGGTGTCTTGGGAGAATTGATATGCACATGTCCTTGCCTTCACGGCATTTCGGAGGCTCACGTAATTGTCTCGATTGTGGACCCCACCACGTGGCTGTGTTTCTGTAAGCTACATCTCCAGTTTCTGCCCAGGGAATCCCGATGCCGAGTCCATTGTGAGGAAAGTCTCACTGGGTTTTGAGTAAGCCTCACAAAAGGAGCTACCTGAGGAAAGATCGAACAAGTCAGCTGACTCGTTCCACAGGAGAGAGGAAGGCGTAATTGTTGAAAACCACACAGTATTGTTTTATGCAACATTGTGAACTGAAAATACTTATATTAATATTGTCTGTAGGTCCTTTCCAGTCTCAGAAAAAGAACTTATTCCACAAAATTGTCAGCAAATATAAGCACAAAAAGGAGAAGCATATTGTTCCAGAAAAAGGTATTGGTGCCTTGTGTCCTCCGTGAAGGCTCCTCAGCATCTCCATCGCACACAGCGCAGTCCCCGTGCACGTCTGTCTGTCCCACCCTGTGCTCTCTCCACTGCCACCGGCTCCTGCCACAGGGGTCTCATCCTTTCTGGACTCTACCGCGACTGCAGATCTCCTTCACTGCGTCCCTGCTCAAATGCACTGTGAATGTGTCTCTGAGCAGAGTTCATACCCCGCTTCTCATTTACCTAGGGCACATTTTATAATCACGTCTTCTTGGCCTCTTATCCATTGACTTGTTTTGGCCGTTCTTGTTTTTCTTATGTTCTCATGTCTCCTGTTTCCTAAACTCTGAACGCTTCTGAGTCATGTGAAAGTCCGACCTTTCCTCCATTTTCTCTGATCCTGGGAGAGTCTCTGAC
The DNA here is from genome assembly GCA_036346955.1 of Dipus sagitta. Classification (NCBI taxonomy): domain Eukaryota; kingdom Metazoa; phylum Chordata; class Mammalia; order Rodentia; family Dipodidae; genus Dipus; species Dipus sagitta. Next base: position 173,984,813 of record CM070774.1, read on the forward strand.
TTTCTTCCCCACTCCTAAATGGTGGCCTGTCCCTTCCCCTTGTCGTAGTTCATCACGGGCCGCACTTGTGTCTGTCTCCTGCCTCGCAGCGGCGTTACTCGCAGCGGTGTTACTTGCAGGCAGCGGGCGCTGGAAGCCCGCGCTCTCTCCCCAGCCCCGTCCTGCGTGGCGTCTCCCTCATGCCTTGTCGTCTTGATGGACCTCGGGCCTCTTCGGGGCTCATCTTGACATTTCTCATTGTTAAAGACTCCCATTCTTGAACCAAAAAGAAAGACAAATCTTCCATCTGGCTCGTGCAGCCGTAGCCTGGGGGCTGGCCTTGCTCTGGCAGCTGCGTGAGCCTACCGTCTCCAACTTTCATGGCCAGACGTGCGGCGGCCGCTCTCCTGGCCGAGGCTCTCAAGCGCGCCTTCTGCCTGTGGGTGTGTTGCACCTCTGTGTTCCTGGAACGTAACCATCCGCTTAATAGGGTTTTCACTGCGTCAGCTTTGCCTTTCGTTGTACATGGTGACACTGCGCTTTTCTTCACTCTCAGGTGAATAAACAATGTCTTTTATGTAAAATGTCAGCTTTTATCATTCCCTTTTACTGATTTTTAAATTATCATGATAAAAGTGGCAGAAATTATCCAATAGAATATTCCACAGGAGCAAAGTTCACTTTTTTTTTTTTTTTTTTTGGTTTTTTGAGGTAGAGTCTCACTGTAGTACCTAGAATTCACTATGTAGTCTCAGGGTGGCCTTGAACTCACGGCGATTCCCCTACCTCTGCCTCCCAAGTGCTGGGATTAAAGGCGTGTGCCACCACGCCCAGCAAGTTCACTTATTTTTAATCCATTTCCTATAAAACCGTGTAAGCTTGGTTGGAAAATGAAGATGTGAGAAAATAATTGAAATTAAATTCCATCTCATTTGCATGTTGTTGCATATTTCGCTTACTTTGTATATTACCTTGTTTTCACACAATATATATATCTGTACCAGGAGTAAAATTTCACTGTTGCTTTGTGTTTTTTTAGGAAGTGGGGATAAATGGTCACACAAGCAACTCTTCTTGGATGCCATTCACCCTACAGAAGGTAAAAGAAACAGTGTGTCAATTCGTTACCAGTAGTGTACGTTGAAAATGTCATTATTTTATAGGCTTAACAAAATTCATAATGTATATAGGTACAACCAATAGCATTACACATATGTGTTCATAATGAGGCTGTTTTTTTCTATTCCAACTACTTAGGAGTTCCTGTCAAAATCAGTGTGTCGTGTGGTGTTGAAAAATGGAGATTTGCAATTCTGAATCACATTAACCTCATAATTGATTATTTTCTTAACAAGTGTGTCTGTGTCTCGGGCAGGTGGTTCTGCTTACAGGAGTCAGAACAGGGCAGCAGGGGCCAACCCTGGTTGCTGGACATGGGCAGGACTGTAGGAAGTGATTTCTGGCCTGAATGTTTCCTACTCCTGTTTCCCAGTACCTCTAAATATTCTTAAATAGAATGCACCAGAGGCATATGCATAGCCAAGATTGATCAAATATTAACTGGTAATGCTATATTAGCCCTAGTAGAGATTTTACTTTGAAATTCCTCACAGGCCTATTTATTTGTGACTTAAATATTGAACCCTTAGATGAGTGCTAACTTCTGTGGTAGTTAAAGGACCTTTCTTTCCTTCTTCACAAGGTTCCTTCCTGCCTCCCTGTTCATTATAGGCATTTTAAAATACTGAACATATTTGCTAAGCCTAATTAGAAGTTCTCAAAACAAAATATTTTAAGGGCTAGAAGGATGGCTTAGCAGTTAAGGCACTTGCCTGTGAAGCCTAAGGACCCAGGTTCAATTCCCCAGAACCCTGTAAGCCAGGTGCGCCAGATGCGCATGGTGACACATGTATCTGCAGGTCGTTCATTTGCCATGGCTAGAGGCCTTAGCACACCCATTTTCTGTCTCTCATAAATAAGTAAAATTAAAATATTTTAAAATATTTTTTTATAAATGTTTAAGTTTCTTCATTTGAAAACTCAATGGGATCTTCGGATCATCCTGTGTTTTACTTCAGTGTGGATAGGATACTTAAGGACGAAGTCCACATCTCTTGACTCCCAGCTACACTCTCGTTCTTCTACAAAAAAGATGAAAAAAAGTCAAATGTGTATTTGACTTAAGTCACTTGTTAGAAATAATCTTTTTTAAAGATATTTACTGAAAATTCACATTTAAGTCAATAGTAATCATAATGTTTTTAGTTTGGTAGACACAGTATATATGAGCCCATCTGTTTTCATTTTATTTTATTTTCACTAAAACTGCCTGCATTGGATCTGCTTTCTGACCTGTTTTTCAAATTCACAGCCTCCATGAAATATTGTTTCTGCCTTAGTGAAGGCAAAATAAAATAAGAGTTGTGCTTTTCCCAACATTAAATCTGAATATCCCCAAACTGAACATTTCTTATTTTAAAAAAATATATTGCACACAGATCTGATAAATAATGAAAGCCTTGATAAATTGTCTGAGGAATCTGAAGACAGTTCACTGTATTACCTGTACCTTAAAAGAAGGTGTTTTGATTTAAATCCCATTTTTGGTTTCTCAAACACTAGAGACCCTACAGGCCAAGTAGTAGAAGGCTCGGCTCGCGCGCCGAGAAGTTAGAAGCTTTATCTACCTAGAACTTCTGAGCAGTGCAACAGTTTAACGTCACCATGTGCCCCTCACGTATTCTAAGCACATGTGTGATTCATGTGTGCAGGGCTTGGCTGGATGACAAGACAGTAGCACATGCTTGTGAGCTCCATGTCTCTGTAGCACTCTGATTTCTTTCATTGTATCTTGCACAAGTAGTATGGTGCTAGAAAGCCTACGTAGAACGCCCTAATTTTCTGCCTCTGAGACACAGAAAAGTCAATTTTCAGTCTTTCCAGCAGTCCTGAGATTTAGTAGAACCAGTCAAATATTGTAGTAAAATAGTATATGTACATTTAGGTAGTGTAAATAGTATAAAATTTATGTGGAACAGAATGTTGGAGAGCACTTGAAAAGGGTACACCCTTTCTTTAGGACCGAGTGCACACTCATTTTATGTGGCCAGAAGAAAAACAGTTCAACTGGCAGTGACACTTTGGGGTAGTTTGCTTTTCCTACTGTCCCCTGTCTGTGCTTCACGGACTGTCGTGTTGTTCAGCTCACCCTCCCACAGCTTGGCCGCATCCCGGCTCATTCAGCTTTGCTCTAGAGGGTGTAAACATAGAGGGTCAGAGGATGAAACCACCTTGTAGGATAGCTTTCGTGAGTATAAGGCATCCTTCACAGAGGGCAGCATGGACAAACGTCCACGTGGCCAACACCATGCAGCTGTGTGGCTCTTCCCACTTCCACTACTGCAGATGACTTAACGTTCCGGATGCTTTCTTCACAATACCCTGTGTATAATTGCCTTTCCAATTCATTTTTTCAAGAATATTAGCAATATTTAGAGGCTTAGTAATACATCTCAAGCTTAAATTCTAAGCTTAATCATGTGCTCAGTGTTTTTTCCTATGCTTTCAAAATTTGTAGTCTCTAAACCACTTCCTGGGGAGAAACTGTCTATGGTCTGGGATTGGTGAAACTCTTCTGCTAAACTAAGGTTACTCTTCCAAATGCTCTTTCCACGGAGTATAGTGCCATATGTTCATGCTTAAGCCAAAGATTTCTTGTTACAAAAGTACTGCTATGGTGGTAGGTAACACTAGCACTTGAGTTTTCAAAGAACTTTTCATCTTTGTAAAATTGAATCTTAATAGTAGCACATTGAATCAAGGATGGTTCATAATCCCCCAAACATGTGGTAAAGATTTGAAGGTCAGTCAACTGAAGAAAGAGGGAAGAAACCAGTATTCTGTCCATTTTGACCACTATCCTTTTTTTGGGGGTGGAGATTGTAGACTTTTAGCTGTCATTTGATTCAAATGTTGAACATAAAAATAGTGTCTTACCAACCCCCCCCCCAAAAAAAGACACCTCAGTCTAAGAATCTCCATCAGGCTACTCATTGTGGAGCAACATGTGGAAGCACTTGGCAGGAGGATTGCCCCGAGTTCAAGGCCAGCCTGGGCTACACAGCAAGACCCTGTGCAAGGGTCAGGGGAGCGTGAGAGAGAGTGAGGATTTCCACTGGAGTGGTTGCAGGGTGTGCGACACAGGGATTGGAGGAGGGGCCTGGTGACAGGTTCCTGATTCGTTTCCCGTGTTTGGTAACCTCAGCGAAGTCTCCCAGGGTCTTACCTGTGGATCCTTTCCTTCCATTCTTCATCTGGCTACTGTTTTTTTTTTTTTTTTTTTTTTTTTTTAGTCCATGGCAGACCAACCAAGAGCAATGAGATATCAGCTTTGGCTATAATGATTCCAGTGCATCTTGATCCTCCTGCTTCTGGTGGCCTCCTGGGGTCAGACCACATGCAGTGCTGATTTCTCGCGTGACTCGGTCCCTGTTTGGGGATCTAAGCTTGGAAGCCAAGGCCTCTCTTGTTGCCTCATTTCCTAGCGTGGCTTCAGGAGGGAGCGCTAGCTCGCTGTCGTTCTCAGAAGATGCATCCCGAGTGTGGTGCGCTTATTGTTGAGCCCCGGGGGCTTCCTCCACTGTGCTTGGGTAATTCTGTGTGCTCAGTTAAAAGCCAAAGGAGAAATGGCACATTTGCTTTTGGGTGACAGAGCTTTTCCCTTCTCACATTTGCATTAGTTCCAGGGGGGAGAGGGGCTTGTTTTGGCGTCCCACGCGAGCCAGCCTCCTCCGTGCTGTGCTTTTGCGCAGTATAGCTGAACACAGACGTATTGCTTTGTTCCATATAACTAGCTATTTCTCTCAGCCTTTGTTCCTTCCTTAGTCTAGACCTTGAGTGTGGCTGGCATACTTTGGCAGGATCGCTGGTCTTTGATGCCCCTGTCCTACTCCTGGTTTCTAATCCGTTCCTAGTCACAGTCGGCCTGTAGGCCTGAGCACTCCTCCCATTTGCCAGCCTTCTGCAGCCAGGCCCCCGGCCTCTTACTGTGTCTCTTCCAGAACATTGGGAACAGACTATAAAAAGAACAACCATCGAGTAGCACAAAACCATTTGAAGGTTCACTAGTGAAAATCTAAGAAAACAGCTAGTCCAGGGAGTCCTCCTTCCCAGTTGTAGGGCTCTGGGGCTGATTGGGAGCCTGCTGCTCCATCATTATGTACTACATAGCAAAACTATTATGTTAGGACTCGATGGCCCTTTAAGAGCTAATCTAGTCCAACTCCCACCTATATCTGAAGAAAGGGAGACGCGCGGTCCCAGGGTTAGTAAACTACAGACCTAAGAGTAGGATCGTGGTCTCTGAAGTCAGGGAGTCTTTCACAGGCTGCGTGGCCTTTTTTCATGGCACCCTGCTTTTCTTTCCCATGGCTCTTCTGTGCTCTGATGTGATACATTATCTTCTTACCAAAAATTATGGTTTAGTTTGGTTTTGTGTTGTGTTTTGACAGGTGGAAGTACAGAGGGAGAAAGAAAGGTCAGTGTTCTTTATGGAAGGCCCATCTGTATGCTGGAAGGGGCCATGTATGGATCCAGATTTTTAAAAAGCTAGCAAAGTTGAGGCTTGTGAATATGTAACAGAGATGTTATTTTATGTTATTTCATTGCAAACTTAGATTTTGGCTTCTGTATAGTTATAGTAAGGGTTCATATTTTAAGAATTGCAGTCATTAAACTTTGGAATGTTCTAACCAAATTAAAGTTTTAATTAAATTTTTAAAAAAAACAAACACTACCATTGGTCAAGGTTAAGCTAAATATCAAAGTATAAATAGTCAAAGACTAAGTAATTGATATGACCAAAACCATTCTCTCATTGTCCATATGGGAATTGATATAACACTCAAAGGAAGCCTGTTTCCTGATTTAGTATTACTTACTTGAAATAGGGTGTGAGAGTGTTGCCAAATAGATTTTTTTGGGTGGGGGTATTGCTTATTAATAAATGTTAAGCCACCCCCTACAACCATTTGTTGTGCAATAATTAGATGAAGGTACAGTCAAACCACAAATCAAGGTGTGACTTCATTCCATACGTTCTTTTGGTGTAATTGTAATTATTTTCCTTTTCCTTTTTTTTTTTTTTTTTTAAGAAGATGAAACCTAAAAATCAGCCTCTTCCTCTCAAACCTCTACCAAAAACAAAACACCATGATATCCAGGCAAAGATCTTATTAACTCCAAACCCCCCTTTTCTAAGGCTGCACCTGAACCCAATAGAGTACTAGATTAGATTTTTAAGTGAGGCCTAAACAAGTATTTAGAATGACACAGGTATATTTTTACATCCTGAGTTACTGTTGCTCTATTTTCCTCGTGTTTCAACTCGACTTCATTTCATGGTATTGCCCGCGCCTCCCTCAGATCCACCCTCTGGCCGTGTCCCCTCAGTCACACTCCGTGTTCATTTCTGGGCCTGTGTCACGCCACACCTCTATTTCCTAACCCGTCTTCCCTCTTCTTTGTCGGAAATGATTTCTGTGTCTGTCTGTAAGATATTGGATGGTTTTTAAAATAATAGAAGAATACTTTCTCTGCTTTAAAACCCTTAGGCAAGCCACTGGAATTTAAAAATATATAATATTAAAAAATTCCCAATCATGAAACTTGATTGCATGTATTTACTCCTAAATTTATACCAAACTTGCAACTGCATTTTATTCTTAGTCTTAAAATAAGGAAATGAGAAAGAATATGAATTCCTAAGGAAATGAGTATACAAGACAAGTATTCCCATCTTACTGAAACTAGAGAGACAGGCTTTAATGGCAGGTACCTTCCTTACTCATAATGTATAGGGACCTAGAATTCAGTAGTGTGCTAGTCAATGACTTACTAGTTCTGCGGTTACAACACCACAAGTCTCTCTGAGAGACATGCTTCATTAAGCTATCCCACTAAACATGTGCACCTTGTCCTAGAAATCAGTTGCATTAGCGTGCTGGCTTTGTGTTTGTCTTGTCCGTTATTGGGAAGTCAGCATGCATGACAACACCTCAGGTCGCACCGTTTTCATTTCTGATCAGTCCAGCCTGATGCTTGAAAGCAAAGGTCCCAGGCATATGTGTACATTTAAGAAACACATTTTATCTCTGTGTCTTCAGAAGAAAGTTCTTTTACTGTCCTGTGCTGTGCATCTCAAGTGGCCAAAACAATCTCAGATATGGTCCCTCATCGCAAAACAACTAGGACGTATGATCTTTTAGAATAAAGTTACACACACACACACACACACACACACACACACACACACACACACGGTGTGGGGGGGGTGGATGGTGGGGAGAAAAGAGAGAGACTAAATGAGACTGCAAATCCAAAGGTGTAAAAAGTGTAGAAAGAACAAGAGGGAGCTGGGGGTGGGCTTAGTGGTAGAGTGCTTGCCTCCTCAGTACCCGACACCACAAAAGAGGGGTAGGAGTATATGTTAATTCTTCACAACAGTTTATCACAGAAAATATAATTAAATAAACAGATTATGCAGTTGTGTCATCCCATTTTTTTTTCTCAATGTTTTGAAAGCTCTGAATGTAAAATTCCAACGAAGATGGGTCAGACATGTAGAAATGTTCCCCTCTTACAACAGTGTTGGTGCCTAGTGTTTTGTGTGTAACTGTATGTAATTTGTTCTATTTCAGCCATATTTTCAGAAGACAAAATCACCATAGAGCCTGCTCACAAGGTTAAAAATGCCCTATCCATTCCCAACACTCCAGAGCCAATAGCAATGCAAGAGCCTTTGGTAGGCAGCCAGAAAAGAAAAGCAAGAAAAACTAAGATCACACACCTTGTCCGGACAGCAGATGGCCGGGTATCACCAGCAGGAGGCACTTTGGGTAAGAAGAGAGAGCTTAAAGCCAAAATAACCAGAGTCAGCAGGTGTCATCACCTCCTTGGCCAGCAAATGACTATAAGCCAAGTGTGGTTCCTTATTAAAAAGTGGGTCTGTTGTGTGGCTTTCTATAGGCCTCCAAACATGTTCATTTCATGCTATAAAGTCATAACTTTTTCCCAGAGCATATCTGAATTCCTAGAAAGAAAAGTAACTTTTAGGACTGTCAGCTTTCTCCCCCCCCCCCCCAGTGTACACAAAAACAGCCTTGATTAAGTAACCTTCAGAAGAGCATAGACTTTGAAAGATACTGGCTGAGTGTATGTTATTCCAACAGATCATCAGGTATTCAAACCAGTGGATTAGGAATTTTAAAATGCATCCAGAACTTTCTATAGAGCTGATTCAGGCCAGTAGGGAAGCCTGAGAATATATCTGAATTTGTTGAGTTTTCTGGTCCAAAAAAGGTAAAATTTGCCATTTTCAGTTATCAGTTGTGGTCTATTTGTTGTTTCTGGTGGTTTTCATAACAATAGAATATCTGAAGGACCCTGGGTAAAGGGTAGAGGAGTGAGTGATACTGAACATTCCCCCCAAAATGTTGGGGTGTTGGGCATTAGCGATCTTAACTGTTGGCTTCTAGCACCTCCAGTGTTCCACTCTATCTGATTTGGGTTAAAATAGATGCTCTTACAGATGAATTGTTTTCTGAGTTATAAGTGGAGGACAGGTTTTCACTCTTTATTACATTTTTTATAGATAAATTGTTAGAACCATAAGAAATATGAAGACCCTGACTTTTATACAGACGTGAGGTGAAACTCAGAAAAGATGGGATTGTGTGCTGGGTGGTAAACAAGAATGACAACTGATGTGCTCATGTGTGGTCCAACATTCCTCCCCCACCCCCGCCTTCTCTCTCTTCCTCCCTGTGTTAATCACTTCTATTTGCTAGGACAGACACCCAACCAGCCAAGAGCAGCTTGTGGGAGGAAAGGGTTTATTTTGGCCTACAGACTCAACGGAAGGTCTATGACGGCAGGGACAGGCGGCCCTGAGCAGTGGCTGAACATCACCTCTGCCACAGCACATGGCAAGCAGTAGGAGGAGAGTGAGGCAAACACTGGCAAGGGGTGCTGGCTGTGACACCCATAAGCCCACCCTGCAAACACGCCTCCTGCAGCAAGGCTCCACCTCCAGACTGCCACCAGCTGGAATCAAGCATTTTATGGGGGACACCCATTTCAGTCCACTACCTTCCCTTCTGATTTGTTTGTAAGAGCTGTGGCTTCCATGTTGCTTCACCTTTATTTCTTTTCCATGAGCATACATGAGTTGCACAAAGAGTTGGGTGGGGCTTAAGGCGCTTGCCTGCGAAGCCTAAGCACCCATGTCCAATCTCTGTCAGTATCCCACGTAAGCCAGACACATAAAGGTGAGGCAAGTGCAAGGTCGCACATGCGCACTCAGTGACACAAGCGTCTGGAGTTCGAGTGCAGTGGCTAAGGCTCTGGTGTGCCAATTATCTCTCTCTCTGTGTCTCTCTCTTATTCTGTCTTGCTCTCTTAAAAAAAAGAGCTGGGTGCATGTGGACATTTTCATAGATGTCTGTAATGTGCTTTGATGCTGTTCATTCCTTTATTAGTCTCTCTTCCCCCCTCCCAATTATCCCCTTCCTACTTTCATATGTGACCTTAATTTTATAGATCGTTATGTCCTTGTTCACGTTTATCCTCACCCATTTCTAACTGGAGGGACAACAAGATTCAAAGGAATAACTGTTACATAGGAAAGCACCATGTCAGTTCTGTGTCCTACTATATGACATTCGTATCTTCTATCAGTTGTTTGCTGTATGTGAAATTCTTTAACCTATTCCCTCTCTTCTGTAATGCCTGTGTAGTGAAGAAAGCATGCCCATTTCCAGCAGGTGTGGTAGCATAGCATGTCATCTGCTCTTCCAAAGTTTCTGTTAGGTCCTCAGCGCAAACTAACAGCATGGGATCTAACTGGGATTTGTTAGTCTGTTGGTTAACCCATCCTAAGTGTTAGTACCAGGCTGGAGGGATGGTCTAGCAGTTAAAGCGTTTGCTGCAAAGTCAAAGGACCCAGGTCCGAGTCCCCAGGACCCACATTAGCCAGATGCACAAGGGGGCGCACGCGTCTGGAGTTTGTTTGCAGTGGCTGGAGGCCCCGCCGCGCCCATTCTCTCTCTCTCTCTCTCTCTCCCTCTCTCTCTCTCCCTCTCCCCCCCCCCCGCCCGCCCTCTTTCTCTGTCAAATAAATAAATAAATAAGATATTGTTTAAAAGACTAAGTGCTAGTACCATGGCACAGCACATGTCCGCGTTGCCATGGTAGGACCTGTTAGGGTTTCATAAGAAGGTTATGGCACAGCAGAAGTTCCTTGGATTTTACTTTGGCCAAGTTTCACCTGTACTTCTCAGCCCGAGATGGGCGCATTCTCTGACGTTCGATAACAGCTTCTCTTCGGCTTGGCTGCAGGGCACAGTGCTACCTGTACATGCAAGCCGCAGTTGAGCTTAGTAGAAGTGCTGGGTTGCTGTGGAAGAGGGGATGCTGCAAAGCCCTTACGGGGTGACTGGGTAGCCGAGGTGGACAGTAAAGGTTGCTGGCCCTCCCTCCGTGTGGCTGGGCATCCCTTCTCTCAGCTGACAGCTCTTGTGATGTGCTCGTCTCTCTTTACAGACGACAAAGCAAAGGAGCAACTGCAGAGGCGTCTCCCTAAAGCAACGGAGACAGACTGCAGTGAGGACTGCGCCCAGGACGCGGAGGCGCAGGAGACGCGGAGCAGTACCCCAGAAATGCCCGCCGTGTCGGCGTTCTTCAGCCTCGCTGCCCTGGCCGAGGTGGCGGCCATGGAGAACGTGCACAGGTGAGCGGCGCGCGATCGTCGGGCCAAGCAGCCGCTGCCGACGGGCTCTGCGCGGTTCCCGCCGCTGTTAGCATGTGGTTGCCAAAAAGGTCCGTCTGCTGGTTAATAGTGGGAAACCCAGGGAAGCTTGCGGGGGCGGATTTCACTTCTAGCAGTATTATCCCGCCTCGTGACCGCACCTCGTTTTCGTGGAGCTGAGGGTCCGGAAGCAGTGCTCTCTAGCTCTGGAGTCAGGTCACAGAGCACGCGTTGAGCCCCTTCCCCCCAGCGTGGTTTCTGGTCACTAAGGGCGAGTGGCGTCCTTTCGTGAGGATGTTAAGTGGGAGGGCAGTGCCACCCCAGTGCTGGCATGTGGGAGTGCCCCTGCTGAGCAGAACACGGGCTCGGGGAAAGAACTGTCTTGACCTCTCACCTAGTATTGAACATGATGATATCCCCCCAAAAAAGCAGTATTGTACGGGTTAGACAAGAGCACAGACATGCAACCGATGTAACCCCCATAGACAGCGTATTCCATTCTAAGTGTAGAATTGGGTATTCTGCTACTTAATGGATCCCTTGCTAAAGCAATAATAATAATAGAAAGCCTTCTAGCAACGCAGACCCTTCACTCCTTACTCAAAGCGGATCGTCCATGATGAGTAACTTCCATTCACCTGCAACCTAGGACACCGGAGACACCTGCAGCTGCACACGCTTGTCACGCACGGACGTGCAGCGCCGAGGCTGTTTCTTGCTCTTGCCTGTCATACTGTAGTTGTAGTGCTTTTGACCGGCTGCTCCCATGTTCCAGAAGTTAGATACCCCCGTGGCCCCGGGCAGTGCTGGCGGACGTTGGAGATGTGCCAGGCTGGCTGTGGGAGCCGAGCGCGCTGGGGCTTCTCAGAGGAGTGTGCGCGGATTGCGCGGAAAAGAAACGCCCTGCGCGACTCCTGCCACCTGACCGCGGCCACACGCCGCCACTGCCCTTTAACCACCGTGCCCGGTTGGCACCCGCAGGAAGCCGAAGCGCGCCTCCTCCACAGCCTGCCCCGCACCGCTGCCACCTTCCGGGTGCCCACCGCGTCCCTGGCGCCAGGGCCGAGCTCTGCCCGCCACGCCGCCCTGTGCCGGGCACCCGTGGCCGCGGGTCTTCCAGTACGTTCTGAAACCTCTCAGCTGCTTAACCCAGGAATGGGTGAACCAGTGAATGAATGAAGTGGTTCTTAAAGTGTACTGCTTCACTCCGGATTAAGGAAAGGTTTTGTTTCGTTGCTTCCCATTAAAAACAGTAATATTAATTATAAGAATTTTACCATCGGCCTAACAAAGGAATGGGGTTCTTAATAACACAGACCACACGGGCTCTTAGTGGTGAAGCAGCTGCTGGCCGCCCTGACCGCGGGCCTCAGTCAGCGCAGGGCGGGCGAGCGCAGGCAGACGCTGCCGCTCAGAGTTCCGCCCGCTTTGCGGGGAGGTGGAGCCCGTCACCGCGGTTAGGACGCATTTGGAAGAGGGAGCGCGTGGGCCTGGCCCCCACCCCAACCCCCCGCCCCCGCGCTTTTCAGCAGTAAACGGTGCCTCTCATCGTCACTCTTCCTGTGCTCATTCTTTTGCGGTACTTACTTAACTAAAATTCTCTTAGGATCTTTCAATATTATTAGATAATCTTAAACGTTAGAAGCAGCATTTTACTTCCATTTTCCTGAAGAGCTGAGCGCAGGCACGGTCGGTGTTCGGACCAGGCACGAGGGCTGATTCTCACCAGGCTTCTCGGTGCGCGGGCTCTGCCGTGTGCGCGGGCTCTGCCGTCCTGTCCTGCGCGCGGGCTCTGCCGTGTGCGCGGGCTCTGCCGTGTGCGCGGGCTCTGCAGTCCTGTCCTGCGCGCGGGCTCTGCCGTGTGCGTGGGCTCTGCCGTGTGCGTGGGCTCTGCCGTGTGCGTGGGCTCTGCCGTGTGCGCGGGCTCTGCAGTCCTGTCCTGCGCGCGGGCTCTGCCGTGTGCGTGGGCTCTGCAGTCCTGTCCTGCGCGCGGGCTCTGCCGTGTGCGCGGGCTCTGCAGTCCTGTCCTGCGCGCGGGCTCTGCCGTGTGCGTGGGCTCTGCCGTCCTGTCCTGCGCGCGGGCTCTGCCGTGTGCGCGGGCTCTGCCGTGTGCGTGGGCTCTGCCGTTGTGCGGGGCTCTGCATCCTGTCCTGTTGCGGGGCTCTGCCGTGTGCGTGGGCTCTGCCGTGTGCGTGGGCTCTGCCGTGTGCGTGGGCTCTGCCGTCCTGTCCTGCGCGCGGGCCTGGCGTCTGTGGTCGCGGGCGTTAGGCCGTTGTATGCTTGCGCGGCCAGGCGCGTGTGCGGCGTGGCTGCCGTGTGCGCGGGCTCTGCCGTGTGCGCGGGCTCTGCCGTCCTGTCCTGTCGCGCGGGCTCTGCCGTGTGCGTGGGCTCTGCCGTGTGCGTGGGCTCTGCCGTGTGCGTGGGCTCTGCAGTCCTGTCCTGCGCGCGGGCTGGCGTCTGTAGAGGAATCGCTGTGGCAGGTTAAGGCGCCTTGTATGCTTGCTGCACAGTGCCAGGCGCGTGTGCGGACAGCTGGACCCCTGGGCCCGTCTGCAGCCATCGGGAGGAGGATTGCCTCCTGGAGCCTCAGGCCTTGGAAGTCTTAGGGAGTTGCCACAAATCCTTGGCTGCCTCGGGTTTTAGCTCCACAAAGGGGCACTGGCTGGCTATTGGGGAACAGGAGTACATTGTTCAGTTGTATGAGCAGAACTGAGATGAGTCGTAGAGTAAGAGAGAAAAGATCAGGAAAAGACAAATTCTGAGGACAAAGCCAGCACGAAGGCCTCAAGGCAGTCTGCGGCGCTTGGTCAAGAACACAGTGGAAGCGCGTGTTGCTCCTCTTCCCTGCTCTGGTAATGCAACCTCAATAAGTGGCTTTTCCCTTTTGTTTTTCAGAGGTCAGAGGTCAACTCCGCTCACCCATGATGGACAGCCAAAAGAAATGCCGCAGGCTCCTGTACTTATTTCCTGCGCTGACCAGTGAAGCGCCCTTTAATTGTAAACAGTGTGCTTACCTACTACCCTAGCCTTGTCTTACACAAGGGATGCTAGCAAGTCCGTGTGGTGGAAATACAGACTGCAAACAAGTGCTTGTTGCCCTGCTCGACCCAGATTCACTTGAAGCAGAACTTAGCATCCTGGGCCGGTTTATTGTTTCGGAAGCCAGAGTCTTTGAGGGCGATGACACCTGTGTGACACTGGAGCCTTGCTTTCCATGGAAGGCTTTGGATGGCAGCAGGTAGTAACATGGTAAAAGGCTGCTTTACTGTAGCTCATCCAGCATCTCCTTACCAACCAGAGAGTGTGAAACTAGTTTCATATATTACCTAGTTATTCTTTCAAAACAAAACAAAACAAAAAAAAAACTGACGCACTGCACTAGTTATTATTAGATATTCTTAGTCTTTTTGTACATGGAGATTTAAGTTCTAAGATGGTTTATATAATAGGTTATACCTACATTTATATTGTAGAAGAATAAATATTAAGACGCCTGCTCCAGAGACTCCCAAGCAGCACAGGCAGGCAGATGTACCATTGTTAGCGGTGTGTGCTCGGCCTCGTGGTCCATATATTCTGCACTTTTATATTTGCCACCAGAGTGGTAGTTTGCTAGGAGAGAGAGAGAGAGATTGAGAGAGAGAGAGAGAATGAGAGAGAATGAGAATGAAGTACAATTCTTACAATCTGAATTTTTTCTTAGCCTTGAGTGACCAAGAAGAATTTGCTTGGGGCAAATTGTGGCAAATATTTTCCCAGCCAGGGGAAGCATCCTGCAGATGACAGATTACTGATGTTTTCATGCCTTGGGGATTCTTTTATTTTTACACAGGGGTCTAAGTGACCAATGGATCGTTCATACAAACAAACAAAAAAGACAAAAATATTATTCAGAAGTGACCTTAGTATTACTTCACTATTCTGAACACATTGAAGACATCACTTCATGTGGGCTTGGAGCTTCAGACCTTTGACATCCAACACAGACAGACTGGACGGGTTGTAATTGCTATGCACAGCCAAATTGGCACTGCAGGTTTTAGAGCCATTCTGAGTGTGTGTTGTTTAGGAGGAATTGAGTAAATGATGCAGGAGACGTGCCTGAGTGCGCCTCTCCGTCATATCCACCTGCAAGTTTCTGTTTCCTTTTTATGTTTTGTTGCTTTTAAGCATAAAACCAACCATACATATGCCAGAACCAAGTGGATTAACTGGCTTAGAACATTCAACATACTGACTTAACCACCTGAGATTCACAGTGTCTTGTTTCTTAGCAACAGATGCAAAGTGATAAATCAGAATTAATCTGAGGCCACAGATTCTACAGGGTATGTGTTCCATAGCACAAAGGATTTCCCCACTCGCATCACAGCACAAACTACCAAATTTTAATGATTGGATCCAGCAATAAGTTTTAATTTTAATGGTTTTCAGATGGCAGAGTTTTGATAGTGCTAGTTGGAATTTGAAGCTTTTGAATTAGGTCTCTAAATGGTGACAGTTTACATGGTTTTATCTGGCTTTCTTATTTATACTTGGCTGAATTGTAATGATGATTTTTTCTAATTGTAATTTGACCTAATAGCCATAAAGAAAATGACTCTTAATACTGTGTGCGGTTAGCTGCTTCTGGTTGTAGATAGCGCTTCAGTTTCGGTGCTGGAAAATATGTACAATATACTAACAGGATAGAAAAAGAAATACAGAGAGAGGATTTGTTTAATCTGTTATTTTTTTTTAATTTTCCAAAGCAGGTAAGGAGGGCAGCAGAGTATTGGAATGGTGTCCATAAGAATGCATATTCATTGTAAGGATAGAGGAAGGAGGAATTAGTAAAGGTTAATCAGTGGATAAGGCTCATACCCATTCACATAGAAATGAATCATATGAACAGCCCCAGATTTTAGCATACTGTTTTTACTATGATACTGTTTTAATAAGATTTTCTAAATTGCAAAACAAAAAAATGAATGTTTGAAAATTGTTGGGTCCTGTGTTGGTGGCTGTTGGACCACTTGCTAACAGTGATGTAAAAATTATAATTAGCTAAAACCCAAAAAATTACTGAAAGTTGAAAACACCAACACGTGTGTGGTGCAGAACATGCATGTTGACAATGGTACTAAGTTGCTATTCTGTAGGACACTCTAGTGCAGAGCTGTTTTTGACAGGGCACCCTCCTTCAGTCCTCCGGTTACATTTCACTAGAGTTCCTTAAGAGACTGCTGTATATTCCTGGGACCTTTTTTAAAAAAAACAGAAACAAAACAAAAGATTACTTTTTTCTATGTGATTAATATCTTACTTGATCTGCTTTTCCTAAACCTCAGTGGCTTTTCCCTTAGACAGGGGTGGGAGTGGGAGGGCAACTCACTGGATATGACTGTTTTCAGATACTTTAAAACAAACCTTTTTTGTAGAAGTGTTTAAGTGGTTAGGCACTGAGAGTAGCAGAAATCCTGCAAAGCTTTATAGTTGTCGAGGCGCACGCCTTGTCTCCGAGTGAGGTCTTTCCCGCCAGTTCTCGAGGCGCGCACCTTGCTGTCTCTGGAGTTGAGGTCCTGACGGCAGCGGAGCTGCTTCTCAGGCCCGGGCTCTGCTGGAGAGGGTGTTGGCGTTATCAGGTAACATTTGTTAGCACAAATACTTCAGTCCGATGCTGTGTCCCCTCCATAATCACCTTCATGTCGTTTCTCTCATTTCTTTTTCACTATGAGAAATCATATTGCTATGGTATGTACTATTAACCTGCCAGCAAATACCATCTACACTAACATTTGTCCCACAACACCCTCAAGAAAACAAGTTGTTGCACCTTATGTATATCTATCTCAAGCAAACCAAAAGATGACGTTCTTCTGCTGTGTTGTATTCTAAACCGTTGTATCATATCTTTCCAAAACCATTCAGCATTTAGTAGAAATCATTATTTATGCTTTTAACCATAATTTCTGGATTCAAACCTGTATATAAATCTTTTTAAAAAATTGTCCTTGCCCTTCTCTGCAATGCTGGAAATGGAAGATTCCGTCTCAGATGGAGCTGCGATACTGTTGCAAGTCTCTTTAGCCTTTTTATTTATTTAGTTATCCCGGTATTTCCTATGTAATTTTGAAGTGTGTAGAGTATATTATAGTAATTATAACTGCAGCTCTTAAGCTGAAAGAAAACATACTGTAAGACACCCTTGAAGTTTTGTTGGGTACTGTATATGAATCAGGAAAAGTCCCCGGCCACATTGGAAGTACAGGTTCCTGTCCCCAAATTAGGTTAATCTCAGATGGTATATCAAAGCTCTTCATTAAACCCCCTTCTGAAGGATGTATCATACTTTTGTAATCCTGACAGCCTTTTCCTCACAAATATCATATTCATGTAATTCTGTCCATTAGATGTGGTCCCAAAGCCATGCTGAAATAAGTCCCTCGTTGTCACTGTTGTCCTTGCTCTTCCTTCCCAGTCACTAGGGAAATGGTGACTGAACACTAGGAACACAAAGGAGCCTCTGGCCCGCTCTGGTGGCCTATAGTGTGGCATGCTCAGCCCTGTTGTTTTCTCCATCAGACGCTGTGTTGAGTCATAAGGATGCGTTTGCACTCTGCAGTCTTTGGTTCAATGTATGGAAGTGTTTGCACCTATGTAAAATCTGAAGCAAACTGTATCTTGCTCCAGAACAGGAGTTAGCTGAAAACTGAATGACGTGTTTTGTGTCTAGGGTGGGGTGGGATACTACATAGCTCTGTTCCAAGCTTGGCATCGAATGCCAGTGTGAAGCAGTGGGACCACGCTGCCTGCTAAACTACTGTACGCCGGCTGCTGGAGGCTGCAGCGCCGCACCCACGCCGCAGGAGAGAAGCCAGCGTCGCGGCGCCAGCCGGGAGAGGAAGGACGTCGGAGGAGGCCTGTGTCGTCCTGGGCCGAGAGTGCCGGGTGTACGCGATGCTGTTGAGATTCACCTTGGATTGCACTGCTCCACAGAGCCCTTGCGTAAGGCCAACCTCACGGGCTACCTCGGCTTTAAGTTATTTCAATAAGTCCCGTTTCAAAGTGTCTGTTGGTTTCTACCTTCAGTGCCAGTGTTTTCCACTGCAGTGTTCCGACTCCACAAACCGCCTTCTCCCGAGAGAACAGTGCACCGCTGGGAAAGCGCATGGGAGCAAAGGCTCCCGGCCGGCCGCTCGCTCGGCCTGCAGAGTGTGCAGAGGGCGGACTGCTGGGTGAGAGCCTCGGCGGAGCTTTCCCCACACCCATACCTGTTTGCACCTTACGCAAATTGCTAATTAGACATTGTTTTTGTTTATGTGGGCATTCCCAAAGAGTTATAATTGGGCTTGGTTTTAGAGTTTGGGTATTTTAAAAATCAGCTTGTTTAGATTAGCAGCCTAAGTGATGAAAATGAAGCAGCTCTGTAGTTCATGGCTGAAGGAGCTTCGCGGTTTGCTGGACGGCTCTGCTTTACTTTGGAAGCGATAGCCAAGTTCGTTCTACTCCGTGTGAAGTGACTTTGTCCTTTTCACTGGCCTGTGTCCTCTCACATTTCACTACAGAGGTGACAAAATGCATTTGACTTCATATACCTGCATCTGGCTGTACCACCCTCACCTTCAAATATGTAAGTCACACTTGATGAAGAAAAAAGTTTCCTCTTTTGACCAAATGATATCTGTGGTGGTATGATTTTTATGAATAAATTCAGAGGAGGAACTTTGTAGTTAAGAGTTCTATACCACTGTTTATTTTCTGGGTTATTTTTCTCTTGGCAGTCATTGATCAGAACTGCTCAAGACCTTAAATTGATGTTCATGCACAGAACTAGTCATTGTGAATATTACCACTCCTTCCAAAGACTTCCTGAAAACTTGGGCCAGAACTAGTTTGAATGCCTCCAAACCCTTCCACCCACAATGCAAATATTACCTCACAAGCTCAAACCTAAACCATACAGACACTCATGTTTCGTGGATTGTGTGATTTCTCTGCGGCCCGCCAGACGGTGTGGGCTCGTGTCCCCTGACACCTCCCGCGAGTGCCTAGGCTCGGAGAGCGCAGAGCCCGGCAGGGAAGGCTTGTCGTCCAGAGTTCGGTGGTGTGCATAGCGGTTTTTCCTTTCATTAGCACTAAAGCTCTTCCTCTCAGGAATTGTCGAAAGGAGAATAAAAGCCCCTGAGATTCCACACACAGATGATGGACTTTTCTCCTGGTTTGAATGGCTGGCTTACATGTCATCAATCAACCCTAGCTTCATTTAACACCGGGTCCTGAGTCTGCTGACTGTTTCAGCATGACCAAATCACTTGTTTTTGTTATTTGGGTTTTTTTTTTGTTTTGTTTTGTTTTTTGTTTTTGCTTTCAGAAATTGGCTTGGTTCTCTTTAGAGTTGGTGTAAACATGCCATGTAATAAATGATTTCTACTTAATGGTACAACAAAATTATTGCTTTCTAGATGTGTGTGTAGAAAAAGTCAATATACACATTTATATCATTTCTTCAAAATCTTATACCTAATTTGATATTTCTAAAAATTGCACATGTAAGTCATGTGTATAACATGCTAAAGTACTTTAACTGTGATCTTAAAACAATAAAATATTTAATAAAAATTTGAAATATTTTAAAGAGAGCATCCAAATACATTTCTTTATGTTCACTACCAGCCATAATGTGTGTGCCTCACGACTTCACACCCACCAGATTAGCAGGACAAAAAGGGAAGGACACCTCAACTGTTTCACAACTTTGGGTGATGGTTTCCCCCAAACCACTGGGTAGCTTTGGTTGCCCTTCCCTGACATGGAGGTTGAAGTCTAACAGAAGAAAGAAGATAGACTTCAGTCAGCTACCTGAGAGGAGAACCTTTGGGGAGCCTTTTTAGGAAAAGAAATCTGAATAGACTCTTCCTAAACTATCCAAAAACTCAAAACTGTATCATGTTAAGCAAGGGTAGCCATGAAGGGCCTTGCTAAAGAAAAAAAATTCTAGAAAAGTGACAGTGTATGCATATGTGTCATTATACAGTCACATGTATCGTACTATTACATCTTTTTAAATAGAACATGAGTTCTTCAAGGAAAAATAAGCTCCCATCAACAGTTAAGAATGCTAAAATCAGTATTATCCATGCAATATATACTAAAAAGATTTATGCTACAAAAGAGCAAATTGTTAATTTATCATAAACTTTTACATTATTAGAAATATAAGAGTTGCAAAAACAGATTCCTATTTTTAAGCTATGTACCCATCACCCTTCGAATTTACCAAATACCAACATTTTTTGAAGCCCTCTTCCCTCTTATCCCACATTTTCTCCACATCATATCCAAACCCAGCAGTGCTTGTCTGAGATTTCAGACAAAGCCTGAGTGTGCACCTGTTTCTATCTTTTGCTTAGTGATTGAAATCTAAAATTTTCTGTTGTCTCGAAAACCAAAGGATCCCATGTGGACAAGTGCTGGAATGAAGATAATCAGAATTAGAAAAATTGTTCCAGTGAAAGATCTCTGAATTTACCTTCCTGACTCACAATTTCTTTAGATTTTTAACCTGATCAAAGGTAGCCCTTTTTAAAGATATCTTTTTTTGTCTCTATTATGATTTTTTTTTCTTCTAGACTTAATGACTTAGAAAGTCCAAGCGCTAAAACTACTTAAAATTTGTGTCTGTTCACACAATGATGCAAGTGCATGTCGCACGTGTGCACGAGAGGACACGTGTGTCTGGATTTTAATTGCAACGGCAAAAGGCCCTGACTCATAAATATTCATTCTCTCGCTCCTCTCATTAAAAAAAAGTCAGTTTGTTGGGCTTGCCTCAAAGAAAAAAATTTTGTGTTGTCTGTTAATATGTCTATACAACCCTCCTCCAGCCCTGTTTCTACTGTTTTTTTCCCCTTGGGCTTCCAAGAGAAAATATGTCACAGAGATTGAGACCAAACTCAAGATGAGCTCAGGAAGACAAGTTGCCATAAATTTTAAAAGTCTGAAATCCAGGCTGGGGAGATGGCTCAGCAGTTGACGTGCCTGCCTGCAGGTCCTGGTGACCTAGGTTCGGTTTCCCAGTGCCCACATAAAGCCAGATGCACAAAGTGGCACATGCAACTGGAGTTTTTTTGCAGTGGCTATGTGCAAATTCATTCTCATTCTCCCTTTTCTTCCTCTCCTCCCTCCCCGCCCTCTGCAAATATTTTTTCAAGTCTGAAATCCTAGTCAATAGGCCAGAAATTAAAGCATAAAATAAATCCCTTTCTAGAAGAAACATAAGATGACGACATACTTCTTGAAGATTCTTTATCCTACAGAATTTTGCGAAGGGTGTTTGAGGCAGGGTGACACCTAGGAAAAAAATGTGGGGGTGAAGAGAGAAAAGGAATATTCACAAATAGGTCTTACATGCTTTAGATTTGCACATCAAATAGTTTCTTGTTTGTTTTGTTATTTTAAGGTAGGGTCTCACTCTAGCTCAGGCTGACCTGGAATTCACTGTGTAGCCTCAGGATGACCTCAAACTCATGGCAATCCTCCCACCTCTGCTTCCCAAGTGCTGAGATTAAAGGTGTTCATCACCATGCGTGGCTTGGAAGCCAGATAGTTTTAAAGCTAGCCTGAAATATATCCAAGAAATATTCTCAAATACAGAACTTTTTCTGATCTTTTCTCTTGGTGGTTGATAGTGGTGTCTGCAAAGGGTCAGTTAAACATAGTTATCTTCTAAGCACACATATAAAAGCTCTAAAAATAAACACCAACAAGTATAATACTCAGATGCAAAATTCATAATTTAACATAGAAACTTTGAAGCTTTTGCTGAAATATATTTAATAGAAAAGCAGTACCAATGCAATTTTCAATTCAAAATATATAATCCCTAAAAGACTTTCAACAATTTAGTCATTTCTTTATAGGATAAAATCTTTATTTCTTCCACCCTCTGCCTTGGGTTGGGTATTAACAATACAAGGATATCCTCATGAGTCGTTCATCTAGAGCCTTTTGGAGATAAAATCGGAAAGTTTAGCTCATTGATGCTAGCTGGTCCCACCTAGAAGCTGTATTATATGTCTGTCATTCAGATTTGTTAGAAGAAAATTACTTTTAAAGAGTGATTTAAAAAAAAAAAAAGTGATTCGTTCTGGCTCAGAGCTCAGGGAAGGTTGTGCTCACACGCACTGGCGACAGAAGAACGCCGCTCAGGTGCCTTCGATTTCGTCCCCCACAGCGGAGCTGCCCTGGACGTCTGCTGCAGCGAGAACACCAACAACCCCACTTCTGGGGGCGCGGGAGGTGCTACGCAGTGCCTCTGAGGTTGGGATGCGAGTCAAAGGCTTTCAGGGAGAAGTGGCTATAGCTCATGGGAGACTTGACAATCTGCACTTTGAAGGATATATAATTTTTTTAATGTGAAACTGTTCTACTTTGAAAAAAAAATTATTTTTACAGCTCTTTCTCACACAAGAGATTTTGGCATAAGGGGAAAAGAAACTGCTAAGACAAGGCCACAGAGCCCCAAGGCTGACAAATATGTGATAAAAGGCTGGGGTAAGGGCTGGAGAGATAGCTCAACAGTTAAAGGCACTTACATGCAAAACCTGATGGCCTGAGTTTGAGTCCCCAGGACCCACATAAAGCCAGATGCACAAAGTGTGCATGCATCTGGAGAGTGTGTGTTTGCAGTGGAAGGAGGCTCTGGCATGCACATTCATTCCCTCTCTCTCTCTCTCTCTGTCTCTCTCTCTCTCTCTCTCCCCCTTTCTCTCCCCTCTGTCTGCCTGCCTCTTTCCGTCTTAAAGGCCGGGTGAGGCTGTTGTATGTTCTAAGGCATAGAACATCTTGGCCACTTCATCTACTGAGGTCTGGGGCTAGGCAGCTACCCACCAGCTGTTGCTGTGATCCAGGAATGAGTGAAACCTGAGGAAGTGCAGTCTAAGCACGTGACCCTGGGATTAAAGACGGTCAGGTTTCACGTCAGTCCCAATTCCCTCATGTTGCTGAGATCAAATTACTTCAATCATGAATTTCTTTTCAAAAATGTGATTTCAGATTTCCATTTATATTTTTTCTCCTCTGAAAGAGCTTATAAGGTTTTCTTCTTTAAAAAATATTTTTTTACTGTGCTAGAGAAATGTCTTAGTGGTTAAGGCACTTGCCTCTGAAGCCTAAGGACCTAAGTTCCATTCCCTGGTACCCATGTAAGCCAGATGCACGTGGTGGCGCATGCATCTGGAGTTCATTTGCAGTGGCTAGTGGCCCTGGTGCACCCATTCTCTCCCTGTCTTTGCCCCTCTCTCTCTCAATCAAATAATTTTCTAAAAATATTATTTACTTGAGAAAGAATATGGGCACACCAGGGACTCCTGCCATTGCAAACAAACTCCAGACTAATGGGCCACTTTGTGCCTCAGGCTTTATGTGGGGACTGGGGAATCAAACCCAGGCCATGAGGCTTTGCAAGCAAGTGCCTTTAACAAGTGAGACATCTCTAACATCCTTCACCCCCATTTTTTCCAATGGCTGGATGGATGACTCAAAAAGTCCTACTTGGAAGGATTCCTTGGACACAAAGGAACTTCTGTGAGTGATTCTCCTTGTTAATGGGGGCTGCACTTTAGGTCTAAGTGGCATGGAAGCTTTGCCTTCCTAATGTGTATCTTTAAAATCCACACAGCTGGGGAAATGGCACAACAGTTAAAGGCACTTGCTTGCAAGGCCTGCTGGCCCAGGTTTGAGCCCTCAGCATCCAAGTAAAACCAGATACTCGAAGTGGTGCATGTGTCTGCAGTTTGTAGTGGTAAGAGGCCCTCTCCTCTCCTCTCTCTCTCTCCCCTCTCTTCTCTGTTTTCTCCCTAATCCCCTCTTTCCATCCCTTTAAAATTATTAATTTTTTATTTATTAGAGACAGAGGGAGGGAGAGAGATTGCGAGAGAGAAAGAGAGAGAGAGGGAGAGAGAGAGAGAATGGGCACGCCTGGGCCTTTAGCCACTACAAATGAACTCCAGAGGTATTGCGCCACCTTGTGAATCTGGCTTATGTGGGACCTGGAGAATTGAACCTGGGTCCTTAGGCTTTGCAGGCAAGCAACTTAACTGTTAAGCCATCTTTCCAGCCCTAAAATTAATTTTTTTAAATAATATTATTTTTTAAGTCTACCACGGAAAGCACCTATCAGTACCTGTTCTATAGGAGTGCAGGGTGACTTGGGGAGTATGGAAGGCTCTGTACTGCTTTTTTTTTTTTTTTTTTTTTTTTTTTTGCTTTTTCGAGGTAGGGTCTCACTCTAGCCCAGGCTGACCTGGAATTCACTATGGAGTCTCAGAGTGGCCTCGAACTCACGGCGATCCTCCTACCTCTGCCTCCCGAGTGCTGGGATTAAAGGCGTGCGCCACCACGCCCGGCTACTGCTTTTTAAACATTCGCTTCGGTGTGGGTGGATAAAAATCCTCCCTTTAGTAATTGATAAACATCTGTTTGAAGGAGCAAGATCACCTCTCTGAGGTACGTAGACTGCGCTATGATTTATGTATGAGCTCACACAAGTTTTGGGAAGCCAAGTCACTTAATGTGAGGCTCATCAAGCACCTGTCTGTGCCCTCCTCCCCCAAGGACTCAGTAAAGTCTACATCGCCACATCTCCCTCTCCCCACTTCCCAAAGGTTAGGCCTCAAAGAGTAGATGACATAGGAGTGGTGCTTTCTCAGGACCTTGTATGTGTGGCGGACTGGCTAAAGCAACAGGCAAGACGGCTGTCATCAAAGCCCCCTGCAAGCCCAGCTGCCCGGGCCTCTGCGCACAGCACGGAGCAGTTGATCGTGGAGTACGCCGCGTTCCTCCCTAGGACACTTTGCAATTGGAATCGGATCAAGCTTTCTGTTCTGTACATGGCATTTCTCCATGTGGGTTACTTTTTTTGGGTTCCCTCTTATTGCTCCTACCCACACATCCAATATTCCATATGCCTTCTTTTCAAAAACAAGTGGTTTTCTGGTCTGTCTGTGCACTCTTCTCTTTCCCAGTTGCCTTTATGTGACATTTAGCCCACCACCACCAACACCTGCTCTTCAGCCACAGATCTATTTCAGATAGAATCCGTCCCAGCTTTCCAGCCAGCTGCCTACGTAGCACCTTGGTGGTAACAGGATGAACCTGGTCATAAACTAGCAGATAAGTCCCCTTGGGCATGGCAGCTGTGGCTTGCATTCAAAGACAAGACAAGCCCCACCAAGTAGGGAGATCTCCCAGCAGGTGGGACCCTGGGAGACTTCAGTCAGGGAACGATGTGTTTTGTGGACAGTTCACCTTGCCCGGGAGCCCTGGCCGCCTCCTCAACCTGCAAAATGTGCCTCGGGGCAGGCTGCAGATGGGCTACATTATCTTTACATCCTAGATGCTTGCATTTTTTTTTCTCCCTGTAAATTTTATTTTGGAGATAAAACTTGAATGCTAACTTGATATTCACCTCTAGTCATTTTTACCCTCTAAACCTACCATATGCACGTGCAATTCTGAGTTTAAATATCAGGTGGAAGAGAAATCCATTCCCATGCAAACAATGACCACGCTGTGTTCACAACATTTTAGTAGCCCGTTTTCCACAGTTTTGCTTTCTGTGGTTTCAGTTCCTGAAGGTTAACCAAAGTCTGAAAGTCTTCCTTCGACAGTTCCAGAATTAAGACATCCATAAGCGTTAGGTAAGCTTCACAGCACACTAGTCACCGCTCTCTGAAGGGAATAGTGATAGCTTATTCTGAGCTAACCATGAGGGGACGTTTCACCATGAAAGCAGTTACATGATTTTTCTTTTTTTTTTTTTTTTTTTTTTTTTTTTTTTTTTTTTTTGAGGTAGGGTCTCATTCTAGCTAAGGCAGACCTGGAATTCACTATGTAATCTCAGGGTGGCCTCGAACTCTCGCTAATCCTCCTACCTCTGCCTAGGATTAAAGGCATGCACCACCACCCCTGGCTACATGAACTTTTTAAAAAATATTGTTCTTTATTTATTTGAGAAAGAGTGAAATGGGGGGGAGGGAGACAGAATGGATGTGCTGGGGCCTCCTGAACTTTTTATAGGCATAGAATAAAACATCAGGGCATTTAGCAAATACATCCATCTTTGGGGCATCAGGCGGGTAGGTTAGTGCTCAGATGCTATCTGCCAGCATTCTTAGCTTGTACACTGGTAGAAGTTAGTGATCTGCGAATAATAATACATTCCAGAATTGTACATGATAAGGACAAGGGTGTGCGATAGAAGACTATTAACAGGTCTAAGGCCGAGAATTGTGGCTTTCCATCTGGGCTACTCCAGCTCTCCACGGTCACTGGCGTTCTCATCATTCAGTCAGTCCGAGATCTTTAACATAGCTGTAGCTTTATAGGGAACTTCAGGTTATAATTGTCCTGTTGTACTTATAAATTATTGTTATTAATCTCATGTGGCTAGCTTAATAGGTATGTGTTATGCCCAGTTCTCGGCACCCCCAGTGACCACCAAGGAGAACCAAACACGTATGCAAGGGCAAGGAGCTTTATTTCAGGCTTAAGGTCGGTCACTTGACTTCACCAAGGCAGTGGATCCGTACAAGAGCCCCGAGTAGTGGGAGGGTAGGGTTTTTATAGGGATTTGAACATAGAAGAAGGGGATGGGTACATGATTGGTTGATTTAAACAGTGTACTCTTCTGGTTGGCTTAGGATTTTGGTGGGCAAAGTTGGAGGCAGGTGCTAGGAGAACTCCAGGCAGAAGAGGTTTGTATGCTTTCCCTTGGCTGGGGCAGAAAGGCAGAAGGGACAGGTCTCAGGCATGTCCTGGGCATGTCTAGGGGTGACTTAGGCCCTTGGGCGGATATCTTTCCTGACCATATGTCAGGGCAGTTGCCTTCTGCTTAAGCGGTAACCTGAAACTTAAGCCTAGCCAGGGCAGCGCCCTACTGAATCCCTTCATGGCGTCAGTTTAGTTTCTGGGTCTTTCATATGTGTGCATAGGCAGAGTTATAGTATGCACAGGATTCAGTTTGACCCCTGGCTCCAGGCGTCTGTGCGATGTCTCAGCATGTATCCCCTGTGGATGAAATGAAGCACTCCTATATACAAAATGAAGGCCAAAAACTGGGCATTTCTGTCACCCTCCCTACTTTTTTTTTTAATTTTGTTTTTGCAGTGTTGGGCCTTGTCTGTGCTATAAGGGCCCTACCACTGAGTGACTCTCCCAGCCAGCTTTGCTTTGCTCTGCTTATAAAGCTAGTATTTAACTTGTATGGCTGGTGACCAAAGGTTTTCAAATTTTATTTTATTTTATTAATTTGCACGTGTGAGGCTGGTGGGGGGGGGGGGCACTCCAGGGTCTGTCTCTGCAAACAAGTGACTATTTAGCTTTACATGGGTAGCTAGGGAATTGAACTTGGCGCCAGCAGGCTTGGCAGGAAAGCACCTTTAACGATCGAGCCATCTCCCCAGCCCCAACCCAAGGTTTTAAAATAGAATTATATACGCATCCGATCCACTCACCAGACTCATTGCCCTCTTTCAGTTTTGAAAGAATGTGTTTTTTTCTCCCCTCAGTTGGCCATGAACTGCCATTTACTGAGCAATTGCTACAATAAGGGCGCATAAGCCCAATCGTGTTCACTTCTGCAAAGCCTCCCTTCCTTTGATAGCTGTACAAGATGTGTGACTCGGTTTCTAAAGCATTTGAAGACAGTGTCGCAACCTCCTTGCACTTCTCAGAGCAGACTTGGAGTTCTGTTTCTCTTGTACCAGAAGAGGCTGAAGGTCTGGCTTCCTCCCAGATCAATACATGCTCTGTCACCCTGCCACGGGGCCTCCAGGGACCCAGAGCACAGAAGCGAGTCCTGGCCGGCTTCAGTTCATTTGTACGTTCCACTTGGCTGTGATTATCGGCCCGGGAAGGTTCTCCTGGGATGGCTGAGACCAGATCTCTTTCAAATGGCTTCAAAAGGACAGTGTTGTCATACAGAGGGAAAGAAGTGCCGTTGTGAAACGAGAGAGCGAGCCCAAGTCTAAAGTGGAAAGCAATTTAGACACAGTGCTGGAGAAAAACCATTAGCCCGATGAACATAAATAACCTTCTAAGGAAGGGCATCGTTCCCAGACAGCCTCTCCCTGGGTTTGGAGATCTGTGTCACGGCAAGGCCTGAGTGTCGGAGCACTCTGCAATCGAAACATGTTATCAAGCAGTCATTCTTCCACTTGTGTAAGCAGATGCATGGGAGGTACTGTGAGCTCCCGCAGGCAGGGGAGACAGTAACAACCGCTATCCACACAACCAGGCAATTTTGCTGTGACAGAAGGTTGTCAGCTCTTGACTTCCTAGCTGCCAAATTCCCACCCATGTCATCCCACACAAACAAGCGCATGGTACAAATCTCTGTGTCCACAATGCTGTCCTTAACCCAATTCAGCCAGGGCTCTAGAAACAGCTCTCCACGCCCTGGAGAGCTGGCAGACTCAATGTCCCCACTGCCTCTGTGGCTTGAACCTGTCCATCCGGTGGGCAGAAATCATGCTTCAAAGGATCCTGCAGCTTCCGGTGAGCCTGCGTGGCCCAAGGTGTGTCCCCTCTTCCCAAGAACCAGCGACGGTGGAAATGTGGTTGCCTCTGAGCCACAAGGCAGTTTGCCACTCCTGCGTACAGGTCTCCGCCTGTTCATTTCGCTTTGTTTTGTTTTCATAGTTTTCTTTTGTTATTGCTGGTTTGGTTCTGCCAAATAAGAAAGGGGAGATGTGGCCTGAAGAGATGACTTAGCGGTTAAGCACTTGCCTGTGAAGCCCAATGACCCCAGCTCAAGGCTGGCTTCCCCAGGACGCACATTAGCCAGATGCACAAGGGGGCGCACGCATCTGGAGTTCATTTGCAGTGGCTAGAGGCCCTGGCATGCCCATTCTCTCTCTTTCTCTCTCTCTCTCTCTGCCTCTTTTTCTCTGTCTGTCGCTCTCAAATAAATAAATAAAAATAAAAACAAAAAACAAACAAAAAAAGAAAGAAAGGGGAGACGTTTCCAGGACAATTACCTCGGACTCTTAAAAAACTAACACAGTTTTGTTGTGTGTTTCTCACTCTCTAGGCCCATGCTGGCCTTGAACTCATGACAGTCCTACCCTAGCCTGTCAAATGCTGGGATTACAGGCATGAACCACCACACCCAGCTGAAAAGCTTTTAAATATTTTTATTTTAATTGACGTCCAAAAATTGTATGTGGTGGTAGTGGAGGAACGGTGTGGAATTTCAATACACATCTACAGAGTAACTGGTGGGTTCATCGCCTTCAAGCACTTATTGTTTCTTTGTGCGGGAACATTCGCAGCCTGCTCTGGCTTTTTGAAGCACACAGTTTTTGTTGTGCACAATAACCCTATGGCGCTGTGGCACGTTAGAAGTGTTCTTCCTGCCCAGCTGCATCGCCGAATCTGTTCGCCATCTTCTCTCCATCCTCCACCCTGAACAGATGTTTAATTCCCTTGTCTCAAGGTACCTGTCCTCCAGTACGCCCAAGACCAAGGGCGGCCCAGCATGCCGGCTGAGGACGAGCTGTATGAAGAAAGGGGAGTGATGAATGCCAGGCGTGGGCTGTGGAAAACTAGGATCCTCCTCACTTATAATCCTGAGCTCAGCATTAACAGAAAACACACATTTGCTGGGGTCAGAAAGCCACGCTGGGGAAGGGAGAAGAGTGCTGTCTTTGGGACAGATCTGGAATCGAGCTGGCACATTATCAAGGGACAACAGGCAGACAAAACATCCCATTACCTGGAATAAGACGTTTCCCTAGCTTCACCATGAACCCCTTGTGTGACCAGAATCAAATTAGCCTCTGCCCTTGTATCGTTAATGTGGATATGATAACATCTAACTCTAGGAGGTTATAAGATATTAACAAGTTCTGTAAATTCTAAAATGCTATGTCCACTTAATGGCTAAAAAATAAAAATCAGAGGGCCTTCTAAATATCTACGTTTATCCCTTGTCACCAGTGATGTCATGCCCTCGCTCTTGGTTACAGAATCTGATCTCCACAGATGGTGGTGAATACCGGGGAGACCCAAGTCCTACCAAGATGACCAGAAGAGACAGCCAGGGGCTTAGCACTGGACGAGTGATCTCTGTATCCCCCGGCAGAACCATGGAAACACCGCAGAGCACGTTGTGGGCTAAGTGTGAGTGCTGCTCTCAGTGCCGCCTGAGAAGCTCCGCCGGGGAGACAACAGGGAGACTCAAACGCCATCAAAGCAGCAAACGCGAAGCTGCCCTGAGCCCGGCCCTGAAGGAGACTCCTAACGTCATCCATTGCTCAGGGAACCACTGCGGAGACGGAGTAGAAAGAGTGTCAGAGCTGAAAACCACGTTCAGGCAACTCAAGCTGTTCCAAGTTAGGGACCACGTCTGAAGGAGAACATGGGACATTGCTTCTTCCTGGGCATTCGTGTCCTTACTTAGTGGGATCTCTTTCCAAGTCCAGAGTTGCAGAGAGCTCAACACTACACCGTAGACTTACGACACAGTCACCAGGGATCAGGAAACACTGTGACAGAGGGGACAGAAAGATCGCAAGAGCCGCGGGTAGCCGGAGGCGTGTTCCCATCCCCCGGTGCACTCATTGGCCCCATGAATACCAGGCGCCCCATGAGGAGGGCGGTCAGTGGAACTGGGGTGCGGGAGGTACATACAACAATAACTGGAGGATAATATGACCAACATGTGACTTGTTCATACAGTAAAGTTCATAATTAATAAAAATAAGAAGTGTTTCTAAAAAGAATGCAAGAAGAACAAGGTGGAAGGGCATGCTGGGAGGTGCTGTATTCCCACGGGAACGGAGGGCTTCATACGTGACCTCACAGAAATTACTGACGCCCCCACAGAGGAGGGCCTCGACGCAATGGGATTAAAAGGACAAGAAAGAATAATCTCGAGGGAACATGAAGAATTTGAAATATCTCCATTAACGTTCCCAGTAAAAATCATTTTAAAAATAAATAAAAAAATAAAAGGCTTTAAGGGAATGAAAAGCCATACTACTGAGAGAAAACAGGTAAAATATCCATATCTGGTAAAGAACTTGTGTCGGGGCTGGAGAGATAGCTCAGCAGTTAAGGCACTTGCCTGCAAAGCTTAACGACCTGGGTTTGATTCCCCAGTGCCCACATAAAGCCAGATGCACAAGGGGGCACATGCATCTGGAGTTCATTTGCAGTGGCTGGAAGCCCTGGTCATTCTCTCTCTGTGTCTCTCTTACCCACTCTCTCCCTTCCCTTCTCCCACTGTCTCTCTTTGCTTGCAAAGAAATAAACAAAAATATTAAAATAACTTGTATCAAACTATATAAAGAATTATTAAAACTCAACAATTAAAGAATGGATGAGAGGTCTAAACTGAGGGTGTACAAATAACAACTAAGAATATGAAAACATAATCATCTCTGTTGGAACTGTCCAAATCAACAGAGCTAGATTTCACTATATCCCTATAAGAACAGTCAAAACCACAAACACAGCTGTGGGGGGCTGACTCAGTGTCCCCCATAGACTTAGGTGTCCTGAATGCTAGGCTGCCAGCTGATGGAGATTTGGGAATTAACGCCTCCTGGAGGCGGTGTATTGTTGGGGCCGGGCTTTTGGTATTTTAGTCAGTTTTCCGATGCCAGTGTTTGGCACACTGTCCTGTTGCTGTTGTCCATCTGATGACGACAAGGAGGTGATGTGCACCCTCTGCTCACGCCGTCATTTCCCCTGCCATCATGGAGCTTCCCCTCCAGTCTGGAAGCCAAAATAAACCCTTTTTACCCAAAAGCTGCTCTAGGTCAGGTGTTTTCTGCCAGCAATGGGAACTTGACTGTAATAACAGCGATACCAAAGTCCGCGGGGATCAGTGGCCATAAGAATTCTCCTTCTCTGCTGGTAGTAATGCAAAATGGTACCACCACTTCCAAAAACTGCAACATGCCTTACAAAACCACAGTCTTACCATAGAAGTCTGGGATTGTTCCCGATGCATCGCTGCCCAAGTGAGTTGATGCTTTTGAAACACTGTTTTTATTGGCAACCTCCAGGCATCTACATAATGTACCCTGATCATAATCCCTTTGTCCCACCTCCCCACCCTCCCCCCACTGAATCACTTCTTCTTGCCAACTAACCCCTCTTTTATTTTGATATCTTTCCCTCTAATACCATGCAGGTCTTGTGCACATAGGAACAGCCACTATCAGGTCATAAGTGCAACCACCACTTGATGTTTGAGGACACGGTACTGAAGGCCCACTCCTCCCCAGCCTTCGGCTCTTCTATTCTTTCTGCCACTTCATTGGCAATGGTCCCTGGGCTTTAAAGGGAGTGATAGAGATGTCTCATTCACCACTGAGCACTCAGATATCACTTCTTAGAAACTTCATAAGTTTTGGCTCTCCCTGGTAGTCACCACCCTCTGAAGAGGAGCTTTGTTTTTTTTTTTTTTTAATTTAAAAAAAAGAGAGAGATGGGCTGGAGAGATGGCTTAGTGCTTAAGCACTTGCCTGTGAAGCCTAAGAACCCCAGTTGGAGGCTTGATTCCCCAGGACCCACGTTAGCCAGATGCACAAGGGGGAGCACGCGTCTGGAGTTCGTTTGCAGTGGCTGGAGGCCCTGGCGTGCCCATTCTCTCTGTGTCTCTCTCTTTCTCTCTGCCTCTTTCTCGCTCTGTCTGTCGCTCTCAAATAAATAAATAAATAAATAACAAAAAAATTAAAAAAGAGAGAGAGAGAGAATGGGTGCGCCAGAGCCTTCAGCTACTATGAATGAACTCCAGACACATGCACTCCCTGTACCACGCTTGACATTGCACACTTGCATCACTGTGTGCCTGGCTATGTGGACCTAGAGATTTGAGCATAAGTTCTTGGGCTTCGCAGGCAAGCACCTTAACTGCAAAGCCATCTCTCCAGCCCAAGAGGAACTTTTATAACCAAAAAATGAGAGTAGCATTGATATGTGGCCAAAGCCATAAATATTTAGAGGGCAATTTGGTGGGCAGAATATACGCATGGAGCCAAACAACAGTAGAAGCTCCCCTCTGGGCTTATGACCTTCATAGCTACGGGCTTCTCAGCGGGGCTGCAATCAGTCTCCAGTAGGAATTCCCTCCCATGTGTGCAGGGGTTTGAGTGTGAATGTATGTGCCTCACAGCCTCAGGTATATTTTACTAAGTTTAAGCTCCTGCTGGCGTCTCCAGCAGCCTGCTGGAGGGGGCAGGTACTGGGGTCGGATAGGAGTCCAGCCCAAAGGGGATGGGAAGAGCAGTTTTTGAGCACAGGCGGGGGTTGCTGGCCACCAGCTTCGGTGTTTGCTGGCCGGCTGTTGGAGGC
The DNA here is from genome assembly GCA_036346955.1 of Dipus sagitta. Taxonomy (NCBI): domain Eukaryota; kingdom Metazoa; phylum Chordata; class Mammalia; order Rodentia; family Dipodidae; genus Dipus; species Dipus sagitta. Next base: position 174,017,943 of record CM070774.1, read on the forward strand.
TTCTCTCTGCTTGGGCCTTCTTCCACCTTTGATAGAATTTCCCCTCGATTTGAAAGCTGAAATAAACTCATCCCTCCAACAAACTGTGTATCGTTGCATATTCGTCCCAGCAGCTTGGAGCTGACTGTAACACCTTGTATCCACTCGGAGAGTGTTCGGTTATTATCGCTGTGAAGGACGTGCCACTATTGCACCAGTGGGCACATCTTGTCTGGCTGGCCAGTTGTGTAGCTGTTGAGGCTTGCTGCTCATGAAGACTGTGGACAGCTCCCCCCTCTCCCCCCAGCAGGCTGCACCGCACTTTGACAGCAGGGAGGAGGCTTCAAGCCCAGCTCTCGCTCGACTTCTCAGTGTTTTGCAACCAATGCTTGCGGTGTCTTCAGCAATCAAGTTCTGGTGGGCATCCCTGAGCCTTGGCACAACTTTATAGTGTTTTGAGGGCCTCGGAGGCCTCCCTGGCCAATAATTAACGTGGGGGGGGTACCCCACCCTTGGCACTTTTTTCTATACAACCTGTGGCTTTTGGAGGCAGAATTACCCACCCCTACAGTGTACGTCTGCTTACACGCACTGTTTTGCTTTAATTGTGTGCGATGTTTTAATTAGGTAACAGAGAAATTGGTTTCCATATGGCTTTTTCCTAACATCTTTAGTTTTGATTAACCCTCTCCCCACCCCCACAAATTGAAACTTTTGTCCAAACAATGTGCACGTGAGTAAGTACAGCACTTCATAATTGTCAAAACTTGTAAGCACCAAAAGCAGTTGGTGAATGGATAAACAAAGCAGAGCGTCGGCGGCGCCATTGCCGGGGGACAGGTTGGTTTGCAGCTTGAAACATGACTAATGGGAGTCTGCTTCTGGGGACCTATCTTGTAAAATCCCTGTCGCACGTCTTTTCCACACAAAGGTTGCTTCCCTTCCTCCCATCCCTGGGAAACCCACTGAGGACGCCACAGTGCTCTCACCATGGTACAGGGCCCAGCTGTCCATACGTACCACGGCTAGAACTTCTTCTTGTGTGAGCACGAGCCACACAGCCCAGCCTGTAACTCAGTCTATGGACTGGAGCATCCTTGTCCCACCTCATATCAACAAGGTTTTGTAGAAGGCTGAAGAGCAACTGCCAACTACCCCAAGTGGACAGGATCCCTTTCCAGGAAGCATCCGCATGCCAGGCCTCCTGGCGACGGGTCCCCAAGCCCTCCGCACATGAATGTGGGGCTCATTATATTTCAGGATGTATGCTTTCTTGGCTTTTATTTTCAGCAACACATGTCGCTGGTCCAAATGCTACCTGCAACTCTTGAGACAGAGCGCTAGAGGAGAAACATGCCCGTTGGTTTAAGTAAGTACCCCACTTAGTCAAGGTGGAGGTTTGTACAACTCCTGAGTGAGGCTTTGTCGTTGATGTTCGGAGCCAGCCCTCTAGTGCGTGGGTGGCTCACCTGTGTGCTGGTTGATGCTGACAACGGGCTCTGGGCCATGCAAGACCACGGAGGCAGGAGCCAGTCGTTTGTCTGTAAGGGAGTACTCACTGTTCTTCCTGTCCCTTGACAGTTAGGACCAGAATCCTATGAGGCTCCCCTTCTCCCTTGGGCTTCTGGAGACACGGGCCATTCCAGGGAGGTGTATGGGCCGTGGGCCGGCCGGGTGATACCTGCTTCTTCCAATGTCAGAATAGTAGCCCTGATCTCTGCATGTCCTCCTGGCAATCAATATTGTTTCACAGTCACTGCTCAGGAGGGCTGCAGTACTTGTCCCAGGCCATGGTGTGGATCCCCCACACCACCGCTTTGACAAGTTCTTCTAAACTTGGGAGGAGGGCTGGAGAGATGGCTTAGCGGTTAAGGCGCTTGCCTGCGAAGACTAAGGACCCAGGTTGGATTCCCCTGGAATCACATAAGCCAGATGCACAAGGGGGCACATGCGTCTGGAGTTCATTTGCAGTGGCTGGAGGCCCTGGTGCACCCATTCGTATTCTCTCTCTTGCTCTGTGTCCCTCTGTAATAAATAAATTAAAAATAAAGTTGGAAGGATTTCTAAAGCTAAGGGTGGTGTCCAAGCCAGTGTCAACAAGCGTAGTTACCCTTTGGGCATACTGTGGAGTCCAGTAGTCAATTCCACATGTGGCCACTGGTCACCCAGGTCCCCCACAGTCTAGACACCTCTGCCAATGCCCTAGTGAGGGACATTATCAGACAGACTTACCTCTTTGTGTTGAAAGAGATGAAGGCAATGGGGTATGTTGCAGTTTGGGGAACAATTTCTTCTATAAGGCCAAGAGCATATCCAAAGGTTGGCCATCCTGTTTGGCCTTATAGACTTCAATAGCCAAGAAGTCAAACCATAACTGCCTGCAAGTCATTTTCGTGAGGTCATCTTCCCATGCCTTGGGGAATCTAGTTACTAGCTGTGCATTTCTCTTCCCCTTACGTGGTTCTGGGCCGTGAATTTCTGTTAGCAGCACTTGCTTGCCTTGTCACGTGACTTCGCCATTTCCCAGGTGGGCCAGCACATGAACAGGTCAGTCAGTGCTAGGACACAAGGTCCCAGGGGACCCAGACACCAAAATCACATCCTTCGTTGAGGAGATAAGCACTTCCTCATCTGGGCCCCTATAATGCAACCTAAATATCATCTGCCACATGCCCATCTCCAGGACCACCGGCACCATTACCTGGTCCACTTACTGGCCTGTTCTGGCATGTCCCTGGCGTTTTCCCATACCACTCGTGTAGCAGACATCAGCCAGTTGGCCGGGCCCTGGTCCGCTGCATCAGGAGCTGTAACGACTCTTCCTGCAAGTCTCTGCTTCAAGCACAGGACATTAGTAACGCTGGCCATCTTGGCCATTTCACCGAGGGTCAGCTGTTGTAGTCCCAGCTCCACCATCCCGTAAGCACCACAGCCAGGTGGGAATCATCTCCCTACCCTGCTGTTTGCATTGTTTGGCCAGCTCCGGCCATCCCACGGCTCTATGTGCCCTATGCGTGGTCTGCTGGGTGGTCTGAGTCCTTGGGTTCAGCCCTGGGACCTGTCCCTCCGTCTCCAACCTCTGGCACCGAACCTCTGGCTTTGATCTTGAGAGCCACCCTGCTGCCTTCCTGAAGGGCAGCACACAACTGTGACCCCCTGACCCGTCCACACAGAGGCATTGTGCAGTGGCAAGGCCATGCTGTAAGCTTGCGGAGATGCTCACTTCTGGAGACAGGCCAGCTCACTGGGGCTGGGAAGAGCCCACACGCCGCCCATTGAAAAATAAGGCCACGAGCCGGGCGTGGTGGCGCACGCCTTTAATCCCAGCACTCGGGAGGCAGAGGTAGGAGGATCGCCATGAGTTCGAGGCCACCCTGAGACTCCATAGTGAATTCCAGGTCAGCCTGGGCTAGAGTGAAACCCTACCTCGAAAAACCAAAAAAAAAAAAAAAGAAAAATAAGGCCAGGGCACAGGAGCTGATGGATTTTTACTAGGGGAAAATGTTTGTGTTGCATTAAATACTGTTGCTAACTCTCGCCAGCGCTCGTCCCCGACAAACGGCGAAGTATTTTCACTGCAGTACCAAAACAGAGCATTTGTATTTAAATATTTGAGTTAAACATATCTTGTGTTTGCAGAGCATTAATACTGTGGACATTGTCCCCTGGCTGTACTCTTTCGGGAGTTGGAATCTGTCTTCAATATTAGTCAACAAACCTTAGAAAACACTTTCATGGGAATCAGGACAGCGTAAGCCACTCCAAGGGCTCTTGAACTGAAAAATCGAGATTAGCTGTGGCGGCAGTGAAGGGGAGACAGACATCTTAGGGTAATCGCTGCCGTGTGACTGTCTCACCGGAGAGGGCATGCATTTGTCCTTGGCACCCGTGTAGGCTCCACCTCCTGAGAAGCAAAGAGGCACTTGGCTCTTCTTTGAAATGACATGCCCACCCCCTCTGACTGCTGAGTACCCATTCTGAATCCCTAGAAACATATCTCTAAGGAATAGGATGCAATTCAGTGGCAGACCACTGGCCTAATGTGCATGAGACCCTGGGCTCAATCACCAATACTGCAAAAACAGAAAAAAAGAAAAATTTGTGTGTGTGTGTGTGTGTGTGTGTGTGCTAGTGTGAGTCTGTGTGTGATCTCAACCCGGAGCTCACTTATTCTGCAAGACTAGCTGGCCAACAAGCCCCAGAGTTCCTCTTGGCTTCACTTTCCCAGCACTGGGATTGCAGGCGCATGCTACCACTACCTACCTTAAAAAAAAAAAAAAAAATCACTATTTATTTATTTGAGAGAGAGAGAGAGAGAAAGAGAGAGTGGGGAAGGAGGTAAAGAGACAGAGAGGGAGAAAAGAATGGGAGCACCAGGGCCTCCAGCCACTGCAAACAAACCCCAGATGCATGTGCCACCTTGTGCATCTAGCTTACATGGGTCCTGGGGAATCGAACTTGATGTTCTTTGACTTTTGCAAGCAAGAGCCTTAATTGCTGAGCCATCTCTCCAGCCCAGCGCCTGCTTTTCAAATGGGTGCTGGGGATAGGAATCCGGGTCCTCTTGTTGCTTGCACAGTAAGCACCTACCCACTGAGCCATGGCCCCAGCCTGAAAACTTGTCTTCTCTCTAGTATGTTCACAGTGCCTCACACATTTGGCGCCACTTCCTGCTTATTAACCCAGCTCCTAAATTTAGGAAATATGCACACATATGACAAGTGTGAAGTGAAGTTCCCAGAAAAGCTCTGCATCTGTTGCACCTACCTCCAGCAAGGCTGAGTGGACTGACAGACTCCCATGGTCACAGAGAGAGAGGGGGAGTGTTGCAAGACCCATGCCTAATTACCTGGGGCTATCTGTAGCCCCCCAGTAGCCATTTATTGCCCACCTCTGTGTCTGACCCAACATCCACGTGACTATCAGCAGTTGATCGGGCACAACCTTTGTTGGAATGTACTGACAGAGCACCAGCCCAAGGGCTGAGACTGTCAGCGACGTCATCTGAGGCCTGTGGAAATTCCTTACTTTGCTCTAACCCACCTACCTGATGGCCAGCCAACGTATTTGAAAAGTGCCTTGATTTATGACTTTCGGTTTGGCAACTATAAAACCTTCATGAAACTGTTAGCGCATTGGAACATGGAATTTGGGGTAACCTAAATCTGTGCTCCTGGGCCATGGTCACTCGAATTTGCCTCCAGAATAAACTAGCTCTTATCCATTTTTATTTATTTATTTGAGAGAGGGAAGAGGCACAACAAGAGAGAGAGAGAGAGAGAGAGAGAGAGAGAGAGAGAGAATGGGCGCACCAAGGCTTCCAGCCACTGCAAATGAACTCCAGATGCTTGCGCCTCCTTGTACATCTGGCTTATGTGGGTCCTGGGGAATCAAACCAAGGTCCTTTAGCTTTGCAGGCAAACACCTTAACCACTAAGCCATCTCCCCAGCCTTCTCATCCATTTTGAGGTGAGAGCCGTGTCTTTTACATTGACACACGAGGGAAGGTGAGCACAGGTCTGAAGCTGAGCTCATGAGCAGATGAGAGGAGAGTGTATCCCGCCCCCACCGTGTCTAACATGCCTCTACATCTATTTTACTCACCCTTATTTGACCCCAGCGACCCTCTGTGCCAGCTGAGCCCCATGAGTCAGTGGATCCAGCCCCAGGACTAAGGGAAGGGAAGAGTGAACTCACCACCATCTTTCCCATTCTGACCACGCAGCCCATGAGTCGTTTCTCATTGAAGAGCCTTCGTTTCCAGAGTGCTTAATTTAATCGGCCTCCTGTGGGTTAAGAAGGAAATTAGAGAGCCGACTGAGAGCCGTACGTTTTCATCAGTGACTAGAGCCCAGTCTGGGACATCTTGTTTGAAGAAGGGGGCTAGCAAGGTCAGATCTGTCCTGTGGAACTCAGTGACACATGGCCGTGAGGGCCTGGAGCCGGGACACCGGAGGCAGCATGACCCCTGCACTGGGCGTCCCTCTCTCCCTGACCGCCCCTCTCCCTGTCCCCCACCGAGGCAGAACCAGGGCTGGCGGTCACACTGCTCTGTTCAGGGAAGCGCAGAGGCAGAGTGAGTGGGAATCTACCCGTGTCTGCAGTTTGACACCCAGACCAGAAGGAGGCTTGGAAATTTCCTTCATTTGGATGTGACCTGTGAGTGGCCAGAATTGAAATAAAGCAAAATGTCACTGTGATGCTCTGGCTCAAAAGAAATTTGGGAGAGGATGAGTCCTTGTAACGCACTAAAGCCCAGAGGTGTTCGTTCTCTAGATACCATCATCGAACTGCCCTCCAGAGAAGAGGGCGCTTGGCCAAAGTGGAGGGACATACGCTCAGGCCCCAGCCAGTCATTCTCTTGAACACTCAAGGCTGTGGACACTCGTTCCCAGCCAGAGAAGCCTCCAGGACTCAGGCAGCCAAGACTCTTCTCCGCTGATCTGTGTCCAAAAGAAACTCTTGTCCCGGCCACCAAGGCTAGGGGTGACCTCAGGGTCCACTGCCCTTGCTATGTCATCTATTGACTCCACCAGTGACCTGCCTGCCCCTGTCTTCGCAGCTAAGCCACCCTGTCACCTTCACTATCTCCACCAGGTTCTGGAGGCCTTGTGGTCACGAGCTCCTGCACCACCAAATCAGTGCCCGAGGCGGCTGCATAATGATCCCCTCTCTTGATTACAGCGTCTTAATTATGCTCGAGGAATTTGCTTGAACAGATTAATCATTGTGGAGGACGAATTTAGAAGCTCTGCTTGCAGAGGAATCTGCTCTGAATGTCCCCTGAGAAGCCCTGATTACACCTGCCGCTTGCCAGGGCTTTGGGTTCACTGGGGACACGGGTCCTGGCAAGAGGCTGTCTTCCACCCCTACGGTCTTCCTTTTCCTCCTTCTGAGACCGCGCCTCCCCACGCTGGAGGTGTGTTCCCTGGTTGTTCAGTAAGGCAGGCGTGAGAGCCGGCATCCCAGCTTCAGACTTTCTAGAGTCTCTCTGCATGCTGTGGCTCCTTGGCACTGATTTTTGGCAAACAAGGTGCCAGTGGTTATTCTTTTTTCATGCATGTGTGTATAATGTACATGCATGTACATATAAGCATGTTCATCTGTGTAGGTGCATGGGTGCAGGTGTGTGTGTGTGTGCATATGTCCATGTGACTGTGGATGATAGGGTCAGCACTGGATGTCTGTCCTTAGGCGCTCTCCACTTCAGTCTTTGAGAGCCCGCAGCGCACTGAGCTGGCTGACCTAGCCAGCGAGCAGGCCCCAGACAGCCTCCGCCTCTGCCTCTGCAGTGCTGGGATTACAGCCATCACCGTGCCTGGCTTTTAGGTGGCTGTTAATGGTCCAAACTCAGGTCCTCACACTAGAGTGGCAGGCGTGCCATCCACTGAGCCACCTCCCCAGCGTCCCACAGTGGTGCCTAGTGGAATCCCCAGCCTTGACACACTGCTGACGTTTGAGCTCTCCCAGCCACCTTAATCGGACGCTCCGTGGTTGAGCATCTCCCCTTCTGAGAGCCCCTCGCGGGCCCACGATGTGCCCCAGGGCAGGAATCCTGATGAAATGTGAGCACCATCAGAGGGCTTGCGTGCGCACGCACATGCGAGAGGCAGCTGCACGGTGCCTTGGCTCTCAGGATAGACACGGTACAAACAGAAAATCGCGTGTTATCTGATCTACCAGAGGTGAGGTGGACATTCAAAAGCCCTGGAGGTTGGGAGACGATGTGGATTTCGGTGCTGTTCCATGCTCTGTGGCCTCAGGGACATTAACCCCCCGAGTCCCCATCTCACATAAAGACCGCACACACTTACAGGGTTGTGGGGGAAGGGAGCCAGATTGTGCATGTGAAGAGCTTAGCGCAGGGCCCAGCACACGGCTCTCAGTAAAGTTGGCTCGTGTTATTTTATGCATCTTCTCCTCTAACAGCATTTGGCGCAAGAGTGGAACAGAATGTTTATGTCAGAAGCTGAGTGGATAAAGACAATACAGTGTATACACACAATGGACACCTACCCAGCTGAGTGTATAAAGACAATACAGTGTATACACACAATGGACACCTACCCAGCCATAAGGAGAAAATGTTGTCTGTCGTTTGTAGGAAAATAGATTGGACTGGAGATCATCACATTAAGTTTAATATTCCAGACTGAGCAAAACAAATATTACACGTTGTCTGTCTCATATGTGAAACCAATCCATCTGTCTCTCTTTCCGTCTGTCTGTCTGTCTATCTGTCTTCCTTTTAATAGTTGGATTACTTGGTGGAAGAAAGGAGATCAGCCGGATGGGGATAAAAGAGCATCATGGGGCTGAATATGGACAAGGTAGTATGAGTGTGCAATATGGTGATGGACTCCATGATTATGCATTACACACGCTAATAGAAAAATTAATTAAGAAAGAGAAAGAAGCTGCTGAGTCAGCTGTTCCCAGGGGCAGGGCGTGTCTCACAGTGGTGATGGGCTCCTTGGAGCAGGCTCTCCCAGGTGAGGGAGGGAGCCTACAGTCAGTCCATAGGAGCACTCTGAGGATTTAAACTCATGGGAAGCACCAACCACATGTGTCCATTGTTTGAAGATTAGCTTACTGGGGAAAGGTTTTAAGGGTTTACAAGAGAATGAAAACCAAACAAACAAAGCTAATCTACTTAAAATGTGAATCCAAGAAACGAATATAAATAACAGCTCTAAGCTCAGCACACCTGTTTTTTTGTGGTTTTTTTTTTTTTTTCCCAGACCATGTTGTTCTGATCGTACCATGATTTATCTTTTACATCTTGTCTTCTTGGAAACCTTTAAACGTCATGGTTGTATCTCGCTGGCAGAGAAGGCTGGGGAGCATGGGCTGGGGGTGGACATGTGGCTCAGTCTGGCTGGGTGTACTGGGTGGCCACACAGCAGACGTAAGGAGACAAGCTGGCAAGATCTTGCAGCCCCGCCCTGTGCTGCTGCCTGGAGACCAGGAGCTTCCTTTCCACAGGCACCAGGCAGGAATGTGGGAGGATTTGTAACGATCTGGAGGAGAGAAAGATTGAGAACAGAAAGATGGTCAGCAAAGGTGCCGGATGAGGCAAACAGGCTACACGTGCAAGGTGTGTAGGCATCTGTTAGAGCTGTTCAGAAAACACTCGTGTCTTTAGGGAGACAGAGAATCAGTGCAAATTTTAATCCAATAATACATTGTGGCACCAGCAACTGTGTACTGAGCAAGATCACACTTTTTAAAGAAATAAGAAATTTCTTTCTTTCCTCCTCCCCTCTTTCTATTTTTCTGTTCCTTCTTTTCTTTCTTCTCGTTTTCTTTTCCTCCCTCTCTCCATTCCTTCCTTCCCTCTCTTCCCCCATCTTTCTTTCCATACCTGAGTTGGCACTAAGGACCTTCCCTAAGCTAAGTAAGTGCTGCACCACTAAGATATACCCCAGCCCAGGAATTACAGTCTTTTTATTTCTTTTAAAAGATTTGTAAGATAACATTTTTTATTTATCTTATTTTACTTGTAAGCCGAGAGAGAGAGATGAGAAACACACAGTCACACACACACACACACACACGAGAGAGAGAGAGAGAGAGAGAATGGGCATGCCAGGGCCTCTAGCCACTGCAAACCAACTCCAGATGCATGTGCCACTTTGTGCATCTGGCTTTACATGGGTACTGGGGAATCAAACCCAGGTCATCAGCCCTTGCAGACAAGCGCTTTAACCGCTGAACCATCTCTCCAGCCCCAGGAATTACATTTCTAGATTGAGATAATTTCCCCTTTTCTTATGCTAACTTTTGTGAGTTTTTTTTTAAATAACAAATTATCAACAGAAAGACATTCTACTTTTTCTTTCACTTCAGTAAATACATTTTGTAAATATCAGCATGAATGATGCTACAGGAAATCATAGCCTGCATTAGACATCCTAATAGGGACCGCAAGGGAACACGGCGAGGGTGTTGGCTGGGACAGTGGAACCCAGAAGGGTCAGAGTGGACTGAAGTGTGGAATCTTCGAGAGGTGGGACTGGAGCTGACTTTGGCGTAAGATTCAAGCTTTAATCCTATCAAGAACTACCGAGGTCAGCTTCAAGCTCCTTCAGCTCCTTCTGGTCTTCAGCCTGTACTTCCTTGTCTACAGAGGGACTGAAATATGTTGGCTGAGTCATGTGCTCGCAGGGCTGAGCGTCCACAGCTTGCTTCTTCAGCGCCAATAGAAAACCTCACCCATGCCTGTAAAATCTCAACTTGGTAGCAATTCTCAAACACGGGAAGGGTTCCTATACTGGTGAGGGATTAGACATGGTCCATGTGCTCCGGGTCGGGATAGGAGAAATAGAAAGATAGATTAAGGGTCAGTGTAAAAGTAATTTTCTAACTTCAGAACAAAAATAGAAGTCTCCCTCGGTATGGGGACGGGTGGTTATGTCACCTGAAGTTATCAGTCTCAGGCTGGGGACAACTGGATCGGGATGTAGTCGAGAGGGTTCAAGCGTCAGATGATATCTTTTCCAGACATACACAACTTAAAATGCACTAAACAAGATCGCACTCTCATGCACTGCAGGGCTGACGAGGTTTCCATTTGGGAGATATTAACTTCAGTGAACTAGTGTTGCATCTAATGCCCTTTTTTACTTACTATTTTCTGAGGTGATTCTATTTTAAGTAATTCTTGAAACATATTTTCCTGCATGCAGATATCAAGTTTTCTTTATTTCTGAAGGAAGTGATTTCAGGAAAAAAGTTACTTTGCCCTACATACCAAAAGTAAACTTAAGAATACTACATAACTTATGTTAAAAAAATTTAATTTACTTACACACACACACACACACACACACGTGCTGGAGTGCCAGATTGTTTTGTCGCTGACAATGAATGCCTGTCCAGCTTGGTGTGTATGCCAAACCAACACATTCAACTACTGAGCCATCGTTCCATCCCCCTAAGTAATTTAAAAAGAAATTTCTTCTGATCTCTAGGAAGATATGCACAGATAGATGATAGATCGATACATTTATTCATTCTCGTTTTATTTTTAGAACTCTCAAATATTCAACTATCAGTTGCTAAAAGAACTGAACTATAGGGAAATTAAGTAGGTCTTTTATTTCTTAAAAAAACATTTAATTACCAACAGTATAACAAGGGAATTAATTATAGACAACTTAAGCTGTAAAATTGACTCAAATTGGTATTTTTTCACATGCCTTTTATCAGCCTCTTAAAGACTCTCTCTCTAGGCAATGAATTTTGAAACAATTGCTTAAAATGATTTGATGGCTCCCATCTGAATGCCTGATAAGTAGTAGTATTTGTTGCTTTGTCATAATTCTGAGTGTATTTGAATGTTCTTAACGACAATCACTTGGGGTATTTATTCCAAAGAAACTTATTAGGTAAAGATTCATTTAACATATTATGGATGTCTCTGCTGGGCGTGGTGGCACACGCCTTTCATCCCAGCACTCCAGAGGCAGAGGTAGGAGGATTGCTGTGAGTTCACGGACAGCCTGAAACTACATAGTGAATTCCAGGTCTGCTTGGGTTAGAGTGAGACCCTACCTCAAAAACCAAACAAACAAAAGGGGGTTCTGAAGAGATGGCTTTGTAGTTAAGGTATTTGCCTGCAATGCCAAAAGACCCAGGTACGATTCCCCAGGACTCACGTAAGCCAGATGCACAAGGTAGTACATGCATCTAGAGTTCATTTGCAATGGCTGGAGGCCCTGCTGTGTGCCCATTCTCTCTCTCTGTCTCTATCTGCCTCTTTCTCTTTCAAATAAATAAATAAAAATAAAATATTTTTTTAAAACCAAAAAAATGTGTGTGATGTAAAATACCAAATTCCTCTATCTGGGCTAAAATACTCCTCATGAAGGTGGGGTTCACTGTGTCCACCTGCAGATGAACTCTGAATCCACCAGTTACTCATGCTTATCACCCAGCAATGTCCTGTCAGATGTTCACATCATATCAATCCCAAATCATCTGATGGCACTGAAGTTTCTGGTTCTAGGTCCATGCTTTGAGAAAGATGGACCCAGAGAACTGAGGTTACCTCTATCTCTTGTTTTTTAATTTTTAAAATGATTTTTATTAGCACATATTACTATACACAATGAGTTTCATCATGATGTTTTCATACATGTTTATAGTGCTTTTGATCACACTCACCATATCACTCTGTCCTATTACCTTACTACTCTTGCAAATCCTCTTCCTTTTCCCAAATAGTCCCCCTTGTACTTCCATGTACTTTTTTGTTTTGCTTTGTGGTGGACCCAATGACTTTCATTAAAGTTGCTTACAGGAGCATGAGTGAGAGGTTGTTTATGGATGCATGAGCACCTCACCAGTAGCTACACCACTGAGGAAACTATCTGTCTAGGGCTGGAGAGATGGCTTAGCACTTGCCTGCGAAGCCTAAGGACCCAGGTTCGATTCCCCAGGACCTGTGTAAGTCAGGCAGCACATGTGTCTGGAATTCATTTGCAGTGGCTAAAGGCCCTGGTGTGCCCATTCTCTCTATCTCTTTCTCTTACTCTGCCTTTCCCTCAAATAAATTAATAAATAAATTTGTACAAAAGGAAGGTGTCTGTCTACTCCATTACCTATGGGTGCTCAGGAAGGGATGGAGCCTGGGGAGCGGCTTCTCCCTCCATGGCAGGACATCGACCATTCTTTCGGACATGGTGTGATTAGTCACACTTGCTTCCTTCTCTGCTTCCTCAGAGGCTTTCCTCTCTTCATTTCCAGTCTCTCCACTCACTGCAGGCAGCTCTCCAGTTTCTTGGTCAGCTACTTTGGTCTGTGTTCCTTTGTTCCCCCCTTTGCACTTTTTTTTGTGGTTTTTCAACGTAGGGACTCGCTCCAGTCCAGGCTGACCTGGAATTCACTATGTAGTCTCAGGGTGGTCTCCAACTCATGCGATCCTCCTGCCTCTGCCTCCCAAGTACTGGGATTCAAGGCATGTACCACCATGCCCAGTTCCTTTTCACTTTTGTTTTATTTATTTATTTATTTATGTATTGTCAAAAGATTAGTGCTTTCCTGCTGCTGTTTGGGTTTTACTTTTGGATGCATTTCCATTTTTGCAGGAAGAGCTTTAGCTGATGTCTTCAAAGATCCTCTGGGGGCACGTGGATACCTCTGAAGGCAATGCTTGTGGGCCTTCAGAAGAACTTGGAGAAGATGCACAAGCAACGGAGGATGGAGATGGAGGCCTTCATCAACTAGAAGGCTGGGGGCGGAGAGCTCAGAGATGACGACCTCAAAAGGATGGGGGAGCTGGTCTACCTGCTGGAAGCCTGCAGGCATGGGCCGAAGCCTGAGTAGCACTGGAGAATGGGAATGGGGGCCACTGATGGGCCAGACCCCAGGCCTCGCTCCATTCCTTGAGAGCTATGAGCTTGGGACCTGCCCAGCACCACCAAGAGTGTGAGAGGGACAAGCCGAGGCACCTCAGCAAGTATGAGGTGTGGCAAGCGGGTCACCTCTATCTCTGAAAAATAAAAGATTTGTTCCAAAACTTCCCCTCTGCTGAGGACACTGAAATGGATGGACAGTCAAGTGAATTGTATAAATCAGCGTAGTGCTGTGACTCCTAATGGGGGAGAAACGTCATCAGTGGTCTTAACCAGCTACAGATCTTGCAAGCTACACGAGTGACTCTTAGGGCACCCACTAGTGCAATAGTGGTATGTCTGTTACTGGGGTGATCAACTACTGTCTACTTGGATTTGAGGCCTGCTCTGTGGGAGGGAAGTCATACTTGATACTGCAGACTATACTCAAAAGCCTGTGGTTGCAAACCCTAGCGGGGGAAGGAGTTATACTGCTGTTTGGTTATGTGCGTATATTATGCACACCAAATTGCCCTCTAAAACACTTATGTGTACGCCAATATGTACTCATTTATTTTTTATTTTGAGAGGGTAAGAGAGAAAGAAAGAGGGAGAGAGAGAGAGAGAATGGGTGCACCAGAACCTTCAGCTGCTGCAAACTCCTGACATGTGTGCCCTCTAGTGTGCACACATGATATTGTATGCTTGCGTCACTGTGTCTGGCTATGTGGGACCTGGAGATTTGAACCTGAGTTGTTAGGCTTCACAGGCAAGCGCCTCAACCACTATGCAATCTCTCCAGCGCCTGTACTCATTTTGTGGTTAGAGAAGTCTCTCTTTTTCAGATAGTGGTGACTGCTGGGGAGACTCAACACTCATCAGAGTGCAGAGAGGTGACAGCTGAATGTGCAGCCCTCACTGAGGTATCTCCATAACACCCGCCAATGACTCAGGGACTGGAGTGGAAGAGATAGTGGAAAGAATTTAAAGTGCAAAGGCTAGGGAGGAGTCCTGGGGAGTGCCATCTCTCAGGTGCAAAGTGGATGCTGTTTTCATGACCCCATGGCAGCTGTCATTACCTGGCCAAGACCTGCATCAGAGTGCATAGCAGTGCAGAAGTGGGGGGCTCAGTGGAGGGGTGGGAGTACAAAACAAGAGATGGCATGGGGAGGGATTATGTAAATTTTTAATTAAGTTTTTACTTTAATAATATTAAAAAAAACAAAGGTCCCCCAACATTAAAAATGCATAGTATTTGCACAGGAGTTATAAATATCTTCCTATTTACTCTAAATCATTTCTGTATCACATCTGATTCAATATAAATGCTATGTGAGTAGTGATTTTCTTATATTACTTATAAAATGATGATAAGGAAATAAAATTTGTTTATATTCAGTATAGATGTAATTAAAAATATTTTCCAATCTGAAGTTCGTTAAATCCATAAATGCAAAATTTGCCCATAGGCAGGACAAACACTAACTGGTCTAAGTTAGGGCCTGGACAGCTGTGGTTTCAAACCCTCCACAGTGATCCTAATGTCCAAATAGAGCTGAGAAGGCCTATTAAATCTGATGCCTTTTTTTCTTGAAACATGTGTCTTTTTATTTTTATATCAAGGTTAAGTGCAACATGGAAAATCTGGTGCCAAACACAGAGGCAGCTTAATACTGGCTGCTGGATACAAGTGTGACCTAATTTTAAATGCATTTATTGACTTAACTATTATGCCAACAATAGCTCTAGTTGTTAGCTTATACAGTTCTTGTAAGGCTATGAATATCATTTTAAAATAATTCTTACTGCCTACTTAAGAATTTAAGAAATAGGCTTACTATATTGTACTCACAGATACTTTTTAAATTTGTTCCACTCAAGCCTCAATAAGACACTTATAAGAAGCTGGCATTGTTGAGCAAACACGGAGAGATAGATAAAGTGTGTTATTGATTGTAGCATGGAGGGCTATATAAGACAGTTTAGAAAACATGGGTTTATTTCAAGTGCATTCCATTGTATCAGTTAATTTCTCATTGCTGGGACAAAAAAACACCTGACCAGAAGCAGCTACTGGAAAAGAAGGGTTTCTTTCCTTTCAGTGTTCAGTTTTGAGGGAGATTCGTAATGGCAAGACAGGCATGTCAGGAGCAGCCAGCCAGCTGTCACATCTCCACAGCGGCAGGAAGGAGATAAAGAGAGTGAGCTCGTTAGCACTGGCATCCAGGGCTGGCCTGTAACAGCCGCAAGGTCCACCCCCAGTGACCCACCTCCTCCAGTAAGGCTCCACCTCCCAAAGCCTGGCGCTTAAGTAGAAGGCTTAATTGCAAACCCTTGAGGCCATGGGGGACATTTTGCATGCAAACCACCACAGCCATCCTGCAAGTGCCTATCAAGCTTCATTGAGAATTAGATCATGCCTTGTCGTGAAGCACTGCATCACAATGACAGCAAAGGACAGGGCTTGAAGCACACTTAATAAATAAATAATTGATGAGCAAGAGTACTGCTTCCATGGCGAGCCTGACAATCAGCGCCAGGGTGAAGGAGACAGACCCCGAGGACACTCAACACCTACCAAAGCAGAGATCCAGAGGCTCCCAAGAGCTCATCACTGAGGTAGACTTAAAACACACCCAACAAGGGCTAGAGAGATGGCTTAGTGGTTAAGCGCTTGCCTGTGAAGCCTAAGGACCCCGGTTCGAGGCTTGATTCTCCAGGACCCATGTTAGCCAGATGCACAAGGGGGCGCACGCGTCTGGAGTTCGTTTGCAGTGGCTGGAGGCCCTGGCACGCCCAGTCTCTCTCTCTCTCTCTGCCTCTTTCTGTCTCTGTCACTCTCAAATAAATAAATAAAAATGAACAAAAAAATTAAAAAAAAAAAACACACCCAACAAGGCTCAGGGAATTTTGAGGAAGAGGGGGTGGAAAGACTGTGAGAGCCACAAGTTGTGACACCATGCCCAGAGCATTGCCTCCTCCCAACAAGTGAACTGCAGCTCCCACAGCGCATAACCCACAGCCCCACAGGGAACACTGGCAACTCCACGGAGGAGGGTGTCCAGAGGAATCGGGCCAGGGATGATGGAAAGGATGGTACCAACACATGATGTATCCATACTTAGTGTGTCCATAATTAGTAAAAGTCACTGAGATCGAACACAGGAATGGGTATCTTTAACGTTCCACAGATGTAGTTCTCTATATCCATGCCCTGGGAAGTCCTCCCTCATAGATCCTTTTGGGTAAAACAAAAGTGTCCAGTAGATATTCTCTAAGGAAAGTTGCTTTCCTTTGGTTGTGCTGGGAATTGAACCAAAGCCTAGGCCCTTGCTCACCACCAAGACACAGCCTCAGGCTCAGCCCTGGAGAGTTGCTGTCGTCATCTTCTTGTTTTGTCATTGTTGTTTTTGCCCAGAGGGCTACGAAGTTCTGGTTAGCACCTAGCCCACTTTGCCTGTCAGGAATGGTGACTCATTTGTGTCTTCAAGCAATACTTGCGTAGTTTGAGTGTAGTCCTCTCAGACAGATACAATTAGAAATATGGATGAGGGGAAATCTTAAACATTACATGACATTTGAGTTTTAAGAAATGTTCGATGCACGTGTGCTGTGTGAAGGCACACGTGTGTACATGCGCATGAGTGTGGGGGCCAGATCAGGGTCTACCCTTGGCCTCGAGCTAGGTTGGCTGGCCGGGGAGGCCCAGGTATTCTCCCGTCTCTGCCTCCCCAGGGCTGAGGCCGAAGGCACACACCACAGTGGCTGCCGTTTTTACCCAGGTTTGGGGGATTGAATTCGGGTCTTCATGCTTGCTTGAGATATTCCCCTTCTGCAAGCTGTTCAGCCTGCCTCTGCGCATGCTTCGTGAAGGCAGAGCCCGGCGCCTAGGCCAGCACTGCCCAGAAGAGAAGATCCTCCACGTGCACTGGCCACAGGACCAGGCGGTTAGAGGGACTGCCCTGGAACAGCAGAAAACGTGTTTGCCTGTAAGATGTGACTTTTACCTGTGGAAGCAGTGGGCCAGAGTGGGAGGTAAGACACAAGCAGTGGGCACTAACAGAGGCTGAGTAGGCCTTAGGGCTGTGCGTAGACAAGGCAGGAATGCAAGTCCACTGCACTGGGAGAAGCAGCTCGATGGCTCAGCTCCACAGCTCCATGCAGTGAGAGGCGGCAGGTCACCCTGCTCCAGAATACAGGACACAACAAGGGCAGAAAGTCCCAGGAAACGTCATCATCCTAGAAGATGTCTAAAGCCCGACAGACGAAACTGGATACAGAGATTTAAGATCAAAGACAGCATTGGCAGACGCTGTTCAATACTGAATATCAATTTAGAAAAAAAAAAGGACTGGGGATTGGGAGCTGGAGAGATGGCTCAGTGGTTAAAGGTGCTTGCTTGCAAAGCCTGAAGGTCTGGGTTCAAATCCCCAACACCCACATAGAGCCAGATGCATAAAGTGGCACACGTGTGTGTTTGCAGTGGCAGGGTGCCCTGGAGCACCCATACTCACTCTCTTTCTCTGTGTCTGCCTCTCTCTATCGCTCTCTCTCTTTCTTGGAAAGAAGTATTAAGAAAACAAAGAGAATGAGGAGATAGCTCAGTGGATAACACACTTGCCATGTGAGTCTGAGGACCTCAGCTTGGATCCAGTTGTACTTACTCGCTCATTGGTGGCACAAAACACCTGACCAAAAACAACTTATGGGAGGACAGCTTTTATTTTGGCTTAAAGTTTTGAGGGCAAGCTTCATGATGGCAGGGGCAAGCATGGCACTGGGCAGAGGCTGGGCAGCACCTCTGCCAGAGCAGGTGAAAAACAGCAGCGAAAGGGTGAGCTGCTCTCTGGCAAGGGGGAGCTGTGTATGACATCCCCAACAACACGCCTCATGCAGCAAGGATCTACTCCCCCAGTTGTCAGCAGCTGGGGCCCGAGCATTCAGAAAGAATAATCTTCTGGAGGAACATCAGATTCAAACCACCACGGATCCCCAGAACCTACATACGATGTGAACTTCCAGACTCACAGTGCATGAGTGACAAAAGCAAGCAATGCACGGCAGGCAAGCCGGCAGAAGCAGGAGCTTCCCCTGAAGAGCCCAGGCCAGCCTGCCTGGGGAGCGCAGGGGTGAACACTGGACTCCACCTGGAGCAGCGTGAAAGGTGAGGATCGACCTCAAAGTGTGCAAGTGTCAGACTCACACATGTGGACGCACGCAAGAGAAGCGAAGAACACAGAACGAGGGTCCTCCGCCAACCAGGCACTAAGACGCAGCCAGGAGCGACTGCCTTTGTGTCTTTTCCCTCTTCCTTTTCCTGCCAGAAGCCCCAGGTCATGTTCAGCATCTTCCTCCGTTTGTAGAAATCAATGCCAGAGTGCCAAGCTGCAGCTTCCCCACGGCCTCTGTCAGGTGGTGATTTTAGATTTTATAAGTGAAGCCATTCTTGAGTAACAGCTTTTATTTTTTTTTTTAAAGACTGGGTTATTTTTTTTAATTTCTTTTGTTTATTTTTATTTATTTATTTGAGAGTGACAGACAGAGAGAGAAAGAGGCAGAGAGACAGGGAGAGAATGGGCACACCAGGGCTTCCAGCCACTGCAAACGAACTCCAGATGCCTGGGCCCCCTTGTGCATCTGGCTAACGTGGGTCTTGGGGAATCGAGCCTCGAACCGGGGTCCTTAGGCTTCACAGGCAAGTGCTTAATCACTAAGCCATCTCTCCAGCCCGAGTAACAGCTTTTTTAAATGAGAGAGTTTTGGTGCATACTTCTGATGCTTTCTTTTATTGAAATAATAGGGCAGCATCTCAGATTATTTTAATTTGCTAAGGTCATATCTATTCATAAAATTAAGACATTTTCGCCCATAGTTTTAGTATGATGTATAGACAGGTCCAGGTTAACCTAATCCCTTCCCTACTTCCTTAGAATATAAAAAAAGCTCACACAGTCCTGAGAGCATGTTTTTTAATATTTTATTTTTATTTATTTATTTGTTTGACAGAGAAAGAGAGAGAGAGAGAAAATGGGTGTGCCAGGGCCTTCAGCCACTGCAAATGAACTCAGACTCATGCACCCCCTTGTACATCTGGCTAACGTGGGTCCTGGGCCATCGAACCTGGGTCCTTTGGCTTTGCAGGCAAATGCCTTAACAGCTTAGCCATCCCTCCAGCCCTGCAAGTACGTTTTTAATCCTTTCATTACGAAACTAGAAAAGGTATCTGTTCTCTTCCTCCTTATCATCCGATTCCTTCGCAGGCAGGGAAGAAACTTATGATGCCGGATCCTCTCCACGCGTCTCCGCTATGCACCACAGTAAAGAAAGAACCGTGTAGTTCCTTACTTGCACGGCCTGCTCCTTTCTCCTGAGTCACATTCGTCACCTCTCGTCATGGAAGCTCATTCAGCGCTCAGTTTCACCTTGTCCCTCATCTCCCGCAGCGGCAGGAGCAGGGCCGGATGAAGATGGTGTTCAAAGCTGGGGCTTGAAGTGACTGCAGGTGGCCAGGGGTTCCTGCGTCAGGCGTCTTGGTGACAGCTACGTTCTGAAGACAGACCTGCTGGGGTTTTTGAACACGCAGGCTTGCTAGTTTCCTGCAGCAATACTCTCCTTGTGGGCCAGCCTCTGAACATTCTCCTGGAGCTGTATGCTCAGAGAAATACGCCCTAGAGGTTCTGACCACAAGGCCAAACACCCACACCCCCTTGTCTGTTGTCGCAATCCTGTCGCAGACAGCAAATCTAAGAGGTGGGAAGGGAGAGAAGACAGTGTGAGTCTGCAGAGGAGCCCGTGGGGGCTGGGCATGGAACTCGGGGGCAAAATGTTTGCCTAGCGTGTGGGAGGCCCTCGGTTCAAACACCAACACTCAGCGGGGCAGAGCAGCCCCAGACTTGACCACGGAGCCGTGCCCGTGTGCAGCAAGCGTGAGGGGCAGTGTCCGGCTGCCTGGTGGACCCGGAGGCTGCCATGGAGGGCCCCCGGCCAGGGCGGAGCCTCGGCCGTATGGTCACAGTTTGGATGAACACTAGGGCATCCTGAGGAATGAGCTGAGCCCACCAGGTAGGAAGGGAGACAGGTGTGACAGGTCCCAGCCTCCAGAGCCTTGACTTCCCGGTGCCGCAGTTGCCATCTTGAAGTTCTTCGTAGATCTTCCACAAGGAGCTTGGCATTCCACTTTCACACTGGACAAGTCCGGAAGAAATGGGGCATGAACGAAGGCAGGAAAGGCCAGATATCTCCTTGGATGTAAGATATTGGCTAGATACCCAGGGATGAAGTAAAATTCCATCCCACCCCAACACTTCCACCACAGTCTATCTCTTCGCCTCATACCACATTCCTAATACAGGCTTCAATTCCCAGAATCACTTTACTTTCTTGCTCGTAGCTTGTAGTGGTTTGAATGTGTTCCCTCCCCCCAGTTCATGTGTTGAAAACTGAATCCCCAGTTTAACAGTGCTGGGAGATAAGACTTTACAGAGGCAGACGATGTGAGGGCTCTCACTTTCAGCCTAGAAGAGAGAGGGTTCATTGCAACAGGCCAAGTTTCTATTCACCCCTGACATGGCACAAAGTTCCTCATGGCTATACCCCTTTGTCTTGGACGTCTCAGCCTCCAGAACCATAAGCTGTCCCCCCAAATATCTGGTCCTTACAAATTACCCTGCCTATGGGATTGGTTGGCACAGTAGCCTGAAGCAGTGAGGTCACTGCCTATCTTCCTCTTGCCCGTCAAAAGCAAGGGCTCTGCCTATGTTGCTCATTCCAGTTCCTTCCATAGTGCCTGTCACCTGTGAATCTGTGGTGAGTCAGTGGTCACCTCTGGAAGTGACCAGGCCTTGCGAATGAGCAAGGTCCTGGGGGGTCCCAGAAGAGCCACTGGTCAGATTTTGGAAGGCAGTCAGGTGTGTGGAGGATACTGTTCCAGAAAGTTCTGGGTCTTGGCAGGAGCATCCCTGTGCTCCAGGAGACAGTGCGTCAGTACCGGACTGGTGTTCAGGCTGCTCGCGTCCAGTGGGCTTCAGCCTGGGGGAGCTGGGAGCCATGCTGGGAGAATGGCCAGAGCAGCCGAGGCTGACGAAGGCAGCCTCAATAAGCTGAGGGGCTGATGGCACTTGCTTTGTTTGTTTATTTTTTATTTTTATTTATTTATTTGAGAGTGACAGTCAGAGAAAGAGGCAGACATATACATATATATGTAGAAAGAGAGAATGGGCATACCATGGCCTCCAGCCACGGCAAACGAACTCCAGACGCATGCGCCCCTTGTGCATCTGGCTAATGCGGGTCCTGGGGAATTGAGCCTCGAACAGGGTTTCTTAGGCTCCACAGGCAAGCTAAGCCATCTCTCTAGCCCGGCACTTGTTTTTTTCAATTGCCGAAGGGCAATGGCCAAGTAAGCCTGACAAGCAGGGCCAGGGTGAGGGAGACAGACCCTGAGCACACTCAACATACACCAAAGCAGAGATCCAGAGGCTCCTAAGAGCTCCTCACTGAAGTAGACTTAAAACACACCCACCAAGACTCAGGAATTTTGTGGAAAAGGGGGTAGAAAGATTGTAAGAGTAACTGGTTTGGACTTCATCCCCAGAGGCATTGCCTACCCCCCACCCATAACTGACTGCTGCTCCCACAGCACATAAGCCACAACCCCATGAGGAATACCAGCAACCCAACAGAGGAGGGCCCCCAGCAAAATGGGGACAGCGATGAGGGAAAAGATGATACCAACACATGATGTATTCATACAAAGTATGTTCTTAATAAAAAAATAAAATAAACTGTAAAAATAAAAAATAAAATATATACAAACATTAAAAAAAAATTTCATAAGAAAAAAAATGTATTGAATTTTTCCACCCAGGTTGAGTGAGAGGAAGCAGATTTGTAAATGTGGGCTAGGGAGATGGCTCAGGAGGTAAAGTGCTTGCCCTGACCAGAGTTCAGATCCGTGGTACTGATGTAAAATGCTGGGCGTGGTGTCACGTGCCTGTAACGCCAATGCTGGGGTACAGGTTACCCATGGCTTGTCTAGCTGAATCTGGTCCAAAGAATTAGGTGGAGAGCAATTGTGGAAGACTCCCGAAATCGACCTCTGGCCTCCACATGCACACACATACTCACATGTGTCCCCACACATATGAACATACATGTACATACGCCACAGTGTGTTTGCCAGTGGCAAAATAAACGAATAAATAAAAGTTTCACAAATACACCCACTAATTGGAATTGCCTGCATGGCTTGGTTTAAGATTCCACTGAAGAAGTTGTCCCCTAACATTTTAAGTTTATTACAGAACTGGCTATGAATCAATATGCTTCTCATTATCCCTAAATACACTGTATTCATGAGACCTTGTATGGAAGGGCTGCAATTAGAGTGACCTGATCTGGAAGTTGCCTCCGACCTTCAGATGACAGCTCTGGTCCTTTGGAACTATTTGCAAAATGTTGCAAAATGGGGCTGGTGAGATGGCTTAGCAGTTAAGGTGCTTGCCTGTGAAGCCTAAGGACCCATGTTTGATCTCTCTCCAGATCCCATGTTAGTCATATGCATAAAAGTGCAAGGCGGCATATGTCCACTAGGTGGTGGAAGCATCTGGAGTTCAAGTGCAGTGCCTGAGGCCCTGGCACGCCAATTCTCTCTCTCTCTCTGTTTGTGTGTGTGCGCGCGTGTTTGTCTAAGAAAACAATTGTTGCTCTGACCGAAACAATTGTCACTCAGACTTCGGTCAGAGCACTTGATTACTCACCAGAGGTTAATGGTAAGACCCTACTGCTGAAGACACCATACACTGTTGGCACAGACCATGGAGAGGCCTGGTTGGAATCCGGAGGAGAGCCAGTCCCCAGACAGTTAGACCATCTAGTGCTGGAAGGTGCTACATGAGCTACCAGGGAAAAGTAACCAACATCTGTCCGAGCAACTCAAATTTTAAGAAACTCAGAAGCAAACAACCAGACATGATGCTCACACAAGTGCAATAGTGGCACATAGCCATGGTGGGTAACCAACTGCTTTTGGATTGGCTAAGAGATCCACTCAGTGGAAAGGAAACCATATCTGGAACTGGGAAACAAGTCAAAATCATGTCCGGACAACAATTTTGCTTTCCATTGTCAAGCTCCAACTAATCTTGGCATATAAGAGGGTCTATACCCTTTAAATTCTTTCTAAATGAATAATGGTTATCCCATTTAACTGTTGTTGACTTCACTCTCCATTGGAGAATCTGTTTCTCTTTTTCAGACAGGAGCTGGACCTGAGGGGATAAACGACCCAGTGCACTTCACCACGGCCCCAGTTGCAACCACCGAGGAATTGCAGAAATGAACAAGAGTACTGCTTTCTAGGTGAACCTAATATCAGCACAGGGGTGAAGGAGATAGACACTGAGGACACTCAACACCTACCAAACCAGAGATCCAGAGGCTCCTAAGTGCCCATCACTGAACTAGACTTAAAAAGCACCCAACATGGCTCAGGGAATTTTGCGGAAGAGGGGGCAGAAAGATTATTAAAGACACAAGTTGGGACATTATGCACAGACACATTGCCTCTCCCCCATAACTGACTGCTGCCCCCAGAATGCATGACCCACAATCCCCATGGGGTTGACCTGATCCCCAATGAGGAGGGCCTCTTTGGAAAAGGGCAGGGAGGAGGGAAAGAATGGTACCAACATGTGTTGTTTCTATACTAAGTATGTCCATAGCTAATAAAAATAAAATTAAAAAAAAAAGTCACAAAATGAAATGGGCTTTTCTCCAGATCTGAGCGCCTCTACCATGTTTCATCTTCTGGATTCGCCCCATACCACCTTCCTGTGACTTGCACAACAGACAGACTGAGGCACCGTACCCTCACCCAGTACATGACGCACCACATCTCTCTGGCAAAGCACGGCATGTTTCGAGGCATTGGCCATAGAAAGTGGTGTTGATTTTCAGCTGGCCTGACTGACATCTCAAGAAAGAAGGTAAACCAAGAACGCCCTTGAGCTCTGTCAAGCCCACTACCATGCCTGCTGCTTCCCTGCCCGCTGGGCTCGGGTTGGAGGTGAGACTTGTCACCAGTTACGCTCATTCCTGGTCATCAGCGCAGGTGGAGACCCGGCAAGGGACAGAGAGATGGCTGGGCCTGTCACTTAGGCAGGACGTGAGTCTCACTTAATAAGAAGCAAATTATTTTAAGCATTTAAATTTTCTTCAGCTCACTTGATATATGGCTGACAAATACTAATTGTACACATTTCATTCATACAATGTGATGTTTTTGATATATGTGCACATTGTGAAGTGATTACCACAATCAAGCTAACTATCATGTCCATCACCTCACACTGCTCTATGTGTGTGTGTGTGTGTGTGTGTGTGTGTGTGTGTGTGTAGTGGTAACACTGATAACCTACCTGTAGCAGACAGCTTCAGGTATGCTGAGACGAATATCCAGACCAAGCACAGTTATGGAGGAAGGGATTTATTGAAGCTTTCAGATCCAGGGGAAGTTCCATAATGGCAGGAGAAGCTGGCCTGCCTTCACAGGACCAAACAGAGAGAGAGAAGCACAAGCCTAAAAGCCACACCTACCGCACACTTACGGAACTCCAGCCAGGCACACTTTGCATATCTTTAGATTGAAATCTGAAATCCACCACCACAACTTAGGATCTGCCCAGTGACACTGCCTCCAGCCAGGAGCCTGCAAATGCAAACTACAAAGTAATGAAACACTGAATATATTGGGGGCCATCTATTCAAACCACCACACTACCTGTAGCAAGTCGTAAAGGTTACAAGGTGCCATCATTTCCTATAGCCTTCAAGCTGGATGCGAGGCCTCCGGAACTCACTCCTTCTGCCCAAGTCTTTGCACCTCTTCACTGAAACCCACCCTTGCCTCTGCAGCCCCTGGGAAATCCACTGCACTCTTCGCGTCGGTGAATTAGACTTTCATTCTTTGGGCTTTTCCCCCCTTGAGATGAGAAACTGCAGGGCTCGAGCAGCGTTGAGACTATGGGAGCTGCTGCTGCGCCTGCCCGCCCCGATTTCTTACTCTGCACGGTAAGCGACACCACGCGCTATTTATTCTTCCTGAGTTGTTACGGGTTGTGCCTTAAATGTCACCCCAAGGCTCCCCTGTTTAAGGCCTCATCCCCAGCTGATTCCTCCCACTATGGAGGTGGGGCCTCGTTGCAGTTAGAACGTCATGGGACATGCCCTTGAAAGAGATACTGGGACCTGGGCCCCTTCTGCCCTCATCTGGCTTTGTCCCCTGGCTGTCACTGGAGACTCCTTCCCAGGCCACGTGCTTCCGCCATGCTGTAAAGCCCTGTCACAGGGCTAAAAGCACCTGGGCCCAGAGACTATACACGAAACCTCTGAAACAATGAGATCCAATTAACCTTCCTTCCTGTAAGTTGATTTCTTTCTTCCTCTCTTTCTTTCTTTCTTTCTTTCTTTTTTTTTTTTGTTTTTGTCATAGCAATGGAAAGTTGACCAGCACTTGTGTTTTACTTATTTCTCTCAGCAAATGTCCTCCAGACTTATCCACATTGTCTCAAATGCCAAGATTACTATTTTTTTTTTTAAGGCAGAACAGTATTCCAAATGTGAATATACATCACATTTTCTTTCCCATTCATCATCCGTGGACATGTAGTTTGTCTCCCTATCTTGGCTATTGTGAATAATGATGCAAGGAACATGGGAATGCAGATGCCTTTTCAAGATACGGATTTCATGTCCTTTGGGTATATACATATAGATATGAAATTGTCATGTTATTAAATGCTCCAGTTTTGTCTTTCCTACAGCATGGTGTTTACGTCCAAGGTCTTGGAAGCCATCTCCGACACTTGCTAGGTCTATGACATTCAGCAAACTATTGAACTTTTCTGTACCAATCTATGTACCTAGTTTCCTTTCGTGAGAACGTAATTCCTGCCTCATTGGTGAGAAATCAATGCACTGATAAATATGAAACAATTAGAGTGGAGCTAGGGTGGGCCCTAAAAAATCTAATGCATGTTGGCTATTCTCCCTGTTTTCTTATTCTTCTTTCAATCTTTATCAGCCCATCTCTTTTGATGAAGAAATCAATTTCTTTTCTCTCATTTATCACCTTCTGTTTTGATTTACAGCTCTTGAGGCCAGGGTGTGGGCTGAATTTTATGGAAATTCCTATTGATTAATCTTTGATTGACTCAATCAGTAAAGAGATATCTGTGGTTTAGAGAAGGCAGAGCACGAACACTTTTAGTGTGGGAGTGGCCTCAGAGCTGCTCCTTACCTTGGGGGCCTGATCTAACGGCCAGTGAGAGCTATGGCTTTGGGGCACTGGCTGTTTGAGGTGGTGAGCAAGCACGCCACGTGACAACAAAGAAAGATGGAGAAACATCGTTTTGGATGTTCATTTAAGGTTCCTTAGAGTCACACCGAATCTAAGAACCACTGGAACCAAGGGGAAGCAAATCCAACCCAGATTTCCATCAGAGTGGAGCACCTCTTTCCAAGGCACCTCAAGAAGCACCCCTCCAACTGACATATTGTGCAAAACACAGATGATTACACCTGCCCGCTCCTGCGGCCCAGAGACTGTGGGCGATTCATTCAGTAATGACTGCCAAGAACATCAGACTCCTTTGAGATAAATGCTCTATGAATGAAGTCTCAGATATTACTCAGAACTGCATTTGTAAATATCAGGACGGACCGTCAGCTTATGAGAGCAGATTCACACAGAGCACAGCTGTGCTGCTGCAGTGTCCCCAGAAGACAGGAAGCATTTCTGGAAAATTCCTGACCACCAAGCCAACACATTATTACTTTCTATAGACACACCAACACAGACAGTGCTTTCTTAGCTGTTATCAGTGCCTCACACCCTGTGGACCTGCACGCGGAGGGCGATGCTCAGTAGCCAAGCCACCCTTCCAAACCAACACACCTCTTCCGTGGTGAGGACCTCATACAGCTGACTCTATTTCATGTGACTTTGTCCTCATCACTGTAGCGTAAACAAAATTCCCCTCAACTTCCCTGTGTGCAGGACTTCAAGTGCTAAAACTGGCATAGTCCTGGGATATCCAAGTCAGTTTGTGACTCTAGCAAGATGATGACGATGATGATTTAACTTTTACAGTACTGGCATCGAACCCAAGCTTTGACCACAGGGATGTAGTTCTGAGTCTTCATCACCTTTTCAGTGAAGTATTAGGATTGGAACTGTCGGTAAGAAGGCACAGATCTAAGCTGTTCACATTTAATACTTACCATCGCTCCTGAAGGAAGGCATTATAGTTACAACCCCGGGACAAGTAAGGCGCTTGGAGAGAGAGGAGCTTGTCTAATACTACACAGCTGGTAAGCCGACAGA
The DNA here is from genome assembly GCA_036346955.1 of Dipus sagitta. Classification (NCBI taxonomy): domain Eukaryota; kingdom Metazoa; phylum Chordata; class Mammalia; order Rodentia; family Dipodidae; genus Dipus; species Dipus sagitta. The sequence continues at coordinate 174,045,642 of CM070774.1, forward strand.
GCTGAGGTTCCCTGGCAGGTGATGATGCACCAGGACCTTGTTATTTTCATTTGCTTGCTTCTGTTCTGTTTTAAATCATTTTAAAGTTTTGTTTATTATTATTATTATTATTATTATTATTTGAGGTAGGGTCTCACTCGCTAGCTCAGGCTGACCTGGAATTCACTATGTAGTCTTAGGGTGGCCTCGAACTCACTCCAATCCTCCTACCTCTGCCTCCCAAGTGTTGGGATTAAAGGTGTGCACCACCATGCCCAGCCTTAAAATTTTATTTTACGTGATACGTGGAAACTTAAAAATTGTATATATTAATTGGGTAACATGATGTTTCAATATATGTACTCATGGTATAATGCTCAAAGCAGTTTAGATATATACCTGTCTTCATGTATCATTCTCATGGTAAAAACTTAACAACAGTCTTCACTTTTTGAAACACATAGCATATTACTGCTTTCTGGTTACTCTACTGTACAACACACTAGAACTTCTTTCTCCTATCTAATATAAACCATTTCTTAATTTCATATTAAGGTCATATTTTAATTTTATTCTTTGACAATTTCATCCATGTCTATAATGTTTTGGTCATATGCAAATTTGACCATACTTCCAGTATCCTTTCGCTCCTCTTGCTATTCTTTTTTTTTTTTTTTTTTTTTTTCTTTCGAGGTAGGGTCTCACTGTAGCCCAGGCTGAACTGGAATTCACTGTGGAGTCTCAGGGTGGCCTCGAACTCACGGTGATCCTCCTACCTCTGCCTCCCGAGTGCTGGGATTAAAGGCGTGTGCCACCACACCCGGCTTCCTCTTGCTATTCTTATTGACCCTCTTCTTCTCAACAAATCTCCATCCCACTATCATGTGTGTGGCGCGTCACTAAGTCTCATTAGTGTTGTTCGCATGAATACAGGTGAGGGTGACTGACTGGAGCTTGGACAGCTTTCCGGTGGCCCCACTGCTGAAGACAGTGACTCCCACTCCATACGCCACTCTTCACTGCCACCACCTCCTCAGGGAAGAGCGGGGTCTCAGGGCACCTCTCCCCCACGCATGATGAACTGCTGAAAGGCCCAGTCGTGAGCAGATCTCGCATAAGGAAACAGAGCAGTGCCGTGGCCAAGTCACGCGCAGAAGACAGCATTTCACTCCACTCCTCGCCATCTTGCAGCGCTCACCTCCTCTCTTACGACGTTCCCTGAGTGTCAGAGGCAGTGACGCTGCTGTCTCGTTTGGGCTGAGCACCTCACAGTCACTTACTCTCAGCACTATGGTCATTTATGAGTCTCTGCACTAACCATGGCCCACTGTCAACAGACGCTTCTCTGATCAAGACTGGGAGGGCGCTCACCTATGGGCCTAAGTGGAAATATTTAGAAGGCAATTTGACAATCTGTCCATTTAACAAAGCCACAGTCGTAGGTCCTCCTCCTCCCAGGGCCCGTGACAGCCCCAGCCATGGGCTTTTAACCTAGTTTACCGTTTCAGGCATGAATTCTCCCCCTGTGGGGGTGAGCCTCAATTACAATCAGAAAATGGTTGGTTGCCCCCTTAACAGTCACGCTACTATGGTACTGGTGGGTGCAGCTTGTCTGACAGGTCAGTATTGTAGCATGCAGGATCAAGAGCTAGCTCAGACCACTGACAGCATTTCTCCCCCTGACATCCTCTATAGCACCTTCTGGCACTACGACAACTAACCAGCAGGAAGCTTCCAGGTCAGTTCCAGCTTTATTTCTGTATATCCTGCAACCAAAGTATATGGAGACTTCAGCAATAGAGTCTTACCATCTAATTCTGGTGTGCAACCGAGAGTAATGCAAGAACCTGTATTGTGGGCTGGAGAGATGGTTTAGTGGCTAAGACGCTTGCCTATAAAGCCTAAGGACCCAGGTTCAATTCCCCAGTACCCACATACCAGATGTCCAAGGTAGCACATGCAGCTGGAGTTCGTTTGCAGTTGCTAGAGGTCTGGCATACCCATTCTCATTTCTCTCTCTCTCAAATAAATAAATGAATAAAATATTTTTTAAAAAAGAACCTGTATTGTTTTGGGGACCTCTGGGATCTCGGTAGCCAGTAATTGATCGAGAGTTATCCCACACCTGACACCGGGATTTTAATTTACCTACATAACCTGTTGCTGCCAAGAGAAACTTTACCCATTCAAGTACCTCTAGTCAAGCTCTTTGAAAAATAATGTGGTTCTATTTTTATTCATATTTATCTAATATGCCATTGTTTAAAATATACATCAACTCCTCCTTTGGGCCTATTCCTTTGAGTGACTAAAAGCAGGATGAAGCTAGAGAAGTGGCTTGTCAGTTAAGGCATTTGCCTGTAAAGCTAAAGGACCTCGGGTTGATTCCCCAGGACCCACGTAAGCCAGATGCTCAAGGGGGCGCATGCTTCTGGAGTTCGTTTGTAGTGGCTGGAAGCCCTGGCGTGCCCATTCTCTCTCTGCCTCTCTCTGCCTCTTTCTTTTCTCTCTCTCAAATAAATAAATAAAAATAAAGTAAAAAAAAAACAATTACTTAAATGCAGGATGAAAGCCTATTAAACTCCTTTTTCAAAAGAAAAAGTGTATTTTTCACCAGGCATCGTGGTGGTGCACACCTTCAATCCCAGCACTCTGGAGGCAGAGGTAGGAAGATCGCTGTAAGTTTGAGGACAGCTTGAGACTACAGAGTGAGTTCTAGGTCAGCCTGGACTAGAGTGACACCCTACCTCAACCCCCCCACCCCCCCAAGTTACATTTTTAAATTAGCTTACAATGTAGTAGGTTTCCATATGCTTTTGGTTTTTCCAACCTTAGCTACTCCTCCCCCTACCACTAGCTTCTTTCCATCTACTACCTGTGGTAGTTTGAATGGATGTCCCCCAGTAGATTCAGGAGCTTGTAACTCATCAGGTTTCCAACTGCCTGGCTGGAGCAGTTGTCACTGGGGGTAGACCCTAGTGTCCAGCCCTGTGGTGTGACTGGGTGGATCTGAATTCCAGCCTAAGGTATACAGAGTGCTTGAGCTCCGCCTGGGGTTCCCGGAGAGTGCTTGCTTATAGTGCTGGTGCAGGTATTTCCCGGCACCGACCTGTGAAAGGGGGGCAGCCTCTTTTGCCATTATGGAACTTCCCCTGGATCTGTAAGTTTCAATGAATCCCCATCCTCCCATAAACTGTGCCTGGTTTGGAAGTTCATCCCAGCAATGTGAAGCTCAGAACAAAACACCCTGCCCCCCCCCATGCCAATGTTCTTACATACCACTGTCTCTCTATGAGAACTTCCAGAACTCAGTGTTGATAATTTCCCGGTTAAAATAAGTCATGGTGGGCTGGAGAGATGGCTCAGCGGTTAGGGTGCTTGCTTGCCTGCAGAGCCTAATGAGCAGGGTTCAAAGTGATGCATACATCTGGAGTCCGTTTGCAGCTGCCGAGGCTGTCCGTTTTCTCTGTCTCCCAAATACGTAAGCACGTAAAAGTCATGTTTATTTCTCTCTGCAACAACTCAGCAAGCTAAGGGTGCAAATCCATCTACATATCTTCTCCTTCGCTGCAACGCGGGAAAACACGAAGCAGAACGCCCTGTGCCACGGGAGCAGCAAGTCTGCCATCTTCCTCTGCATTTTTCTGCCCCTGAATTGTGCCATGCTGCGCGCGGCACAGGACACGAGAAGTATCCACAGCTTCTATTTGTAAGTGGCCTCCGGGGCCTGTTTCCCATGACTGGCGCGTGTTACTGCTGAGTGCTCACCCTTGTGCTGGTCGGGCTCCAGGCTGAGCCCGCACGTCAGGGCGAGCCATCACTGCACGCTCCCTGGTCCTTTCTCCAGCCTTCTGCCACGGACCCACACAGTTCTGTCAGGACCAGGGCTGCTCACAGGTGACTCTGCTGACGTGCAGCTTTCAACAGCCTGGCTCAGGCTCTGGTGGGTACCTGCTCTCCAAAGAGGAGGGCACCCTGGGGGTGTGGCACTGTTTGTTTTTCAAACTGTATACGTAAAATGCTGGTTGCAACTCCTTTTCCCTACAATTAAGCTGTGCGCTCACCAGCCAAAGGACCGCCTCAGCTTGCATGCCATGGCTATGGCTGCCAAAGCAAAATAACGTGGACTGGGTGGAACACTGATTTAGTTTCTCATAGTTTTAGAGGCTGAAAGTCTAAGGTAAGGTGTCAGCACGATTATTTTTAGATGCCAGACCTTCTTGGCTTCAAGATAATCTATTGTGTGTGTATGTGTGTGGAAGAGAAAGGACAGGGAGCATGGGTGGTATGTGTTTTCTGATAGACACTAATTCTGTCAGGAGAGCTGTTTTCCAAAGCTCTTACCTCTAAGTGCCATTGAGGGTTAGGATTTCGAACTGTACATTTGGAGAGGGACACAGTTCAGTCCATAACAACTAACTGGTGGTTCTCTGGAGGCTCTATACCCTATTCCACTCCCCTGGAGGGAAAACTACCTTTGGTATTTTAAAGGTGGTTTAATCTCCTTGTTTTATCTAGGTCAAAGTGAGTTTATCACTCCTCTATTATTCCTGCTGAAAGAAAAAAATGATTTTAATCTCCAGAAAGGCATCTTGTGCCACCTGTGAAAAATAGCATCAAAATGACTTTACTTACCCAGTCTAGGGCTCAGTGATTCAAGGACTGCAGTTGCAAGTAGCTTTGGTATGTAGCTATGTTCATACCCTTGATTTTGAATCGAAAATAAAGGTTAAAATGTCTCAATCAAAAGCAAATTATTATTTTTTTCCATTCCATAAGTATCCATCACCACTAGCTCAATGCTAATTCCTGTCCCCACCCCATCTAGTGCTCTGGCACAAATCAGGAGCAGAAGATGGATATCATTTGATATGCAAAGGGATATGATTGGATTGTGGAGCTGGGAAGACTGGGCCAGCTGGACAAATGGTCTCTGATTAACTGAATACTGCCTGATTGGAGGTGTTCTGTGTGTAAAAATCCCTCTGGGGCTTCTAACTTCGGCTTTCAGTGTTTGTTTGTTTGCATATGCATGTGACAGCCACCCACCACCTAGCTTTGGCTCCAAGAAATACAATGCGGTTGAAAGTTCAAATGTTTTTCTGGTTCCATGTCACCGCTCTGGGAACACCATTAATAGCTTGTTTTTGGGGAAGGTAAAGTAAAAATACAAGTTCCTTACGGGATCCTAGGGCTAAGGAGAGCTGTTAATAGCCCCACCCTCTCTTCTTTTACTTGGGCATTTTTGTAAATATTAAATTAAATGAATCACGTGCATATACCATATACAATATCATATGCAATGAATTTTAGTAGATCTCACTGTTTTCCTTATCCTGTGAGGATTATTATATTTTTTCTTCCTATAACGTAAGAACAGGTAGCTGAGTGAACATTTCCTGAGTGAAGATTACCTAGACCAGTGGTTCTTAGAATTTTGGAGTTCAAAGCCCATTAAAACCTTAAAAAAAAAAAAAATTAGGATTGATACGGGCTTTTTGTTTTTTTCAAGCCAAGGCATGTGAAAATAAATTCCCAGCTACTAGCAAGAACATAGTATCCCAAACAGAGGAAATGATATTAGAGATATATAATTAAAATGTAATATATTTACCTTATGAAAAAACATGCATCACTTGCATTTTCCTCATTTTGCTGAGGAACAGAGAAAACATGGGAGTCTGGCATGGGATAGAGACTCCCATTCAGGAATCATTCAGTAATCGGTCCAGACCTCTGCCTTCACAGACCATCCGGCCAACGAGTTGTCATTCCTAATTTTAGAAGTCTTTAGGCATGAAGATTTTCCAGTCATTTTGGCAGCTAGCTCTAAATTTTAATCAAGCTTAAGTTATATCTGAGCCACCAGAGTCACTGAATACAACCAGTATAGAGAAACCAGCTTGGCTGGTCTGCTTTCTGGGTGGGCCGAGTCTCCTCAGGCATTTGAATTTATAATCCATCCTCTTTGGGGCCATGGAGATTTAAAGAACAGAGCCACTCAGAGCAGGCGCTTGCTCGCTGAACACTCAGGAAGGCCAGAGGGAGGAAGGAAAGTGCGACTCTCACGGAAGGGTTTGCCCATCCCCTCTGGGGACAGAGAAGTACTCTGGAGGTATATGAATATTTCCTTCTTCCTCCACACCCCCAGGTACCAAATCCAAGGATTCGACTAAATGATGATTAAAAGTATTGGGGGGAAGGGGAATATATAAGTTAAAAATTTGCTGAGATTTTTTTCCTCCCTCCCTTCCTTCCTTCCTTCCTTCCTTCCTTCCTTCCTTCCTTCCTTCCTTCCTTCTTCTTTCCCTCCCTCTTTACCTTCTCTACTTCTTCTCCCCTTCCTTCCTTCTGTTACAAGAGTTTCCTTGCCAATGCCAATGAACAAATAAATGTAGGATGCACGGATTCTTGTGTTATGAATTTAAAGTATTAAACCTACAGACCAGAGGGTAAGACTTAGCCAGACTTTATTAGATTGAGGAAAACAAGCGAAGAAAAGAACCGAGAGCTCCTGCCAGGTGAAAGGCAGGAGGGGCGGAGACCACATGGGAAGGAAGGAGAGCTCCCAGTAGGGTGGGGAAGAGGGGGGCTTACCAGAGCAGGAGCTTAGAAGCTCAGGAAAAGGAAAAAGCCAAAAAAAAAAAAAAAAAAAAAAAAAAAAAAAAAAAAAAAAAAAAAAAGCGAAAGAAAAGAAAAGGCACCACCGCCTGCCTGGGCTCCGGGGCGGCCGCAGCGTGGGGGCGGGAGCTCTCCGGATGGCTGGGTCAGACCCCGACCTCTGGTTCTGCAGGAGCCGGCAGCCACCTGGGGGCCCTATTTGGGCCTCTCTCTGAGTAGCTACCTAATCCCCCCTCTTTTGTTCCTTCCTTCCTTCTTCTTCCTTGTCCTATTCACTCTCTTTCTCTTTCTCTCTCTCTCATTCTTTCTTCCTCCTTGTAGGGACAGGGACTCATTCCATAGCTGTGATGGTTTGATTCAGGTGTCCCCCATAAACTTAGGTGATCTGGATGCTAGGTTCCCAGCTGATGGCAACTGGAAATTAATGCTTCCTGGAGGGAGTGTATTGTTGGGAGCAGGCTTATGGGTGTTGTAGCCAGTGTTCCCATGCCAGTGTTTGGCACACTCTCCTGTTGCTATTGTCCACCTTACGTGGGCCAGGAGGTGATGTCCACCCTCTGCTCATGCCATCGTTTCCCCCTGCCATTGTGGAGCTTCCTCTCTAGCCTGTAAGCCAAAATAAACCTCTTTTTCCCACAAGCTGCTCTTGATTGGGTGATTTCTACCAGCAATGCGAACCTGACTGCGACAAGAGCCAACCGGCCTGGAACAGACCTCCTGTCTCAGTCTCCCAGCCACCCGCTCAGCTCAGATACCTTCTCTTCTCTAAACACTACAGTACCACAACTAATAATTCTTTACACTGCGCTGGCGTTGTGGTCAATGTAATTAGTAATTTACAGCCGCTTTAAAGTACATGGGGAGGTAAACACAAACACTTCATTTTCGTGAAGAACATCTATAGCTTGGGTATACTGGTGGAGTCCTGTAAGCAATCTCCCTCAGATCCAGATAGTTGTAATTGATTCCTATGTCCACAGCAAGATCTCCAGCTAGAATAAATATATAGTCACTCTCAATTCACTGCACGGCTTGGTGATCTGCTGTACTGACTTTTACATACTCCCTAAGCAACCATGGAGCCATCTGAAATGACTTATCAATTTTCTGGGCTCCATATCAAGCCTTTACTAGTTTCAAGGAAAAACAATCAGCTCTTGACGATTTGTATCAATTAGCCCAAGAATGTGAAGTCTGTTGCTATTTAAAAATGTTCAGTGGTGATCTAGGAAGTTCTGTGTTCCCTGCAGGCTTGAGTAAAGCAAGAACATTGATGTTATCTGTAAGAAGATTAATTCATCTTGCAAATAAGCTCCACAATGAGACGGAATTTCTTTTATACTTTAAAACAACAGTAACAAAAATCCAACTTTTCTGTTCCTTTTAAGTTGATTCTGCCCAACATAAGACCTCAGAATAGTGAGAGGATTAGAAAGAACTAAATTTTAACTTAAGATAGGTTTAAAAGATTCTCAAAGGTTTGATTGGGTCAAAAATTCTTTTTGAGATAATAACCAAATAAATATTTTGAAATAATGGCTGGAAGAAGTTTTCTTGGATTGTGTCTTTTCTTTTTAATCATACATTACAATTATCTACCCCTCAGTCTTTACCTAGGGTAATATCTTTTCTAATATCTCCAAGTAAAATGACTAAAAATTTTTTTATCCTAAAAATATCTCAATGGACTGGACAGATTGCTAAGTGGCTAGAAGTGCTTGCTCTTAGAGCCTGATAGTGGAGATTTGATCTCCAGTACCCGTGTGAATCCAGATGGACAAAGTGGCACATATATCTGGAGTTCATTTACAGTGGCAAGAGATCTTGGCATACCCATTTTCTGCTTGTAAATAGGCAAATACAACTTTTTTCTTATTTATTTATTTATTATTTTTTTGAGAGAGATGCAGAAATAGGCAGGGAGAGAGACAGAGAAGAGAGAGAGAGAGAGAGAGAGAGAGAGAGAGAGAGAGAGAGAGAGAATGGGCACAATAGGGCCTCCAGACACTACAAACCAACTCCAGATGCATGCACCCCCTTGTGCATCTGGCTTACATGGGTTCTGGGGAGTCAAACCTAGGTCCTTTGGCTTTGTAGGCAAGTGCCTTAACTGCTAGGCTATCTCTCCAGCCCAAATACAATATTTTTAAAAATTGCAGGTTGTAAGATCACTGTATATGAATGTGACCAGAAAAAGATGATTTATAAGATATCACACTGGTAGATGAGAGATGGCTTCGCAGTTAAGATACTTGCCTGAAAAGCCTAACAACCTCAGTTTGATTCCCCAGTACTCACACAAAGCCAGATGCACAAAGTGGCACATGCACCTGGAATTTGTTTGCAGCAGCTGGGGGCCCTGGAGTACCCGTTTTGTTCCTTCCTTCCTTCCTTCCTTCCTTCCTTCCTTCCTTCCTTCCTTCCTTCCTTCCTTCTTCTCTCTCTCTCTCTCTCCTTATGATTGCAAATAAATAAATATAAAAAGTTGCTTTTGAGTTCTCAGAGGAAGAAATACAAATGGCAAACACACACTTAAGAAAATGTTCAACATCCCTAATCATTAGGAAAATGCAAATTAAAACAACTAAGAGATTCCACCTTACCCCAGTAAGGATAGCAGACATTAAAAATCTAATGACAACAAATGCTGGCAAGGCTGTGGAGAAATAGGAACCCTCATTCACTGTTGGTGGGAATGCAAGCTGGTACAAACACTATGGAAGGCAATATGGAGACTCCTAAAAAGGATGACTATAGAGTTAGCAACAGACCCAGTTATTCCCTTACTGGACATTTATCCCAAAGCTCCAAACCTCAGCTCAGAGATAATTTGCTCAACCATGTTTATAGCTGCTCAATTCATAATTGCTAAGAGCTGGAATCGATCCAGATGTCCATCATTAGACAAATGGATAAGTAAGATATGGTATATCTACACGATGGAATTCTACACAGCAGTAAGGAAAAATGACAAAATGAAATTTGAAGAAAAATGGTCATACGTGGAACAGATCATTCTCAGTGAACTCACGCAGTCACAGAAAGATAATCATTGCATGGTCTCACTCATCTGTAGCTCCTCACCTGAATCTGCCCGTGATGCTGACACACCTAATAAACATCTTGAGGACTGGACAATAGGGATGGTAAGGCAGAAGGGGAGGGTGAGGGGGGGGGGCAAAAACTGGACCCAAATGGAAATGGTACCATAAAATCCTACATCCTGAAAGACATACTAAAGAGTCGAACCTTCATCAGGTGCTAAGAGAGAATACCTGATTCACAGGGGCCTGGAGAGGGTATGAAAGACTATCCTCAATCTTCTCCTGCTTCTCTCTTTTCTCTTTTATATTACCTATATTTTGTTCTTTCCCTTGTCACTGACCTGTAACTCCCAGTACCAGCATGTGGCTATCATCCACATTGAGCTGTTGATCAGAGAGACCTACAAGGTTTCCCAAAAGAGGACAGAATTCTGTCTAAGTACTTGATGACCCACCAAAGATTAGTGGTAAGACCCTACTTCTGAAGACACCATATGCTGTTGGGATGGAAAATGGAGTGACCTGGCTGGAAACTGGAAGAGAGTCAATCCCCAGAGAGTTAGCTTGTCTAGTGCCAGAAGATGTTATATGAGTGACTGGGGGAAAATAATCGACATCTGTCTAAGCAACTGGTGGTCTAAGATACTCAACAGCAATCAACCTGACATGACGCTTACACAAGTGCAATAGTGGCACATGCCATGGTGGGTTACCAACTACTTTTGATTTGGCTAACGGATCTGCTCAGTGGAACAGAACCCATAGCTGGAAAGGGGAAACAAGTCAAAACTATATGCAAAAACAAGCCCACTCTCCAATATCAAGGCTCCCACCAATAGTGGGCTACAAGAGGGCCTACACCTATTAAATTCTCTCTAAAATGATAATGGGTATCTATGTATCTTGCACTGACCTCACTCTCCGTCAGAGAATTTGCTTCTCCTTTTCAGATGGACGCAGAAACTGAGGAGATAATCAGCCCATTGCACCCCACTTGGGCACCAGCTGAAGCCATAGAGTTAGTGGTATAGTGGGGAAGGGTGCTGCTTTCTTGGTGAACCTGATACCAGCACAAGGGTGAAGGAGACAGACACAGAGAACACTCAGCTCCTACCAAATCAGAGATCCAGAGACACAGAGGCTCCCAAGACCTCCTGCCACTGAAATAGACCTAAAACGAACCCAACATGGCTCAGGGAAATTCGTGGAAGAGGGGCGGAAAGATTGTTAGAGCCATAAGTTGGGTTATTATGCACAGAGACATTGCCTCTCCCCCATAACTGGTAGTTAACCCCACAATGCAACACCCACAATCCGCCAGGGGTGGGATGACAGGGAGAAGTCTATCGACGGTACTATCATGGCTGTATACACACTATATACATAACTAATAGAAAACATTGCTTTTAAAACATCACACTGAATTCTCAATAATTCATCTATATATTTCAGCTTTAAAACATACTTTAAGATAAATTAAATGAACTTTAATACACACATATAGGCTCACACACTTATGCTGGGATCCTGTGCATTTTTAAAAACATTCTGTTGCTAAATATTACTACTGCACTGAATACTTTTCTGTTTCTGGATTAATTAAGGTCTCTGTTAACAAAAAGAAAGTGCTCCCACGAACCTGGCAGACAGTTGCAAAACAGGAAGTATGTCAGCTTTCTTTAGGATTAGTCATTATTCACTTTAAGAAAATGCATCTCTGAGCGAGGGGGGGGGGTGTACTTTGGGGAAGGCTGACATGCATTGCTTGGCTTGGGTATTCTCTTTCCTCAGGGGACTGTGTAATAAGTTCTTGAAATTACAATTACACAGTAAATGTGCATCTGCTCCATCATGTTGGGGTGTTTCTAATAGGGGTCTAGTTTTACCCTTTGTCATCTTCCTTCAAGAAGCAGAATACAAGTTTTTAAAAACAAAGGCAAGACTAAGAGTACAAGAATTCACTCCGTAGAACTTTTGACAAAAGGAAGATGTATGACGGCTAACGTGAGAGCAGAAATGGCTCTCGTGGGCTTTCGCAATTCAGTGCCTCTGTTTTCAGCAAATTCACGAAACCAGGACACCGGGAGGTCTGTGTACTATCAAGGGACCATCTTCTGAACACAAAGCACAGCCCAGACTGCATGAAGGACACTGGAGAAGGCCACAGAAACACGGGGAAGGGAGGATGGTGGTAATGACTCAAGGAGACCTCTGTTGGAGTGGAAAGGCAGGCCAGGGGAGGAGGGCACTTCCTGGGACCTGTGTCAGTTATCACCTGAAAAGGGACAACTGTCCTCGTGTGGAAGGGTTGTGTCTTCATCCTACTGCCGGTTGCCTAATGAATCGCAGCATTAGTGCTATTTATAATCAACAAAATTACAAATGCAGCAATCATGTAAGTTTGGTGATAGTAATTATGACAGAATAAATAGCAGTCAGAATGCCTTTGCTGCAGTTATTGATGTCGATGGCAAACAGCCAAAGCAGGTCTTTCAATTTGTCTCTCCTTTTTTTTAGGGAAACCACAAGAGGGAGCCGAACAAGCCGGTGTTTGCCGGAGAAAGGTTTTGTACGCCATTTAAAAATAGACTTCCCACAAGGAGATGTCAGAGAGGCACACTGCCTTTTCAAATGGCTCGACTTGGTGAACAGTTAACTCGTTTTTTTAAAAAATAAGCACGAATGTGCTTATGTAAGTCATACACGAAAACATATGCTCACTGGACCCCGTTGTCTTCTCTGGACAGCGATCACACTGGGAGGAGCAATTAATAGAGCTGCGTTTATGCCTCCTGAGCACTTCCTCATACCTTTCTTACCACTGAGGTTGGGCAAGAAATAAACTCCAGAGACTCACTGCCTCGAATTAAGAGTCTCAGCTACTAGAAGCACAAAGTTTGGGCTGTTGGTGAGACAGACATATTATCTTGAGGTTGTTTTTATTTCCTTGTGGCTTAAATTATGAGTGAAGATTTTTCTCATTTCTCACATCCCCCACAAGCAGTCTTTTCAGCAGCAAAATTATTACTCATTCTTAATAAGTACCAGGCAATAAAGCGACATGTCTGTTTGGGAGACGGGAGTGGGCATTCCAATTATTCCATTCGTCAGGATTTCAGAGTGGCAGATGGCAGAGATGTCCGGGGCCTCAGAGAGGGCAGCTGAGGAGGCCGCTCCAGGTTAGTGCCCACGTCTGGCTTCTGGACGGAGAGGTGGTTCGCGGTAGCTCCGGGACCAAACAGGCAAATGCAATGAAAAGGCTCCCCTTCCAGTTAGGAGCTCAGTGAACGGAGCGTTTGTCTGGGCTTGTTGGTCAATGCCCCTGCGCATTCACTGAGCACTGTTCACTTCCAGATTTACCTGGAGGAGGCAGTCGGATACAAGGCAGAGCGACGCACTACAACCCGGCCTCCATGTCCAGCCGCATCCTAGTCTGTTGCGGCTCAGAGCCAGAGAGAGCAGGGTTTGCCTGGACACACGTGGGTCTCTTCCACCGTGATCCCAGGAAGGAGCGGAGAGAGCAGGGAAGATGAACAGGCCCATGCAAGGAGGCTGATGCCCCAGGCAGCTGAGGCTCCCTTCTCCTCACCCTAGTGTGCTTTGTTCCAAGGCTTCCGTCTGGGAGTTTCCTTCTGGAAGGACAGGACACTGGAGCTCTTACCCATAAGCTCTGTTTTCCAGTGGTTGGACGTGGCATGGGGGAAGCAAAAAGACTCCCTCTTTCCTTTGCTGCCAGGCTCCCTAGCATCGGAAAAGCCCTTGTGCGGTCTGGAGATGTGTAGATGGCGTGTTAGCTCCAGGTAGGTCTGCTCTTTCCTTGTAGCCGTGGCTGAAGCCAAAGGAACAGGAGCCTGGGGACCAGACAAAAGGGACACTCATTAGAGACTGTTGAAATAAAATATACACGATGGACTATTTGGTATTTACAATAGTTATGATCTTATTTTTGGACCTAAAAAGTCACACACCAGAGACAAAGCAGATTACAAGGAAGTGTTTCCATTCTGGGTTTATTTTTTTTATTTAAAAAGAAACTATAAATACACAGATGTTCCCTGGGTCATAGAGCACACAGAGACAATAATTATTTTATGCAAATAGCATCATAAGGCACATAATTTAATTTTAGAGATCAGGTCATTTTCCCATCCCAAGGGGAGCAGAGCAGCCCAGCTCAAGGGGAAGCAGCGGGCCTTGCAAGTCAGAGCCAACGGCAGCTTTGGGAACCTGCTCGCTGTTTCTGTCTGCTTCTGTAACCTGCTGTGATCGTGGTGTGTCACCACACTAATTCCGTGTTGTCTGTGCCATTCTGCTGCCGCGTTCTAATTGTGACTGGGGAGTGGTGATAAGGGCAGAAACTGACAGTCTATTTGAAGATGTGGAAGGGAAAATACTGCATCTGTAGTACAAAGTTTGTGCTCGTCATGGGTGGTTGAATAGCTTGAAAGATCTTGCCTTTTTTTTCCTTCCTAAATCATTTTAAAAGGGAACTGCATTCCTGTGAATGGTGTTACAAAAACAGCAGAAGCAAATCTATAGCATTTTGATGTACATGCATATATTAAACGCAGTTTGCTCAAGACCTTTGAAAACCCGGCGATTGCATCCATTGGCGGAGCCTATATTCCCTAAGAAAAGTGGTTTTCTCTGGATGGCGGGATTTCAAATTAGGCTCCATTGTTGGGTTTCTCCCAATAAGTCTCAAAGAATTGTATTACAAAAAAAAAAAAAAAAAAAAGATGATGCAGGAGATAGGGAGGAAGACAGAGCAGCTTTGTGGCTTGCGGCTTGGTGGGACGCTTCCGGTAACACACACGCACAAAGGAAGGCAGCTTGAGGGCATCCACAGGGGCATCTGCTATGAAGTTACTTCCTAGCACCTCACAGAAAAGAAAGACAGAATCGTTTGGAGAACATTCCATTTCCTACCTACGGAAAGCGAGGCACAGTCTCTGAGACGTGGCCAAAGGCTCCCTCCCCACGTCTACCAAGCCCCGACATCTCTTCTGGCCATCCTCAGAGGTGATGTCTGGGTGACACGAGTCTAGGCTGGGCTCTCCTCTCCTTCCCCATAAGAAGAAACACGTTTCTGACCCGGAGGCAGCGCAGGGCCGAGACGTCCGGCACTTGGCTGGCGCTGCTGCAAGGCCTTCTCCCCCCTCTGACCACAGCAGTCTGGTGACTGCGGCCTGCGTGGCGACTCCCTGGACGTCACCAGTTGTGCTTTTCTTTCTTTCTTTTAATGTGTGACTATGCGCGCGTATGTGTGCGCCTCTGTGTGTGTGCAAGTGCAAGTGTCTGCAAGAACGTGTACACACGAAGGCCAGGTGACAACCTTGACTGCTGTCCACCTCCTCTGAGATGGGGTCTCTCACGGGGCTAGGCTGGCCAGCCAGGAAGCACCTGGGATCCGCCCATCTGTGCCTCTCCAGTGCCAGGGTTGCAGACATGTACTACCACACGTGACGTTTTTACATGGGCTCTAAGGATTAAACTCAAGTCCTCATGCTTGCAAGGCAAGCATGTTAGCACGTGAGCCATCTCCATCTCCCCAGACCTACAGCTGTATTCTTCTGCATGAAATAATGGGGGGCACATAAAGCCGAACACACTAGTGCCAACTTGTAGACTGTGGATCTTTATGCAATGACTACCTTTCTGGGTAACTTTATTAAGTGAGGTAGTAGCTCGTGTCTTTAAAATGAATTCGCTAATTTTTAAATAATAAGTAATTTTTAATGATAAATTTGCTAACCATTTTTAAAATATTTTATTTGCCGGGTGTGGTGGAGCACACCTTTAATCCCAGCACTTGGAAGGCAGAGGTAGGAGGATCGCCATGAGTTCGAGGTCACCCTGAGACTCCATAGTGAATTCCAGGTCAGCCTGAGGTAGAGTGAGACCCTACCTCGAACCCCCCCAAAAAACTTATATATATATATATATATATATATATATATATATAATTTATTTATTTGAGAAAGAGTGAGGCAGATAACAAATGGACACACCACGGCATCCAGCCACCACAAACGAACTCCAGATGTATGTGCTACCTTGCGCATCTGGCTTATGTGGGTACTAGGGAATCGAACCTGGGTTCTTAGGCTTTATAGGCAAGTGCCTTAACCACTAAGCCATCTCTCCAGCCCTCACTAATTATTTTTAAGTGATATTTTTTAGAATGCCATACATTTTTAAAATGCATGTGTGGCTCGGCTGACTGGGACTGGAAGGTAATAAATATTTAGACGTTTTCGGCGCATGAAACATTGAAGGCTGATGGGACTGAGAACAGGAACATTGCTTACGTTCCCTACATTTTAATAGAAGCAACAGCTCACTTGCTGTCCTCAAATTCTCCCAAGAAATGATTTTCAGCCTTGCATGTTTGGCACCCTGTGGTCTCACCAATTATCCCAAAGGAGTCTGCAGAATTGCCATTGCCCTGTGTTCAGCTCATGGCGTTCATTGATTTAACAGGCCCACCTGGACGGTTTTCAAAGACGGTGACTGAAAACGCAGGCTGATAGTTTAGCGGGGTCCAGGGCCCCGGAGCATGGGGGCAGCGAGGAGGGCAGGGCAGCTGCACAATGCTGGCCCCCAGAATTCTGACCCAGGGGCCTCTGGAGAGCTGGAGGGCAGAAGACAGGTAATTCCTACCAGCCCTTCGCCTGCCTCAGAGAACTTGACAAAACTGTGCCGCTTGCTACGAATGCAATAAAGTTCAGAACGTTCATGTTGCAGGGGCTGTGCGTGTGGCTCTGGTCCCTTCCCCAGTACTTGAAATCTCTTTCGTTTGTTTGTTTCTCCTAGGTGGACTGCTTCAAGCTCAACTAATCCCAATCTATTTCCACAAAGCCATTCTTACTGTTGCTAGAAGTAGTAGGATTTTAAAATGTTAACTGTTATAAAATATTTACAGAGCCTGCCACCTCTCTGTCAGCGTTTCCCTCTGCCGCCAGTCCCTTCAGGTATCTAGGCAATTCGGAGCTCATTATTTCCTGGGAGAATATTGCCGGGGTGGAGAGGGTTGGGAAGAGAGAAAGAGGGAGGAAGCAAGCTATGAATCCAGGGCCTCTGGGGAAGAAGGCAGGCTTCGGGAGAGCCTAAAATTTGGGAGAAGACGGATACGCTAGGGAATTGTAAGGAAACCAAGATTCCCCAGGGAAATGGAAAGGATCTCCCCAGAACAGGTGAAGAGACTAAATTTCACAAGACAGATGTTTCCTTCCTGTTACTAACTAGTTACCTTGGGACATGATCTCAGAAACAAATGTCACATGAGAAGAGCAGAACGGAGCCCAGGAACAGGAATTCGTCAGAAGGGCTTCACAGTCAATAGAGGATGAGGGGCCTCAGGTAGCCCCATCAAAACTACCTGAACCTCAGAAAGGCATAGCTACCACAGGAAGCACCATGGGGCCCAAAGGTACTCGTGGCCCAGAAAGAATGACATGTCACTGGCAACCTGTGCCCGCTAACAATGGAGGACTAGCAGGTGCTCAGCAGACGTCTATGTAGAGTGACGGATCACTCTGGCAACCAGGCATCCTGGACGCCTGACACACCAACCCGGGTTCTCTGCAAGTCTCCAGAACTCTGTAGAAAGGATACACAAGAGTGACTGACATTGCGTTTCTAGGGTTGAAATAGCACATGAGGTTTAGTGGTAGACAATAGAGTTGATTTCTATACATCGGAATCGTGAACAGGATTTGTGCTAACAGTCGTGTTGTTTGTCCATATTTCGTCGTATAGATGCTAGAATGCTTAAACCTATAGTTGAAGATTTTATGCTGTCCTAGCATTTCCATAAAGGGAATAGAAAGGGAGGGAGAGGGGACTTAACAGGATGGTATTGTATATATGTAGTAGAAGAATAGATTAATGGGGGTGTGAAGGCCTAAGTGAGGTCAGGGGATGAGACTGAGCAAAGGAAAGGTAGAGGGAGGGCTAATCAAAATCTCAGAGGATATAAACAAGTCATATGGAAGCTTACTTTTTTGGACAATGGAACACTCAGGAGCCATAGATTGTTACTAGAAAATTTTCAGTGCCAGGGATAGGATACCTTCCAGTGAGTTGTTGGTCAGGGAAGTCCCTGATGCCCCCAAAACATTACAGGCCATTGCCAAGGCCCTTGGTTTCCTACCAGGAATAGATGGTAAGACCCTATTGCTGAAGACTCCATATACTTGGGCTGCAAGACCACTCAGAAACCCTGCTGGAGCTGAGCTGAAAACCTCCTCCATGTAGATCAGCTGACAGCTGGAAAAAGCCACACTGTATGCAGTTCAATGGGAGAGAAATCACCAGTGAAGATACTCAACAGTGGATGCTGCAAGCCTTATATTTGGCAGCCAATGGGTGCAATAGTGGCATGTCTATTATGGAGGAAACCAACCACCCTCTAATTTGAGTAGAGGCCTGCTCCATGGGAGGGAATACATCCCTGATATTGAAAACCTACAACAGAGTTAGTCATGAGCCCTAGGGGTATAACGTCTGCTGCTGTCTGGCTAAATGTATATACTATGCTCACCAAACTGCCCAGTATGTACTTCTCTTCATGTTCA
Source organism: Dipus sagitta (assembly GCA_036346955.1). Classification (NCBI taxonomy): domain Eukaryota; kingdom Metazoa; phylum Chordata; class Mammalia; order Rodentia; family Dipodidae; genus Dipus; species Dipus sagitta. The sequence continues at coordinate 174,063,865 of CM070774.1, forward strand.
TACCCATATATTAATGCTACTCTCACTTTTGGTTAGAGAACCTTCTCTTTTCAGATGGCAGTGACCGTGGGATGACTCAGAAGGCACCATGGTGCTGAGAAATGACAGAGGAGTGCTCAGCACTGAAATATCTCTATCACACCTTCAAAAGCTCAGGGTCCGTTGCAGAAGAGGTGGTGGAAAGAATATAAGGGCCAAAGGAAGGGTAGGACTCCTTACAACGTGCTCCTACAGACACAAAATGGCCTGGATATCCATGACTTCACAGTGCCTAACACTACCTGCACAAGACCATCATAATAGGGGGAGAAGATGATGACATCAAAATAAAAAAGAGACTGATTGAGAAGGGGAGGGGATATAATGGAGAGTGGAGTTTCAATGGGGAAAGTGGTGGGAAAGGAGGCAGTTACCATGGGGTATTGTTTACAATCATGGAAGTTGTTAATAAAAAATAAAATAAATAAATAAATCCTTCTAAACTGAGGTAAAAAAAAATCCTTCTAAACTCAGGTAGGCATGAAAGGTATGGTCCTATAACACAGACGAGGAAGCTGGAGACATGCCGCTGGCTAGGCTAGGTCACGTGCTCAGCGTCACGCACTTGATACTCACATCCACTCTCAGAGCAACAGTGCTACACAATCCTTTCCCCTCCCTCCTTTCTCCATTTTCTTCCACCACCTGCCACTTCTTGTGCCATGTCCTTCAGTACAGTGAAAACAGGTTTCACATCCTGTTCAACACATTATTGTCTTACAATATCTTAAAACAAATGAGAGTGCATTTTAAAGATCAAATCAATGGAACAAAGAACTGCTTTGCTTTCAAAGTCTGAGCCATCTAGCTGTGTTGGTTTTAAATATTTCTGTCCTAACACGCTTCTCCAGGAGAAAGGCATGCTCTGGAACGTGTTCACCTTATTATGGTTTTGCACGGCGTCAAGTCAGGGAGCCATCCCATGATTGGGGTTCCCTCAGTGTGCAGTTGTTACGGGCAGAAGACACTGAACAGACCCAAGCAGACAGGGCTAGGAGGACTCCAGAGGCACCTGTTGTAAAACGTCCTGTACCTATAGTGAGAAATGCGATCATTGTTCAAGGTCACACAGTCAAGTAGCATCAAGTCCTCTCATATTAAAACCAAGACTCCTCATTTCCTGTCTAGTATTCTTTCCCATATATTGGAGTGTGAACTTGGGGCCAAAATAAGTTCAAATTTTGATGAATTTAACAATCTTCCCAAGTCCCATTTATAGAAAATAGCCCTTGAGGCAAAGAATTTCTTTTTGGCATGTAATGTTCTCCTTACTATAGAGATGCTTTAAAATTTTCTGCTACAAGAGAAAAAAAAATAGTCACAACAAACTTCTCATATTGAAAATGTCAAGTTCCTATTTGTTATATGATGATGTCAGTGAGGACCCAATATGAATTCCTGGTTGAAGATATAAACTCTACAAAGATTTGGATTCCAATATCTGTAGAGATGTGAACGATAACTAGGAGCTTGCTTTGCGTGAGTTGTTCTGAAATAGTAATGACCATCATTGTTCACACCACGTCTTCACGTGTGCATGCCTCAGAGAGCGATCGGGATTGCTGATATCTGTGCTCATATTTGTCACTGTCATCAAACTCCAGAGCGGATATTGCTAAAGGGTCTCTTTCTCATGCGAGAGACTGTGGCCGACAATGGGAAGGACACCACAGTACCAATTCTTACTGAGTATCTGCTATGTTTAAGGACCATGCTAGGAAGATGGGTGTTGCAGTCGGCCTTGCATTTCTGGCAGAAAAATGTCCAAACCAAGAGCAGCTTGTGGGAGGAAAGGGTGTATTTTGGCTGACAGACTCCAGGGGAAGCTCCACAACGGCAGGGGAAAACAATGTCATGAGGAGAGGATGGACATCACCTCCTGGCCAAAAGCAACAGAGACTCTGCCAAACACTGGCAAGAGGAAGCTGATCATAGCACCCACAAACCCACTTTCAACAGTGTATCACTTCCAGGGGGCTCTACTTTCCAAATTGTCACCAGTTGAGGACCTAAGCATTCAGAACACATACATTTGTGGGGGACACCTGAATCAAACCACCACATTCCACGGCTGGCCCCCACAAACTGATAACCATCCATAATGTAAGATGCAATGCATCCAGTCCAACTTTAAAATTTCCCATAGTTTTTTTAATGTATAATTTTATTACTGACAGCTTCTATACTTACAGACAATAAACCGTGATAATTCCCTCCCCTTCCCCACTTTCCCCTTCACAGCTCCACTCTCCATCGTATCCCCTCCCTGTCTCCATTGGTCTCTCTTTTATTTTGATGTCATCATCTTTTCCTCCTATTATGAAGGTCTTGTGAAGGTATTGCTAGGCACTGTGAGGTCATGGGTATCAAGGCCAATTTCTGTCTGGACAGTTCATTGTAAGGAGTCCTACCCTTCCTTTGGCTCTTACATTCTTTCCACCACCTCTGCTGCAATGGGCCCTGAGCTTTGCAGGGTGTGATAGAGATGTTTCAGTGCTGGACACTCCTCTGTCACTTCTTCTCAGCACTATGTTGCCTTTTGGGTCATCCCAGTGGTCACCACCATCTGAAAAGAGAAACTTATTTAACCAAAAGTGAGAGTAGCATTAATATATGAATATGAACATTAAGTGTAATGCTTTCAGGGAAGTTTGGTGAGCATAATATATGCATTTATCCAGACAAGAGCAGGCTTTATACCCCTAAAGCTCATGACCTAACCCTGCCATAAGATTTTGATTAGGTTTTTAGTTAGAGGCATGTATTCCCTCCCATTGAGTGGGCATCCAGTCAAATTAGAGAGCAATTCGTTTCCCCTAGAGCAGACATGCCACTATTGCACCCATTTGTTCACTTGGCCTGGCTGGCCAAACTCGAGGCTTCCAGTGTCCACTGTTTTCACCGCTGATGACTTGTCTCCCATAGGGCTGCATGCAGTGCAGCTTTTTCCAGCTTTCAGTCAGCTGGTCTACAGGGAGGAGGTTTTCAGCTCAACCCCAGCTTGATTTCTCAGTGGTCTTGACATCTAGGCATGTAAATTCTTCAGCAGTAGGGTCTTACCATCTGTTTCTCATGGGAAACCAAGGGCCTTGGCAATAGGCTGTAATGTTTTGGAGGCAATAGGGACTTCCCCAGCTAACAGTTCACTGGAAGGTATCCCATCCCTGGACTGAAAATTTTCTAGTAACAATCTATGTCTCCTGGATGTGCCATTATTCAAAAAAGTAGGTTTTCATATGTCTTATTCAGAATATCTTGAATTTTGATTGAGCCTCCCCCCACCCTTCTTTTACACAATATCTTCCCCTGGCTGGACTTAGACCATTCTACTCTCTGTAATCTGTTCTTTTACTTACATATATGCGATACCATCCCCTTAATTCCTTTCCTCTCCTCCCTCCCTTATAGCCTTTTTCTAGTTTACTGGCCTCTACTCTACTACTTACTAGAATTTTGGTTCCAGCTCACACACAAGTCTATAAATTTGTAGGTAGGATCCACATATGAGAGAGAACATGTGATGTCCATCCATTTCCCTTCAAATTTCATTTTTCTTTACCGCTGAATAGAACTCCATTGCGTAGACGTACCACATCTTTATTATCCATTCATCTGTGGATGGACATGTAGGCTGGTTCCATTTCCTAGCTATTGTGAATAAAGTAGCAATAAACATGGTTGTGTAAGTATCTCTAAGGTAGTGAGAAGAATCATTAGGATATATACCTAGGAGTGCTATAGCTGGGTCATATGGTAAGTCTATTTTTAGCTATCTCAAAAATCTCCACACTGATTTCCACAATGGCTGGACCAGATTGCATTCCCACCAACAGTGCAGAAGGGTTCCCCTTTTACCACAGCCTCGCCAACATTTATAGTCATTTGTTTTCATGATGGTAGCCATTCTGACAGGGGTGAGATGGAATCTCAAAGTAGTTTTAATTTGCATTTCCCTGATGGCTAAGGATGTACAATACTTTTTTAGATGTTTATATGCAATCTGTATTTCTTCTGATGAGAACTCTCTATTTAGTTCCATAGCCCATTTTTTAATTGGGTTGTTTGACTTCTTATTGTTCTGTTTTTTGAGTTCTTTGTATATCCTGGGTATTAATCCCCTGTCACATGTATAGCTGGCAAAGATTTTCTCCCATTCCATAGGTTGTCTCTTTGCTCTATTCACAGTGTCCTTTGCTGTACAAAAGCTTTGTAATTTCATGAGATCCCAGTGGTTGATTAGTGGTTTTATTTCCTGAGCAATTGGGGTTATATTCTCAAAGTCATTGCCAATGCCAATATTGCTTAGAAAAATGCATATTCTGCAGCATTTCAATGGAATGATCTGTAGATATGTGTTAGGTCCATTAATTCCATGACATCATTTAATCCAGATGTCTCTCTGATTATTTTTTTGCTGGGACGACTTGTCAATTGATAAGAGTGAGGTATTGAAGTCACCCACTACAATTTTGTTTGGTGTTATCTGTGACCTTAAGTCTCATAGTGTTTTTTTTTTTTTTTGATAAAATTGGGAGCCCACATGTTAGGTGCATATACGTTTAGGATTGCAATGTCCTCCTGTTGGAGTGTTCCTTTAACCAGTATAATGTGACCTTCTTTATCTTTCCTCAATAATGTTGGTTTGAAGTCTATCATGTCAGTTATTAGGATAGCAACCCCTGCTTGTTTCTTAGGCCCATTTGTTTGAAATACCATTGTCTATCCTTTACCCCTAATCTTTAATTGAGAGATGAATTTCCTGGAGTTAACCAAAGGCAGGATCCTGCCTTTTAATCCAGTCTGCAAGCCTGTGTCTTTTGGTTGGGGCATTGAGGTCATTGATATTAACAGTTATTACTTAAAGTTATGTGTTTATTCATGCCATTTTTTCTTGTTTTGTAGGGCTTCCTGATTTTCTTTTACTCTCTTGTTTTAACTGTTATTTGAGTGTCATTAATTTTTTCTGTGCTTTGCTTTCTCTTCAGCGTGAAGGATTCCTTCAAGTATTTTCTGTAGAACTGGCTTAGGTGTCATAAATTCCCTTAGCCTGTTTTTGTTGTGGAATGTTCCTATTTCTCCTTCAATTTGGATAGATAGCTTTTCAGCATAAAGTAATCTTGGTTGACAGTTGTTATCTTTTAGAACTTGGAATACATCATTCTGAGCCCTTCTGGCTTTTAAAGTTTGTGTTGAGTAATCTGTTGTGATCCTGATGGGCTTACCGTTGTAGATGATTTGCTTTTTCTCTCTAACTGCTTTCAATACATTTTCTTGGGTTTGCATGTTTAGTAGTTTAATTATAACATGGCAAGGGGAGGTTCTTTCAGGTTTTGTCTGTTTGGTGTTCTAAAAGTTTCCTGTATCTGCATTGGCATTTCTTTCTGAAGTTGGGGAAAATATTCTTCTATAATTTCATTGAAAATGCCTACTATGCCTTTGGATTGAAATTCTTCTCCTTCTACTATACCTGAATTCTTATGTTTGATTTTTTCATAGTGTCCCAAATATCTTGAAATTCCCATTCATACCTTCCTATTAGCTTATCTTTCTCTCTGTTAGACTATATTAGATCTGCCACCTGGTCTTCTAGTTTAGATATTCTGTTCTCTCCTTCATCCATTCTACTGGTGAGACTTTCCACAGAGTTTTTTGTTTGACTGTGTTTTTCAGAGCTAAAATTTCTGCTCAGTTTTTCTTCAGTATTTCTATTTCCTTACTCATGTCTTGTAATGACCTCTATTTTATTAAGTTGCCTTCCTGTGTTCTTTTGGAGTTCCTTCAGGAGTTTAACTTTTTTCTTTTATCCCTTTGATTTCTTTGAATATAGGTAAAATCATTTTTTAAAAAATCTTTGTCAGGCATTTCATCTAAAACAGTCTCATTGGTGGTCATTTCTGATGGATTTATAATTTTTGGTGGGGTTGTTTTATCTTGATTGTTTTTGTGTTTCTTGTATTATAACATAGGGACTTTTGCATCCTGAATTGATTTGATGCTTGGAAATCCAACTTTACATACATCCAGTGTAGGAGTTTAAGGTGTCAAGTGTAGCTCTTGTACTCCAATTCAACCACACACATAATCCTAGGTGTTGAGTTTGCCTGCTATTCAAGTATTCTAGTAGGCCGGGTGGAGCAATTTACTGGAAAAGTTCTAAAATTCAACTGAGCAATATACATATTCAATAAAAACCAGCACAGAGTATGCAAGTGTGGGGATTAAGACAAACAGATAACTTTATAGAGCCAAAATCCCTAAGGGTGTGTGTTGCTCTACACCCTTAATCCTGTCAGTTGAGAGGTTGAGATTTCTGTTCTAAAATGGGTTCTAGGTCAGCCTGGGTCTGAATCAGACCCTGTCCCTAATAATAAGAGAAGAAAAAGACAAAGGCCCTATGTATCTGAAAGCATCAAAGGCAATAATAGTCAACCCCCAAATGCAGCTTAATTGAAAATGGTAAATCCAACCATGAATATGTAACCCATAATCTGCCCTGACAAGGAAAGGGAGATTAGCACTTCCAGTGCAGGCCTATGTACCTGCTTTTGTGTCAGTCTGCCTCATTACATTTTGGGGTGGCTTCCAGTCTCACCAATGCTAAGTGCCCACCTGGATCCCTCCATGTTGTGCTGTGGATCTGGTGTTCTGATCAGCTGTGCTGGATGTCCTGCTACTGGTGGCTGAATGCGTTCTCTGGAGGTTCGTGGTTCTGGTGGTTGGTGGATGGGAGAGTGCAGGAAGCCTGGAGTTCTCCTAGAACTGCTTAGCTGGTCCCACCTGTATCCCATTCAGCAGCTCCTTTGCTGATCTCTGCTGTCTTCCCTTCAGGTCTGATGAGGTTGGAAAATTCCCTTGTTTGATCTCTGCTCCTGCAGTTTGATGTCAGGTTGGGTGGGCATGTGAATCTGTGTGGACCACAAGTGCCTCTATGGGATTATGGTCAGTTTCCTCCTTTCTGGTAGATCTTGGTCTCTCCTGCTTCTATTCTTCAGGCAATAAAACTTATATACCTTTACTTTTTAGAAGAAAAGTATATTTTGCTGTGGTTTTGCTTAAATCCTTCCCTAGGGTGGTTTGGTATGACTCTTATGCAGCCATCTTACCAAGAAGCCCCCACCCCATAGTTTTTGTCAATGCCAACAATGTTTAAACATCCCCATAGTCCAAGGTCTTTTAACTGAGCCATAATATCAAAAAACACACACCCATAATGGCACAGAATAAACATTCACATTACAAAAGATGGCCTTGGGCATAGCAAAGAAATATTGGGCCAATACAAGATTTAAAACAAATAGGACAAACATCAAACTCTGTAGCTCCAAGTCTGACAACTCTAACCAGTGACAAGTATTCAAGTTTGATTGATTAATTCCAACCAGTGACAAGTCTCTGGAGTTCCAATTCTGCCCCTCCAGGTAGGCTACACACAGTCTTGGAAAACTCCATCCAGTGCTGGCAGCTCTCCTTGGCAGCCATCCCATAGTCCTTGCATCTCCATTGGTCTCCAACTGAAACCCACGGTTCATCCTCATGGCTCCCTCAGGTCTCCACGCAGGAAATCCAACAAACCTGCTTCACATTGCCCATGGCCATTTTCAAAAAACAAAACAGTATTGTAAATTCAATGACCCTCTCATTCCTGCATTTGTTATACTCCATATTACCTGGTGGGCTACCAACTTGTTAATCTGGGGTGGGGAGTGGAATAAATGAGACTTTGAAGAATAGCAAACTCCTTCAGTGTTCAGGCCCTTTACTTCAAAACAATTTGCATTATTCCTGATGTTCCAGTGCAGATCAGCTGGCCCAATCTCAAATGTTGTAATCTCTCAAATAATTGCTGCTGAATGGGCAGCAGATTGGCCCAAAGATATCATTTCTTCTTGCAACATATCCCTCTGCACACATTAGTCCATTTCTACGCAATGCAACCCTGCACATGTTCTCAGGACACCAGCAAAACAGCAAGCTTCTCTCTCACACAACCTGCTTCTAGCTCAGTCCAGGTGAAGTTCTTTCTCACCCTCACAAGCCAAACCTCACAATCCATAGTTCTTACTGCATTCAGGTCTTTCAACTCTGACCAGAATAGTCCATCAAGCTGTACTTAGAGCACTGCAAGGCATCTCTTAAACCAAGATTTCAAATCCCTCCACATTCCTCTCAAACAACAGCTCCAAAAGGCCAAAGCCACACAGGTTTCTAGCAGCAACAATCCCACTTCTCATTCCCAGCTTTACAGTTGCATTCAGCTTTCCATTGCTGGCAGAAAACACTCAACCCACAAGGTGAAACTTGCTACAATACCTATAATCCCACCCCCAATGATCCATCACCTCCGGGAGGCTTTAATTCCCAACATGTTACCAGCTGGGGACATAGTGTTGAGAACACATAAGTTTATGGTGGACACCTGAATCAAACGACCACAATTTACATGTTCTCAATGCTAGATCCCCAGCTGGTGACAATTTGGAAATAAGAGCCCCCTGGAGGTGATGTATGGTTGGGGCGGGCTTATGGGTGTTATAACCAGCTTCCCCTTGCCAGTGTTTGGCACACTTTCCTGTTGTTCTTGGCCAGGAGGTGATGTCCACCCTCTGCACATGCCACTGGCTTTCTCCTGCCATTATGGAGTTTCCCCTCAAGTATATAAACCAAAATAAACCCTTTCCTCCCATACACTGCTCTTGGTTGGGTGTTTTCTGCCAGCGCTGCGAAGCCGACTGCAACATCAGTTTATGGGGGACACCTGAATCAAATCAACACGATGGGATTCTCATGACTGCCGAAAACTTGCTGGCCTGCGATGGCTTGAACACATTGCACTAGCTCACATGCCATTCATTAATACATGCAGAGCACAGGAACGTACATTGGGTGTGATAGTTAAGTGTTGTCAACTTGATCTGTTTAGTAATCCACAGAAATCCCTTTTGGGTAGATCCTTGAGGTTGCTTCCAGGAAGGATTAACTGAAGGAGTAAGCCCTTCCCCCAGAGCAGATGGCCCCGCTCAGAGGGGGACTTTATATAAGGAAGCTCTGGGTGAAAAGAGCCTCTTCCTTCTTCCCAGTTGGCTGCCGGAGCTGCTCACTGCCTTCCAGCATGGATTGAAGACCAGCGCGGACTGAAGACCAGCGTAGACTGAAGACCAGCACGGACCGAAGACCTACATCTACTGAAGACCCACGTGGATCAAAACCCAGCGGCCGGGCCATCTGCAGTGCTGGATCAGGACTGCTGAGGCGTCTGGCCATGTGGACTGAGCAGCTGCCAGGTTCCTTGATTCTTGGGCCTGCCACTGCTATTGGACTACTGTAAGCTAATCCAATGAATTCCCTTTTTAAAGTAATTCGTTCTAGCAGTTCTGTTCCTCTAGATAACCCTGACTAATACAACGGGTATCCAGAGAACGAGGCATTGTTCGCAGGGCTGCAGACATAGCAGTGCCGTGAACAAGGAGCACCATGCTCTGGAGAGCTCACTTTCCAGAGGAGAGAATGATGACCAGTCAAGTGGCCATGCTGACTATTCTCTGTACTGCGTTAAGCATTTAGCTGGTACCCGTCCCACTTGATTATCATAACAACTCATGAGGGCTTCTTCCCTTAAAGTTACACGTGAGGAAAATGAAGGGTAAAGGGGAAATAACTTTACCCACTGCCTCAAGTTCCTGGCTGCCAGGCGTGTAATACTAACTCAGGGAATCTAATTTCAGGGTTTACCATTTATAGATCTACTACCGACAGCCTTTTAAAAAAAGATTTATTTTATTTATTAGGAACAGAGAAGGGGGGGGGAGAGAGAGATCATGAGAATGGGCATGCCAGAGCTTTTACCCACTGCAAATGAACTCCAGATGCATGTGCCACCATGTGCATCTGGCTTATGTGGGACCTGGAGAATCGAACCGGGGTCCTTTCGCTTTTCAGGCAAGCATATTAACCGCTAAGCCATCTCTCCAGCCCCAGACTGCCTGTTTTTATCTTCAGAAATTCACTTGTTGAAATCTCACCCCCAGGATGGTGGTAATGGAGGTAGGGCCTGTAGGAGGTGACCAGATAATGAACTAGAGAGCCCCAGATGAGCACCAGAGATGGTTAGGCCATATTGTCAACTTGACTGGATGTGGAGTCCCCCGCCCAAAAAACACAGCTCTGAGCATGTTTCCAGAGAGATTTAGCCCACCCTGGAGATGTGTGGCACTATACCATGGACTGCAGCCCTGGCGAAATTAAAAGAGAAAAGGAAATAGTGGCAAACGTGACCGGCGACCTCGTGCACCTCCCACCATGGTCCCCATCTTCACCAGGCTTTGCTTTCCCTGGCCACGATGGTTTCTCTACATCCCCAAGCTGTGAGCTCCCATGAACCCTTCCCTGATGTTTGCTACAGCCAGGAGTAAAGCAACTGTTACCAACCCTCATAAACAAAAAAAAATGCCGAGAGCTTCCCCGCCCCTCCCACCATGTGCGGATATACCGGAGTGGTGGGTGATGTCTTTGAGCCGGAAGAGGCCCTCCACAGACCCTCCAGCCTATAAGACTGTAAGGAACGCTTCTTCATTATGCATAAACTGCTGTATCTCATTTGGATACATCACACCAAACAAATAAGGGGTGGTGGAACCGTTTAAAAAACCACACTTTAAGCTAGCCCTGATGGCATAGGCCAATAATTCCAGCTACTCAAGGGGATGGGGCAGGAGGATTGCAAGTTCAAGGTCTGTCTGGGCTACAGAATGAGTTTGAAGACAGCCTCAGCAACAGTGAAGCCCTGCTTCAGAGAGAGAGAGAGAGAGAGAGAGAGAGAGAGAGTTGCCTAGCATGGATAAGGCACAGGTTCAACCCTCTGGAGCATACACACGTACAATCACATACATACACACAAAAAAGAAACAGCCAGGCATGGTGGTGCATGCCTTGAATCCCAGTACTTGGGAGGCAGAGATAGGAGGACCGCTATGAGTTCGAGGCGACCCTGAGACTACGTAGTGAATTCCAGGTCGACCTGGGCTAGAGTGAGACACTACCTTGAAAAAACAAACAACAGCAACAACAACAAAAAAGACAGAAAGAAAGAAAAAGAAAGAAAGAAAGAAATCTGCCCCGCACTTTGAATGTTAGGACTAATAGGGACCAGAAAATAGCATTATAATTAATGTGACAGGCTACATACTTCGGTCAGCAAAGCTTTGGCAGGTGCTTATAGGAAGGGCGCCTCATCCAGAATAGGGGTCTGAAGGGCTCTTGGAGAGCCTGAGGCTTGATCTAGGTCTCAAATAACATCTGGAGAACTAATCAAGGGAATGGAATGGAGGAACAGTGCAAGCTCAGAGGGTAACTTTTAATTGTATGCATGGAACTGCACTGGTGTCAGGGAGCCAGTGAGACAGGAGGCTGGGAGGAAATCAGGGGCTAGACTCTGCAGCAGCATGGGTACCAGCCCAAGGTAATGAGAGCTACTGATTTTAAGAGAGTGATCCGACCCACTGGCATTTAAAATAGTTCCCTTCGGATGCCTTGTCCACCACGTGTTTGGGTAAGAGCTGAATGCCTTCTTCTTCTTTTTTTTTTTTTTTTTTTCAAGGTAGGGTCTCACTCTAGCTCAGGCTGACCTGGAATTCACTATGTAGTCTCAGGGTGGCCTTGAACTCACGGCAATCCTTCTAGCTCTGAATGCCTTTTTTCTCTTTCTCTCCAACTGCTCCTCCCAGGACCATCTGGAGCCAGACCTACAACACTCCCTCCAAACACCCCTCCATGAGAAACACATACTTCTAGCAACAGGAATGAGCATATTTTTTTCTAGTTTAATGAAGAAAAGCAGCAACTGGGAGGCTGGGGAGATGGTTCAGTGGTTAAAAGTACTTGCCAGTCAAGTCTGCCAAGCCAAGTTCAATTCGCAAGGACCGATATAAAGCCAGACACAGTGACACATGTGTCTAGAGTTCATTTGCAATGGGAAGAGAAGCTGGCGTGCCCTCCATGCAAATAAACAAGCAGAACAAAGCAAAAAGAAAAGCAGAAACTAAAAATACAAGCTGGCTGGAAAATAATAGTTAGAAAACCTTCTTGGTCAAAGATAATCTCAGGTCTTTGTTTTGCTTCTCCTGCTCTTACCCCAAAACAGATGGTGAAAGGAACAGGTAGCAGCTGAACTGCTGTAATTCCTTCTCTCTGTGCCCCTCAGCTTATCATCCAGGGTTGTAAGGACCCAGCCTTGCTGGGGCAGGAGACTTGCTGGCTAGGAATATAGGTCAAGACCTAGGATTTTTTTTTTTTTTTTTGTGGCTTCTCCGTACTTAAGAAGACAGTTTTGTAGGTCAGGGGAAGCTTGAGCTCTGAAGTTTGACAGAACTGGATTCAGAGTTGGATCCTGTCAAGGCACAAACTAAAGAGTGACCCACTGATTCCTTTTTATTTTTGAAATAGGGAATGAGGCTATTGATTTCTTTGCTTTTTTTGGGTTTATGAACTTGGGAAGGACACAAAAACTGCCAAGACATGGTATAAGGATTGAAAGAATGAAAACTGACTGGGGAAGAATATTCAGTTTCATTGTGCTTCACATTTTCAATTATTTGAACTAATTGGTTAATATTAATGAACTAATTAATTACTCTTTCAAAAGCTATCTCATCTCTAGAGTGAGTAAACATTTCTGGTTTAATTATTATGCAAACTGAAATAAAGGATGGGAAATGGAAGGTCTATGACACAGGGGGATGAGAGAGGCAGGCCATACCCTAGGGGGCTCATTGTGTGCCAGGTAACGTGGGGTGAGGTGTGGTCGTTTGGATGCGTTGTAGTAAAGCTTGTAGCTTGGCTCTCCAGCTGCCTGCCTGGAGGAGGTGTCGCTGGGGGCGCAAGCTAGAGTCTAGTCGGGTATGCACAGTGTCAGGGGTCCTGCGGGCTGCGGTGTGTGCTTGCTGCTGTTTGCCGGCTGCTGGTGGCCTCTCTCTCTGCTTGCATCAAGGTATGGGGGCCAGGAACTTTGGAGGAACTTTCCCTGAATCTGTAAGCCTGCAATAAATCCCTTTCCTCCCATAAACTGGGTGGGCTTGCATGTTCATCCCAGCAATGTGGGGCTATCTATAGTCAGCCACAGAGAAGGAGGAGCAGGAGGCACCGGAGGAAGGCTACTAGGCCATGAGGCCATGGCCATGAATCTACTATGAAAAGCAGGTTTCTGGAATGACTAGTCAATAGACCAGTCTGCTTGTTTGCTTGTCTGTTTAACTTTTGAGATAGTGTCTCCATACATAGATCAGGTCTTCTCTTTGTTTTTTATTTTTTTAAATTTATTTATTTTTTCATTAATTAGTTTTGTACTCAGCAAATACAGTCAGTTTGGTACCATTATTAGGCTCATCCATGTCCTACCCCTCCCCCTGACCCCTCCTTGTTGAGGTATATGGGTCATACATTGTGGAGTTAGCCCACGGTTATGGGTAAGATAAATGTCTCTGCATATCATGACCCAACATGTGGCTCTGACATTCTTTCCTGCCCCCTCTTCTGCAAAATTTCCCTGAGCCATGTTGGGTTCATTTTGGGTCGGCTTCAGTGATGAGGTGTTCGGGGCCTCTGGGTCCCTGGATCTCTGATTTGGTAGGAATTGATTGTTCTCTGTGTTGATCTCCTTCACCCTCATGCTGGTACCTGGTTCACCAATAAAACAGCACCCTTGCTTCTTTGCCAATTATTCTTAGTTTCAGCTGGGGCCCTTTTTAGGTATCATGGGGTGGTTCTATCCTTAGGATCTGTGTCTACCTGAAAAAGAGAAGCAGATTCTCCAACGGAGAGTAAAGTTAGCACCGGACAAATGGGATAACCTTATTTTTTTTTAATAAAGAATTTAATAGGTGTAGGCCCTCTGGTAGCCCATGATTGGCGGTAGCTTGATAATGGAGAGGTCTTCTCTTAGCTTACCCTCCCCAGTGCTAGGATTCCAGGTGAACACCACCACACCCAGTTACTCTTACTTTCTAAACACACAGATAGATTTGTGAGCTAGGGAAGCATCTCACTGCTTCCAAGGGACAAAAAAAAAAAAAAAAAAAAGATAATTTTATTAAAAAAAAACAAACTACTGCTCAACTGTCTATAAGTACATGAAATGATTTTCTGAGCAAAGATATATTTGAAATATGTGGTTGAATAAAAAGTGTTAAAGTCAGATAAAAGATGTTTCAATGATTTAAGGTAAGACTTGTGAAATTATTTCAATTCTTGGTAAAAGATGATTAATATACACCAAGATTCCTGGATTCAAGCTTAATGGCTGCCTCTAGCTTCTGATTATCAAATATTTGTAAAGGGCTCCATGTATCCAGCACTGTTTTAGCAGCTGAATGAACTACAGAAATACTGCATAATATAATTCAGTCCCTACACTCAGTAATTTTTTTTTATTTCCTTTTGACAAAAAGCAGCAGGTGAGTCCCCACTTATATGTAATAAAACCCCAGGACAGGGAGACATCATCTTGGAATGGATTGTCACGGAGAAGGGAAACCTTAGGTGAACTTGGAAGGATTAGTTTCCCAGGATGTGAGAAGACACAAAAATGAATTATTTTCAGTAATAACAGTAATCTCTATTTCTTCACAGCTAGGCAGACTCGTATGTTAATTGTACTTTGCACTGGAAAAATTAACAGTGAATATAAAACCATGCAAACATGAGTACAGCTAAATCCCTTCGCTTAACCATTTGTGTCCTGGGGTGTCTTCTCAGAGGGAATTGTTATGAGAAAGCCATGGCTGGGGGCCCGAACTGGCTCCTGAAAACAGCGAACGCTCAGAGGCGTCACAGTGGACTCTCCTGCTCAGCTACTGTCCTAGACCTGGACTCAGCAGGGGCGGGGCCAAGCCAGAGCTTGCTAGGAAGGTCTGGAAAAGAGCTGAAGAATCTTGGGGCAGGAGGTTAATTTGAATGTTCAGCATGGTGGAGATTATTAGGTCAGTAAAGTTTCTCAAGTTATTCTCATTTGTTTCCTTCTGAAAGTCATGACTTTTTATCTATTTGTCCTCTCTCTCTCTCTCTCTCTCTCTCTCTTTCTCTATCTATCCGAGCACACTCTTGCAGTCAGGTTCCAATTGCTGGTAGAAATCACCCAACCAGGAGCAGCTTGTGAGGGGTGGGGGGAAGAGGAAGAGGTTTATTTTGGCTTACAGGATCGAGGGGGAAGCTCCACAATGGCAGGGAAAACGATGGCATGAGCAGAGGGTGGACATCACCCCCTGGCCAACATCAAGTGGGCAACAGCAACAGGAGAGTGTGCCAAACACTGGCATGGGGAAACCGGCTATAACACCCACAAGCAGGGCCCCCAACAATACTCCGCCTCCAGGAGGCTTTAATTTCCAATTGCCATCAGCTGGGGAGACTAGCATTCGGAATACCAAAGTTTATGGGGGACCCCTGAATCAAACCACCACACACACATAGAGCATTTATGCGAGCATATGAATACATAGATACGCATGCATATATGTATTTCAAATGGTCTCCATGAATTAACAAATAATCCACTGGTTAATCTGACACCAATAGCCCATTAATCACCTCATGAAGGAGCCTGTTGCCTCAGTCTGCCCAGTTTGCGGGTATGGGCCCCAGGGAGGGCTCAGCGGGCCTGACCCTGAGTGGCAAGGAAATAAATGCAGAGCAGATAGTGGGCTCTGGCGGCAGGTAGCCGTGATGAAGTTTGTGGAGGCATTGCTGCCCTGTGGACTACAAGCAATTATCTTTCAACCTGGAAGCTCAGCATGATTTCTTCCAGTTAGGCAACTGGACACCACCACAGCGCTAATAAAATTAATGGAAATACTAATTAAGTGCGGAATATTCTGCTATCATTGCAGTTCACTGGGGAAAAACATGACCATGCCTGCTTAAGAAGCTTATGGCCTCAAGGAAACACAAACAGACCCCAATTTCCGTTTTCCTCACTTGAGTGAATATATCTTACAGTGTTCTGTCAACTCAGAAAGGAGAGAAGAAGCTCCTTTTAATATGTATGCAGAAGGGCACCTGGAGAGAGAGCAGAGCCACCCCTCCTGCGGCGCAGTAGGGGCCTTGCAGGGAAGCGCAGAGACCGCAGGCCCCTCCTTCCCAGACCCGAATCCAAAGCGACGCCAGCCGTGAGTGCGCCCCAGAAGGCAATCTTGGAAAGACAGCAAATTAATAGTGGCAGAACCCTCTTAAAAAGATGTTTCAATTTACTTCCTAAATTGCTATTATTTTCATTGCAAAATCACGGTCCTTTACATCTGTCTACTTAATGTCGCACTTTGTGTCCCTCAAGGGAGAGGCGCCAGGTACCTGGAGAGCCGGATCGGATGGACCGGAATGTCAACCGTAATGCTTTCTCGGAGGGCAAACCTGTCATTTCAGTAAGAATTGATGCTTTTATAACCCCGGGGATAAGTCGGTGGATCACGAATGAAAGAATTAAAACATCTCTGAGAATAAACAGTCGATATCTACAAGGTCTACTTCCCCTAAGTCATTTTTGGGTAATAATTTGGAGGCTTTGTTGAAGAATTCCAAGGCTGTTTTCAGCAGGTTCCTGCCTTCCACTTCCCTAGCATGTCAGTTTTCTGAAATTAAAGCCCCTCTGGCCTATAGGTGTTTAGGGATCTGGACTGGATTTGTGCAATGAAAGAGGGAATGTATAGGAGCAAACCCAGCCCCAGACCCTCCTCTCAGACAGCTCTGTGGTTAGGCAAGGCCAGGTGACTTTCCTGCCGGGAAAGGCCCTCCGAGTGAGGGATCTTCAAAGTCAATCAACAGGCAGCTCTCACATTATTTTACAGGACCCTTTGAGCTGGTCTCCTTCCACCTGGCCCTTGAGTTGGAGGTGTCTTGTTTGGTGCCTGGATTTTGACTTTTCCTTTGATCCTGGTTCACCCTTCCTCTGCCCCATCGTATCTCCCTCTCTCCCGCCCAGTGTCTGATTGGGAAAGGTTAGCCCTCATTGTCTGCTTTTGTGTCTCATCTCTGCCCCTTGCTCTTCTTCAATTTTGTGCTCTGAAAGCCTTCAATTTTGTAACTTTAAAAGCCTTCCATTTGCTGTGTTGGGGAAAGTGCAGTGTCCCCGGGGTGGAGAGCCTGCTTGGCTTCTCTAGGATGGCCCAGGTACCCACCATAGGTGGAGGATGAGTTGGGGCTATGGTGTTTCAAGACCTAGCAGTGGTGATTTTCAGGAAGCGGGTGCTCCAGTCATCACTAGCCTTTTGACTCCAGTGTAGAAATAAAGCAGAATAAAATGTGCTCTGAGAAAAGTACTTTGACTGCTTGGAACCATCTGAATTCTGTGCCAAGGTATGTGATACAAATTGCCTGATTGTCATAAAGCATGAATGTGTCAAAAAATATTATGTGGGACCAACATCTGGCTGTTCACATATTATAGTATTAATGATGTTTAAAGGCTCTTTTGATCAAAAAAACATCTTCCCTAGGGGCCTGTCAAAGCATCTGAAAATTTACAGTTTCATGTCCAGAGGCCTCTGTTCAAACACAGCCATCTTCTCTGGGAGATATACAAATTAATCACCATCAATCTATTAGATGCAGTAAGTGGTTCTGTATCCTAGCAGAACAGGCTTTAATAAAATTACACGTGGAGGAAGAATATCTAAACACAGAGAGATATGAGAATGTTTTAGAGCTATACTGTCTAAGACAACGGACACTGGCCTTATCTAGCTAATTAAGCTTTAATTAAAATAAAATTAACTTAGTTCCTCATTCATGCTAGTCATATTTTAAGGACTCAGCACCCACGTGTGGCCAGTAGCCACCACACCACACAGTGCAGGTAAACACGTTTCTCATTATTGGAAGCTCTGTTGAGTAGCTGTTATCTAAATTGACCCTTTTGATGTTGTGCTTAGAATGCAGAGAACAGAAAAGAAACTACTAGGGAAGAGGTAAAGGAAGAAAAGAGCTCCAATAGAGAAATTGGATCATATAAAGTAGGAGTGCAGGGAAGACCAAAGACAAACGTTGCCTGGTTCATAATTTTATTTAGAGTCATTTGCTTACATTTTATGAGGAAAAGGCAAAATTTCCCAGTAAGTTATGTCTGGGATCAAATTCTGTTAAATACTAGTTGGTGCCTTTGGTGAGGATCACTTAGCTCTGGCTAATCTTTCCTTGCCTATAGATCCTGATTCCTATGTGGAATCACTGTCACAAAGATGAAAGATTATACAGGTAGACTTGGTGTATGGTAGAAATATGGGAGCTATGATCTCATAGAGCCCATTACCCTGCCTTGGGCCACAGACTGGGACTCCTGAGACTTTGTGTCTATTCTGTGCTCGGCACACTGAAGACAGTACATCAAGGGCTGTTGGTTTAATTGGACTGGAGTACGCTAACCTTTCTTGTATGCACTCTCAATTGCACCATGAATGAAGACCCAGTGAAAACAAGATGCTGTGCAAACTCTGATGTTATTAGTATCCAAGGAGTAATTAACATGAAATAGGATCAGAGACAACAATCCCTCAGTAGCTAATCCTTTTAAGTTAATGGAATTGAAATATTATAATTCATGAAACAGCACTTAAATAATACTGCTTGGACAGTTATAGCTTGTTATTTATATTTGTTGAATTTTTAAAATTATACCCTTCACAGAATTGCTTGAGGGCATGAGTACAAAGAATTAATACATTAATTATCATAAATGAATCATTAAACAGCAACAGTCATAAACAGCTTGAGCTAATGTCTTAAAAAAAATAATCAAACCAAACAAGCCGACAGCCTTAGCGCTCCTGTGCTGGGAAAAGCTACCTCAGAGAGCAGCTGATTGGTGGAACACTGCAGGTGACAATGGAGTCACGTGTTTATTTGGCTGCTCCCACTGCCTTCATATTGAGACCAGTCTAGACAGATGACCCCTTTCTGGGCAGCTCTTGGGAAGATAGTTTATATTTTTTTCCTGGCTTGTTCTAACCTACTCTTAGACATTAATAAGTAGTAAGTTTTTCAAGTGAGGCATTTGAAACTTTCCAATGAGAAGCTTTCAAATTTGACTCCAAGGAGCACAGAGCCCTTCTCCAGACTGGAGAGCCGCAAAAACAACGGGATGTAGGAGATGTGCTAACCTGTCTCACCTGCCCTGCCCACCCCCAACATGCCCCTCTCAACCTTTGCTGAGCCAGTCAGGCCTAACTTTCACTTGTTTGAATGAACTGGTTTGCTTTAACTGGGTTTGAAGAAAGGCTTCAACAGCTAAATTATTTTGTATATTACCAAATTAGATCATTTCAAATGCCCTGTTTACTTATGCCCTGCAGGTGTTAGTGTTCCCTGCCAGCTCATATCTCCATACCATCGGATTCCATGAATCTGCAGGGGACCCTGACATTAAAAACAACAACAATAAAAAAAAAAAAAACTCTTGGGAGAGTCCTAGCTTGTAGTCAGTGCTGAAATCTACCGCTGGGTCCAACTGCATTGATTCCTATGAAAGCAGAAATGAGAAGGGCAACGTCTGCCAGAGAGTGCAGTTTTGCCCAGGATTTTCATACCATTTCCTGTGATCATGGAACTACCAATTTCTACCTCTTGCAAAGCAGAGCTGTTGCATCTAGTTAAGATGGTCTATTTTAGTAAATCTGTAAGTACCTCATGTCAGTGTTGAGACTGCCACACTTGGGGCAAGAGTACATTTTGCATTATTTGTGTGATTTTTATGGTAGCATTGAACCTGTTATGATGCTTTGCAAACTGCAGTTCATAATGAGTGAGAAATGTCAGGATTCACAGCTCAGACATAATTCTACCAACCTCTTACAAAACGTGTAGCCATCCAGCCTTTACCAAATAAACATCCCCCATTCCACATTGCTGCTTTTGCCCTGTTTGGGGGTGAGGGGTGGGCACAGTCCTGAATCTAGAAGACTAACTTCTGGAAGTTTCCTATCCAGAAGTGAGTAAACTGCTTTTTGGAGTACAGCTCAGGAAGTCAGAAAATTAACTCCTGGTATACCCAGCCCAGGAGTGTGACTAGCTGTCTCTAGCAGCAGCCTTAGGAAGAAAGAAACTGAAGACAAGTTTATTTTAAGCCATCAGTAAACCTGCTGCGTCTGTTGTCACTGCCGCTCTGATGTCACTGTGACTGCAGCTTCCTCTGCATTCAGGTACTCATTAGCACTTTTGTTGAATAGCCAAAAAACCAGTAATACATGAACCAGTAGTACATTGTATGGGCAAAGGGTAAGGAACTTTTGACTTATGATCCTCCGTAAACATTTGTTATAGGAAGGAATTTAGAGGTATGATCTGCTAGACTCTGCTGATCCAGAACACACACACACACACACACACACACACCCTGTGATCACAAGAGCAATCCCATCAAGCCCACCTGTTGTCATCAGCAGGTCTGGGGGCCCTTAGTTACCGACCTTGTACTCTTCAACACTGCAGATCAGCGCTTCTTACACACGTATGCTTGCTCTGAGTTGAGAGTGCAATCAAGTCCCTGTGGAAATTGGGGAAAGAGCCTAGCTTAAGATCGGTCAGCATCTCTAAACATTCCTTGTCAATACTGGTCGTCTGTGCTGCTCAGGCCAAAGGTACGCCAAGGCAGAGGAAACCTAGTCACATTGCTTTAAGTGGGAGGATTACGTAGTTGTAAGATTATCTTTGGGGCAAGTTATAGGTAAGGAATTTAATATGTCATAGCAATAATCTCAGAAAAGGTATTTGTAAGTCCCATAAAAATATCCCAATAGGGTTGAAGAGATGGTTTCTGGTTAAGCACTTGCCTATGAAGCCTAAAGACCCTGGTTCGAGGCTCCATTCCCCAGGACCCATGTTAGCCAGATGCACAAGCGGGCGCACGTGTCTGGAGTTCGTTTGCAGTGGCTGGAGGCCCTGGTGCTCCCATTCTCTGTCTTTCTATCTGCCTCTTTCTCTCTCTGTCTGTTTCTCTCAAATAAATAAATAAAAATAAAACAAAATTAAAAAAAAATATCCCACTAGTCCTTTCCAGTGGCTCATCCCCGAATTTCATTCTCACACTGCTTGCTATTAGCATCTTTGTGCTCTGGCTAGTGGCTTTGGTTGGAAAGTAGGTGGCAGGTAAACCAAGGAGGCTAAGATGATCCTGAAGCGCTAGAGACAGTTCTGCTGGGGGTGAGAATGACTAGAGAGATGAGAGTTTTGTCACTCCCTTCCCTGTCCCGCTACATTCATCATCCCCAGCAGAACTGAAGCTACCTACATAACTACCCTGCCTTAAATGCACCCTAACTAGTGGCTCCCAGGTGTTGCTGCACCTTAGGGCTATGATGAGAGATTTCACACTCTTCCTGCCCAGGGCTCATCTGACACTAAGTTAATTAAACAAGAAGTCTTTGGAGGCATCTGTTAGGGTTCTGTAAGCTCCCCAGACCATCATTACAATGTGCAAACACTGCCCTGCTTTGCACTCCAGAAGGAACTACCCTGCTACACTCGACTGGAGATTTGTGCCACACGCATATTCACAAACAAATGTTTGTGAATATATAAATTTCATAATACCATATGTGGTGGTTTGAATAGATGGCCCCCAATATATTCAGTTCTTTATTGTTTGTAGTTTGCATTCTGCAGCCACCTGGCTGGAGGCAGTGTCACTGGGTGGATCTTAAGGTGTGGTGGTGGGTTTCAGATTTCAATCTAAAGATATGCAAAGTGTGCCTAGCTGGAGTTCCTGAAGTGTGCTGTGGCTTTTGACCTTTAGGCTTGTACTTCTCTCTCTCCGCTTGGGCCTGTGAAGGCAGGCCAGCTTCTTCTGACATTTATGGAACTTCCCCTGGATCTTGTAAGCTTCAATTAATATCCCTTCCTCCATAACTGTGTCTGGTCTGAAAGTTCATCTCAGTGAACCTGAAGCTGTCTGCTACACCATATATGTTTTATAAGAGTATGCTCTTAATACTCAACATTATTCTTTTCCATGTTGGTTCACAGAGCTCTGGGTTTTTCATTTTAACTGTTTTAAATTCAACTTTTCAATAAACCACCTTTTTCCTTCACTTTCATGTTGGTAGATATCAATAATAAGACTCTCTGATTCTGTATTTGGTCCACTTCTCCATTTACCTGGGTGATTCTTTTATGTCTTGGTAAAGATCTTGTGTATCTTGTGTTGGCTTTCCCCCTGTTGTAAGTGGTGGCCTTAAATCCCTCTACTCTACCCGATCCGTTTTAGTAACTTGACTTTATGTGCAGCAGTCTTGCTATATTTTTTTTTTTTGTTTTAAGAGAGTTCATGTAACTCTGAGGTTTCACTTGAGGCAGTCTTTTCACCTGTCAATAGTTCCTCCCCCCCCAATGTTTATGCACTTTTTTTTTTTGCCTTCTATTTTCCTACACTCAACTCAAGCTGTTCCAAGTTAGGAACTGCCTATGAAAGAATGCATGCAGCGTTTGTCTTTCTGGGCCTGTGTAACCTTGCTTAGCGTGATCATTTACAAGCCCATCCCTATTCCTGCAAAGTTAATTATTTTATTTTTCCTTACTGAAGAGTAGAATTCCATTGTGTATATGCACTGCATCTTCATAACTATTCATCTGTTGATGGACATCTGGGCTGATTCCAGTTCCTATCTATTGTTCATAGAGCAGTGACAGACATTGTTGAACAAGTATATTTACAAGTAGTAAAGAGTAAAGTCTTCAGGGTAAATGCCCAGAAGTGGTGTAACTAGATCAAATGGTAGGTCTGTTTTCAGCTTTTTGAGGAGTCTCCATAGCGATTTCCATAGTGGCTTTACCACCTTGCATTCCTATCAGCAGTGGATGTGGGATGGGGGAGGGGAGGGGGTCCTCTTTCTCCGCATCTCCACCAGCCTTTGTTGTCATTTGATTTTTTGATAATTGCTTTTTTTTTTTTTTTCGAGGTATGGTCTATTTTGACTGGAGTGAGATGGAATCTCAAAGTTTTTTTTTTAATTTGCATTTCCCTGATGGCAAGATATGTCGAACAACTCTATAAGTGTTTATTGACCATTTGAATTTTTCCTTTGAGAACTCTCTGTCCAATTCCCTGCCCCATTTTTTAAGTGTATTGCCTAACTTTTTATTGCTTAGTTTTTTTTTATTCTATGCATTAAACCTCTGAGGGATATATAGCTGGCAAAGGTCTTCTCCCATTCTGTGGGTTATCTATTGACTCTGCTGATGGTTTGCTGTCTGTGCAGTAGCTTTTTCGTTTAATGAGGTCCCAATGGCTCAGAATTTGCTTAATTCCCTGAGCTACTGAGGTATTTATCAGAAAGCCTATCCCTAGAGCTTATATTGGAGTGTTCTCCCTATTTTTCTTCTAGTCATTTTAGAGTTCCAGGCCTTATATTGAGGTCCTTGATCCATTTGGAGTTGATTGTTGTGCAGGGTGAGATCAGAGGATCCAAAACTACTTCTCTATATGTGGTTATCCAGTTTCTCCAGCAACGTTGGTTGAAGAAGCTATCTTTTCTCCAGTTATTGTACTTTTGGCCCCTTTTTTACAGATCAGGTATCCATAGTTCCTAAAACTTATACCTGAATCTTCTGTTCTATTGCATTGATCCGTGTGTCTGTTTTTGTGTTAGTACTGTGCCATTTTTATTTCTATGGCCTTATAGTATATCTTGAAATCAGTTATGATGATATCATTGAAAGTTTTTTTTTTTTTTTTTGCTGAGAATACTTTCGGCTCTCTGGGGGCTTTTGTGCCTCCTTATGAATTTTAGCACTTTTTCTAAGCTGTGAAGAGTGTTGATGGAATTTTGATTGCATCAGATCTGTATATTGCTTTTGCTAGGATGGGCCTTTTCACAGTGTTAATTCTTCCAAATCCTGAGCATGGGAGGTCATTCCATCTTCTTCCATTTCTTTCTTCAGTGTTTTTACATTTTCATTATATAGGGTTTTCACTTCCTTGGTTAGGGATATTCCAAGAGACTTAATTTTTTTGTAGCTGTTGTTACCAGGACTACTGCGCTGACTTTTCTCAATATGTTTGTCTTCGGTATATACAAAGGCTACTGATTCTCATGCGTTGATTTTATAGCCTTCCATTTTGCTGAAAGAATTTATCACCTCTAGTTTTTTGGTGGTGTCTTTTGGGCCACTTATGTATACAACCATGTCATCTGCTAATAGGGCTACTTTGATTTCTTCCTTTCCAATTTGTATCTATTTTATTTCTCCCTCTTGTCTTATAGCTTGAACCAAGACTTCAAGTACTATGTTGGAAGACAGTGGTGAGAGTGGGCACCCCTGTCTAGTTCCAGATCTTAATAGGAATGCTTCAAATTTTTCCCTGGTTAGTATGATCTGGGTCTTAGACAATTATTGTTTTAATGGAAAGCATTTGATACTGGCTTCTTCATCCAATTTTGGAGATAACTTCTTCCAATTATTTTCTCTATTTCTTCTGGTATTTTTCTCCAATTTAAAATAATAAGTACATACTTACTTTTTGTTCTGAGGTTAGTTTTGTTTGAAATTATTACAGCTCTCCAGCTTTCTTTTTATTAACTTCAGCAAAATATATCTTTTTTTTCTTTTGAAAAAACATTTTTAATGGAAATTTTCCTACATGTACATAAACCATTCTGATCATAATCTATCTCCATTACTTTCTTTTGTCCTTCTTCCCCCATATCCCTTTCACTCAGCCACCATTTCTGTCCAATGAGCTCCTCTTCTAGCTTGAGGACTTGTTTATTTAATTTTTGCTTTCCTCCGTCCCCCATGATGACATGTTGATGGGTACAATATTGTACAGGTAATGACAGTCACCGTGCATGAATGTCACAGCCACTTTATGTCTGGGAAACAGCACTCCACAGCGCGTGTGCCCATTCTCTGGCTCTTACATTCTTTCCATCACCTCTTCTTCAGTGTTCCCTGGGCCTTGGTGGATATGACAGAGATGTTTCATTTAGTACTGAGCACTCCGTATCTTTTCTTCTCAGCACTTTCACGAGTTTTGAGTCTCCCCAGTGGTCACCATCATGTGAGAAGAGAAGCTTCTTTGACTAATGTGAGAGCAACACTCACCTATGAGTATAAACATAAGGATTTGCAGGGCAATTTGATGGGCATAGCAAATCCATTTAATCCAACATCAGTTGTTGTTCCCTTCTTATGTTCTACCAAGCCTTTTATTTTTAACTCAATCTGAGGTTTTTGATTTAAAGTTGGCTTTTGCTACAATATGTGGTAAGAACAGAGTTGTTTTTTTTTTTAATTTTTTTGTTTAATTTATTTATTTCAGAGAGACAGACAGAAAGATAAAGAGGCAGAGAGAGAGAGCGAGAGTGAGGGCAAGCAAACGAGAGAGAGAGAGAGAGAGAGAGAGAGAATGAACGCGCCAGGGCCTCCAACCACTGCAAACGAACTCCAGATGCGTGCGCCCCCTTGTGCATCTGGCTAACATGGGTCCTGGGGAATTGAGCCTTGAACCGGGGTCCTTAGGCTTCACAGGCAAGCGCTTAACCACTAAGCCATCTCTCCAGCCCAGAACAGAGTTTCTTTTTTTAAATAAAATCCAACTTAAAAATTTGTCTATCATTGTATTCAGTTTATTTAATATGAAATTATGAATATAATTGGATAGATAACATACTTGTGGGTTTAAAAATATTTATATTTATTTATTGGAGTGAGAGAAACAGAGAGAAAGAGGCAAACAGAGAGAGGCAGAATAAGCACCAGGGCCTCGTGCCACTGTAAGCGAACTCCAGGTGCATAAGTCACTTTGGGCATCTGGCTTTACTTGGGCACAGGGGAATTGAACCTGGACCATCAGGTCTTGCAAGCAAGGTGCCACTAACTGCTGATCCATTTCCCCAGATGTGTACTTGTGTTTTCTATCTTTTGCATTTCTTTCTTTTTAAAAATATTTATTTATTTATTGAGAGAGAAAGGGGCAGGGAGGGAGGGGAAGAGAGGAAGAGAGAGGAACGGGTACACTAAAGCCTCTTGGCCCTGCTAACGAACTCCAGATGCATGTGCCACTTTGTGCATTTGGCTTCACATAGATACTCAAGAATTGCACCTAGGCCAGCCACCAGTCAGGCTGTGCAAGCAAGAGCCTTTAGCCACTCAGCCGTCTCTCCAACCACTGTGTTTTTCTCTTAAAAATATTTTCCTCCTCTTTTTCTGCCTTCTCTGGTTTTAATTAAACATTTATAACTGAACTAACTCTAGCCTCAAATAACACTGTAACACTTCATGGGTCATCCAAGGACTTTTTTTTTTCTTTTTTCTTTTTTTTTTTTCGAGGTTGGGTTTCACTCTAGCTCAGGCTGACCTGGAATTTACTATGTAATCTCAGGGTGGCCGTGAACTCACGGCAATCCTCCTACCTCTGCCTCCCAAGTGCTGGGATTAAAGGCGTGCGCCACCACTCCTGGCTCGTCCAAGGACTTTTTAACAAAATATTTTCTGTTTCTAAGGATTAGGAAATGGTTAAGGCATTTACCTGCAAAGCCTCACAACCTGGGTTCAATTCCTCAGCACCCACATAAAGCCAGATGCACAGTGGCACATGCATCTGGAGTCTGTTTGCAACAGCTGGAGGCCCTGACATGCCTGTTCTCTCTCTCTCTCTCTCTCTCTCTCTCTCTCTCTCTGTGTCTGTTTCTTTTTTTCTATCTCTCTCTGCTTGCAAATAAATAAATAAAAATATTTTAAAATATTCTGTTTCCCTTCCTTGCATTTTTATTACATCACAGTCATTATTTTACTTGTTGATAGGCAGTATTCACCAAGTCACCAATCTATGGGGAGTTGGACCTATAATACCCTGTGGACATTAAAATCTGAGGATGCTCATTTTGCATGCAACCTACGCAATACTCTCTTATACTTCATGTCATTTCTAGAGTAACACAAACCCAGTGTAAATGCTATGTAGATGTTTATAATAATATACTGCTGAGAAAATAATGAAAAAAGTAGCCTGTACATGTTTAGTACATGTACAATTTTTTTCAACTATTTTCCATCCATTGCTATTTGAACCCACAGAAGGCCTGAATGCTTATTGTTCCTGTTATTGTTTAAAACAATATATCTTAGATCCATTAATAATGAGAAAAGTAACGGATTTTCTTTTACTTCACAGACTCTTTCTCTGGCAGTCTTCCTCTCCAGTGATGTCATTCTCCTTCTGATAAAGCAGGCGACAGATGCTCTCAGTTTTGTTTGTCTCATAAATCTTCGCTTTCACGTCTGAGGCTTCCTCCACACAGAATTCTAGATTGGTCGCATCCTCCACTTGAAACTGTAAATCTTTTACTCACCTTTTTCTGCTCATTTGGGGTCTGAACAGAAGTCTCCTGTTACGTTTACCCCTGTGCCACTTTCTTTCTGTCACTTTGAAGAGTTTTCGCTCCTATGTTGTTTAAACATGATTGTCCAGAGTTAGTTTTGTTTATTTATTTGACTGTTTATTACAGTGGATGTTTTCTGAGCACTGGAATTTGTGAAGTTTCCATTTACCTAGTGCAGATCTGCTTCCCCTTGGCTTTGTAATGTGTACCTATGACCAAATCAAAGCTATTCTTAGTGTCTACTATGGTGGTTTTGATTCTAACACTTCCTTCTTTAATCCTTTCTCAGAGTTTTCCTATATCTGTTTATATTGACATTTGGGTTTTTTTTTTTTTTTGCATGTTATCTAACATTTTCAGGAGAACTTTCAGCATATTAGTAACAAATACCCTATCTTATATTAGTAACACATGCCCTATCTTACAGTTTCAATGTCATTGTTGTATCTGGGTCTGGTTCTAATGATTTCTTTCATATTCAGATTGATTTTATTTAGCTTTCTTTTCTTTGTCTTTGGCATACCTCACAATGTTTTATTGAAAGCCAGAAACCCACTGGGTAATATGAGCTGGATTAATACCTGCAGCTGGCCAGAGGTTGAGTTGTGGCATGGTCTGAATGTTTATGCCTCCCTCATATGGTGAAGCCTAATTTCCAATCTAATGACATTAAGAGGTGAATCCTATGGGGGTGAATAGGTTGTGAAAACCGTGTCCTCGTGCATGCAATAAGTGCTTGTTAAAAGTGTCCCAAAAGACTTCACATGTTTATTTTTACATGCTTAAGCACAGCCAGAAGGCATAATATTTGAAACAGAAGGCCAGCCCTCACCAGTCACTCAGTTGGGTGACACCTTGATCTTGAAATTCTCATCTCCAGTACTGAGAGCAAAACTTACATTGTCCATAAATGACTAAAGGTGTTTTATTGTTGATGCACCCAAAGCGCTAAGGTAGGCTGTGTTTCAAGCTTCCTCTTAGTCCTTTCCAGGGTCTGTGTCCTACACCACTTTGCATTATACCCACTGTTAGGCTGGAGCTGAGGTAGGGTCTCACTCTAGCCCAGGCTGACCTGGAATTCACTATGTAGTCTCAGGGTGGCCTCGAACTCTCAGAGATCCTCCTACCTCTGCCTCGCGAGTGCTGGGATTAAAGGCATGCGCCACCACGCCTGGCTCGTGTCTCATATCTTTCTCCAGTGTCAGAGCTCTCTCCTCTGGTCTCCACTCACCTCCCTGGTTGCAGTGTCCCCAGTCTATTTCCTCAAAGCCCCAACTTCTGCTGACCACCTCTTCTCCCCCATCTAATGTGTCAAGAAGGCACACGTGGTGGTTGGATTCAGGTGTCCCCCATAAACTCAGGTGTTCTGAATGCTGGGTCCCCAGCTGATGGCAATTAGGGAATTAAAGCCTCCTGGAGGCAGGTGTACTATTGGGGGCGGGTTTATGGGTGTTATAGCCAGTTTCCCCATGCCAGTGTTTGGCACACTCTCCTGTAGCTGTTGTCCACCTGATGTTGGCCAGGAGGTGATGCCCACCCTCTGCTCATGCCATCATGGAGCTTCCCCTCAAGTGTGTAAGCCAAAATAAACCCTTTCCTCCCATGAGCTGCTCTTGGTTGTGTGTTTTCTGTTAGCAACGTGAAGCTGACTGCACAATGCACGAGTCTGGAGTGGAAGGCAGGCTCTTTCCCTGGCTGCCCAGGGCTCTGGTTCCTGTCTGGAGAGGCCATTTCTGAGGGTGTTTCACTGGTTGCTCTGGCCCTCTCCCTCTGAGTCCCAAG
Source organism: Dipus sagitta (assembly GCA_036346955.1). Taxonomy (NCBI): domain Eukaryota; kingdom Metazoa; phylum Chordata; class Mammalia; order Rodentia; family Dipodidae; genus Dipus; species Dipus sagitta. The sequence goes on from CM070774.1 coordinate 174,093,039, forward strand.
GGAGTCCTTTGCATGTTCACCACGAGAATCTGTTAACGTTCCCACAGGTAAGACCACGAGGACATACCCTGCCCGGCCACAGGACTGTGTCATTAGCTTTGCACCCTCAGCTCATTGCACACTCAGCTCATTGCACACTCAGCTCTGGCAGTTTATTACATCACCCTTCAAACTTTCCTCACAGCAACTCCTGTCCTCGGCAGTCAGATCTCGCACCTGCCTCACCACATTCAAGGCCGTCGTTTTCAAAGGACTTTAAAAGTCACTCAAAGTCTTGAAACCAGGCATTTCACAGTCCCTTTCAAGGATTCATGTGAAGGACAGTCACCTAGAATATGGGACAAGCCCAGTTCCATCTCCCCAACCACACCAGCCTTGCCTCGGGTACTTATTCCTCTGGGTTCCAATTTCCCATTTGTTTTTGGTCACTGGGAATTTTCTATGCTGTATAGTAGTCTGAGGCACAAATTGAAATGGATTTTCATTTTTCATGTGAATCTGACATTTCTAGGTGTTTGTTAGATAGAGGATTTGTAAATTAGTTGGTTTAAGTTATGGCTAGAACTAGCCCTTGACCATTTTTTTTTCATTCAAATATAGTTGATAAGCTGGTGGGACCTGTAGCTTCTGAAATCTCATTGGCCCATGCAAAACCTTTGGCAACAGCCACATCATGGGGCCTGAGGGAAGGCAAGAAATAAATACAGGGTTTCAACAGATTTGCTGAGCTCAGTGGACACTGTCCACCAGCCTGTCCGTCATGTGCTTCTGGCCAGGCTTCGGTTCTCCCTGAGCACAGAACTCTCACGTCAAGTTTAGTTTGATTTTTTTTTTTTTTCCTGTGGCAATTGTACACCCCTATCCTAAGCAAGGCTGGGTGAAGTTTTCCCTGGGCAGCTGTTCAGACCTCCAGTCCTTCCTCTCCCTTCTCATCCTGAGACGCCAGCTTATGACTGTTCCCAGAGAGGGGATTTCACAAAGCCTGTGTCCTTCCTGGTATATGCTTTGTTCTTTTCTTTTCTTTTTAATATAGAGCTTTGGTCCGGGGACATATTGAAGTTAAATCTGCACTCTCACTTTGAAGAATTATGGGACCCCCCCAAATGCTCAACACTGGGACTTGACTGATCTCAAAGCTATGTGGGGAGAGGAAAGGTACATATCAGTAAGAATTAAAGGATTTTTTTCAAATATCTTAGTTTATTAAGGCTAGCCACTGAAGGAATGAAGGGTGGCCACAGCTCTGCAAGGCCCGAAGAGAGACCTTGAGCATGACAGTGCTGAAGCCCAATGCGTTAGAATTTTTAAAAGGCCACTTTTTATTTATTTACTTACTTTTTAATTAATTAATTAATTATTTTTTTAGCAACTTCCATGATTATAAAAAATATCCCATGGTAACACCCTCCCTCTCCCACTTTCCCCTTTCAAACTCCATTCTCCACCATATCCCCTCCCCCTCTCAATCAGTCTCTCTTTTATTTTCATGTCATGATCTCTTCCTCCTCTTATGATGGTCTTGTGTAGGTAGTGTCAGGCCCTGTGAGGTCATGGATATCCAGGCCATTTTGTGTCTGGAGGAGCACGTTTGTAAGGAGTCCTACCCTTCCTTTGGCTCTTACATTCTTTCCGCCACCTCTTCCGCAATTGACCCTGAGCCTTGGAAGGTGTGATCGAGATATTGCAGTGCAGAGCACTCCTCTGTCACTTCTTTCTAGCACCATGGTGCCTTCTGAGTCAGTCCAAGGTCACTACCATCTGAAAAGAGAAGATGCTCTAACCAAAAGTGAGAGTAGCATTAATACAAGGGTATGAACATTAAGAGAAGTGCTTACTGGGCAGTTTGATAAGCATAGTATAAGACCGCTTTTTAAAATGTACATTCTTTCATTTGACATACAGCTATTAAAATCCTAATTTCTGGGCCTCAGGACAAAACCCCTGAGCAGGTACTGTTGGTCCCAAACGAGGAACTGCTCAGCAGACAGTCTTAAACCTGAGCCACGGGACACAGGCCATGGAGGGCAGACAGCACCAGGAGGCTGGTTAAGCACACTATTCCGCATACTGCAGAGCGACAGCCATTGGCTGCAAGTTCCCAGACGCCCACCACGAAGAACACTTTCCCAGAAAGGCTGAACTAGAGCAGCTTAAACAACAAAAAAATGAAAACCTACAAAGCTGAAGAAGTCCTTAAGTGCATAGCTCTGTCTAAGCATGGCTAAGTGGCTGGTGGTAAGGAGGAAGGCAGTCTTTTAGTGGGGAAAGGAGGAGAACATTCGAATATGGTGCAGCGGTTTGCAATAGTAGCCTTCCAGATCGACTGAGCTCTTGAGAGGTCCGGGTCTCTTTAAAACGGGCCAGTTCTCAGTCGTTACTTTCCAGTGTCTACTGTAAACAGACTTCTTGTCTGCACTTCACTACATCTTTCAAAACAAATTGACTTAGAAACAAAGTCCTCAAGACCAGAAGAGCGTATTCTGCGCTTTATGTTAGGTTGCCATGGGTAACCTCAGTTCTCTTCGAGATTCCAGCAGCAAGAGACAAAGTCAGAGACCGACCAGGCTCTACTGCAGGTTTGTTTTCAGTGGCCCCTTCACAGACGCTCTAGTAGAAGCCAATTCCTGGCTATCGTTTCCGCATCAGCCACATGCCCCTTCCCTCAACCATCTAACCTGGTGCCTGTCCCTCCTCTTTCTGCCCCCTTTGAGGCCTGCACTGGAGCTTCCAGATGACCCCCTCAATCATCCAGTGCTGCCTAAAGCTATGTCCTTGTTGCCAGGTAACAAGGTAATGGGTTCCTAGAAGGCTACAGATTCCTAGAAAAACTTAGTATAGTATGATCTGTTCTTACTCAGGATGCAGCACACAGCACAGTGTTTCAGTTTGTTATGTAATTTTCAAAGATATTTAATTAATTAATTTATTTGCAAGGAGAGACAGGGAGGGGGAGAGAGAGAGAGAGAGAATGAATGATGGGCATTCCAGGGCCTCCAGCCACTGCAAACAAATTCCAGATATAGGTGCCACTTTGAACATCTGGCTTTACGTGGGTACTGGAGTCATGAGGCTTGACAGACAAACACCGTAACCACTGAGCCATCTCTCCAGCCCCAGTTGTGTATTTTTTTTTATTAACTATTATAAAATTCAGAAAGTTACATGAGCCATACTTGCATAGGTCAGTTAATTTTCTGATAGTGGATGGAGACCTATAACCAACACTCATAGCAAGGAATGGGACATTTTTAGAGCCCATGTGCCCCCTTAACTTCTCTTCCAATACCACTAATGGCCCTAAAAAACTTCTAACATCATACGTTGCTTTTGCTTGTGTTGTGATTCTGTGTGTGTGTGTGTGTGTGTGTGTGCATATATGTGTGTTTTACAGGGGACTGAACACACAGCCATGCGTGTGCTAGGTGAGCACTCTACCACTGAGCTACATTCCAAGGCCTTGGTTTTGATTTTGATGTAAATAGAATAGTATGTCTTGTTTGTTTCTTTCATGAGGCTTATGTTTGTAAAATGATTCTGTCTTTGAATGTGTCATTATAATTAATTTTCTCGCTTCACAATATTCTATTATATAAATATGCTATAACTTATATAGTTCAGAGTTGTTGTCCATTTACGCTTCCAGTTTGAGACTATTATGAATAGTATTGCTGTAAAATTTCTTATATATGTTAAGAGACAAAATTGGGCACATTAAAATCTGAAGTTTGAGAGTTTATGAACTGGGCATTGCCAGGTTCTTACAGAGGATTGAGGGAACATGTTTACACTGTATTCTCCAAGGTAAGTTAATGCGAATGCATGTGTTAAAGTGAACAGGCCCCATCCGTTACTTTGGTGGTTTCTGATTGGTTAAGCCTGAGTTTTGTTTTACTATTTGGCAGAAATCCAGGTCATGGAGTCCATCTTAGTCCACTGGCCTTTCAATTTTTTTAAACGGTGTTTGATATAAATATATTTTCATTTCATTGCTAACACAAAAACAATCACTGGATTACAGATTGCATGAAGTTTTAGTTTTGATAGAAGTGACCAGATTTCCAAAGCAGTTATCAGTTTGAACCTTCCAACAGTAATGTGTAAGAGTTCAACAAAGATTTTTTTTGAAGTAGGGTCTCACTGTCATCCAGGCTGACCAGAAACTTAACTCTGTAATCCCAGGCTGGCCCCAAACTCACTGTGATACTCCTATCTCTGCCTGGCGTGCTGGGATTAAAGGCATGCGCCAACCACTATGCCCAGCAACAAAGATGGTTTGTGTTAAAAAATAAAAGGAGGAATTCCTCCCCAGGCTTGACTGAGAAAAACAGTGTTCTATTCTTTTCTTCTTTATTAATTTTGTTATTTTATCTGTTAATGAGTGACTCAAACTAGGGCTAAATAGGAGTATTTGTAGAAATTATCTGTGAGAAAATGCCCAAGTCCCTGAAGTGAAGCTATAATGTTGACGCTTCCTTTCCTGTCTTTGTGTTGTAAGAGCTGAGTATCATTCTGGGAGCAACTAGCTTTGCTGGAATATCATTTGTGAGTAATTATGAGAGTACATTTACTTTTTTCAAACACGTGTGTGAATAATATATATCTTCCTTTGTGGGAACACTTATAATACCCTCTTCCTGTAAACATACTGCAATCAAACGTGATTGTGAATGTAAACAATGAAAGCCAATTAAAGCACAGTTGCCATTAGCTGTGTACGTTTATCAGCGTGGATGTTTGTTTGTGAGGGGCTCTGACCTACGCAGCCACATCGCATGCTCTGGTCTGAGCCTCCTTGGCTCTCGGCAGATGAGCAACATGGGGTGACGAGGGAAAACCTGCACTTTGCTAAGGGGGGAGGTCATTTGTTTGGGAATCTGTACTGCTCTCTGGGACTGCTACTTTAATTAGCTTTCCCAGCCTGAGTGATTGTATAATTTGCTGGAAGACAGATTACATTTTAGCATATAAGACTCAAGAGAGGATGGACCTAGGCCAGGTTAGTGCATTTTCGCTTACTCATGAGCTCTCCTCTTGGCTGTGCATCAGGGGAACCAACTGAACACCCTCCAGTGCTGCCTCTGAACTGGGACCTCAAGTAGCTGTCACTGTCACTCTACTATCCATAGGAGGGCAAGCGGTGTCAGCCTTGCCTCCAATCACACAGCTATCTCTGTGGCCCGGATCCACAAGTCGCCTGAAAGCCTGGTTCACAGCGGGACCAATGCAGCTCAGTGACTTACAGTCAAAAAGAGCACTCAGGACCACATGCAAAGATTTGCAATGTTTAGAGGCATGCTTTGCTGACTCTAAAATGTAGGCCCTCATAGGGCTGGAACAATGCGCATCCTGCCTGTTGGCATCAGTATGCTAAAGTGTTCCATTTCTGAACTGTGGTCACTAATACTCAGTTCCTGTAAATGGTGAGCTGCAGACTGAATTAAGCAGGCCAGAGAGGCTCATTGTCTTTAACTTGGATCTCTGCAGAGTAATGAAATTCAATTCAACTGGTGCTTTAAAAGGCACTGTGTAAAAGACAAATACAAGATTTTAACTTTTATCAATATTTTAATCTCATACTATATCAAGATAAAATAGAGCACCCGTGAACCCTGTTGGGTTTGCACCTTTCTTTTTTAATTAATTAATTAATTAATTTATGAGAGAGAGAGAGAGTGAGAATGGGTGTGGCAGGGCTTCTAGCCACTGCAAATGATCTCCGGACATGTGCGCCACCATGTGCATCTGGCTTACGTGTGGCCTGGAGAATCAAATCTGGGTCCTTAGGCTTTGCAAGCAAGTGCCTTAACCGCTAAGCCATCTCTCCAGCCCTGGTTTGCACCTTTATACTCTGGGAACTAGGCCCTTTTTACTTTCCTACCCTGAGACAGGGAGAGCCAAGACGACTGTAGGACCCATAGTCATGGCCCCTTGGATGAAGATGGCCACATCAAGATTGTTTAGTCCCTAAGGAAAATACCTAGATATAGGCAAATTTAAAGGATATTTCCCTTGTTAGACACAAAGTTGTCATCAGTGAAATGTTGAGGAGAGATTTTTTTCCCTCCAATTTCTTAGTGGAGAGCCTGAATATGCAGCCAACAAGAGAAAATGCACTCTTTTTATTTATTTTATTTTTTATTTATTTGCAAGGAGAGAGAGAGAGAGAGAGAGAGAGAGAGAGAGAGAGAGAGAGAGAGAAGACACAGACAGAGAGAATGGCCATGCCAGGGCCTCCTGCCACTGTAAACAAACTCCGGATGCATATACCACTTTGTGCATCAGGCTCTACATGGGTACTGGAGAATTGAACCCAGGTCGTCCGGCTTTGCAGGCAAGCACCTTAACCTCTGAGTAATCTCTCCAGTGCCCCCACACCACATTTTAAAAAATATTTTATTTATTTGCAAAAGGAAAACAAGAGCAAATGAATGAGCGGGACAGGGACTCTTGCCACTGCAAATGAACTCCAGATGCATGTGCCACTTTGTCTATCTGGCTTTACATGGGTACTGGGGAATCAATGCAGGTCATCAGGCTTCCCAACAAGTGCCTTCAACTGCTGAGCCATCTATCCAGCCCAACACGTACTTTTAATGATTATTTTAGATGCATAGGAATTTTCCAAAAAGAGAGGAAATCCAGAGTTTAGATGCTGGAGTTTATACGCCCTTCTTTACAAAGAAAGAGAGTTTGGGTTTCAGTGGACAGCTTGAAATGTGAGGAAGTAGTCAGAACTACATGAGGCAGCTTGCAGAAGACAAGGGCTATATGAGTAAGGTCCGGGTATGCAAATTCATCTGGGTACCAATTCTATATGTTTTCCATGATAAGAATGCATATTCCTGTTGTAGGACTGGGTGGGGCGGGAGGCACTTTTCTCAAGGAGGAACTTGTGCCCTGTTTTTAGGCAGATAAGGACAAAACAGGGAAATCATCTAACATCTACTGATGTTCAGTTATCTTCAGCTCAAAATACCCTTTTTGCCGTAGTGGCCTATGCTGGGTCAGTATATTCTGAGCCCTTCAGAAGGAAGGTTACTGACACCACGGTCAGAGCTCTAGTGAGCAACTTCCTGGTTGCTCTCCAGCAGTACCTTGCCTTACATCTTCCTGGAAGCAGCCACATAGTCACTTGGAGTGCTTGGAAGGACAGGCTTTGAAACAGCCCTGTGAGCAGTGCAGAAGGACCTTCAATGCCTGACAGAGACAGAAGGTGAAGACACTTTGGACCAAGAAGGTTAAGATCAGGTCAGGGGGCAGGGGGCAGACACAGGAACATTTGAGTTTGGAGCTGGTTTGGCCAGTGACTGGAAAACATCCTGTTGTACCCAGCATTCAAAATCCCCAAACACAGGGTGACGAGGAGATTGGAAGGACTTTCTTTCTTGGAAACATTTTCTTAGAATAAGAAAGAAGGGAGTCTAATAAAGTTGAAGTCCCCAAAAAAGCTGGGTGAGGCTTTAAAGCTTACGATATATGAAGTGAAGCAGAAGCCAATCTTGAATTTATACCTATAGCTGGATTCTTAGAAAAATATATCAGATTAAAGCTGGACATGATGGTATGCTCCTGTAGTCTCAAAGCTAAGGAGACAAAGACAGGAGGGTCTTTAGGTCTTTCTGGACAGCTAGTCTAGCCTAATTGGTAAGTTCCAGGTTCAGTGAGGGATTCTGTCTCAAAAAAAAAAAAAAAAAACAAGGTGGAGGGCTGAAGAGATGGTTTAGCTGTTAAGGCATTTGCCTACAAAGCCAAAGGACTTCAGTTCAATTCCCCTGGTCTTTCTGGACAGCTAGTCTAGCCTAATTGGTAAGTTCCAGGTTCAGTGAGGGATTCTGTCTCAAAAAAAAAAAAAAACAAGGTGGAGGGCTGAAGAGATGGTTTAGCTGTTAAGGCATTTGCCTACAAAGCCAAAGGACTTCAGTTCAATTCCCCTGAAACCACAAGGTGGCGCATGCATCTGGAGTTTGCTTAGCAGTGGAAGGAGATAACCAATGATGGTCTTTGGCCTCCACACCCACATGCACATTGTCTTGTAAGATGCATGCACCCATACAAATAAACATGCACACATGCATGCACATCACACACATAGATACATGCAACTTCCAGAAACAAGGTCAGTTTATGGTGCTATATAACGATTTAATGCAGCAATTTCCACCTATGCAGATTTGAAACAAAGAGCGACTTTCATTCTAACCAGTGCAATGAAGGGCTGTGAAAAGAAAAGTCTGGTCATTCCCTATTAACGTGTCAGGCGGCTTCATCAGGCAGAACCTGTGCCAGGAGAACAAAAGATGGTAAAACTGCGTGACCAATTAACCAGCGTCAAAATGTGAAGGTAGACTGGGAGTACAGTTCTGATTATGACTGGCTATCAAGGATCTTTGTGTGCCTTCTCTCTCCCTTCCTCCCTCCCTCTTCCTGTGCCTCTAAAATCCAGAGGAGAGCTCCCGACGAGCAGACCATTCCTGTAGAACACTGGTTGTGCACTGCAGTTGGAACTAGAAGATTTGGGCTGAAGAATGCTCCAATTGTCATTTATTGGCCACATAACCTTGGGCTCTTACTCCACCCTTTGGACTTTTATAGGAAATATTAAGTCCTTCATCTGCTTATTGAAAAAAAAGAATAGTTTATATGAAGTTATTTGTGAAAGAGTTGGAAAATGCATACAAATTAAAGGTCTGTGAGCATTTTGAACTAAAAATTGATTGCTGTTTCATGCCCTTAAGATGGCTATAATCAAAACGGTAAATAAGTGCTGATGAGGGTATAGCAAAATGGAAGCACTTATACATGCCGGTGGGAATGTAACGGGCGCCTTGGAAAGCAGTCTGGCAGTTTCTGAGAAGATTAAACAGATTTACCTCGTTGCCTAGCAATGCTACACTTGGGCACATGCTTAAGAGAAGTGAACGCATACATTCACACCAAATCTGACATGTGAATGCTTATAACAGCATCATCATAAAAGATAAAAGGTAGAAACCATCCCAATGTCCGATGAATAAAGCATGTCTGTACAACACGGTTTTATTTAGAAGTAGAAAAAAAAAACTGAAGAATTAATAGAGCTACAGCACAACATGGATAGACCTTAGAAACATTATGTTAAGCAAAAGAAGCCTTTCACAGTAGATTACATATTGTACTCGATCTTAGCTGAAAGCCTAGGCAGCACTGAGGCAGCATAGCGCAGGATTCATACGTATGAAATGTCTGTCACAGGAGAATCCATAGAGACAGAAAGTAGGTTAGTGGCTGCCTGGGGCTGTGAACGGGGTAGAGAGAAATGAAGAGTGACTGCTAATGGGTATTGGTTTTATTTTGGGGGGCAATAAAATGTCAGGAAATTGACTGTGGCAGTGGCTGCAAAACTCTGTGGGTACATTATGAACCACTGAGTTGTATACTCAAATAGGCAACAATTCCTACCTCTTTCTGTGAGCAAAACCAATGCAACGCTAAAATTTCTTAACAAGCAAAAGCACTGGGAAATGCTGTATTTAAATAAGAATTTTAAGTGCATTTACACTTTGCTTTTCAGTACTGGGGTCTACTTTCAGGATCTCATGCATGCTAGGTAAGTGATCTACCACTGAAGATCTACATTTCCAGGCCGTTTTTTTTTTTTATATTGGTAATTTTTTATGTACTTCAGGTTTTGTGGGTCAGGACAGAGTACTTTTATGGTAGCAGTCGTATCTGTTTCTTTTTCTCCTACTTCTTCCTTAGGTGATGATGTATTAAGAGCTGTAGTCCATAGTGTAGTGAGGAATCACTGAAAATATGAACCGGGGAACACTTCAAAGGGTTAGAGATAAATAGCATCTCCTTACTCTAAGTTCTAGCTCCTTAAACCACGAGTCACAATGCCATATAAGATCATGTAACTGAGCACAGTGGTCATAAAAAATTTTGACAGTCATAAAGGATTTGTGCACAATGATCAAAAATCGATTCGAAATCAAGCAGGTAATGGATCTGAGGTGTTTCCAGCAGTGCCTGCCTGGGACGCAGCACATGACTTCTCTGCAGCTCAGTGATAATCACACCAGATGCTCACTTTGCAGTGAACGTGCCTCAAGCTACACAGCATCAATGTATGCTCCCTGGAAACCCTCAGCTTAGATGGGAGACTATTAATTGCAATGATTTTACTGTACATACTGTTGGACTTGGAATGGGATCAGAAACCAAACCAAAGTGAAGTGAAAATTAAAGAGATGGCTGGAAAGATGGCTTATCTGTTAAGGCACTTGCTTGCAAAGCCAAAGGTCCCAGGTTCATTTCCCAAGGAACTACATAAGCAAGATGCACAAGGTGGGCACATGTGTCTGGATATTTTTATTTGCAGTGGCTGCCTGTTCTGTCTCTCTCTAATAAATTATATATATAATGAATGCGAAACCAACCACAACCGCAATAGATTGTCCTTTATTCAGAGCAAAGAACAATGAAAGATGGACAGTCTCTCTGTGGGATTAGAGACGGTGAGCTCACACTCAGCTGAGCTGGGTTTTTATGGGGTCAGAGGTAGAGAAAAGGGGTCAAGGAAAAGAAGGGGGACCAGGCCATTGTGCCTCTTGAGTCTATTTTCTTCTTCTTCTTCTTCTTTTTTTTTTCTTTTCGCTTTTTGAGATAGAATTTCACTCTAGCTCAGGCTGACCTGGAATTCACTATGGAGTCTCAGGGTGGCCTTGAACTCATGGTGATCCTCCCACCCCTGCCTCCTAATGCTGGGATTAAAGGCGTGCGCCACCATGCCAGGTGAGTCTGTCTTCTTCATGGTCTCTTCAAGGGTCTCTGCACACCAGATGTTCTTTTTTTTTTTAAATTTTTTTTGTTTATTTATTTATTTGAGAGTGACAGAGAGAAGGAGGCAGAGAGAGAGAGAGAGATAATGGGCGTGCCAGAGCTTCCAGCCTCTGTAAACGAACTCCAGATGCATGTGCCCCCTTGTGCATCTGGCTAACGTGGGTCCTGGGGAATTGAGCCTCGAACCTGGGGTCCTTAGGCTTCACAGGCAAGCGCTTAACCGCTAAGCCATCTCTCCAGCCCCAGATGTTCTTATCAGAAGAAGCATTTGAGGTACTTTGCAGTTCAGAGATGTTCCGGAAGATCTATTGTTTGAACCTCTACTGAGGTCAGTTTTCCAGGTCACTCTGTAACTTACCAACACTTCATCCCAGACCCTGAGGACAATGAAAAAGATGAGGTTGTAGATTCAAATCTTGGGCTACTTCCTGCTGTCACAGGGTGGGGGGTGACAGCAGTGGCTTGAGGTCTGTCTCGGGATCTGGAATGGGTAGTACGATGTCTATGTTGGTGACATTAGCTGTCTGTCTGTATTCCTGGAGTGTTTTATTTTTCCATGTTGGTGGGGTGGGAGACACTGAAGAGAGATAGTTGATTAGAGTCTATTGATTGCTCACGTTATGGTATGTTGTGGGCAAGGGGTCATATTGGGTGTTGAGATGTGTAATTTTTACAGAATTATTCCTTGTCTGATAAACTTAAGAAGCCATTTGACCAGGTAGGGGGCAACAGTTACAAGGAGAAGAATGCAGATTAAAGGTCCCAATATTTAAGGATCCATGGTAACCATTGTCCTAGGCCCAACCATAACTTGTTTTCAAGCATTTTGTTAACTTCTTGTTTTATCTGTCTATTTGTTGTTGGATAATATTGGAATTGTGTGTAATGTTAAAGCAGCACATTCCTTGGAATTGTTCACAGCCAATCTGATGTTCTAGTAATAGAAAGTCAAGAGTGGTTCAGCTTTGCAATATCGAAGTTCGAAGTTCCTTCATTTCTTGATTAATCTCGGCTTGTACTTGTGTAATCACATTGGGAGTTTTGCTAAAGATACAGGCCAACTGTGAATTTTCCCTCTGTAACCTCACCATCAGGCCTGGAATGGGCAGAAGGAGGAAGGCTGCCATCGCTACAGTCTGGCCGAGCTCACAGTCAGTGGGAAGGCTCTGGGTAGTTCTGGGAGTAGGAGTGATGGATGGTAGCAGAGGGAGGATCCATCCAACAGAACATATTCAGGAGAAATTGGCAGGCAAGGTTTGGAAAGCAGTATTGTTGCTGAAAAAAAAATCCTACCCTTTAGGAAGTATTTTGCCAGTGGGTAGGTATATATGACATTTGATAGAGAAATTAAAGGGTGGTATAGAGATGAAACAACTGGTACACAGACAGTGTTGTTGGATAACAAGGTAAACGTGTGCTGCCTGTTCTGTGCAGAGCACGGCACTTTGGCTGGTGGAATTGTCTCCAGTAACATTAACATATTCGTTATATTTTACGGACAAGCCCATAAGGTTATTAGCTGATAGCTGATGGACTGACTTTCCCTCTTGTACACAGAAGGAGCGTTTGTTCATGGTATCTACTGCCAGTTGAATCTAGAAGTTTTGAGTCCTCACCGACCCCCAAGGATCACATAGAAGCACTTTTATTTAAGGTAGCGCTTGAGTAGATAGTGTCCCTCAGGGCTCTCTTTTTAAGTGTGGTGCATGTATTTGTCTTGAACATGGGCCAAGTTTTTATAAATTGCAAAGTTTTTTTTGTTTCTGTTTCTGATTGTTGAGGCAGGGTCTTGTGCTAGCACAGGATGAGCTGGAATTCAGTATGTAGTCTCAGGGTGACCTGGAACTCAAGGTGATCCTCCCACCTCTGCCTCCCAAGTGCTGGGATTAAAGGTGTGTACTGCCATGCCTGGCCCTAAATTCCTAAGTTTATATTATTTCTTTTAGACTGATTGGTGATATTTTTCCATGGCCCTTTTATATTAGCCTGACTAAATATTTCCTGGTTATCTATACCATCTAATAGGGTCTATCACAGTCTCAGCACATGAAAAGGTCCAGTTTGGTATTGAGGGAGATCCTACAATGGCAGGTCCTATTTGGACCACAGAGGGGGTACATGCACTCTGTGTAGTGTGGACCTGAGGGAGGACAAGCATTATTAGGCATGTAACTATTGTAGGTTGGCCCCAGTTATCAGGATGATAAGCTGTAATGGTCAGAGGGCTATAATGGTCTGGATAGGTTTGTTATAGATCATTGTCCTTGAGAGGGGTTGAAGTATGGGTGGCACCCCAGGAATATTGTCGTGAGGAAGTATAGTCAGAATATGAGTTAAAAGAGCCTTCTCTGGACATGTCACCATTAGGAGAATAGCACTGAAGAAATGGAAGAATGTGTTGCAGGATAAAGACATTTCCTAGGGAGGGAGAGGGAAAAGCAGGGCAATAGTAAAGAGCTGTGCCTGTTCTGGAGTGAGGGGAATGAAGGCTCCTTGTAGCCACAGTTCTTCTATGGAATCCACGAGTTCATCACCAGCTTCAGGTCCTCGTGCACGTGCAGGGACAGATGGAATTGCCGGAGAGTGAGTGCCATCTGAAAGGTCGTTAGCAGGACCGTCCTGTTTGGGTACAGAGGGAAGTTTGGTTACTCTTAAAGAGATGGTGGCCTGTGGGTGTTACTTGGAAGGAAGGGGAGGGGCCCCTCTTTAGATGGGAAAGATGGACCCAGGTTGGGAATCCCTGGAGTTTGGCAGCAATAGGGGTTATAAAGATAATCTTGTGGGGTCCCTGCCACTTCAGGGACAGGGATTGGTGGGTGGGCTCATAGATGTAGACCATGTCTCCCATTTCTAAGTTAGGAAAGGAGCATTTGTAAGGAGGGAATGGAGGGTGGTGCTGGTGTATTTCCAAAGTTCTGCCCTGAGGAACAGGAAGAGACGGGTAGAGAAGGAGGGAAGGAGTAAAAATGCTTTAGGAGAGAGTCCAGGGCCCGTGGCGGGGACCACGGGCTTCCCATACACGAGTTCAAAGGAACTTGTCATAGCCGGTCTCTTTGGCAGAGCTCTGAGTTGAAGTCTAGCAGTAAAAGTCTAATCCAAGCTCATTTCAGTTCTAGGGTTAGTTTTGTGAGGGTTTCTTTGATGGTACAATTAGTACTTTGAACTTTGCCAGAGGATTTGGGAGGGGGTGAAAGGAAATGTGAAACTCCCAGAGACTCTGTAGGTAGACCTGACAATGTTTTGGGAGGTAGAGGACGTAAATCCTGGGCCGTTACCTGATTGTACTGAGGATGGCAGGCCACATCTGAGTGTTCCCTGTGGTTAGGGTCTGAGTTACTGTGTTAGCTCTTTTGTTTGTGGTGGGAAAGGCCTTTGCCCATCCTGAAAAAGTGCTGATGATAACTGAAATATACTTAGCTTTTGACAGGGTGAAGTCTATTGCCAATCCATGGCCAGTAAGAAACCCCACATCTGGTGAGTGAGAAATTAAGGGGGATCAGATGTTGGGGTTAGGGTGTGTTCTTTGACAGACCTTGGCCAGTTCTGTGGGGGGTTTTGAGGAACTGTCTGTCTGAGGGCTGAAAGGGGCTGTGTTTTATGGAAAGGAAAATAGAGTTTGATTAGAGAGATGAATCGGAGAATGTAGGTGTGAAAGAATCTGTTGAGTAGAGGCATCGGTATGCTAAGAAGGAAGGGGAGGGTGAGGATTCTGGGTGTGTTAGAGCTGTCTCACAGGCCAATTTACCAGCGTGGTTGTTTGGGGGAGAGATGCATTGTTTGTCTGGGAGATGGCTGCGGCAGGGGATCATTGCTGCCTTAGAAGGGAAAGGGCAGCATCCAGAAGGTCCTTGTTGCAGGCAGGTCCGCCTTGCTGGTAGAAATCACCCAACCGAGAGCAGCTTGTGGGAAAAAGAGGTTTATTTTTATTTTGGCTGACAGACTCCAGGGGAAGCTCCACGGTGGCAGGGAAAGATGGGGGTATTGTAAGGAGAGTTGAGGGGGGTTAGAAGTTGGGCCTTCAGGAGGGGGCAATTATTGGTCCCTGGTGGGTGGTAGGGCTATTGGTCTTGGGTTACATAGGAGTAAGTTTTTTTTTTTTTTTTTTTTTTTTTTTTTTTTTTAAGGCAACACAGACAAGCTTGTGGTGTTGAGCAATTGAGGAGTATTCGATGTCCCAAACTGAGGGATTAATGGTGGCGGTAAGGGGAAGGAGGAGGGATTAGATTTTGGAGGAGTCCTCATCCAGGTTCAGCTGAAGGTAAAACATGGTTATTGTATTGAGTGTGGGGATGTGGACTGAGACCTTAACTTTTAACATGATACCTTGACCAAGGAGAGGCATAGGGCATTCGGCCATGACCAAGAAACAATGAATAAAGCTTAGGTAGGCCCCCAAACTGGCAGAATAAGGGAGATGTGGCTCTGGGACTGGAAGGGATGCCTGAGACTCCCGTGATGTTGACGTTGGGCCTTAATGTTGGTCCCTTCCAGGAATGGAGGAGCTAAAGGGAAGCTCCAGTGTCCAGGACAAAGGAGACCCATGCCCAGCCACTGCCCCAATCACCCTGGGTTCGATGGACAAGTTGGGATTTCCAAGCAGGGTTGGTGATCCTGGGCCCCTTCACTGTACCAGCTATAAGGAGGGGGTGGGGTAGGTGTTGGGTGCCCTGGAGGGAGTGCCAGCATGTCCCTGAGGGTAGTCCCATTTCTAACGGCCCCCTGCCCAAAGTTAGGACAGGCTTTAGTAGGTGGCCTGGGATTAGGGCCTTGAGTGCCCCGTGTCCTGTCTGGTAACATCTGAAGCAGATCCCATGTGTTCTTTCTCGGTTATGGGTTTTATTGGGGGACGATGGGCTCCGAGGCTGGCTGCTACTGAGGACAGAGGCTAAGAGCTAAAACTTAGTTTGCCTTCCTCTCCTAGCTTGGCCTCATCCTCCTTGTTGACAAAGATCCTAAAGGTGACATCTAGGAGGCCCTTTCTTTTGAGAGGCCTTGGGTCCCTCTTCCAGATGACAGAGTTTATGCCTGATGTCTGGGGCCAAATGGCTGATAAGTTGAACATGTAAAAGACAGGTCTCCATGTCCTCCTAGGTACTATTATTTGATCTCACACCAGCCAGAAACTACAGACAGAAAGGGTATCACTGGGCTGGAGAGGTAGCTTAGCAGTTAAGGTGCTTGCTTGCAAAGCCCATGGACCCAGGTTCGAATCCCCAGGACCCATGTAGGCCAGCTGCACATGGTGGCACATGTGTCTGGAGTTCGTTTCGTTTGCAGTGGCTAGAGGCCCTGGCAAGCCCATTCCCGCTTTCTCTCTCTCTCCCCCTCTTTCTCTCAAATAAATAAGTAAATAAAAGTTAATTTTTTAAGATGAGCGTGCTGGCGCATGCCTTTAATCCCAGCACTCGGGAGGCAGAGGTAGGAGGATCACCGTGAGTTTGAGGCCACCCTGAGACTGCATAGTGCATTCCAGGTCAGCCTGAGCTAGAGTGAGACCCTACCTCGCAAAACCAAAAACAATAATAATAATAATAATAAAAATAATAATAGTAATTTTTTAAAAAGGATATCAACATCAAAAAAAGGGTGTCAGCTGAAGTGCAAATATCTAAGTTTGTGTATTTAATACACCTTCATTAAGATAAGCCAGAAAGAGGGGGGTGCTGGGTTTTCATCAGTGCCCTGAGTGATTTCCCTAACTTTATTATAATTTAAAAATGTGTAGGTTTTTTTTTTTTTTTTTTTTTGGCATGCTGTCTAGGAGACAAGTGATCATCTGGGTTAGTGTTTGCCCAAATCCCCAGGCTGGTAGGTTCAGGGCAGCTTGGTAGAAAGCACAACCATGTCCTGTGGCTGGTTGGCTCCTGGGTTTTGCTCATGCAGAGAGTCTGTGTGGGGCTGAGCCTAATGCCAGATGTGTTCATTTCCATCTGGTGTTAAGGTGGGGTGAGGACATGAGATGCATCTCCCCATGTTAGATGGTAGGACTGAGTGAGGCGGAGGAATTCTTTGTGGTAATCAACGGGATTTTCCAGCAGTCACAAATGAACTCCAGGTACAGGTGCCACTTTGCGCATCTGGATTTATGTAGTGTTACAGTCAGGTTCGCATTGTTGGCAGAAAACACCTGACTGAGAGCAGCTTGTGGGGGGGAAAAAAGGGTTTATTTTGACTTACAGACTCGAGGGGAAACTCCATGATAGCAGGGAAAACGATGGCATGAGCAGAGGGTGGACATCTGGCCCTGGCCAACATTAGATGGGCAATAGCAGCAGGATAATGTGCCAAACACTGGCAAGAGGAAGCTGGAGGCTTTAACTCCCAAATTACCATCAGCTGGGAACCTAGCATTCAGAACACCTAAGGTTATGGGGGACACCTGAATCAAACCACCCACGTGGGTACTGGGGAATCCAACATGGGTTGTTAAGCTTTGCAGACATGTGGCTTAATTGATGAGCAATCTCTCCAGTCCCTTTTCTTTTGTAAAAAATATAAAATAATTGTTTCAAAATAAATTTCTGAATTTTTATCAGTGTATATCTATTTTATATACTCAATGTTGTATAAAAGAGTTCTTAGATATAAAGAGGTATGCCTAGAAAAAGTTTAGGAAACCCTGCTGTAAAAATTTTCTCCTTGGAGAGAAGCATCTAGGGTTATCGTGCTTGGAGATATAAACACATGTTACTAGGGGAGAAAGAAAGAAACCTTTCATTGTCTTCAAAGTTTTGTGTCTCATCCCCATTCAAAATACAAACACATACTTCTTGGGAAGTAGAACTATTTCTACCTATTTAGTCATCTTTTAACTTCTGTGGCCTCTCTTTTAACCAGCTCTCACTAAAAATTTGCCCAGTGAGCCCCAGCTACGCAGAAACATATGAAAGATCCCTTTTTGACAGGCAGGGTGTTTACAGTGTGCAAACTTTTCTTTCACTGATGAGGGTTTTGAAAAGGGAATGCCTATTTAGGTCAGAGTCGGACATTCCCCAAATTCATATTTGGGGGAAATTTAACAATTTCCTGCCTGATATTGATGTCCTCATCTATTCATTTGTAATCTTTATACCTCTTATTTTCCTTTTCACAGGGCTGAAGAGAGAAGATATAAAATATTTGACATTTACTCCCCCTGAAAATAGGCATCTTGCTCATATATAATAGCACAACTTCAGTCCATTACTAAGAGTTAAGATCTTTTTTTTTTTTTTTTTTTTTTTCTGGCAGAGTGTTTTCCCAAATCATTTTTAATGGCATTTCCAGCCCCACACGTCCCTCAGTGTGTTGCCTTTAGTAGGGAGACAGTGATCATGACCCCTTCCCCTTGCATCTACACAGCTTTCGTTTTGTCTTGGCTAGTAGTATGTGGAAATGATTGTACAGGGTTTCAAAAACTAAATGAAAAATGGAAATGTATAGTCCTCCTTGCTCCTTCTCACTTTGGAAGCCTGACCTGTGTGTAAGGTAGAAAGACAAGGGAAATTATAGGAATGAGAGAACATAGAAGAGCTATTCCCCATGTACTCTGAGTGAAGTCCCTCACCAGGCAAGAAGCCGGAATTCCAGCATAATCAACAACTGCTTTAGACCTTTTTCCCTTTCCCAGGTATGAACTGGAAATTTTCTAATAATTTCACCAGACCATTCTCTCCAGTAAAGGGCCATATTATAAATCCTTTGTGGAAACCTTTGGGTGAAACCTTTTCAGATTATAACTCTACCCTAAGGTACTTCTGGAGCTACCTGCGGTGGTTTGAAGGTAAAATGCCCCCATGGCCTCAAGTGCCTGTGAGTATGTTTCCGAGTTAGTCCTCGGCTTGGAACATTTGGGAAGTGGAGCCCTGCTGGAGGGAGGAAGGGTTTCTCCGCAGGGCTGGGCTGCTGCTCTCTCGAGTCACCTTGTGCTGGTGCCACCTGCTGTCTCTGCTGTGGATGTGGGAGGGGCTGAGCCAGCTTCTTCTGCCACCATGAAGCTTCCCCTGGAACCTGTGAGCCTGAAAGTCGACCCTTTCCTCCCGTCAGCTGTGTCTGGTCGGCTGTTTGTCCCAGCAACAAGGAGGTAACTACAGCACCGCTCCGTAATATCATTTTTCAGAAGGAGGTTTCCTTAGTACCCTTTTGAGATATAACTCGAGAACCACCAGAACAGTATGTGTGACTAAGCTTGAGACAGCTAATTGTGATTCCCTTGAGGAGTCCACGCCCACACTTGACAGTGACTTACTTTCCCCCAGCAAATCTCCCTGGCGGAAACCATCCCCACATTTAGGCATGTCTGGTTCTTCCCCTACTTGACTCTCCTTTGTGGAGCCCAATACACAGGCTCTGCAATGGATGTTTGGTTGCGTGTATCTGAGTACCTAGTTTTTTTTTCCCTCTAACTTTATGCTTAGAATTTGTATTAAAATATCCTCACTAAAATCTCCAACTCTGCTTCATCCTGGCTTGTCTTGAAATTTCCTTCAATGTCAAAGTCACAAATCTTGGGTTTGCCTCAGTTGAGCTCCTTAAAATACTGAGGGAATTTTTCAGGTCGCTTGAGGGTAACAGGGTAGCCTGGTGTCTCTGCCCCTCCCCTGCTGACACACCTGCTGTGAATGAAGGTTTCCACAGAAAAACTATGCTGGTTGGTAAACATCCTGCAAGGCTGCTTGACTGATTGGAACTTCTGAGATTGTAGTGAGCCTGGACTGTTACGGAGGGGCCACACTGAAACAAAGAAGCAAGCCTCGGGCACCTAGAAGCTTGAAACCCCCAGATGCGTGAAACTTCCCAGCCCATGTGCCAGACATGCCAGGAGCAATCATCCGGAACATTTTGGCATCAGCAATTTATCCTCTGATTGCAGTTGTAGAAACACCTTGAAGAAAAAAAAAAAAAAAAAAAAACCCACCTGCTGAGCCCAGCTAACTTCCCAGATCCTGAGAATCACTGATGAAATGATAGTTGTTTCACACAGATAAACACTGGGGTGGTTTGTCATGGAACAATAGATAAGCAAAATATTCTTATTTAAGTTAGCAAAAACAACCCAGGCCACAAAGAGGTTATCTACCTGCAGAAGAAACTCAGGTAATAGCTGTGAGAGTGTAGTGGAAGGACTTGGGAACACTAAATTCAGGCAAGGCAACATCCTGGGGAGGAAGGAATAGTTGCAGCTATAACCATGAGAGCAGTTTTTGCTAGCAGTATCATACCCGATCTGAACAGTAGAAGCACAGAGTCTACCAAAAAGACAGTTGCAGGCTGGAGAGATGGCTTAGTGGTTAAGACACTTGCCTGCAAAGCCAAAGGACCCAGGTTTGATTCCCCAGGACCTGCGTAAGCCAGATGCAC
This sequence comes from Dipus sagitta, assembly GCA_036346955.1. Lineage (NCBI taxonomy): Eukaryota > Metazoa > Chordata > Mammalia > Rodentia > Dipodidae > Dipus > Dipus sagitta. The sequence goes on from CM070774.1 coordinate 174,113,199, forward strand.
AAGGTGGCGCATGGATCTGGAGTTCATTTGTGTGCCCATTCTTTCACTATCTCTCTACCTGTATGCCTCTTCCTCTCTCTTAAATATATAAATAAAAATAAAATATATTGTTTTAAAAAGACAGTTGCCAACAAGATTTATCAGCATTTATCTTGCATTACTCCTTAAACAGTCTCTGGATCTGGTGACATACATAAACAGGAATGAATTATGGGGCTTTTCCTATGACCTGGATAATATATTTTGTAGGACTCACTCTTGCCTGCTCTGAGCTCCTGCCCACTCTGAAAGCTTTCCCTTTAGATCTGCCAACATAGATAAAATGCAGTGACCAGACTAATGTATAGGGCTGTGCCAATCAATGTGGAAGTTGTCCTTCTACCGAATGATATACTGTATTTAAAGTTGGTACACTGATACCTTCCAGTATTAGTTGTTGTACACCTGTGACCTATGACCCAACCAGCTCAATGGGCACTGATAAAAATCACCTTCCTAGGAGTGAAACGTCAACAAGTGCAATAGGACAAAGGTGAGCTCCGTAACGCTTGTCACTGTGGTCTGCCCAAGACTCGGCTATAAATAACCCTGCAAGTATTTGTTATGGCTACTCTTGATTGTCAGTTTTTCTGCACTTAGACTCACCTATGAGGAGAGCCTGTGGGCTTGTCTGTGAAAGGGTTTCTAGACAGGGTTCACTGAGATGGGAAGACGCACATAAGTGTGGGTGGCACCTTCCCCTGGCCTGGCATACTGCACTGAATAGAAAGGGAAAAGCCAGCTGAGCATGAGCGTTCCTCTCCCTTCTGCTTCCTGAACATGGATGCCCCGTGACCAGCTGCCTCAAGCTTCTGCCAGCGTGACTTCCACACCAGGATGGGCTCCGTCTTCTAACTGTGAGCCAAATCACTGCCCCCTTGCAGATGTTGCTTGTGGCAGGTATGTTGCATACAATGGGAAAAGTAAGGCAGTATCCCACTCTCATCGGATGAACAAAATCACTATTTGTAATAACCACTGCTTAGCAGTACTCTCCCTGAGAAGACGTTTTTCCTTCATTGAATTAAACACTGGATCTACTGAAGCAATACAAGTCTGGACTCTTGAATATACTAAATCCTAATTCACATTTTATAATATTTTTTTTTTTTTTTTTACTGAGAGAGAGAGAGAGAGAGAACAGGCACACCAGGGCCTTCAGCCACTGCAAACAAACTCCAGGCACATGTGCCACCTTGTACAACCTGCTCATGTGGGTACTGGGGAGTCGAACCAGGGTCCTTAGGCTTCACAGGCAAATGGCTTAACTGCCAAGCCATCTCTCCAGCCCAGAATAAATTTTATAATAAATGGGACTGTCCCTACTTTTGAGAACATGAATGGAAATGGAACGACCCCTAGTTTTTCAGTTTTCATCTACCCAGTCAATAGCAGCAACAGCAATAACTAAGAAAACGTGTTTGCTTAACGTAAAACCTGCTCTTAAAGACATTTAAGCATTTTAAGTGAATATTTCATAGTATTAGCTTTTTAAAAAAAATATGGTTAAAGTGATTGAGGTATAATTTACAGGGAGTAAACTTTACCCTCATATGCGAGTTCTCTCAGTTGTCATGTGTATTCAATCATGTAAACACCACCAACCAAAATGCAGGGTGTTCTCACCACTCCAGAAAGCTTACTGTGCCAGCTACAGCCAGTTTCTATCCCTCACCCATGGAACCTGGCCAATATAGATCTGGCTTTGATCCTCATCACCCTGTCCTTCCTGGAATGACATGTGAGTAGAATCACATAGTGTGTAACCTTTGGAGCCTGGCCTGTTTCACTGAGCACGAGGCTTGCCATTATGTTTTATCATCTGTGTTAATGTGCATCAATTGTTTATTCCATTTAATACTGAATAGTGTTTCAGAGTGTAGATATTTTTGTTTATTTTTATTTATTTATTTGAGAGCAACAGGCGGAGAGAGAAAGGGGCGGGGGGAGAATGGGCGCACCAGAGCCTCCAGCCACTGCAAACAAACTCCAGAAGCGTGCGCCCCCTTGTGCATCTGGCTAACATGGGTCCTGGGGAATCGAGCCTTGAACCAGGGTCCTTAGGCTTCACAGGCAAGCACTTAACCACTAAGCCATGTCTCCAGCCCCAGAGTATAGATATTTTGATGGATATTTGGGTTATTTCTAGTTTTTGGCAATGATGAAGAAAGTGTATGTAAGTGTGGATAAGTATATGAACGGGGTCTCGGATGGTGGTTCAGTCAGTAAGCTGATTGCTGTGCAAACTTGAGTTTGGAACTCTGGAAGCCACATAAAAATGCTAAACATAACACATGCAATCCCAGAGCATGGAAGGCGGGGACAGGACGGGCTAAATTAGCCAAATGTGTGAGCTCCATGGTCAACGGGAGATACCGCCTCACAGGGTAAGGTAGAGATGGGGCTGGGGGATTTGCTCAGTGGTTAAAGGCATTTGTTTCCAAATCCTGTCATCCCAGGGTCAATTCCCACGCCACCCACATGAAGCCACATTCAGAAAGTGGTACTTCTGGCATTCGTTTGCAGTGACAAGATACCCTGGTCCCCACATGTGAGCATGCACCCACATGCACACACATTCAAATTAATGAGAAGAATAAGATGTAGTGTGACTGAGGCAAAGTCCTGGCATTGATTGGTAACCTCCACATGCATGCACACACATGTTCACATTCACCTGCACACAATGTGTTCCCACATACACACACACATGCAAAAATTGGTTTAAAATTGTGTATAGTTTGAGGGGAACAGAAGTTTTCATTTTTCTTGAGTAAGTATGTAGGAGTTGCATTGCCAGGTTGTAGGACAAAGAGTGTTAAATACACACTTAAAAGCCAGCTTAGTGGTACATGCGTGTCATCTCAGCACTCAGGAGGCTGAGGCAGGAGGACCACAATTTTGAGGCCAGCCTGGGCTACACAGTGAAACCTTGTCTCAAAAACAATTCCACCCTTAGTTCTCACAAGCAGTCTTTTGTGGAAAGTATTAAGCTAAGACTCACAGACATTATGCAATTGGCTGAGGTTACACGGCCAGTGGGGTTAAACCCAGGCTTGGCTTAGTGCACTGCCTGAGGTCTTCACTATTACTTTTTCCCTGCCTGCTGCTAACACTCCCAACTAATGGGCCCACATTTGAAATAGAAGTAAAACGTATAAACCCGTCACCACTGTGATCAAGTGTGATAACGACAGCTGCAGATGGAGGAATGAGCGGGTTAGAAATATAACATGAAAACCTTCATAGAATCAATTTGGTAAAATACAAGTGGATCACGAAGATAATGTGATTCCATTCAAAACTCAGCTCAAAGATGAGGCCTGACCTTTATGTTTTTATCCAGTTCAAATACCGCAGGATTGTGCCAAGTTCCAGCATGCAAACGAGGCCCGATAGCTGCTCCCCCATGAGGCGCCTCTGCCGTTAGTGTGCATTGAACACCACGTTCCCGCCAGAGTGAGCGTAAGCAGCCTATTCCTCAAACAAGTGCACACATTTGCAGATTTCTAGCATTCCTTTGTCACAATAACAATAGTAATAACTTAGTATATGAATAATTAACATCTTTAAAGGTTGCATTTTCTATTCAAATATATATTGCCTTGTTCTCCAAAATAATATTCATCATATGAACAAAAGAAAGACTATAGAGAAGATTAACCTCTGCAAATGTGGTGCGGAGACTTGGGAGCCTTCCCATAGAATTGGAAATAATGGGAAACTGACAGTGAAATAGAAAAGTAGATCATGAATAGTTAATACCTAATTTTTCTTTGATGAAAGAATTAAAATGAAAATGAAGTAGTCATCCCAGTGACAATCTAAGACAAATTTGTCATCCCCCAGTGCCTAGCACAAGGCCTTGCATTTATTATGTACAGAATAAACATTGGCTGGGTTGGATTTAATCTTTGCAAGATAAATGTTTATATGAATAGTGAGATAATGGTGGTGGCTACTCTGTAAAAATCTACGGGCTTGGCATTAATAAAGGCAATACATTTTTGTCTTGCTAACAGAACCAAAAATGAATACAAATGTTATTATTAACGCAGCGACCAGCTTCCTCAAAGGATTCCAAGAGAGGGACTTATTGACAGCTCTGACGGATGCTTGGCCCTCAAGCGTGAGTATATTCTGTTCTCACAGCTACATGCTAAAGGCTCGGCATGTTGTTCAGCATCAGTATGTGCTTTAGCAGGTGTGAGGTCCTGGGTGAAGTCACCAGCACAGTCAGAAGAGATAAGGAAAGCTCCCAGAAAGCCCTTCTGTGAGCCATGCATAGCACATTCCAGCAGAACAGAAGCAGATGCAAAGGAATCCAGCAACTGGAATCTTCTACCTCATGTGAGCAGAGCCCCAAACCCGACCCGGAAGCTGAAATCCACAGACAGAAACCCTATTGGTCCCTTGAAGGCAGAGCCTGGCATAGAGACTCTGTCTATGGCACACATCTGCCCCTGTATCTGTTGGAACCCGGTGACTTAAACAGGAGGCTACTGCCACAGAATCTGCTCTGCTCATTCAGGGGCAACAGACTTTTGAGTTCCAGAAGTTTCAGCGGCATAACCCCAGTGGCCACTTCTGGCATCTGTTGCCTGAGTCATTAGCACTTACTCTAACTCTTCATGTGCTTGGTTAGAAGCAGAGGTGTCCCCATGGGCTTAATTTTATGGCATGATGTTAGATGCTGTTTCAGAATGCTGACCTTTAAATCGGTAACTCAGCACTTTGACCAATGTGACCATTTTAATAAAATAACTGGAAATAACCCAAATGCATAAGATATTTTTGAGGAATAAAGTAAGTCAAGGCACACTTGGTTACTTCAGAAGCAAACAAGAGAATAACAAGTATGAGGAGATGATGGCTTGGGACTAGAGACCAAGGAAAGACAACAGGGAGAATGTGTTAATAGTGCAAAGAGGGGATGTTTACCCATTCACAGTGAAGTGAGGATCAGTGATGTTCATGGATCGGTGAACTGTACTCTGCACAGCCAGCCTCTGCTTTGCTCCCACGTTATTAGGTTTGTTGCATAGACCAGTGGGGTACGCTGGGAGGAGCTTTAAAAACATTACTATCCTGGACAGTATAAATTGTTTCATTGTTTTAAGAAAGACATTAAAATAAGATTCACCTGGAAATATAGTTGCCACTAGCTCAGCATCCATTCTCTTTGTCAGTGAAGATGGGCTGGAATTGATCTTAAAGCCATTCAAGGAATGGACCTAAGACATGGTGGTTGGGATATGATTATGATCCATCCCACAGAGAGTAGATGATGGATGCAGGGCGTCCTGAGAAGGAAATTATTCCCCCTGTCACAAGTGAAAGATGTTCCCCTCTTCTACTGGCTGCAAATGAGGGCGCAGCAGTCCCAATTGATCTTGCGACCATATTGTAATCATGGAGACTGATGGCTTTAGGCCTTTTCTGATGCTGGGGAAGGCTGAGTGGAGACACTGATGAAAAGTAGGCTTTAGGGCATCACTGACATGCTGGACCACGTATTGTCCTAGTGTCATTTTGGGTCTTCAGGTGCTAAGACATAAGGATGGAGTCACCGATGTCTGAGCTTCGCAGAGGAAGCACAGGGCCACCAGGTCTGTGCTACGCGAGCCGACGCCTGTGGCAGCCCAGCAGGAAGCAGGATGAGTCATGGCTGGTCCCAAGGGAAGCTGCCAAGCAGACTGCTGGTTGGAGGAGTGTCACTTTGGGCAGCCATGCCCGGGTGCTGCCATTCCTGTGCTGTTCAGGGCCAGGGCGATTCAGGAAGCTGAGCACTGTCTCCCAGCTCGACCCTGTGGACCCTGAACGCCAGTGGCTGGTGGCCCTCAGCTACCCACACTCCTCACAGCTGGGCAGTCCATCCTCTTTGGAAAGGCGGTCCAAGTGACACGCCTCCACTGTCAGCGGACTTCTTGGAGTACAGGAACCACTAAGTCCATTGTTGCCGTCACTATGATTGTAACCATGGCTTCCGTTTCCTGCTGCTATCACTAAAGAAGTTCAACTTGTATGGAAAGGAGTATTTTTAGATTTTAAAAAGGTTATCTAGAAGTTCAGTTCAAAGCACATTTAATGAGAAGGCAACTTGCCTTAGTTTTTTTTTTTTCTGCAAAAAACAAACAAATAAATGAGCAACCTCAGCACATGCCACAGAGCTGGCATGTAGTTGCTGCGTAATTGGTGGCTGCTGGTATGATTTAGCCCCATTCCAGTTGTACTGCTCTATAGCACTCAATAATGCTAATTGAGCTTTTAGTGCCCATAAGGTGCTGGCTGGTTTTTTTTTTCACAGTAATAATATTTATAGTTTCTTATGTTTCTGTTAATATTCAGCTGATGAAAGATATAAATTTTATAACCTAGTTTTATGAGCCTTTACTCCTAACTTACAAATTTGTTACTATATTTGCAAATCTAATAATTTGGTGTTACAATTTTAAACACTTCATCTGTTATTTAATTAATGTTCAGTTAGCTTTTAAATTTGATGGATTCAGTCCCTTAAATGTTAGCACTATTTAGAAACTTTATTCACTAGGTCTTCTTTGATATTTCAACCTCAATTTTGAGTTAAAGAAACTGATTCTCTCAAATATTCGATGCGCCTACTATTTCAACCTTATAATTCTAGCATGCAGGATATTTGCAATTTTCATGAGACCCTTAGAAACTTAATAATTCAGGCATAAATTTAATAAAGCAGATTCTCTAATCCATTTCCGACATCTTAAAACAGATAAAGCAGCAATTAACATGGTAATGCTAAAACAACCTATAAAAACTGGTCTAGTCTCTTCAAAGTTATATCCTTCCAGAACTGCTCACTCAGGAAGGTACTGTCTAGAGCCTGCTGTGTTACTTGGTTATGAACTAGTGATAATTGTAAGGTAATTAAGTTAGATTAGGGTAAGGAATGAGTGACTAAAACCATTTAATAAGAGAAGGCTTGGGTGGATAGCCCGAGGTCAAAAAAGGTAAACTCACAGCCGTCTACTAGTCCCTGAGTCCCAAGGTAACCCCTCCAAGCCTCCTACTGCCTCTTACTGCTTTATTATTGCCATACTCCTATTTTGTAATTTTTAGCTGGTATCAAATTCAATTTTACAATTCAATGTGTGATGTGGCTTTCATATGCCTTTCAAGTTTTGTCATTAACTAAACTTTCAGAATGGTAATCTTTGACTATCATAGAATCCTCTGCCTAAATTGCAAATTATATCTTTGCTGTCTGATTTGACATAACTAACTTGGCACTTTCTTTATATTGTACTTTTACATTTCTCTCAGCTTTCCTCCGAAGTAATTTGTTGAGAAGGAAACATTTATTTATTTATTTATTTATTTATTTTTGCTCCTTGGGAGTTACTTTTCTATTAGAGATAGCTGAGACATGTACATAAATCACCCACCATGAAAGTCAAAAAGAAGTCTACTATGGAAGTGTTGTAAGTCAAGTTCTATAAGATCTGTACGCTACGTAGAATTCTGGGATAGGCCTTACTGCAGTTACCTTCAGATTGCTGGGACGAACATCCCACCAGAGGGAGCTTATGGGAAGAAAGTGTTTATTCCAGGGGAAGTTTCACCGTGGCTGAGAAGCTGGCTCACTTCAGCATCCACAGCAGAGAGAAAGAAAAACCAGCAGAAAGCAAATACCAACAGGAAGAGCTCCAACTGGCTCTTTGCACACTTGAGGGCTCAATTAAAAGATCTGCCCCCAGTGACAACTGCTCCAGGTGGCTGCTGGAGACTTAAGTTGCAGGCTTAATTAAAAATACCTCAGGAGGGCTGGAGAGATGGATTAGCGGTTAAGCGCTTACCTGTGAAGCCTAAGGACCCCAGTTCAAGGCTCAATTCCCCAGGACCCACGTTAGCCAGATGCACAAGGGGGCACATGCATCTGGAGTTCGCTTGCACTGGCTGGAAGCCCTGGTGCACCCATTCTCACTCTCTCTCTATCTGCCTCTTTCTTACCTCTCTCTGTCACTCTCAAATAAATAAATAAAAATGAACAAAAAGTTGTTTAAAAAAATTATAGCTAACTATGTAGTTGAAAACTTCAGCAAACTTAAAAAAATATCTCAGGCTATTGGTGACATATATTCACATTCAAACCACCACAGGCCTTGTGATCCCTGCCCCCTAGTGTGACTAATGCAATTCTGCTGCCTTACATAACAAAATATGATTTTTCCAGATGTACTTGTTATTATTATTTTTGGTTTTTCAAGGTAGGGTCTCGTTTTATCCCAGGCTAGCCTGGAATTTACTATGCAGTCTCGTGATGACCTCTAACAGATGGTGATCCTCCTACCTCTGCCTCCTGAGTGCTGGTATTAAAGCTGTATGCCATCACACCCAGCCAAATATAACTCTCTCTCTCTTTTTCCTTTTACTAGATATGGACATATCTTGTATATAAACAACACATGTTGGTACCGTCCTTTCCTTCCTCTCTGCCCCTTTTCTGAAGCGGCCTTCCTTGTTGGGGATTCAGGTCAACCCAATGGGGATTGTGGGTCATGTACGTTGGGGGAGAGGGGATGTCTCTGTGCAAGATATCTCAACTTGTGGCTCTAACAATCTTGCTGCCCTGCCCCTCCGCAAAATTCTCTGAGCCATGCTGGCAGCATTTTAAGTCTACTTCAGTGATAGGCTCTTAGGAGCTTCTGGATCTCTGGTATGGCAGGTGTTGAGTGTCCTCAGTGTCTATCTCATCCACCCTTGTGCTGATATCCGATTCACTAAGAAAGCATCACTCTTGTTCATTTCCCCAATTCCTATGTGGTTTCAGCTGGGGTTGGGGTGGAGTGCACTGGGTCATTTATTTCCTCAGGTACAGCTCCTGTCTGAAAAAGAGAAGCAGATTCTCCAACAGAAGTCGCCACCAGTTAAATGGGATAACCATTATTGATTTGAGAGAATTAAAAAGGTGTAGTCCCTCTTATAGTCTAAGGTTAGTGGGAGCTTGACAATGGAAAGCAGAATCATTATCTGGATATGATTCTGACTTGCTTCCCAGTTCCAGATATAGTTTCCTTTCCACTGAGCTGATCCGTTAGCCAATCCAAGAGCAGTTTGTTATCCACCATGGCTGTGTGCCACTATTGCACTTGTGTGAGCATCATGTCAGATTGTTTAGCTTTTGAGTCACTTAGACTTTGAGTTGTTTGAACAGATGTTGGGCACTTTCCCCTTGAAGCTCATGTAGTGCCATCACTACACTGGCTAATTGTCTGGGGACTGTCTATGGTCTGCGCCAACATCATTTGGTGTCTTCAACAGCAGGGTCTTAACATTAACCTATGGTGGGTAATCAAGTACTCTGACAGAAGTCTATCTTGTTTGTTTTGGGAGATCTAGTAGGTCTCTCTGATCAACAGCTTGTTGTGGATGTAGACCACATCCTTGCACAGGGAATTACAGGCCAGCACCAAGAGAAAAGAAAAAAAGAAAGAGACAGAGAAGAAAGAGAAACAGGAGAAATTTGAGGTTAGGTTTCATCTCACACTTTCCAGGGCCCTTCAATTCAGGTTCTCCCCCCTAAGGTCCTCTTGAGGGTCCCACCTTTTAGTCTGACTTCCAGGATATAGGATTCTGTGGTACCACTTCAATTTGGGTTCAGTTTTGTATACACCTCCTTTCCCTTCCCCCAAGCCCTGCCCTCCCTATTGTCCAAGCCTCAAGATGCTAATCAGCTATGTCAGCAACTCAGGCTGATCCAGGTCAGGAAACACAGATGAGTGAGACTATGTGGGGGTTGTCTTTCTGTGATTGTGTGAGTTCACTTAGAATGACGTGTTCCAAGTTCGACCATTTCTCTACAAATTTCAATGTGTCATTTTTTTTCTTACTACTGAATAGAATTCCATCATGTAGATATACCACATCTTGGTTATCCATTTATCCAATGATGGGCACCTGGGTGGATTCCAGTTTTTAGCTATTATGAATTGAGCAGCTATAAACATGGTTGAGCAAATATCTCTGAACTGAGATGTGAAGCTTTTAGGGTAAATGTCCAGTAAGGGAATAACAGGGGCTGCTGGTAACTCTATATTCATTCTTTCAGGAGTCTCCATATTGATTTCCACAGTGGTTGTACCAGCTTACATCAACAGTGAATTCCCATCAACAGTGAATGAACATCCACAGTCTCATCAACATTTGTTTCCATTGATTTTTCAATGTTTGATATCCTTACTGGGGTAAGGTGGAATGTCATAGTAGATTTAATTTGTATTTTGCTAGTGGTTAGGGATGTTGACCTTTTTGTTTTGGTTTTTCGAGGTAGGGTCTCACTCCTGTCCAGGCTGACCTGGAATTAACTATGTAGTCTCAGGGTGGCCTCGAACTCATGGTGATCCTCCTACCTCTGCCTCCCAAGTGCTGGGAGCCACCATACCCAGCTCCAAACATTTTCTTAAGTGTGTGTTAGCATTTGTAATTCTTCCTCTGAGAATTCCCTATGAAGGTTTGATAGAATTCAGCTGAGAAGCCATCTGGTCCTGGACTTTTCTTTGTGGGGAGGTTTTTGATTACCTTTTCAATCTCCATGGATGTGATAGGTTTGTTTAGGAGATTATTCTGCTCTGAGTTTAGTTTTGGCAGGTGGTATGTGTCTAGGAATTCATCCATTTCTTCCAGATTAATTAATTTTGTGGAGTAGAAGTTTTGGAAGTATGCCCTAATGATTCTTCCAATTTCATTGATGTCTGTTGTGATCTCTCCTTTTTCATTTCTGATTTTGTTAGTTTGAGACTTCTCTCTTTTTTTGCTTGATAAATTTGAGCAGGGTATTGTTGATCTTGTTTAGTTTTTCAAAGAACCAGCTCTTCATCTCATCGATTTTAAAATTTGTTTTCTTAGTTTCCAACTCATTAATTTCTACTCTAATCTTGACTGTTTCTTTCCATCTGGAGCTTCTTGTATTGGATTGTTCTTGCTTTTCCAGTACCTTTAGGTGGACAGTCAGGTTATTGATTTGGGATCTGTCTGTGTTTGTAATGAAGGCATTTAGGGCTACAAATTTTTCCCTAAGGACTGCCTTCATTTTGATCCATAAGTTTTGGTAGGTTGTGTTTTCATTATCATTCAATTCTAGGAATTTTACAATTTCTTTTTTTTTTTTAAATTTCTTCCATGATCCATTCATTGTTTTAGGGTGTCTTGTTTAGTCTCCATGAGGTGGTGGAGTTCTTGATGTGCCTCTTGTTAATTTCTAGCTTTAAAGCATTGTGATCTGATATGATGCAGGAAGTGACTTCAATTTTCCTGACTTTATGAATGCATGCTTTATGGCCTAATATGTGGCCAATTTTGGAGAAGATACCATGGGCTGCTGAGAAGAATGTGTATTCTATAGCACTGGGGTGGAAGGTTCTGCAGAAATTCGTTAGGTCTAGTTGATCTATGATGTTGTTGAGCTCTATTATTTCCCTGTTGAATTTCTGCTTGGATGATCTGTCTATTGATGATAGTGGAGTATTAAAATCTATGACTATGATTGGGGTTGGTATTTATTTTTGTTTTGTTGTCAAGAAGATTTTGTTTCATAAACTGTGGTGAACCTGTATTTGGCACATATATCTTTATGATTGTGATGTGCTCCTGTTGGATCATTGCCTTGATGAGTAGGAAGTGGCCTTTTTTTTGTCCTTTATGATTACTTTTGGTTTGAAGTCTATTTTATCAGATATTAATATAGCAGGGAAGGGTTCCTGGCAGAAGTAGTCCAGGAGATTAAGGTCTGACAATGAACAGATGTGAAGGAGGTTCTCTGATAAGTTGAATGGAACCAACTTCAACTTCAACAAGGGTTGGAGACAAAGGAGCTGGCACTCATTCCCAAGTGACAGTCATGGAAGAAAGTGAAAACTTAGTGCTGTGAATACAAAAAAACTGATTCTCATCAACAACCTGAAGGAGTTTGGAGGCAGTTCTTCCCAAGAGGCTACAAACAAGAGCCCAGTTTCAACAATATCTTGATTTTTGTCTTGTGAGATGCTGAGCAGACAGGATATTTGGGCAGCCCAGACTTCTGACCTATAGAACCATGAGATAATTAATGGATACTATTTTAAACGGATGTGTCTGTGGTTATATGTGATGTAGTAATAGAAAACAGAATCAGTTGCATAAATCAACTTTCCATTCAACTCTATAGATTCAACTTACTTAACATTTAAGTGACAGGTATGTCTGGTGCTTGAAAGCATCTTTAATGTAGAAGGTTTTAGACTTTACAACCTAGTATTTTCTGAAGGAACTAATTGATTAATCTGGCACATCATCCAAAACTTGATTGATTTAGGGAGGGTCTAGGAACCAGGACGAGAACATTTAATTGGAAAAATTCTAAAGGTCTACAGTTTTCCTCTGTGGACCTTGGTAGAACTGTCTATGCCATTTTATTTGTAGAATAAGATATTAAAATGAAACATCTGACTGTAGAGATGGCTTAGTAGTTAAGGCACTTGCCTGTAAGGCTAAAGGATCCATGTTGGATTCTCCAGGACCTATGTAAGCCAGATGCACAAGGTGGCACATGCATCTGGAGTTCGTTTGCAGTGGCTAGAGGCCCTGGCATGCCTATTATTTCTCCCTTCTCTCTGTCTGTTTCTCTCTTGCAAATAAATAAATAAAAATTAAAAAAAACATTTTGTACTTCCGGCCAAGATGGTGTCTGGGTTAACCTCGCCTCATCTCAGGGAGAAGAAATGGCAAGAAACTTAAGATGGATGCATAACCAGAGGATAGAATCAGCCCATCACACCCCACCTGGGCACCAGCTGAAGCCATAGAGTTAGTGGAGTAATGAGCAAGAGATGCTTTCTCTGTGAACCTGGTACCAGCACAAGGGTGAAGAAGACAGACACAGAGAACACTCAGTTCTTACCAAATCAGAGATCCAGAGGCACAGAGACTCCCAAAACCTCCCATCACTGAAATAGACCTAAAATCAACCCAACATGCTCAGGGAATTTCATGGAAGAGGCGGCAGAAAGATTGTTAGAGCCATAAATTGGGTCATTATGTACAGAGACATTGCTTCTCCCCCATAACTGAAGACCACCCCTACAACGCAACATCCACAATCCTCAGGGAGGCGGACGACAGGGAGAAGGCTAATGATGGTACCGTCATAGCTATATGCACACTAGATACATAACTAATAAAAAAATATAAAAATAAAAAAATTTAAATGAAACATCTTCTAGGTTGTGTGACATAATTTGCTACCATCAGTGAGAAACACTTTTAGTAGCATATGTTTGATCTAGTTGGCAAGTTCTTTAGTAAGACTCTGAGGAATAGAGTTCAGGGCAGGTAAATGCTGGTAGGGAAATGTAAGAAGACAGGTTCCACTGGAGACTACACTAGGAAGGCTTAGCATTATATGGAGGCAGAGGTATAATTCCAAAGTAGAAGTGCAGAAAACGTGATGGAGGAATGAGAAAAATCTGCGCTGTCACGCTGTGTAGCCCTTGCCTACATTAAACTAAAGATGAGAGCAAACCCTGTAGGCTATGTTTGTCCTCCATGAAAGCCCATGGAAAAAGAAATGAAACAAAAAAAAAACATGTTCTAAAACAACCATTTTATGTTGTGTATACTTTTCCACCACACCCTTTCTGGGAAGTAGTAACGACCTACAATGTCTAACTCATTGAGCGCTTCAACTTTTTCAAAGCACTGCCTGTACAATGATCTTTCATTTCCTGTCTGCTCATGAAGATGAAGTTTATAGTCTTTTTTATTGCTTCTATTTTGACATTTTTATATACTTTTCCCCATACAGCATAGAATGTGTTACTGCCTATAATTGCTTTTATATACTACTTGACTTAAAGATTCTTTCAACTCTCGCTCCTAAATCATTTTTATTTTTAGGCAGTAAGAACAAAGAGTAGATGGTTTTGAAGAAGTACCTTTAAGTTAAGGGTCTTGTTTTTCCCTCTCCTGATACCAGTGGTTTTCTAAGAAATGAGATAAAATAGATTTTGAACCTTTAAATTATTTAAGCTCAGTTGTTGCCATATATATATATATGTATATATATATATATATGTATATATGTGTATATATATATATATATATATATATATATATGTGTGTGTGTGTGTGTGTGTGTGTGTGTGTGTGTGTGTTTTGTATTAGTCCCTATTTTTTTTTAACTAAGATTAAGATTGGACAGAATTTCTAATGATCTCATCAGTGGTATATTTATGAGCCATAATAGCAATTCACACCTGTGAGATGTTTTTAGTGTGCCAAGAGTGTTATAAAATCTGTAACATGGAGATTTACAGTTTCTTTTCCAAAAACATCTTATTCTATAATTTATCTTTGTTTTTGAGAAAGGTTGTCACTTTACATCTTAGGCTAGTTGCAAACTTACTATGTAACATAGACTGGCCTCAAACGCATGATCCTTCTGCCTCAATCTCCTTAGCTCTGAGATTACATAAATGTGCACCCCACACAGCTCTGTTATCATTGAAAAATAAGCTCAATTAAAATTTTTATCGTTAATCTTTTTATCTTTGTCATTCACTAAGATCTTGTTTTGCATTTTTAAAATGAAAGGCCCTATCAAGTTTTGTTTGAATTCATTTCTTTATTATAAAAGCCCTGAGAGCAACGGCTGTAAGCACATATTTTCCCTAACAGAAGTTCCAGCCCCACATCAAGCATCAGGCATATAGGGTATTGGTTCCAAATAGGAGGAAATAATTTCTCAGGTCCATAGTCCCTGTGCTCAAGGGCTCAATCTGAGGAGAAAGGTCTATAAACAAATATAATCTTTTGGTGGCTTATTCATTATCTTACAAGTTACTACAAATATACTTTATAAAATATCTTTATTGAGGACAAGATATAATGAATTTCATGTATAGAACAGTAAGAATATGTGAGAGGGAAGATTTGGGTGAGGAAAAGAGAAAATTATTGCCCCCATTGTGGCTTTTACACTGGTTTCCATTGTCATTAAAGCCACATTGGACAGGATATTAATATGTCTGTGACTCAGATTCCTCATCTATAGTTGCAACTACTATAATTGCTATAGCAACAATGATTATACAATTATCGTTGTTGATGGGGTAGTTGAATTAAGTCTCTTGATAGATACAAATTGATTAACAAGTACTTTCCCTGCTAATTTGTTGTCTGTAATATCACTAAAATGACAAATAATACTAAACTTCCTTGTAGAAAAGATTTTTAGGCTAAGGAAGATTTTAATTCACATATTACACATGGTGGTTACATGAATGGAGTAAAAGGAATATGTAGGAAACCAAGACCAGAGGAAACTCTGACAACTAAAATACTTTCTCTTTCCTTTTCTTTTTCTCTTCTTTCTCTCTCACTGTGTGTCTTTGTTTCTTCCTTCCCTTCATTTCCTTTTTTTGAGCAGTATCTAATGAAGTCCAGTTTGGACTTAAACTCCCTGTGTAGGTGAGTATGATTGCGAATATCTGATTCTCTTGCCTCTACCTTTTGAGTGCAGAGACCTTAGTCCCACACTTGATTACATGCACTGTTGGGAACTAAAACCAAAGCTTCATGCATGCTAGGCAAGCACTGTATCAACCGAGCTATGTCGTCACTCGTCCTTTCTCTTTCTCTTCTCTGTTTCTTTCTTTTTCGGGGCCCTGTGCATGCTACTTATGTGTACCACTGAACCATAATCCCAGCTCTCATATTTTCTAAAGAACAAAATCTAAAGTACAATTTCTGACCTATGGTATCTATTTCAATTTTGAATAACTTGGATAGCATGTAATAGCCATTCATCTAATTCTATCTTAACCAATGTTGGAATCTGGTTATTTTACATATCAATGAGCTGGAGGTAGCTGTTCAAAGTTTGACACCACTAGAGACTTCTTATCTTACTACATCCCAAAGTCGTCAAAGTTTTGGGTGTCAATCACACAGTTGCCACATAGTCTGGGCATCATGATATATATTAAGCAAGAAGGAATAGGCAGAGTTATGTTACCAGAATCCTCCTTTTAGCTCTTTGGCTAGATATGCATTACATGACTATTTATAAGTAAGAAGGAATCTAGGAAAGCAAATAATCTCACTTTTTAAAGCCCCTTTAGTAAAAGGCAGTGTACGGGGTCGGGAGGCTCAGAGAACAAGACAGGAATGCAATTAACTATTAGATATCTGTTCTACCAGAATAGCCATTAAAGCCAAAGTAGAAGGTTTATTGCCTCAAGTTTTGGACATTATGATATCTGGATTTATAGAAGTCATAATGTTGCTGAGAGAGACACATCAAGAGTTATAAGCACTATTTTGTTTTCCAGGCCTGTTTCAAGAACAGTCAGATGGTAATGGTTTGATACAGACAAGAATCTTTTGTAGAACTAGGGCTTGAATGTCCCCCTAGGAGCTTCTTAACCAGTATGGCTTCCTCTCATACCTCCATGAACTTACAGAATGCTCAATGAATATTCCTGTATATTTATAGTAATTACCCCTAGAAGAAATGCTGAACACTTTTCTTGGGATTATATAGTACAATAAAAACATAATAATAATTATCTAATAAATTTTATAGACACTGAAAAGATCTCAGATCCACATTTTGCATGCATTCATATCATTTATTTATAGTCTAGCATTGACTGTCATCAAGAATTTGTGATTGTAGAAAACACTTTCACTAAATATTGAGAGAAAAAATCTTACCTCAAGGCTATAATTGAGTGGTTATGATTAAAGAAATTATAGACCAGCTTCTGGGAATTAATAAAACCCATGGAGCAGAGCAAGCATGTCAAGAAGAACAATGAAATATTTCATTTGTGGGTTTTTTTGTGCTCTGGAATTTTTGCTTCCTGTTGCTTAGAAGAGCATACATACAGTTATTTAGCTCTTTTCATTAGTAAGTTAGAAGGACAGAACTAACATTATATTAATAGCTGTGTAAACTTTGAACTGAGAGTTTACTTTGTAGAAGCAGAAGGTATGCATTATCCTCCTTTTTAATTGTGAAGAAAGCTCACACTTTCTAGGTAAATATTTGAATTGTAGGGAGAACTGATGGCATCACATCATGGCCTTCTACCTGTCCTTTTGTCCACAGTTCTGTAATACATGGGCATATTGCCTGTTGCTGCACAACACCTATCTCCATGTGGGCCTTGGTGTGTCTGCACAGCTCAAGCCCAGTTAACTATTACTAACACACAAGCAGTCCAGCCCACTTGATGATCTCCTCTACAGAGTATTAATTCAGTTTCAAATGCGTGAAGCTAGACTCAATTACAGTGAGGTGCTAGAAACCCTAAGACTAAAGCTAGGCATGGTGGCACATGCCTTTCATCCTGGCACTTTGGAGGCTGAGGTAGGAGGGTTGCTGGGAGTTGAAGACCAGCCTGGGCTATATAGTGAAACCTTAATTCACAAAAACTGAACATACTCCATATTTGTTACTTTCCTCATTGCTGTGACCAGATACTTAATATGACGACTAACCTTGATTTGTCAACTTGAGATTCACAATAATCATGGAAACAATAGCTAGACTTGCCTGGGAGGGGTCTTCTAGGTTAGGGAAGACTCACCCTAAATGGGGGTGGGGCTCCTCCATGTGCTAGGATCCGAGGCTGCATACAGAGGAGAAAGCAAGCTAGTTAGGTACCAGCATTGATTGCTCTCTCCCTGGCTGCAAACGCAGTATGACCAACTGCATCAAGCTCCTGTCACTATCTGCCACCACGCCATCCACATCATGATGGGCTTTATCATCCAACTGTAAGCTGAAATAAACCCTTCCTTTCTGAAGCTATTTCATCACAGCAGTGAGAATAAAACTAATACAAGTGTCAAGAAGCAACTTAAGGAAGGAATAGTTTGTTTCAGCTTAGAGTTTGAAAGGATATCGTCCATCATTGTAGGGAAAGCATGAAGCAGTGAGTTGTACTCAATCCTCAGTCAGGAAGCATCAGCAATGATGGCTCAGCTTGCCCTCACCCTTTTATGTAGTCTAGGACCCCAGCTCATGAAGTGGTGCCATCCATAGCTAGGGTGGGTCTTCCTACCTTAACCTAACTAGAAACACCTCACAGAAATACCCAGGGATTTTATCTCCTAAGTTCATCTAGATCCAATTAAGTCAACAATGCAGATGAACCATCACAAGTCTACCTCTTGTCAAACTGACATTCAAAAATATCACTTTAAAGCTACAGTCTTCCACCTCTTATCTCCATAGGCTTGTGGCCGTCTCATAATGCAAAATGCATTTTCTCCAACTTCAAAAGTCCCCATTGTCTGCAACAGTGTCAACAATGTTTAAAAGTCTCTTTTGATACTCAAAACAATTATAAAGTTAATGAACAGATTACGTACTTCCAATACACATGGCACAGAGCAAACATTCCCACTCCAAAAGGGAAGAATGGAGTCGTAGCAAGGGCAACTCAGACCAAAAGCAAGACCAAACCCCAGTGCAAATACCAGCTGCTACAGTTCTATGCCCAGCACATGGGGCACATGACAGAGTCATCTGGGCACTGCTTGAGTGACCCTGCTCTTTTAGCTCTGTTGTCGGCTCTGTGGCCAACTCCACTTTGTATCTGAAGCCTTCTGGGCATACATCCCATGGTTGGAGCATTTCCAAAATCCTGGGGTCTCTACTGAAATTGGCGCTGCCCCCTTTGTAGCTTCACACAGTGGCCCCTCAGGGCCTTCTTGCAGGGATTCTAATCCTGCCACATGCAGCATTAGTGATGATCTGGACCCGTGGTACAAGACTCCATCACCCCCGCCCCCCACCGAGTCCTGCATCTTTCATGCCTGCAAATCTATGGATGTCGCTGCCAAGTTCTGCTGCGAGCTTGAGTTGTCGTCTGGTCCCTGGGGACCACGGTTGCATCAGCCTCTGTTGTCTTCCAGTGGGAGATGCTTTTCTAGGCAGTTATTTCCTAGCAGAGAACTCTTTCATGGGCATTCTCAGTTTAGGTGCCCTCCTTTTAAATTTATTTTGTTTCTCTCAAGATGGAGCCTCTCATGGATACAGTCTTGTCCTCAAGCCTCCTCTCCTATTTTCTCATTTCAGCTTTGGAAAAAAAAAAATCAATTACAGCTGCTTTCTCAGCACCAGCCTCACTTGCAAGTTTAAATACCCTCTTTTTCACAGCGAACTGCCTATTTTTAAAAAAACTATTTTACTTGTTAATTTATTTGAGAGGTAGAGAAAAAGACAGAATGGGAGCACCAGGGCCTCCAGTCACTGCAAACTCCAGATGCATGCGCCCCCTTGTGCACCTGGTGTATGTGGGACCTGGGGAATCGAACTGGGGTCCTTAGGCTTCACAGGAAAATACCTTAACCACTAAACCATTTCCCCAGTCCACAAACTGCCTATTTTTAATAACGTTTTGATCTTCGTGTTGCTCTTTCACTGTATATCTGGATCAGAGTAGTAAACAGTAACCTTTACACAGCTTGAATGCTATCATGTCTTGAAATTTCCTCCAGCAAACAAATTAGACCATTACTTTTGAATGTAACCTTTTTTAAGTTCCCAGGAGGCAGGCAAAATGCAGACATATTCTTTGCCAGGCTGTAACCTGAACTGCCTCTGGGCCAATTCCTAAGAGTTCTTGTTTCCCTCTGAAGCTTTATGTGCCAGACTCATGTGGTCTGCATTTCACTCAGAATTTTGTTCTTTCAGACTCCCATGGGAATGGTTTATTAAGCTCTGCTTACAGCCTTCTAGGGCTTTTCTAACCCAAAGTTACAAACTCACCCATATTCCTCCTGAAAATGGATTCCAAAGGCTTAAGAACCACATGGTCAGGTTTGTCACAGTGATTCCACCACTTCTTGCCATGACAAAATGCCAGACAAAAGTGACCTTAGAGGGTTTGTTTTGGCTCACAATTTGAGGGCACAGTGTGTCACGGAGGGAAGACATGGTGACAGGGACTTGAGGAGCTGGTCACGACGTTGCTTACAGAGTCAGACAGTAGAGAGAGATGAACACGGGTGCTCAGCTTTCTCCTGTTTTATTAAGTCTGGAACCCAAGCTTATAAAATGGTGCCTACCTAGGGTGGGTCTTCTCACACTAACTAATCTAATCTACTAACCTCTCACATATGTGCCCTGAGATTTAGCTCCTAGGCTATTCTAGATCCAATCAAGTGGACAGTTCAGATGGATCATCTTGTACACACACACACACACACACACATGCTGTTCAAGATGCAATATAAATATATAAGCATCATTCCAGAAAATGCCCTAATGCTTATGGACAAGTATCCTCTTGGATTGTAACCATGGTTTTCAAAATACGTGAGAAGGACTGGAGAGATGGCAGAGTGGTTAAAGGCACTAGCTTGCAAAACCTGAAAATGTGGGCTTGATTCACTAGAACCCATGTGAAGCCACATGCACAAAGCGGCACATGTGTCTGAAGTTCATTTGCAGTGGCACTAGGCCCTGGTACGCCCATTCTCATCCATCCATTCATTCATTCTCTCTCTCTCCTTGCAAACAAAACTATTTTTAAAAAATAGGGGAGAGGCCGGGTGTGGTGGCGCACGCCTTTAATCCCAGCACTTGGGAGGCAGAAGTAGGAGGATTGTCATGAGTTCAAGGCCACCCTGAGACTACATAGTGAATTCCACGTCAGCCTGGGCTAGAGTGAGACCCTACCTTGAAAAACAACAACAAAAAAAAAGGGGGGGGGGGAGAAAAGAAGCCATACATTTTCATTTGCATGTATATAATCATAATTACTATATAACTGTTAGAACAACCAAATAATCTCTTATTATTCATAATATCCTGCAAATGGTTAACAAAAGAGAATCATGCATGGTTCGTCTCTCTAATGCAGTAGTTCTCAAACCTCAACATATACCAGAATAACCCAAAGACTTGTTAAAGTTGCAGATGGCTCAGACAAACTTTTACTATTTTTTTTGTTGCTGTTTTAAATGACAATTAAAATGTAGATAGGTATTATGTACAACATGTTGTTTTAAATATGTATACCTATATGTCTATATATTTTATTTCTTACAAGTTTCCAGCTAATGCTATTGTCACTGGTCCAGGGACCACACTCTGAAAATTACTATCTTAAGGAAGCAATATAAAATCCTAGTTTACCCGTATCACATTCTTTTGGCTACATCCCATTTACTTATGCTATGGACTAGCTGACTGGGTCTAAATTATTCAAGTGATGGGAACAAGAAGGCTGGCCATGGTACTGGTCAAGCTAAATCATGAGAGTTAAAGGATTTGTGTCCTTAGAAAAATAAAAACCTGGCTAACCCAGGCCATGAAGGAATGGTTCAGGGTGTGTGGCCTGCTTGTGTTCTTAGTTAAGGGATGACAGGAGTGTCACACAAATCCCCTTTAAATAACAAGACACATTTCCCTTGCTTGGTTGCAGGGCTTTTCTGCATATCTTTGTTTGGGCTTTGTAGAAGGGGCAGACTCCTGGGGACGTGGTGCTGTGTGCAGGCTCTCAAAGGCGCAGCAGATTGTGTCTTTACAGGTTGTATTGACTTGACTTGAGGGGTCTTTGCATGTCCATAAGACACACCACACCATCCTGGGGTAGAAACCATTCTGCACACCTACCCCCCCCTTTTAATGAGGAAATTGATGTGTGTGTGTGTGTGTGTGTGTGTGTGTGTGTGTGTACGAAAATGCTCCAACACCTTAATTGTAGGTTTCTTAAGAGCACTGTATGAAAACACTTGCAACTTCCAAGCATTTATATAATCCGGGCCCTTAGAGTACATCTTACACAATGTTTTGATCTTTGAAGGTTTCCAGGCCCCTTCTCATTTATTCTGCTTAACTTGGATGAAATTCATTTCCCATCTGTGCCACCAGTTTCCCTGTGAAAGCGTCTACGAGTTTCTGGCTGGGAAAAGCGCGGTGAGACTAGGTTT
Organism: Dipus sagitta; assembly: GCA_036346955.1. Lineage (NCBI taxonomy): Eukaryota > Metazoa > Chordata > Mammalia > Rodentia > Dipodidae > Dipus > Dipus sagitta. Next base: position 174,135,201 of record CM070774.1, read on the forward strand.
TGGGCTGCACGGCTCGTGTGTGACTTGCGGCCTTCGGGGTTCTGTCTGCAGCAGCGCAGGGAGGGGGCGCACTTGTCCAGAGAGCTCCCCGCGGGGCTGCAGAGGTGAAAAGCAGTGCGCTTCCTCTTCAGAAGCCAGGAAGCGACCATCTTGAAACCTCCAAAGTGAGGGCGAAATAACTGCCTGCCTAGTCTCTGCTTCCCAGCCCCGACTCCTGCCCCGGGAGGGCGGAAGGAAGGGCTTGGCGCCCTCACACCCTCAGAGGGCTCCGCGTGCCTCCTCCAGCGCTAGTCATTTTCCTGAACAGCCAAGTAGCAGCTCATCCTTGGTCCCAATGATTGACACTGAACTGGCACTTTGGACTGATTTGTGAATGAGCAAGTAAATGAATACCGTCCATAAATATTGCAGAGCCCTTCGTAAGCCTAGAAATATGTTCAATTTATCATCTTTTGTAGGTTAATGAGGTCATAAATTTACCTCCTGCCTTGAAAAATATTCCTTTTCCCCTTGAACTTATCTTTTCTGTGGAACTACAGAGGGAAAGTGAGTCCATTTCTACTATTCTGGGACTTGGCTGGTTCAATTCATTAACTATGCACATATTAATTACCTTTTGCTGCCAGCAAATTACCTCAAAGTTGAGCAGTTTTAAACAGCACGTGTTTATGACTGTTCGGGAGTTCTGAGGTCAGTAGCCCAAGTCCTCCTTCGCTGGGTAGCCTGGGTGCCAGGTGTCTCCTCAGCCTGCAGGGAACAGGGTCCCTGCAATCCTTGTGGTGGTCTCGGAGGTAAGCATGCTGACGCGAACATGGGACCCGGAAGGCCTGTGCTCAAAGCTCTTGTTCGTTTTGCCTGCAGAGTTGGTACTTGACTACCAGTAGTTTCCAAGGTAAGAAAAGTGACTCTGTCCCAAAGAGTTAGCTACTGGGCCCAGGACAGAGAAATGTGAGAATGTATACTGCGGATTTTTCCTTTTTCAATGCACAGAAAAGCAATGTAGCTTTGCTGATGGGTAGTATATGAAATAAGGGTCAGATTGCCAGACAAAAGCATTTTCCTGATACAGCTTCCCTTTAGAAAATGTGGTTCAGCTACTCCAAGGTAAAATTGATGGGAACGACTGCCTGAGTGGGTATCCAAATGACGACTTCGAGTTCTCAAGCTTGCTTGAGTGACGAGGGGACGGCAGAGCCACTTGTTCAAGCAGCTCTTACTCTGCTTACGTTTCACCCAGCAGAGGGTGTGTGAGGGCTGCATCGACCCTGAGCGTCCCTGTGCCCACTGGTGTAGGACCCGTCCGGCTTAGAGAGTGAGCAGCCTTCTTCTGTAATAGCCAACATGCGGGCGGCGGCAGGGGGACGGTGACTGTGGGGGAGCAGACGTGGGGGTAGGGAGAATTCTGGACTTGGTTACAGGTATGCTGTCTTTGCTCTTCTCAGAGACATTATCTAGAAGCCCTTACTCTAGAGCTCTGGGGAGGGATGGTGGGAAGAGAGGAAGGTTATGGGAGTAATCATCTGCTAGAGGTCACTCAAGTTAAGTTACTGGCATGGTTAAGATGGTGTATAGGGGTGCAGAGTAAGAGGCAAGAAGGGCAAGCTATCTGAAGGTTACACAGAGAGGGAGAGGACCCTGAGGAGTGGCAGTGAGGCCGTCAGGGAGACAACACAAGAGCTGAGGAGGAAAGACTTTCAAGAAGGAAATAGACGGTGAAAGATCAGTAAACCAGAAAACATTCTCCTTGGGATTAGGAAATTTTTATTTTGCGTAGAAAGAGTTATTGGATTAAATGGTAAAAGAATGAAATGGGTCTGGGAAAATGGCTCTGTGAGTAAGAGCACTTGCTGAGCAAGCATGAAGACCTAGCTTTGATCTGCAGTTCCTACGGAGAAAGCTGGGAATGGCCATGCTGCCTGTGTTCTCGTTACCTAATGCTGGGCCGTGTGGAGGCAGGAGCATTGCAGAGGCTCACAGGTTGGCCAATAAATGGCAGCTCCTGGCTCAGTGACACTCTGTCTCAAGGAAACAAGGTGACGACTCATAAAGGACACTGTAGTTCTCCTCTGGTCTCCACATGGGACACATGCATCTGTACACTCACATACATACACACACATACTCACATACATGTATACATACACATATACACACATACATACACACACATACTCACATACATATATACATACACATATACACACATACATACTCACACACACACACACACACACACACACATATATCTCCACACATCCACATCCACACTCACACACACACATATACATATACACACACACAATTACACACACATGCTCTCACACATATACATATATACACACACATGCACACATACACATACACACTCACACACATATACACATATGCATATACATATATACACACAATGACACACGCTCACACACATGTACACATATACATATACATACACATATACACACACGTATATACACACACATACATGCACATACACCATACTCATACACACAATTACACACACACACTCACACTCACATACACATATATGCACACACATACACAATATGCATACACACACATATATCATATGCATACATAAACACACACTTACACACATACCATGTATACATACAAAAGCAAAAAATGGCATTGGAGAGAGGAAAATAAAAATATAAAATATAAGATATATAATATTTGACTTGTACAGGAAGGGAGGGTAGAGATTAGGCCATAGAAATCCTCTCAGGAGCCCCTGGATTTCCACTGAACAAGCGGTCAGCTCCTCTTATCCTGATGTGCGCAATGTGTCTCTCCATGTGTGAATCGGGCCTTCTGTTCTCCCAACGCATTTTCTGCTCTGTTGCTTCACAACATTTCTTCGTGCCCAGCACTGAAGCCGTTTTCCAGATGTGCACACAGCACGATTTTGTGTGAAGGTTGAAGAATACTTTCCACTTTGTCTTATCATTCTATGATAACCAGAACGTAATTTCCCCTTTGAGTTTAGCCATACCCGGGCTGTGCGTCTTTGGCTACTTTATAATGACTCACTGGGATTTGCATAGATGTACTTTTCACATAAGAGATCTGAATATTTATTATTTAGACAAATCACACCAGAGGCAACTTTGCAATGTTTGTTCTTTTTTCCCCCTTAAATACGTTTTCTTTGCATTTCATTCTGAAGTTCAAAATGTCCCAAACTCTCTTCCCATCATTTGTATAATGTTAAGTGGTACATTTTGTTTTTTGTTTTGTTTTCTGGATTAGATTCTTTATCCAGAAATACACCTACTTGCCCCTAAACTTTAACAAACTCTAAATGAAATATTTTTCCTAATGGGTCCTCACCCCACGTCGGGCTGATAATGTTTGATATTACCTTTCAAACAAAATCTTGTTGAAAGATTTTTAACAATGGAAAGAGTGAGTTTCCTCATATTTTCACGCCTACCATCTTGAAGCAGTCTGGTGACTAGATCAGGAATAATTCCCTCTTATAGAAATCTTGCTGCTGTATTTGTGGTAAGTGCTGAAATGTTTAGTGATTCTACGGTTGATGATATTATTTTGCTCAGTATTCTGAGGTCTGTCAGCCAGGAGCTTCATTGACTGTGGCAGGATGCCCGTTTTGATCAATATATACACAATTCCAGCTATAAATTCCCTCAAAATGCTTAGGTGAGTACCCATGATTTATTTATTTCTGCTTGCCAATTAAGTCTAGAGAATTATGCTAATAGACTCACTGGAAAGGGGCAAAGAGGAATCTTGGAGGGAAAGTGCTGATCCAGATAAGAAAAACCTCTCTACTCTACATTCCACATAAATCCATTATCAATTTTGTTTTACCTCAATTAATGTTATTCATCAGAATTCATCTAGTCTCCAAAGAAATCTTGGTGCCTGGAGAATTCTTCCATTAGTATGGACTTTAAGGTTCTTGTGAAATGTATAGTCCATATGACCAGGGAATCTAAGCATATTGGTAGTTCATTATTGTGATGGCGCTCGGGGGCGTCGGGAACGATAATGTCTGTATTTAATGGTATTTGTGGCCTGCCCCTGGCTTGCAATTACCTGCCAAGTGTAGTGGCTGGATTGAAAGAGTGATTGCGGTAGCCTGCTTTAAGAGCTCTCCTACTGGCGCCTTGATGATAATTTGACCTAAAGCATATTGTGTGCGTGTGCGTGTGGGGGGGGGGGGGGAGAGGGGAGGGGGCAGGCACAGGCGTACCAAATTTCCTCATCCCTCCTGAACAGAGGAAATTTCTCAGGAAATTGAACAACTCAAAAACTAAATGTGTTCAATATTGGCCTTGTTCAACCAGTTGAAATTCTTGATAGAATAGCAACCTGCAGTCCTGATCCCAGACTCTGGGCAGGAGACACCTGCTATGGGGAGACGTTGCTGAGTTTACAGGGGGCTGCGACAGCACGGGACTGCCACACGGGGGTGCCTGGCCTCAGGAGGGGTTCCCCGTCCACGGGGCCTGGAGTCCGCCAGGCACTGCTGCCGGGGCGCCCGTTTGAATCTGTCCGTCTGTCTTGGGCGATCCAGGCAGCAGCGGCTCACTTCCTACGTTAGTTCCTTGTTGAAAGCACTATATGGCGAGGGCGTTTCTGCAAGATCACCCCAACCTGAAATAATGAAGCTGCCTTTGCGGAGCCGTCCGCAAGAAAAGCAGGGTGCCGTGTTCAGGTTCCCTGTGCTACGTGGAAAAGACAAAAATAACTGCAGCAAAAATCCTCCAGGCGCATAAACCTCAATCTCAAGACCCTTGTGCTTCTGAATGGAGAAGTAGAGAGCTGGTGGCCATTGTTCTCTGATGCATTGCTTTAATTTTAACCACTTTCTTTCCACTTAGAGCAGAAATTAATTAAAACGTCTGTCCGTTGTTAACAGTTCACATTACAAAGAATTGGTTTGGTTTTATGTATTTGTCTTGTTGTAAAATTAATTTTTAATCACTGTACAAAAATTACAAAAGCAGAAATAAGCAAAATAAAGACTAGAAATACTTGATATTATTCCTGCTACATGCTGGGTAATGTCACAAATGGGCTTTATATGTTCTTTTATTCAATTTTCAAAGCAGCCTTATGAAGTAGGTTTTTACCTACACACATTTTACAAATGAGGAAATCGAGGCACAGAGAAGTTAAAAAAAAAAAAAAGAACTTGTCCAGGGTGTGAAAAACAGTCTGCATGCAAAGTCTTCTCTTTGCCACATTATATTTCTCATAGCTATCCGTATTTCCCTACCGAGAGATCATTTATAGTTTATCTTAGTAGACAGCATTCCGGGCCCTTTTCTATTAGTAGAAGAGTATGTAATTCACATGTGTATTATATATGTATATTACCTCTCTCTTTTCTGCTATTACTCTCATTGGGGAAACAGAGAAACTGAATGATTTGCCCCAAATCTCATGGGTTTGGTGGAACAGAAATCCATTTCCAGGAATGCTGCTTCCATCAGCCGGGCTTTTTGCTGCTCCCCAAGCTGCCCCATGGTCTTTTGTCATTGAAGGTGTGTCTGTGGGTTGAAGATGACTAGTGGATGCCTGACCTAGACAAGCCTTACCTGCTGGCGCCCCACGCCCTGAGGCAGCGCTCCTGTCGAGCTGTCCTCTCTAGCCCTTTGCTCGCACCCCTACCTCAGGGTCTGCACCTGGAAAAGCAGGCCCGGGTTCAACGAGGAACTCTGGCGTTAAAAACATGGCTGGCTCTGCCCTTGACTCAGCGCCACAGTGAGGCCACGGCTGCCTTTGCGAGTCCTACAGTAGTTGCCATTCGCTTTTGACTATGCAGTTCGTCTTGAATCAGTGCAGATACTTTCGTGTAAGAATTTGATAGCAATTTTTTTTTAAAAAAATGTTTTATTAAAATATTTTGTTAAAATGACATATCGACCATATCAGCCAAAGCCCTACAAGCCATTTCCAACATTTATTTCAGGGCTATTTCTCGTGTTTCCACATTTCCAGGCTTTAATGCTTTTCAATTTCAAATCAATTATTTCCTATTCATTCTTTAACAGCACATGTTTCAGAGCTATAACAGGAGGGTAGCTATGAATAACTACCATGCTTTCCTCTTTAATTTCACAGTAACCCCCATCAGCCTTCCATCTTCCTGGTAGAAAATTTCCTTTGTTCCAGCTCTGTAATTTCACGGTTAGCTTTCTCCCTCCAACTTCCAGCATGTCTTGTGATTAATGGGTTCCTGGTTGAAGTCATCTCATTGGTGCTCTTTCCTATAGGAGCCTTTCATGGCCACACCAACCTTTATCCTTTGGAGGTGCATGTTGTACAAAATCCAAACAATTTTAACCATTCCTTGAATGTAGCTACCGTCATCCCTTATAACTCTGGCTCCCTGAGATTTGCTGATAGAACTATTAGTTAAAAGGGAATCCGGAAGTATTTGAGCGATACTGTAATTTTTTCAAAAGTGGAGCTTATGTGAACATACAATTTAATGGCATTCGATCTTTCCTAAATTTCTGTTTTGTTCCCCATCCTAGCTGACTCATCACCTCTTTGTGTGTGTGTGTGTTATTATAAGAGCTTGACCTGCTGTCTGCTTTCCTTCTAGTCTTGATCCACCTATAGGTCTCCTAAAATAAACCTTCCCAAACCTCCTTCTCACCAGGGCACTGCTGTACTCACAGCCAGCCTTTAACTTTTATAACTGTTATAAATGAACACCTAATGTCCCTGGCTCATCACTCTTTTCATCTTCAATTGAAGAGGCCAAAGAGGTATTTATAAACATGCAGCTTGCAACCATCTTTGTCTGTAACTCTCCAGACTCACTTCCCATCATTTTTTTTTTTTCATTCTTGGATTTACACTATGTACACCAAGGGATGGATGGACTAAAAGAAAAAGCCAGTACAAGCCCTGAAAATGTCCTCAGAGATATGGAGGCATCACATTTCAAGGTCCAGAGTATGATCTAGAAGAAGAGGGAAGGGTGTAATTGATGGGCTCTGAGCGGAGTGTGGCTGGAGGCAGGGCAGAGCTGCCGCTGGTGCAGGGTTCCCTTGCCAGGGTTCAAGGTAAGTCTGAGTCTGACACGGAACCTTGCCAAGATCTAAGCCCATGTTCACCTCTTCAGCAGAGACTCCTATTATTTCCAAGAGCTACTGGTCCACGGCTGCCAGTTTGGTTCACTTATATGTCCCCAGGTGATTTTGCTCATGTGCTGCCCCAAGTACCTTGTTCACACAGGCCAGGAAATGGGTGATGGGGGCCACAGCGCACTGAAGAGATCAAGCCCTATCTAAGTGGCAGATGTATTCTGAACCCTAGTTGACGGGTAGTTGTGAAAGGCTATGAATTGGAATCAGCAAGTTTCTCTTCCAATAAGATAAATTCGATTTTCATACGAAATCTTTTTGGTTTTGAAATCCTGACAGGTAGTTAGAAAACAAAAACTACTCAAGTCTCACTCTCCTGGGCTTCCCTTTCGGTTTGCACGTGCTCTGTAGTCTGGGCAGCCTGAGCCCACCTCTTGACATCTGTGAGTCTTTTCTGTTTTTCAACATCAGCTCAGATTCCACTTTCTTACGCAATGTTCCTGAATCACCCCAACTCTGACAGCTCGTTCTCTCTTTTGACACTTCTACTTGAGTTGTTAAAGGAGACCATAGGACCTAAGAGAATCATATGGTAGATACTCAATAATAAATAAATATGTGTTGGACCAAGTATAAACAAAACCAACATTGTACCAAACTTTAAAAATGTGTGCACTTTACACCAAGGAATTTAGTTTCCAGTAATTTCCTAGGAGGAAAATACATGTGTATGAGGACGTGTGTATGTAATAAATATCTGTCATAGATTAAAATGAGAAGTTAGAATCAGCATAACTATATATCTAAGTATCTTGAGTCAACTAAAATCATAATATTCAATTTGATTGCATAAATGCCCCGAATCTGTTTCATCTACGATTCCTCCTCCATCTTTGTCTTTGCGTTTTTGTCATTTTTCCACAGAGAGACTGGGATGCTTGTCCGGCTCTGCTGTGTGAATCCCCACGGCAAAATGTGCCTCTTCCTCGGGCCTTTATATTTCTTGCAGTTTGTGGCTCTGGAGACTTGTTCAGATGAAACTGGATAGGGTTGGCAAGACGACTGTATAACTGTAATCCTCAGTTCTTGCTGGCCTCCCACAACCAATTTTATTTTATTTTATTTTTTTGGTTTTTCAAGGTAGGGTCTCACTCTAGCCAAGGCTGACCTGTAATTCACTATGTAGTCTCAGGGTGGCTTTGAACTCATAGCAATTTGACTCTTCTGTTTGCAAAGTTTTCAGCTCGGCCTAGGCTCACTCCAGGCTACATATAGGGTGTACTCAGATCTTCTCTTTGTGGGACATCAAGTGAGGAAGTGGCTGTTAGCTGCTACCTGAAATTTTCATGGGTAAGGACAGAAGCTTTAAGTGTGGAGTGTCAACCCCGTCAGCTATCTTTAAAACTCATGTTTGGAACTGGCATATGCCATTATTCAAAGATCTCTCATGGCCAAGTTCAAGGTCATAGGGCTGTGCCAGTTAAGCCTAGCAAGATAAGAGAGGGAATGACTAATTGTGATGAGAATGGTACTGGATACCTTGTTTTCCTTCTTCTTATTTGTTCTTTGAAGAAGTTGGAGTCAATAAAAAAGGGGACCTGCAAAATTCTGCCATTTTTTCTACCCACATAAGCTGAAATGTAAAGAGAGTCTTCACCATACTTGCTATTTGTTTATCTTAAAATAAAATTTTACAGGGGAACCCAGATACATACTCAATGTTTTCTCCTTAATTGCTTGTTATGAGAATTGATTCTGATATAAGATGCTCCAGGCCTACCTTGTTCCTTTCTCACCCTTGATCTGGAACCTGACTTTCCTACAAAACCATTTTATTTCCTTAGAGTGACAGATGGTATTGAGTCTATGATTTTGGCAGGAGAACTGTGCTTTGCTATGAGGCTAGTTGTTGCTTCTAGGCCTTTTTGGGATACCAAGATAAAAGGGTGTTTTTATTTTTGTATTGGATAACAAACTGTGAATTCATACTGTTATTTCCAGTTTAAGATGAGGGATTTTGCCTAATCTCTCATACACTAAAAATCTGATTTTGATTCAAATAAATAAAAAATATATATACTGGCAACCTGGGGCTGGAAAAATGGCTCAGTGGTTAAGTGTGCTTCCTGCAGTGACCTTAGTACTGTTAAGAGCAGAGACCAAAAAGTTACTGGAGCTCATAAAAATGGCAAGTTTGGCATCAGTGTGAAACTCCATCTCAAGTAAACATGGAAGAGCGCAGGAGCAGGGACACCTGGCTCCTCTGGCCTGCACACATGCACAGGGTGCCACATCTGCACATACACGTGCATACACCACAATGGCGTACACACACATCACACCATACATACTACACACATACCAAAATACTGACAATCAGAAAAAGCAAACAGTGAATGCATATTTGATAATACTAAGGAATTGTCAATACTTTTTCAGAGAGAGAATATTACTATGACTATATTCCTGGGAATACTGTATCTTATAGAGTTACATGCATGACAAAATATTCACATAGAGTTTTCCATTGTATCTGGCATTTGCTTCAAGTTAATTCAAGGAGCTGGGTGGGAAAAGCAGACCATGTACACAGGAATGAAAGCTAGCCATGAGTTAACCGTCGTTGAGTCAGAGTGAAGGGTACATGAAGTACATCATTCTAGACTCTATATGCTTGAAATTCTTAACAATGCACTTTGTAAAAAAGATGCACTGGAAGTCTAAACTGGGACGGAGTGATAATGCTCATATAGTAAAACTAAATGAAGGTAAATATGCTAGTCTTTAAAATAAGTGCAAATTTTACAAGAAAAAAAATATAATCATGAGAACCAACCTTAGATGAATGCTCCAGTCTGTTATACTTCTATTTTAGACTTTGTGCTTTTCTGGCTATTTCAAATTTCTAATATGAACATGCACTACTTTCATAGACAAAAATAAAAATGTTATTAACTAAGTGACTCTAAAACAATGAGTTCTCCTCCACTTCCTTGATAGCATGCTTTCATAGTAGTAACAGCTCCTATGTGTAAGCCGTTACCCAATGCTGCTCCCCTTAGCTGCCTCAAGGCCTGCGTGCCCTCCACACACGCCTCCTGCCCTCTTCTCCAACTGTGCCATGTTTGCCCTTGGTGGCCCTGGCGTTTCTTCCACAGTCGGCACCTAGAGTCATGAAAGTCAGAGCCTTGGCCCGGTGAGCGAAAGAACCTGGCTCTGCTTTGCTTCTCCTTGTCCGGGGCTGCTTCTCTGCTCCCTGGCTGGCTTCATGGTTTCTCCACTGCAGCTTTGAGTCACCATCTCGCTAAGGATGCGGGGCCTCGGTGGAGCCCTTACTGAGTCTCAAGCCCTTTGCTAATTACTTGATACGCATGAACATTTTTAGTCCTCCAAGCAGCCGTAGAATTTAAGAATTATGTCTATTCCTTATAACAACTATAATTAGCTTCGTGATTTCTGTCCATGCCAAGTGGTGATGTAGCTTGAGAGATGCCCCGCTTACCCAGCCACACTTTGCATGAGGCAGAGTTGTTTCACATTCGTATCACAGTTGATCATTTCCCCATGCCTTTTATTTTCTTTTCAAAAGAAAAGAAGAGGGGACCCTATAGTTGCCCTAAACCAGAGAGCTGAAAACCTTTCTGTAAGATTTAATTCTTATATTTAATTACTCTGTCATATGCATTTCACACCATCCCTGTAAATTAGCTTTTGTGTTCTTGGCTCCGTTATCTTAAAAGTAAAATTTTAAATTGCTCGGTGGTAAAATGAGGGGTTAAACAGTCTTACTAGGAAGATTAGAGAGAGCCAATCAGCTAAGGCCTCTGTGCGGAAGGGACAAGGGCCCGAAGGCCAGAGAAAATTAACACAGAGGACAAAATAAATGTCATCAACAAAGAAAACGCTCAGGCTGGGCCTGTCTCAGGGATGCAGAAAGCAAGTGGATGGACTCCAGTGCGTGCTCTGCAAGGCACTGTCTGCACGTCAGCCTTAACGTTGACTGCCATCGTCTTTTGCACAGTATTCTTTCATGAAAACATCTTCCAATTTGTTTGTTTTTTGTTTTTTCGAGGTACGGTTTTACTCTAGCCCAGGCTGACCTGGAATTCACTCTGTCGTCTCAGGGTGGCTTTGAACTCACAGCAATCCTCCTCTACCTCCCAAGTGCTGGGATTAAAAGCATGTGCCACCACGCCTGGCACATCTTCCAATTTGTTAAGAAAAAAAAAAAAGGGTAGAAACTTCCTGAAATATAAGGCAGGCCTTTTAGAAGTAAGAACCAAAACTGAACAGTGCATTTCATTGAGGGCCCTTTGCCAAGTTGACTTTATCTTGAGTGAGTATCTCTTTGCCCTTTGGGAGAGCCCCTCCCCCACACCCATCCCGTGACTCAACACTGCTAGGATTCCCACGCTGCCCTGGTAATGCCCTGGTAATGCAGCTCATCCTGCAGGGCCTGCAGGGCGGGAGAAGTTTTCTTCTTCGTGTCTCATAGTTCTCCCTTCACAGGGTGTTAGAGACACAGTCTATCCGGACGGAATGTAATAAACTATGGAGACCTTGCCTAGGAGTTAATTTTCCTAGGAAAATATTTGCATTTGTACAGGAGAAAAATACCTTCATCATGGAGCTCTCCGACTGAAGTGGTTGATGACAGTCTACACATAGCCTTATGCCTGCGTCACATCACACGGAACATGAAGCACAAAGAAGCTTCCTTCTCAGTGAGTCACTTTCTTACTGCTGTGACCAAATACCTGACCAGAAGCAACATAAGGAAAGCTTTTCATGTTATAGTTCAAGGTTACACAGTTCACTAATAGCAATGATACCTACTTGATGGAGCCCAGGCAGGGCCTGAAGGCACAAGTAAGTTACATGAAGATATTGCCCAAATGCCCAAGGACTGGGAAGAGGGAAGAAAGTGGAGGGCTTAAGGAAAGAGTATAGTAGATATACAAGTAGAGGGGCAGAATACTGGGGGTGGAAGGGTCTAAGTCAGGTCAGGGGAGGGGGATAGTGGGGAGGATGGGGTGGGAGGAGGATGAATCAAAATTAAAGATGTGATTAAGTCACATGGAAATCTACTTCTTTGCTAGCTGAAAATATCTATGTTCCAGAAAAGAGAGAGACTGGAGCAGAAGAACCCCGTTGGGTTGGATAATGCTGTGTTCCGAAGTCATAGATTGTCACAGAAAAATTTCAGTGCCAGGGGTGGGATACGTCTCAATGAGTCGTTGATTAGGGAGACCCCCAATACCACCTTCAGTGATGCAGGCTATTGTGAAGGTTCTTGGTTGCCCACCAGGCCTAAATGTAAGAGGCAGAAGGTACCACATGCTCGCACTATGGGTCAAGTGGCCCTTGGAAGCTTTGACCAACTGTCACAACATGGAAGAGCTCTGCAGCCTGTTGGGGGAGAAGAGTTATCGGCAGCTCCCCTAGCAGTGGACCCTGTGAGCTACATGCCAGTCACCCTGGCAAAATGTGCCAACTGGCACGTCTGTTCCGTGGGAAATTAGCTGCTTTGTGATTGGATTTGAGACCCACACCATGGGAGGAAATTCATGCCTGGTACTAAACATCTAGTCCAAAGCTTATGACTGGAAAGGTCATAAGCCCTGAGGGGGGAAAGCTCCTACTGTTGTCTGAATATATATATATTATACTTACTGAACTGTCCTCTGAATATCTGTGTTGATGCCATACACTAATGTTGCTCTCACTTTCGGTTAGAGCACTTTCTCTCTTCAGATGGCGGTGACCACTGGGAAGACTCAGAACTCGCCAAAGTGCCGAGAAGAAAAGACAGTGGAATGCTCAGCACTAAGTAGGACATTGCTGTCTCACCCTCCAAGGCTCCGGATCCACTGCATAAGAGTCAGGAGAAAGAATGTAAGAGCTGAAGGAAGGGGAGGAGTGCTTATACTGTTGTCTTCCATACACAAAGTGGCCATTGCACTCACCACCTCACTGTGGCTCCTTATGTGAGCACAAAAAGAAGACGATGACCCCAAAGTAGAAGAGGGATTAGTTGGAAAGAAGGGGTTCAGTGCGTGGGGGGGGAATATGAGGAGGACAAAGGTGGGTGATGGGAGGGCATTATGATCAGGGTACATTGTGCATATGTTTGGAGATTATCAATAAATTTTTTTTAAAAAAAGAAATCCTAAAAGAAAAAATGTCTTCTGTCCTCAAGCATGCACCCATGGCTTCGTGAGATATGTCCCATGATTGATTGACTGGAAAGAAGGTTCGGGCCTGGCTTACAGGTGGTCTGTTCTCCATGAAGGTACTGCTCCTAAGTGGACGGCTAGAGCATTACAACCCCTCTCAGGGCCAACCTTGAAGGACAGTGGTGAAGGAAAACTTCTTCACATTGGGCAGAACTCTGGGCAGTGCACATGGGTGTGAAAGAAGGCCGGATGTACGGTACACCGATTCACTGGCTGTAGCTAGTGGTCTGGCTGGATGGTCTGGGAATTGCGAAGATAATTGGAAAATTGGTGGGAAAGAAATTTAAGGAAGGAATTTGTCTGTAGATCTCTTCTAATGGGCATGAGATGTAAAAATACTCATATCCTACGTATATGCTCATCAAAAAGTGACCACGGCAATGGAGGACTTCACTGATCAAGTTGATAAGGTGTCCCGATCTGTGGCAAACAGTCACCTTCTTTCCCCAGCCATCCTTGCCATCGCTCAGCGGGCCATGAACAAAGCAGCCGTGGTGGAGGGGTGGACGGTGTCAATGGTCTGCACAACATGGACTGCCGCTCACCAAGGCCGGCCTGGCAACACCTAATGCTGAGCGTTGAATCTGCCCGCGATGAGGACGGACACTAATTCCCTGACCTGCAACATCTCCTGGGGTGATCAGCCCACACCCTCCTGGCAGGTTGACTACACCGGAACCACGTCTATGGTGGAAAAGACAGAGTTTGCTATTTACCGGAATAGATGCTCATCCTGGGTATGGATTTTCCTTTCCCGTAAATAAAGTTTCTTCCAAAGCTCTCCCCCATGGGCTTCCAGAGTGCCTCACTCACTGACATGGCATTCCATACAACCTTGCTTCTGACCAAGAAACTCACCTCACGGCCAAAGAAATGTGGCAGTAGCCTCACGCTTATGAAGTTCTCTGGTTCACCACCATGTTTCCCACTATCCCGAAGCAGCTGGCTGGCTGGGCCAGTGGAATCGTCTTTGAAGGAGAAGCAGGTGGCCACAGTGCGGAGGACTGGGCCGGCCTCTCCAGAGGGAGGCGCACGGTCTCCGTCCTCCCCTGATGTGCGGAGCTGCTTCTCCTCTGGCCAGGACTGAAACCAAGAAACCAAGGGGTGGAGGGGAAAGCGGCAGCGCTCGCCGTCACCCCAGTGCCCCAATGCAAGGGCGCCCCTTCCTTCCCCTTTACTTAGTGCATTGATCACACTTGATCTAGCTTAGCTTTTGCTGTGCCAGGAATCTAACCCAGGGTGCTAGGCATGCTTGATGGCAAGAGATAGATCTACTTCCGAGCTATACTTCAAGACCATCTGCCTCATTTTAAAATTTATTTCACTTTTGTGACAGGGTCTTGCTATGTACATAGCCCAGTCTGGATTAGTTTCCAACTTACAGTGATCCTCTGCCTAAACTTCCTGGGATTTTAGTTTTTTTCTTCTTCTTCTTTTTTTTGTCACTGGGATACTGCATAAAAGTTTCTGTCACCACACCAGGCTCCCACATCACTTTTTCTTGCAACAGGGTCAGTCTCCATAACCTGGATTGTTCTTCCCTGAATTCACTATGTAGGTCAGGCTGGCTTTGAATTCATGTTGCTCCAACTGTCTCGGCCTCCAGAGTACTCAGAGCTGCCGCATCTGGCTTTTCCCATGCCATATTGAAAGTCACCTTGGATAAAATTAAAGTGATCCTGAGAAGTTTTTTTCACTTTTTACTGACAACTTCATACATATAAGACAATATACCAGGATCATAATCCCCTCTCACCACTTTCCCTCTCTCCCTGTCCCTCCTCCTCTGAATCCTTCTTTTGAACTATTTCTATTTCGATGTTATCATTTCCCCTCCTGTTCTGCTGGTCATGCCAGCCTCTGTGAGGTCATGAATGCGATAACTACTTTAGACACCAAGGGTTTTTGAGGTTTAAATGTTCAGTATAGGTGAGGCCCACACTTTGTTGGTCATCAAATATGTCTATTAAACGAATTTTTGGGTAGACATTTTTCTTTGTTTTCTGTTCTTACAATCTCATTCCCTGCTGGCCTAGAAGTCTCGGTTCCGTGGGAGGATGGGGGCTGCTGGAAGGCATAGTAAGGATTCCATTGAACTGGAAGCTAAGACTTCCCCTTGGCCACTTGGGTTCCTGATGCCTTTGAGACAACAGGCTAAGGAAGGAGATACAGTGCTAGGAGCGATAATTGATCCAGACTACCTAAGTGAAATTGGACTTCTCCTGTCTGGAGTGTGGAAGAGCCTTTAGGGCATCTTTTGTGTTATCATGCTCTGGGATTAAGGTCAACGGGAAATTACAACAACCCCATCAAGGTAGGGTGTTAAAGAGCTTCATAAATAAAGGTCTGGGTCACCCATCCAGGTAAAGGACCAAGACCTGCTGAGGTGCTTGCTGTGGGTGGAGGAAATACAGAGTGGGTAGGAGAAGAAGGCAGTTACAGATGTTAGCTACATGCATGTGACGGCTTACAGAAACCGAGAACAATTGCCCAGTGTGTCCGCCCCACTTTGTTAAGAGTGCCTGTACATCTGTATACACATACACTAAGAAGAGATTTGTCTTTGTTCCTCTACTTTCTTACCACATAATATAATACCAGTAGTTACCATTATAATTAAGTCATGAGGTACTATGACTAAACATTCCTCAAGGGACTTAACCTTATATTTGAGGGGAAGAATACTATATTTCTTGTTGTATGTGGGACAGTTTTATTAGGTGGAATTATGACCTTGGTATTGTCTTCACTTTGAAATTAAAAATAAGGAGATGTAATTGAGTGTCAAGATGGCAAGGAGTGGAGTTGTATGACACTGAACGTCTATTACCTATTTAATTGGATTAGGAATCATGTCAGAGACATGTCTGTTGGTCAGAGTACAGACAGATCAGCAGTTGCCCCCAAGTGCAGCTCACCAAGGCTCACCTAGAGAGACTTCCCATGCATCTGTCCTTACTCTCCATAGGAACATAGGTCAGGTCAAGTCTTATTGCCTATTCTTAGCCCCTTTCATTTCTCTATGCATTCAAGAAACAAGGTCTGCTTTGGGAATGGTGTTCTGACTTGGGGGATCACCTTGTGTCTTGAGCAGTGAAAAGCCCAGGTCCTGGCCCTCTGGACCAACTGCTCAAACTTGCTGATGGGTATGCTGTGGACGGGAGGCAACCCTGAAGTTCAGTTTGAGACTGCCCGACGGAATAACATTTCTATGACTTCTGCAAACAGAGGCCGCTGTCCTGGGCCAGGTTGGTGGTAGTGGAATATAGTAATCAGAAGCAGTCCCCCCATGTAATATTCCTACTTTCTTCTAGTCTTTTTTTCTTTTATTCTACACTGAGTACCTTAAGCTGTGTGCTTCTCAGTTCCTTTTCCCATATCTAAACTCCTATAGAATCTAACATCTAATCATTAAGTGAAAATGGCTGGTAATAGAGAAAATTTTTGGGTCTGGGTTTTCCAGAGGGCTGACACTTGGAGGGCTATGATTATGAGAGAGAGGAAGTGGAGAGAGAGAAAGAGAATGGGAGAGAGAGAGAGAGAGAGAGAGAGAGAGAGAGAGAGAGAGGATTCAAAGTTCCAGGTTTGATGTCTAGCCACACACACTATACACAGGAATCCCATTCCGAGTTTGCTGATACTCAGTATACATTGAGAACAAGATCTCACAAGGGATGGTGGAGCTGACTATTATCCTGGGAGATACTACCTGAAGGCTGAAAGTAGGAGCACTAGGTATGTTACTCCAAGGAGGACGATGTGACAACGACCTGGATGAATTAGACCTCCCAAGTCCCATTGCCTCCCTTCTCTCATTACCTATTATTGCAAGTTGAAATCCTAACCCGCAGAACCTGTGAATGTAACCTTATTTGGAAATAGGATCTTTGCAGACATAATCAAGTTAAGACGAGGTCATACTGAAGTTGAATGAGCCCTAATCCAGTATGACAGGAATCTTCACAAGAGAAGAGGCACAGAGACTGACATATAGGGAGGAGAATATGAAGACACAGAGAGTGCTCTGTGACGTCAGAGACGGAGGGTGGTGTGTTGTTCACACAGGGCAGAAGCCAGGGGAGGCAGGTCTGCCCCAGGGGGCTTCAGATGAACATGATTCTGCTGCACGTTGATTTGGGGCGTTTAGCCTTCAGATCTGGGAGTAATAATACCTTCTTGTTGTTTAAAACCAATGAGTTTGTGGAACTTAGTTAACAATGGCAGGCAGTCCCTTCTCCTACTCCTGCCACATTCCAGACTTGCTGGCAAGAAGAGTCAGCACCTTGTTAGTCCTCTCACGCCCTGGCCTCCTGAGGAGCATGACACCCAAGGCTTCAGCTGCTATGCGATCTGCCAGAGAACAAGGAACACGACGTGGACCTACTCAGGCCCTCCAGCATGGGAAGGCCCATCAGCTGTGGCCGAATGCAGAGGAGACACCAAGAAATCCCTGACTCCAGTCTTCATTCATTTCTCTGGATCCACAGAACATGGACTTTTGATTCAGGATGAGGCACAACCAGGTTGACACAGACCCACAGACTCACTCTGCCCTGCTCCCCACTGCCTTGGGGTCAGAGTGTCCTCCAGGATGTGTTCAGTACGTCATGAGGTCCCTGACTGTCACTAAGGGCTGGAGGAAGGGAAGTGGAATGGGACTTGGGGCTTCATTCTCCAACCATCTTCACAACAGAGGCATTCCTAGAGGAGATGGAGGGCACAGTGACGACCACACCGCGCCCTGGTCTGTCTCCTTTCACTCCACCTGACACTCTGTCTCTTGGAAAATGCTGCTACACGGTCCCCTGGAAATGATGATAACAGCCTTGAAAACCGTCATTTATCAAATGCCATACACTGGAGATCCATTTATATTTTCATATATCCACATAGTAGCCGTGTAAGGCATATTTGATCTTAATTTCATAGGTTAGGCAGAGAGTACCCAGACTGTTCAGGTTCACAGAGATGTGGGTCACAGAACCAGCTGTGGAGGCCAGACATGACCATGTTCCTACCAGATCACACCATCTGCCTAGATTTTCAGCCAGCTTTGAGCGACAGAATTCTCCAGTAGTCCCAGTGTCCTTGAGTCAGGATATCTTATCTAAGGCTCAGAACTTTCCTTATAGCTCTCTTAGTCACTCTGCATTGTCCCTACATTTTTTGCTGAAAAGTGACAACACAGAAGCAAATAAAGAAATTAAAACCATCCAAGGTCAAGCAGAAAGAACAGAACATTTTCTGATCACTTCTTGGCTTTTCAATAGCCTCACTTCATTAAAGCCCCATTTGCATTTTGCTTTGAAGGCTCTTCCTACACCTGCAGTGTCCCTGCATGCAGCTTGCCCAGACATTTCCTAAGATCAACACGGTCAGAATTATTGGGATGGGGAGGTGAAAATGAACCAGACGCCATGAGCCATCTGGGTGTGTTACACTAATGATTAAGGGCCTTTGGTTACGGAGAAAGCTTGCACTTTTCCTACATCCAGAGCAGCGTGTTTTTAGGCGTTCCCATATGTATTCCTAAACTGTGAGTCTGCTCAGCAACCTAGCATATGTGAGAATTGTAAATTCTAATTCCAGATGAGAGAGAGATTAACCAAAGAGATTAGATAAAAAAGGGTTATTTAATTTTTTTTTCTTCAGTGCTGAGGATTAAAACTACAGCCTCGCACTTGCGCTTGCCCACTGACCGACACTGCTAGCTGGCTGCCTTGATTGTAAGACTAGGTGTCATTTACTTATTTACACACTGGGTCTCATGTAGCCCAGGCTAGGCTCACATTACCTGAAGCTGTAACACGAATGTATAAAATTCCACTCATAGAACTAGAGCAGTGGTCAGCCACCTCTTCTGCAAAAGGGCGGCGAATACCTCTTTCAGTCTTTGCAAATCCGCAGCTCTGCCACTATAGCATGAAAACAGACACAGACAGTGTGCGACTGAATGGGGGGACTGAGGTGCGATAGACGCGGACACCAGCAGTCCGTGGGCTGACTTCACTCCGCAGCTGTGGTTTGCTGACCACTATCATCGTGGGAGTCATCTTTCCACTGCTAGAGTGAAACGCCCGAGACGTGGAAGGGTAGAAAGAAAAGAGAGTTATTAAGCTCACAGTTTTGTAAATTCCAGGGCATGGCATTGACATTGATTCAACTCTGGTGTAAGCATCATGGAGATAGCACCCTGGTGGCAGGAGGCCCATCTCTTAAAGATCCCGCCACCTCTTAACACCATCACACTGAGACACTCAAGCCTCACACAAGCCATAACCCCGGGGAAAATGTCATCTAAATGCCAGATTTGTTGGTTGAAATGCTCCAGCATTGCAAGATTCTTTAAAGAAATGGGATGGGCGGTGACTTGTTTGGCTTGGGATGCCTTCGCCTTTACCATTGTCTCACGGTTGCTTTGTATGCTGTAATCAATGCAGAGGTTTTTTCAAAAAAATATTTTTATTTATTTATTTTATCAAGAGAACGAGAAGGAGAGGGAAAGAGGCAGATAGACAATGGGCACTCAGGGCCTCCAGCCACTGCAAATGAACTCCAGACACATGCGCCCCCTTGTGCATCTGGCTTACGTGGGTCCTGGGGAGTTGAACCTGGATCCTTTGGCTTTTCAGGCAAACGCTTAACTGCTAAGCCATCTCTCCAGCCCAGTGTAGAGTTCTTACAGCTCACACTGGTGTCCTGGACATGCAGGGCCTCACCCTCAGTGTTATCACAGGACTTCCAGTCAGCAAAACCCCTTTTCCTTTGAACACCATGCAAGCCCTGGGGCAGCAGTTCTCCCAAGCCCACGCCTTGACGTCTTTTCAACAAGAGGGCACGGGAACGCGCTGAGGAGCACGACCACCAGAGTGGGCGGATCTGAGCCTGGTGAGCTTGAGAGGAGAAAATGAAAATTAATTAGCTCATTAGGTCTTTTTTGCACAAGTAGCAAAAACACAATCGATTATTACAACCAAGATTTCCCTGCCGGCAGGGCTGCATGTCCAGTTTTCTGCTTCCCTCCGTGTTCCACCTAATTTGCCTTCCAGAAAGGTTCATGAATAACGTGGCATTCACAGCATTTGCACATGGGGACTAGAAAACACTTGGCAATGTTAAAAATCCTAGTAGCACTTAAGTGTGTATGCATGTATAAATCCAGGTCTAAGCATAACATGCAAAATCATGATGCATTGGTAACTAGAGAGCCACTGAATATTACAATGATGACTGCCTTATTATAAATAAATGTAATAAGAATAGCTAATTTGGAGATCATAGATTTTAATCTTATTGACATTTAAAATTTAAATAATTTAGATTTCCCTCTTAATTTTAATTGATATTTTTCCACATGTTTAAGAAAAAAATTTTTTGGGAAATATGAAACATCATTACCATAACTCTTGAGTTGCCATTATTTTCCATTGTTTAGTGAACATATATTAAAATGTCCAACTCATTAGCCAACTATCATCAACAATTTGTTGCTTTGTTTTTATTTTTCAAGGTAGGGTCTTGCTCTAACCCAGGCTGACCTGGATTCACTCTGTAGTCTCAGTGTGGCTTTTGAACTCACGGCGATCCTCCTACCTCTGCCTCCCAAGTGCGGGGATTAAAGGCGTGCGCCACCATGCCCAACCCATCAACAATTTGTAAACTTGATTGTAGACATGATTTGTATTTTCTACATTAAAGCTGAATCTTACAGAGTAAGTGAATAATAACTTATGACATATATACTGATTTTATTACTCGCCCATTGAGGGCACCCAGGCATATGCAAGACAGTAAATACAGTCCTATTTTCAGTGTCAGTGTCTCACTGGGCAGGTGTGGGGAGCACGTAGCACAAATGGACTGAGCAGTAGCAGATCTCTCATTCCCGACTTTTACTCCAGCTCCACACATATAAGCAAAGTGCCTCAAATCACTCTTTCATATAGACAATTTTGATTAATTTATAGATGACTCAAAACTCCCTTATTTTTAATCATTTTATGGAAATTATTTTTGAACACCTAGACACCTGTTGCTTGTAATTTCAAACTCCTCAAATCCCTGGGAACAATTTATTTTTTAAAGAATCCATACTGTGCCAAACTCCTTTGGTTGCATCAAGTGAACTGGTTGATGAGGGTATTTATAGCTTGTCTGCACATCATCTGTATTCAAATAGCCACTTAAGGATATTACTGAATTTGACTGTGGGATCAGCTCCCAACTGTGCCTGTTCTGAAGGTTATATGCATTTTATCGTTTTTGTAAAAATATGGAAAAGTCTGAACTTGAAATTTGTCTCATCCAAAAATTCACCTGCCCTAGTAAAACATAAGAATTGAAAAAAAAAATAGCATAAAGCATTATCTTTGGTAACTCAGTAGATGACCTTAGAATAGAGGCACAACATAAATTGTAAAAAAAAATTTCCATGTGTGTGTGTATGTGTGTTCATACATGTGTGTTCATACATGTGTGTACAGGTGCATAGGAAAGCCCAAAGTTGCTGTTCTTCACTTTATATTTTGAGACAAGGTATGATGGTTTGCACACAAATGGCCCCGTAGCCTCATGTGATTTATTTTATTTTATTTTATTTTTTGTTTTTTTTTTTTCAAGGTAGAATCTTGCTGTAGGCTAGGCTGACTTGGAATTCCTATGTAGCCTCAGAGTGGCCTTGAACTCATGTTGATCCTCCTACCTCAGCCTCCTGGGATTAAAGGCCTCGTACACATTTGAATAAGCCTTCTACTTAGTCTCTAGCAAGAGCACTGCTGGAGGGGGTGTGTCACTGAAGGCAGATCTTCAGTCCAGCCCTAACATGTGTTCAGAGCCAGCTTGAGTTTGGGCTGTTGGTTCTCCCTTTGCTGTGGGTATGTGATGAAGGGATCCCGCTTCTTCCTCCATGATGAAGCTTCCTTTGTAAGCCTGAAATAAACCCTTTCCTCCCTTAAGCTGCTTCTGGTCAGGTGCTTATCCTAGCAATGAGAAGGTAAGTGTGATTTGGGGATCTCTCAACAATTCAACTAGACTAACTGTTCAGTGAGCTCCAGAGATCCTCCTGTCTCTGCCTCCCAGGCCTGTGTATTACAGGCACATACCACAATGCCTGGCTTTTACTTGGGTGCTAGGGATTTGAACTCGGGTCCTCTTGCTCACACAAGCACTTTGCTGACTGAGTCATCTCTCCCACCCATGAATAACAATTCTTGTTTTTATACTGCGTAGGAATTTTTGATAAAAATGCACTGATAATCATCATTTTCAGAAATATTTTATTTATTTATGAGAGAGAGAGAATGGGCACGCCAGGGCCTCCAGCTCCTGCAAACGAACTCTAGACACATGTGCCACCTTGTACAGCTGGCTTATGTGGGTACTGGGGAATCCAACGTGGGTTCATAGGCTTCATAGGCAAGTGTATTAACTGCTAAGCCATCTCTCCAGCCTGTCTCCATGATTTTTTTTCTTTTTTTTCTTTTCTCAATTTTTATTAATATTTTCCATGATTATAAAAAATATCCCATGGTAGTACCCCCCCCCCACTTTCCCCTTTGAAATTCCATTCTCCATCATATCCCCCCCCCATCTCAATCTTTCTACTTACATATATACAATACCAACCTAATAAATGCCCTCCTCCCTTCCTTTCTCTTTCTTCATGATTTTTTAAAGAGATATATCCTAAATCAAAATGTTTTTTTCCTCACTTGAAATTTTTTCATAAAGCTGAACTTGCAAAAACAACTATAGTCAATTGATACCACTAACTGATTGTAGTTCACCCTGGCTTTCCTCTATTAAGCTTACTTTTCAGGATTGGGTCCTGACCTGTTTCATGCTGTTGTAGCCACAGGCACAGGGACTGATGGTGTTTTGTTGTCTGAATATTGGGTTCTAGGACAGGAACCCCTCTCTAAGTTCTGTATGGATGATGAGATGAATTTACCCACAGGGAAGACAAACACCCCAGTCTGCAATCTACTTGACAATTTGACAAGTTGCCCCTTTGGCCTGTGGCCAGACTGACTGAAGTTTGACGTCTCTATACAAAAGCTGCCAATTTAGGAGAGTTACCACAACTCTGACTACAGACCACAGTCTCCTGTGAAGCTTTGAATAAACATGCATGGCCAGAGCCTACCAATCGTATCTGACTCTCCCATGGTGCCTGACACATTCCCCTGGCAGTACTGTAACAAAATGCCTTTGGTGATATAATTTACAGAGAACAGAAGTTTATTGCTTGCCATTCCTGGAGACTGGGAAGTTCAAGATGAAGTTGCTTGCAGCAGACATGTCTTCTGCTTCAAAGATGTTGCATTTGGAATATGCCCTTGTGAGACAGAGAGGCAACACAGCCCCCTGGGACCCATTTATAAGTGAGTCCATTCATGAGCGCAGAGCCCTCGTGACTTAATCACTTCCCAAAGGCTACAACCTTTGACACCATTGCCCTGCAGATTATGTTTCAGTATATGAATTTTGGAACGACAACAAAATTCAAACCATAACAAGATTCTCAGGTATGTCAGAACTGTAACGTATTCTAGACCAGTGGTCCTCAAAATGTGGTCTCCAGAGCAGTACTATAAAGCACCTGGAAACTTGGAGGTTCTTTATTCAACCGGAAATAAGACGCTTCATGAAATCACGCAAATGACATTGGAAGTATGCTGGTCTGATGTTTTCCTTTATATATAAAATTCAGTCTTAAATAAGTTGCTCTTAAAAAAAAAAAAGGCACCTGAGCATGGTGGTGCATACGCCTTTATTAATCCCAGTACTTGGTAAACCAGAGTAGGAGGATAGCCGTGAGGCCACACTGAGACTACAGAGTGAACACCAGGTCAGCCCGGGCTACAGGGAGACCCTACCTTGAAAAACCAAAAAAAAAAAAAAAAAAAAAAAAAGGACTTTAGGCTGGGATGCTGGCTTGTAGCTTGAGTGGTTAAACACTTGTGGAAGTCTGAGGACCAGAGCTCAGACACCTACATAAATTCTGAGTGAGCAGAGTGGCCTGCTAGTCAGGAGGTAGAAAATGATTCACAGGGCAGGCTGGCTAGCTACACTAGCCAGGTCTGAAGGCTCCAGCTTCAAGGGAGAGGCCTTGTCTCAATGAAGAGCAAGGTAGAAAGTGATCAAGGCATCCACTGACATCAACCTCTGAACCACACACAGACGAAGTGCAAAATGAACACCTACATATGCATGTACACACTCAAAGGACACATATATGCACACGCATGCGGTGCTGCTTTGAGTCAGATGTCTCCCATAATCTCATGTGTTCTGGACGCTTAGTCCCCGCCTGGTGGCAATCTGGGAGGTGGAGGCTTGCTGGAAGAGGCGCGTTTCCGGGGACAGGCTTAGGGGAGCGATATCGGCTTCCTTTTGCCACAGTCTGGCTCGCTCTCCTGTTGCTATTTCCACCTGCTCTGTCACCGTTGCTGTCAGCCTTTGGTCACACCGTGCTTTCCTCGGCCATCAAAGAGCTTTCCCTCAAGACTGTAAGCAAAAATAAATTCTTTTCTTTCATCAGCTGCTTTTGGTCTAGTGCTTTCTTTCTTTCTTTCTTTCTTTTTTTTTTTTTGTACCAACAACATGAAAGTAACTACAACAGAAAATTGATAACAGTGGAGTAGGATTACTGATACTATAAACCTGACTGCGTGGCTTTTGGCCTTTTGGAACTGATTTGTACGAGAAAGGTGGAAGGATTTGAAATTTTGGACTAAACAATTCCCTGCATTGCTGTAAGAAGAGTTTGATGGGCCATTATGGTAAGTGTTGAAAGATCTACATGCAGACAGAATTATGGACTGTGTAAGCTTTGCTCATGAGGGGAAGAAAAAGCTTTTGGCAGTTTATGTGGGAGGCTGTATATGCTCCTCCCATGTTCCAATAACTTGTGCAGACCTGTGTTTAGAAGAAATGGACTGGTGCGAGTAGATGGATGTGGCACAGAAAGAAATAAAAGTTCAGGCTAAAGATTATGGCCCTTTTCAGCTGCAATTGTAGGAGAGATTACCACCCCTGAGTGTGGAACAGACAATCCGTGCTGGGGCAACAGGAAGAATGCTGACTCTTTCAAAAGCAGAAAGCATGGATGTTGAAGTTTTGCTGCTTTTCAAAGTCGGTTTTATTCCCTCCCTGGATTAGTACATTTGGTAGCTTACCTAGTACTATAGGAGCGTAACAAATGCAGGAAAGAAAGGGTCATTGGATCTGCAACATGGTTTTGTTGGAGATGACAGCAGGCAATGTGAAGCTGGGTTGTTGGAGTCCCTGTAGAGGACTGTTGGAGCCCTGAGGATGGGTTGCAGTGGAGAGCCCAGGATTATTGAGATGCCAGGACTCTCGATGGCCCCAAGCTGCTGAGTCGAGATGGAGTGTTCCCTGGGCTGGTGAGCAGCCCAGCTGGAGGGGCAGAACTGGAACTCAAGACTTTACTGTGGGTCTCAGGTGATTGTGGAACTGCAGGATTTGTTTCCCCTGTTTATTGTAGATTTTATATGAGTTCAGTCTTTCCTTGAAATACCGTCCTTTGCAGGGTGAATGTTTATTTTGTTCCATTACGTGTTTTGGTTTTACAGATTCACACATAAGAGACCTCAGACTATGGGGGTGTTTGAATAGTGTTGAAATAGATAAAAACAATGGGTACATTTAAAGTTGGGCTGAATGCATTGACTTTTACATCATGGATTGACATCAGTTTATGGGGGTCAGAGGTAGAACATGGTGGTTTGATTCAGAAGTTCCCCATGAGCTCATGTGTTCTGAACGCTGGGTCCCTAGCTAATGGGAATTTGGGAGGTGGCATCTTGCTGGAGGAAGCGTGTTTCTGGGGATGGGTTTTGGGGTGTTCTTTCCAGTTCCTTGCCAGAGTTTAATGCCCTCTCTTGCTGCTGTTTCCACCTGCTGTGGCAGAGATGATGTCCAGCCACTGCTCATGCCATGCTTCCCCTGCTATCATGACGCTTACCATCAAGGCTATAAACCAAAGTACATCCTTTTCTCTCATCAGCTGTTTTTGGTCAGGTGTTTTGTCCCTGCTAAGCAAAGGTCCCTCCAACACACGTAACACACACACATAAAAAACAGGCATGCAAAGGGTTTTGTTTTTATTTAGGTGCAATATTTCCACGAAACATCACTGTTTTTAAACACTTTTTGCAGCACATGCTTTTCCTTGCTGCAAGGTATGCAAAGACTCCAAGTAGTGATCAGGCTTATCCCCAGGATTGCAGGCAGAAAATATTAGAACTACTATTTATATTTTTTCTTACCTTATCTTATAATTTATGCTTTCAGGGATGCTTATGTGATGTGAAATCTAAAGCATGCTTCATAATTTGTAAACAGTGAGTAGCCACATATTGGATATGTTGACATAAAAAGAATCACTAATGTGGATGCATAATCAAAAATTTTAGAATCGTGGGACCAAATCATAAGCTGACAAAGGAAAGAGATTAGGTTTTCATCCTTTATCCTCTCATAAATCTTTGCCTACATGTAGTGGGCATCAGTTAGTATGGAAATGAATATGTTGGCTTACTGCTAAGTTTTGAAAAAGTGCCACAAAATTGCAGTCATCAAAAGTGACTTAAAGCTTCCAGGGCTTTACTATCTGTATGTACATTGTTGTAGACTATGGGTAGCTGTGTGCCCATCACGAAACATAAGCTTCTTTTCTGCTGTTAGACAGCATTCCTACTTGACATTGAGGTTTTTTTTTCAATGTCATGGAAAAATCATCTTAGCTTTTTCTTCATTTTGGATTTTATTGAAATCATCATATGCTCAAGCCCTTTGCGAGCTCATTATTGAATTCATTATTTCTCCAAACATCTCTTAGAGCCATTTTTCCTTACCATTGCTCTACCATGCAGGAGCAGCAAGGGTGAAGGGTCACTCCTGTCCTCTATGACTGGTGAACACCCGGCAAAGCTACCCACCGAACCACTGGTGTGAGTACCAGGAGGCCACGGCAAAAACAAATAAACAGAAAGAAAACCACTATTATTATTAAAGGCTTCTGCAATTCCCTGATCAGCTTTATGCAAATAACTGCAACAGTTCTCTCTGTTTCCATCTCAGATAGAGAACTTTTACCTAGAATTAGAAAGCAAAAATCAAAACGCCTCTTATAATCCAGCTATAAGAAGATAAAAACTTGTTTTAAATGTGGGCTTTGTTCTCTGGCCTTCACATGCACACAGTGGCACATGCATACAATAATTAATAATAATAAATAACCAGAAACTCTACTGTCAAAATACGTGCAGTCTTGGTTTCTCATAACATTGCCCAATAAAAGGAACCAGGACTCCTCAGAGAAACAGCTGGCTCTAGAGATAGAACAAGGAATCTTCTAGCTGAGCCTGGATCATCCTGTATTTCTAGAAGGTAAGGACAGCTAAACACTCTTACACGTGCAAAGAAAAGCCCACCATAATGAGGGTGCATAGAAAAAAAAGTTAAAGAGCTTTCAGTGGTTAGATCTGGAAATCATCTGAGCAAGAAAATACACAATGAGGCATTGGTTTATAACCTGAAGTATAAAATAAGTGCATACTGTCCAAAATGATAAAAGCAATGATTGAAAAATAAATCAAAGGGACATATAAATGCATCTATTATACAGAAGCCTTGGAAATAATTTACTGAACTACTCCATCTTGAGAATGTATTACTCCTCATCCCTTAAGTGTGGGTATAATAGTGACTTCCCTTCCAACAATATGGTATGGGAAAGGAGAAAAGGAGTATTTTTAACATTGGAAAAACATACCAATCACATCCATGAAATTAACATCAACAGTCTTGAGTCATGGTAGTAATTTATCCCACTGATCTGGCGGTAGGAAGCATAGCCTTTCACCATTGCAGTCTCCCTCCACAAATCCCTAAGACCTGACATGTGATGTGCAACTGCACTGAGCTACATTCTGTAAAATGCATAACCAGGATTTCCTAAACCAGGATTTCTTAAGGTCACCAAAACAAGAAAAGGCTAGGGAAACTAACCCTAAGGAGATAGCTAATAAGCACAGGAAAGATGAGTAGTCATCAGGAATGCATAAGTTAAAACTACCACCGGACACTGTAAGTCCTCTAGATGACTACTAAAATTACAGAGCAATGAAAGCAAATATTGGTAAGGATTCAGAGCTGAAATTTTTATATACTTCTGGTGATGATGGAAACTGTACAGTTTCACTTTGGAAAATAGTTTGGCAGTCTCATAAAGCTATATTTACGCTGCCCTAGGATCTAGCCATCCTCCTCCTGGGTATTTACTCAGAAGCAACTAGGACATACATTCTCATAAAGACGTGTAAAAAAGAAAAAAACAAACCAAAGTATCTATCCACAAATACATGGATAAGGAAATCATGACATGGCGGTGACAGACTCATATCGTGGAATGCTGCTTGGCAACAAGAGGAAATGAGCGAATACCCAGCAAGAATCTCAGAGACATGCTTAGCCAGACGCCAGACAGGACATGCGATATTATGCCACTTAAATGAAACGCTAGCCAATATGCCCTATATCTAAAGGGACAGAAAACAGATCAGTGGTGCCTACTTACGATTACAACTATCGACATTAGAGGGAATGGAGTGCGTTTCGTGGACGGAAGAAAATGTTCTCTGTCTCAGTTGTGGTGATCATGTCAGTTAATGTGATCACACTCTCCATTTATAGTAGCGCTATATGGAAATGTATGTCCCCTGTAGCCTGAGATATTTCTGATTAAGCTTGCAACTTGAGACTCCAATAGGCAAAGCCATGGTTGAGGGGGTGTCCCTGGGGGTGGCTCTCGTGGTCTAGTCCTGAGTTGTGTGCAGGGCAGTTTGAGCTCGAGCTGCTTGGACATGCCAGTGTTGGTGTCTGCTGGCTGTTTGGTTGTGTTTCTCCGCTATGATCTGTGGAACTGGGCCAGCTTCTTCCACCACTGATGGTGGTTTCCCTGGATTGCGAAGCCTGAAATAAATTCATTGCTCCCATAAACTGCTTCTGGTTGAGTGTTTGTCTGGCAATGAGAAAGTAACTATATAAGAGGTGTGCTGCTTTTTCTTATGTAAATACATTTTAATAAAATCGACTCTTGTTTAAAATGCAATTATTCCTTAGGACTTCTAAAGAAGTCTCTCTGAGATGCATCAGACATGACAACGTGTCTCCACATCTCCTCGGCCTTCCCACCGTCCCATCACACCCCAGCACTCCAGCAGCACAAAGGAGCTGACTGGCACTCGCTGTCTCTGCCACATCCCATGGATGTCTGCCCCTCAGGCGATTTCAGAAGTGGAGACTCAATGCAGTAATGCATGCCAGGTGGTTTGAAGTGAGCCTGCAGTGTGCCTGGAAGAGCGAGAAGTGGCCATACCTTCCCCAGCTTTCCATGGCTCACAGGGCACAGAAGCAGGCCTCTGGGAGCCAAGAGCCTGTGGTGAGGTTGGAGGTGGGCAGCCTGCAGGTGGGGAGTGGGCAGTAGGACACACAGCTGCTCCTCTGTGGGAAACGGTCCCTCCTCTGAGGGGCTCTTTTGAAGGTAAATACAGCCTTTACGAGCACAATACACAGCTGTGCTGAGACTGGCAGCTGGTGCCATGCAAACACAGTGGCATCAGATCAAGACTGGGCCACATCCTACACCTCCCGCTCCCTGGAACAGAAAGAGGGCTTCACAGTCCTCCCTGCTGGGTGAGTTAGTGAAGGTGGGCAGGCAGTGTTAGTTTCAGGAAGGAAATCATGGAACTGTGAACTGTGACAAATGCAGAAACATTGCATTTTGACAGAATCTTCACCAGAGAGCCTGACACCTTAAGAGCCAGTTTGGATTACAAAAAGTATCACTAGACTGGACGGCGTCTTAAAAAATATATAGCCAAAGTAAGATTCATGTGCTGGGTCAGGCAGAAGGCTCAAAGAAAGTTACAGGCTATAGCAAATTTCATTTTTTAAGAAACTGCATTGATGTATGTAGACTGAACTGTTTGGTTTATATAGTTGTAGTATTTTATGATATATTTTCACTAGGCTATATGTACTGTGAGCATTTGTCTGTGTCAATATGCGCTCTTCTAGAACACAATATTTAAAGTCTATGCAGCATGACATCACAGGAATGTACGTTTTCTGTAGCTAGAAGCTTATTGATGAATATAGTCTCATGCTTTCAGCAGCATAAATAAGTTTACTTCATGCACATGTCTTTTCGCACCATCCTGATAGCTCCCATGAGGTAAATTCACACTTAAACTGCAGAGGCATAGGGTATTTGTGTTTTGGGGTTTTTAACACCCTTTACAAGGTGTTTACCAATTTACACCTCCTCTAGAAATCAACGGTCTTTAAAAGCTAATATTCTACTTATCTAATCTAGCGCAGAAATGAGCTGAAAGGAGTCATTGCAGCTAAGATGAAATTAGAGCTAGTAAGATCAGCATCACAAGAGCATTGAAGCTTATCTGAGTGTAACCACAGACACAGCTGCCTACAATGAGGGTAGTGACAGTGGAGTCAGCCTGCAGTGATGGTAGTAACAGTGGAGTCAGCCTGCAGTGGTGGTAGTGACGGTGGAGTCAGCCTGCAGTGATGGTAGTGACGGTGGAGTCAGCCTGCAGTGGTGGTAGTAACAGTGGAGTCAGCCTGCAGTGATGGTAGTGACAGTGGAGTCAGCCTGCAGTGGTGGTAGTGACAGTGGAGTCAGCCTGCAGTGATGGTAGTAACAGTGGAGTCAGCCTGCAGTGATGGTAGTAACAGTGGAGTCAGCCTGCAGTGGTGGTAGTGACGGTGGAGTCAGCCTGCAGTGATGGTAGTAACAGTGGAGTCAGCCTGCAGTGGTGGTAGTGACGGTGGAGTCAGCCTGCAGTGGTGGTAGTGACAGTGGAGTCAGCTGCAGTGATGGTAGTGACGGTGGAGTCACCCTGCAGTGATGGTAGTGACGGTGGAGTCAGCCTGCAGTGATGGTAGTGACGGTGGAGTCAGCCTGCAGTGGTGGTAGTAACAGTGGAGTCAGCCTGCAGTGGTGGTAGTGACGGTGGAGTCAGCCTGCAGTGGTGGTAGTAACAGTGGAGTCAGCCTGCAGTGGTGGTAGTGACGGTGGAGTCAGCCTGCAGTGGTGGTAGTGACGGTGGAGTCAGCCTGCAGTGATGGTAGTGACGGTGGAGTCAGCCTGCAGTGATGGTAGTGACAGTGGAGTCAGCCTGCAGTGATGGTAGTGACGGTGGAGTCAGCCTGCAGTGATGGTAGTGACAGTGGAGTCAGCCTGCAGTGATGGTAGTGACGGTGGAGTCAGCCTGCAGTGGTGGTAGTGACAGTGGAGTCAGCCTGCAGTGATGGTAGTGACGGTGGAGTCAGCCTGCAGTGGTGGTAGTGACAGTGGAGTCAGCCTGCAGTGGTGGTAGTGACAGTGGAGTCAGCCTGCAGTGGTGGTAGTGACAGTGGAGTCAGCCTGCAGTGATGGTAGTAACAGTGGAGTCAGCCTGCAGTGATGGTAGTGACAGTGGAGTCAGCCTGCAGTGATGGTAGTGACGGTGGAGTCAGCCTGCAGTGATGGTAGTGACAGTGGAGTCAGCCTGCAGTGATGGTAGTGACGGTGGAGTCAGCCTGCAGTGATGGTAGTGACGGTGGAGTCAGCCTGCAGTGGTGGTAGTAACAGTGGAGTCAGCCTGCAGTGGTGGTAGTGACGGTGGAGTCAGCCTGCAGTGGTGGTAGTGACGGTGGAGTCAGCCTGCAGTGGTGGTAGTAACAGTGGAGTCAGCCTGCAGTGGTGGTAGTGATGGTGGAGTCAGCCTGCAGTGGTGGTAGTGACAGTGGAGTCAGCCTGCAGTGATGGTAGTGACAGTGGAGTCAGCCTGCAGTGGTGGTAGTGACGGTGGAGTCAGCCTGCAGTGGTGGTAGTGACAGTGGAGTCAGCCTGCAGTGATGGTAGTGACAGTGGAGTCAGCCTGCAGTGGTGGTAGTGACAGTGGAGTCAGCCTGCAGTGATGGTAGTGACAGTGGAGTCAGCCTGCAGTGGTGGTAGTGACAGTGGAGTCAGCCTGCAGTGATGGTAGTAACAGTGGAGTCAGCCTGCAGTGATGGTAGTAACAGTGGAGTCAGCCTGCAGTGATGGTAGTGACAGTGGAGTCAGCCTGCAGTGATGGTAGTGACAGTGGAGTCAGCCTGCAGTGGTGGTAGTGACAGTGGAGTCAGCCTGCAGTGATGGTAGTAACAGTGGAGTCAGCCTGCAGTGATGGTAGTAACAGTGGAGTCAGCCTGCAGTGATGGTAGTGACAGTGGAGTCAGCCTGCAGTGGTGGTAGTGACAGTGGAGTCAGCCTGCAGTGATGGTAGTAACAGTGGAGTCAGCCTGCAGTGGTGGTAGTAACAGTGGAGTCAGCCTGCAGTGATGGTAGTAACAGTGGAGTCAGCCTGCAGTGATGGTAGTAACAGTGGAGTCAGCCTGCAGTGGTGGTAGTGACGGTGGAGTCAGCCTGCAGTGATGGTAGTGACGGTGGAGTCAGCCTGCAGTGATGGTAGTGACGGTGGAGTCAGCTGCAGTGATGGTAGTGACGGTGGAGTCAGCCTGCAGTGATGGTAGTGACGGTGGAGTCAGCCTGCAGTGATGGTAGTGACGGTGGAGTCAGCCTGCAGTGATGGTAGTGACGGTGGAGTCACCCTGCAGTGATGGTAGTGATGGTGGAGTCAGCCTGCAGTGATTGCAGTGATAGTGGAGTTTGCCTTCATCGAGGGCTCAGAGTTTAGTAGACAACATCCGTAGTGGTTTACAGGTATCATTATTCTGTGATATGAACTCCTTTATATTTCAAAGCTTTATTTCAGTGCAGATGACACTGAGTCACACAAAGGGTAAATGGCTTGATCAGTGTAGTTTTTCCTTAATGCACACCATTACTACCTGAATTATTTTATTATCACCTGCATATTGCATTCATTTGTATACATGTGTTCAAGGTATGTGTGTTGTATGTGCATGGTGTACTCATGTGTGTGTGCATACGCACACGATCTGTGAGCATATGTGTGGAGGACAGAGAAGAATGCTGGGGTCTTTCTCTATAGCTCATCTGCCTTGTCTTCTTGAGACACAGTCTGTTGCTGAGCCTGGTCCTCATTGTTCAGTTAGACTGACTGATCAGCAAGTCCCAGCCAGCTGCCTGTCTCTCCCTTCCTCAGTGTTGGGGTTACAGGCATGCATAGTCATGCCCAGCTCTTTACGTGAGTGCTGGGGATCGAACTCAGGTCCTTGTGTAGTGCAGCAAGTGCTCTTACCAGCTCAGCTATCTTTCCCGGTCTCTTGATTGCTTTTAATTTACCTTAAGTATTAATAATCCCAGCACTCAGGAGGCAGAGGTAGAAGGATTGCCGTAAATTCGAGACCACCCTGAGACTATGTAGTGAATTCCAGGTCAGCCTGAGCTACAGTGAGATCAACCTCAAAAAAAAAAAAAAATACAGTGTTGATCTCACACACATTAACCACTGACTCACAGAGAAGCCGGTGAACTGAATATGAAGCACTCTGTTAGTCGGTCTCGGGGCTGTCAGCGGTGACCTCTTTCCCTGCGATATCCCACCTCATCTCACAATGGGAATACATTACAGCTGGAATTCCCAGGCTCAGTGTTACTACATCTTTCCCAGCCAGTTATTTGTTATAATAGAGGCCAGAAGTCTGTGAATGGGATGCTTGTCAGTCATACCAACTGCAGTCGATGCAAGGTTCTCCCGTGTGTCAAGGTCATCTCCCTCCTCCTCTCCCTCCTCCGGGTCCAACGCGCCTGCTGGATAGGCCAGTGGCAGAGAGGCGGAGAGCCACCCACCCCGC
The DNA here is from genome assembly GCA_036346955.1 of Dipus sagitta. NCBI lineage: Eukaryota > Metazoa > Chordata > Mammalia > Rodentia > Dipodidae > Dipus > Dipus sagitta. The sequence continues at coordinate 174,169,378 of CM070774.1, forward strand.
CCGCCTCTCCTCTGCACCGCGGAGTGGGGGCCCCAGGGTGTGCGTGGGGCCTGCAGGAAAACGAAGGCTCCACCAGCTCCAAACTGAAGGAGCGAAAAGAAGGAAACAGTGTTAGACTGAGCAACAGGGAAAGGTCTGTTTGCTTCAACACGACTCCAAAACAAATCAGACATTTTCATGCCTCGTCTTCTTTCCCAAATTATCCCTGAGAAGATAAATTCAGTTCCCTACTGAAAACAACAAACAACAGCCACAAAAGGCATGCTGCTTGGCCTATCCGAGAGGAATGGAAAGCGCTGTGTCTGCCGCGGCATGCCAAAGGCCATCTAGGAAAACCCTGGAAAGAAAGGGCCTCCTAAAGCCTTTGTCTTTACCCATGTGTTTTCTCATCAAGGCGCAGCTTGCTCAGGCCAGATAAGCAAAGCAGGAACTGCTGCCTGTTTATTCGGGGAGTTGTTCTTAATAATTCATCTGCTTACAGTTTCCAGAAGGAAATGGCCAACCCTCTCCCCAGAGGGCCGGGAAAAGCCAGCCATCTCCGGCAGTGGTTAACTTTGTCTTCTTCCCTCTTCGTCTTCACATCTTGCTTGTGGGTGAGCAGTTTGGGGCATTGCTAACTAAGAGGGTGAATCTGCTGAGAGCACTTAATTCACAGGAAGTCATAGCTAGGAACTGGGCAGAATCCCCGAGAGACACGCTCCGACTTGACGCTGATGTTCAGGGTCAACCCCAGCGCAGCCACAATGCAGGGGACAGCTGGGTGCGAGGTAGCTCGGTGTATGGCTGACAACTTTTGCTCTTCTTTCGTGTCAACGTAGAAACATCACTCTAAGGGAAGCCTGAGGAGGACTCCAGCACTCAAGCAGGTTTTGTGGTAGGTTGGCCCTGCTTTTACAGGCATTTTGCTCCAAACGACTTTCTTCCTTCCTTTCTTTCCTTCCTTCCTCCTTCCTTCCTTTCTTTCTTTCTTTCTTTCTTTCTTTCTTTCTTTCTTTCTTTCTTTCTCTCTCTCTCTCTCTCTCTCTCTCTCTCTTTCTTTCTTTTTCTTTTTCTTTTTCCTTTTTTTTTTTGGTGAGATAGGAGGCAGAGGCTTCCTGTGTAGCCCAGGATGATTTCCAACTCTATATGTCCTGTCTTGTCCTCCTGGGTCCAGGGTCCAAATGATTTTTGTTGAGGAGTAATAACAAGATCCATCCTCCAACCCATACTCCACATCCCTCTGACTTTTGATTGGTCTTTTCAATGTAGGATGAGTTGTTTTATTTGTGTGTAGTGTACGTGTGTACGTGTGTGTGTGTGTGTGTGTGTGTGTGTGTGTGTATGTGTGTGTGTGTGTGTGTGTGTGTGTATGTACGTGTGTGTATGTATGAGCTCACACATGCCATTGAACACTTATGGAGGTCAGAGAAAAGCCTTGGGGTACTGTCCTCACTTCTACCTTGAGACAGCCTCCTCTCTCTCTCTCTCTCTCTCTCTCTCTCTCTCTCTCAACCTCTTTCACCACTGGCAAGGTCAGGTCAGACTAGCTAGCTCTGTGAGCTTCGGGAGTCTCTGGAGCCCGTCTCCTGTTGTAGCAGGCTTGTTGGGATCAGAGGTTCATGTGCATTTTTGAGTCCAGCTTTACATGAGTTCTAGAGATTTGCTCTCTGGTCAGACCGTTGTGAAGTAACTGCCTTTCACCACTAAGCCATCTCCTTGGCTCCTAGGATGTTATGATTTTTTTTGACTCTTGATAATGTTTATATATTTTAACATTTAATAATTATTTGAGTCAGTTATGGACAGATCCCAGTAATTAAATTCTGTACTCCAGCAATGACTCATAACTGTCTCTCTATGGCACTATTTTTACCTAGTTGTTTATTTTTAAAATGTAATAGCAGTTTTCTGTTGCAGTCTGTGTCAGGAAATGCCCTCGTATACTTTTCTATAAATCACAGTCAGGACGTACCTTTCTTTTGAAAATGACTGTCACTCCTATTACTAATTCTTGTAGTAGAAGGGATGCTGACATTCTGGAAGTGAAATACTCAAGAAGCCCGTGTAAGGATTGTAGTGTTTACCATCCGAAGAGATAAGAAGAAATGAGTAAATCTGAGAAGATGGAGTTGTTTATGCCTCACACTAAAACACCATAACCATCACAAATCATAGTGGTGGAAAACTTTATTTCTAGACAGAATGGACACAAGCCATTTTTTTTTTTTTTTTTTTTTGGTTTTTCGAGGTAGGGTCTCACTCTAGCCCAGGCTGACCTGGAATTCACTATGGAGTCTCAGGGTGGCCTCGAGCTGACGGCGATCCTCCTACCTCTGCCTCCCGAATGCTGGGATTAAAGGCGTGCACCACCACACCTGGCTAACACAAGCCATTTTTTTAATAATTTTTTTTAACCTCCTTAGTGGAGAAATTTAGTCTCATTTATGTGTTTTTGTCGCTTGTTTGTTTTGACAAGGTCTTGCTACGTAGCCCGGGATTACTTTGTAAACTCGTGACGCTCCTGCCTCCACCTCTTAAACGCTGGAATCATAGGCATGCGATACACGCCTGGCTTTATTCCACTCAATAACGCAAAGTGGTAGGGAAAATTGATTCCAACTCACATTTCTACATTCATTAAGGAGAATGATGATTTCCAGTTCTAGGCCATTTCTAAAATGTCCAAAGGAAGTAGGGCAAGTAATTAGAAGGGCAAAGAAGGGAATGATCAGATGGTTTCTATTGCTTTGTCAGCTCAGCGGGGCTTGGGATGGAAGGGCCCAGTGCAGAGAAGGCGAAGCGTACGTCACTGTATACTTGGGAACCTCCCAACAGGGCCAGAGCACATCCCACAGAGGGAAGGAATTAGCTGTCCAGGACTCTACTGATGGAAGCAGGGACATGTGGCAAGAGGACTTCCCAGCCAGATGCTAAGGGAAGCTGGGATCTTGTCAGGAGAACTGCAGGATGGAGAACAGAGCTAAGTGTCTGCAGACTTGAATTTCTCTAAGAGTTTGGATGAGAATTTGTCCCCAGGCTTCACAGTAGTCTATACAGCACCCCAACTTTCAGAAGAAGCATCTGTGTCGAAGAGAGAAGGCCTTAGGCCCGTGAGGGCAGAAGGACACAGCTCAGAACTGGAGACGTCATTTCCTGAATCGCTTACAACTTACTGCATGGCCTCGGGGCTAGTGACTTCATCCTTCCTGAGTCTTAATTTGCTAAGAGGTGTAATGAGACCCTTTCCAACTGCAATACTGTGACTCATCCCTAGCGCAGAAAGCTGGCAACACCCCTGCGGCTGACTGGCCCTGAGAGTCACTTAGGAGGAGGGAGTCCAGCCCCAGGAGCTTCATGTTCCTTGGAAGACCCGAGACTAAGTTTCTAACAGGAGTGAGAAGTATGCTGCGGGTTTCATTGCATTCTGTCTCAATGGCACCAGAAGTTTGCCTTGCTGACTGTGAAGATAGTAACTATAACAGAAAAGAACAGAAAGCCCTCAATAAATATCATTTAAAATATCTAATATTTATTTTTTATTTATTTGACAGAGAGAGAGAGAGAGAGAGAGAGAGAGAGAGAGACTGAATGGGCGTGCCAGGGCTTCCAGTCACTGCAAACGAACTCCAGATGTGTGGGACCCCTTATGCATCTGGCTAATGTGGGTCCTGGGGAATCGAACCTGGGTCCTTTGGTTTTGTAGGCAAATGCCTTAACCATTAATCCATCCCTCCAGCCCAAATATAATAAGTTTTTAAGGATTGCCATGAGTTTGAGGCCACCCTGAGACTATACAGTGAGTCCTAGGTCAGTCTGGGCTAGAGTGAGACCCCACCTAAAAGAAAAAAAAAAAAAAAAAAGAACAGAAAGATCATGGTTTGTTTTGTTTTACCTGAGACAGGATCTCATGTATAGCTCAGGCCAGCCGTGAGCTCACGATGTAGCTGAGGATGACCTTGAACTCCTGATCCTCCTGCTTCCACTCCCAGAGTGCTGAGATTACAAGGATCCCACCATCCTTGGTTCCAAAAAGGTCATTTCAATAAAGAAATGGTAAATCATTTGACACGTACTTCTGAATTGTCCCATGTGGGTGGTCAGCCGCCTTCTCTATTCCGACGAGAAGATAGTCAATTTGCTTCTCTCAATGTCATCTAGAGTAATAAATGATGTCTCACTCAATCCACTACATCGAGCAAGAATCAGGGAACAGTGAGCCTTCTTGGTCTATCCATCACCCTGTCTAATCCATCACCAAACCATGCATGCAGTCAACCCACTTCCACCTACCTACACGATGCCAGCCCCCGCATCTCTCACGGACCACTGCACTTGCTGACAATCTCTTCTGAGCCCTCCTCATTGTGCCTCCCATGTCCTCTCCCCGCTGCACATTAACTCGTCCTCCTAAAACATGGATTAATCACTTCATCCTCTCTACAGGATAGCTCCCATTGTGCTTCACATGGTCACTCCACTGTGGTTTATAAGATCCTATGTGAGTTCTCCAGCCTGTCTCCCAGCATTCTCCATAAGCCATTTCCTCCTCAACGATTCGCCTCATCTCATGCCGACCCGAGCAGTTGACATCTACTCATGCTGTAGTTCCCTGTTTGAGCGCCATTCCCTCAGACCAGCCTCCTTTGGCAGATTCTTGCAAACAAATCCTTCGTGACCATCATACCTGGTAACACTTGGTGTGGTTTTTGCCTTACTTATAGCCTCTTTCCCCCATGAGGTTCTCTGAGGGGAGAGTCCTTTCTGTCCTCCTCCATATGGTTGCAGGGCTCCGCCGGCGGGGGCAGGTAGTGCCGAGGGAAGGACCAGGCCCGCTGGTTCCTCCCGAGGGGCTGAGGAGGAGATGAGCGTCCGACGACTCAGACCTCTCCTGGCCACCGGAGAAAAACCACACTGAGTCGGGAGTCTTGTCGAAGCAGGAACTCGGTTTATTGCTATGAGCAGTTGCCTATATAATGTTGGGGATGAAGGCGGGGATTCTAGGATGGTGGGGAAAGGTAAGGGCCAATAGTAAACTGTGACTATTGAAATGATAATTCTAACTCCCATGTGGAGGCAGCAGGTAAGAAGCCATTAGGCGTCTTGCTGAGTCACGTCTGGCCAGAGGCAGATCATCAAACTTTAGCTAGGCTCAGGAAGTTCCACTAGGCCTCACACCTGGGCCTTTCAGAGGCCAACATATGGTACTCTAGTGCTCACTATAATGGCCAGTCTGATGTCCACAAATATTTGTTGGCTACATTGGGAGGTGAGAGAGGGTCTCTTTTTCTGACGATTTCCATCCCACCAAGCTAACATGTGGAGCAGTGTTGCTAGTGAGTATTCCTTTTTACGTTTTCACTTTTGCAAGATCTCTCTGTAGGAGGAGCTGGCTCTGCCCTTGGTAGATGTCCCTGGAAAGCAACATCTCCTCTCACACACCTTCTTTTGCTTAGGGAGGCAGAGTTTAAAGGTGTTGTCAAGAATAGGTATGTTTTTAAGGTGTTTGACACTGTCACCACCATCTTGCTCTGGCCTCTCCTCAGCTTTCTGGTCTGGTGTGTCCTTGTGACCTCTGTGACAATAATTCAAACAAGACACACAGGGTACAACATAGGTGACAGGCGGCGTTTACTGCAGAGTAAGGCAGGGCACTGTGGAGGGCTGAGAGTGGACAACAGCCAAAGAGACCATCAGGCAGGTCAACATTTTTGGGTGACTTTACATCTGTCCTAAAACCTCTGGAGCAGACAGCTTTCCTAAGGGGTACTCTCCCTGCCCAGGTGATTGACAGGCTCACGTGGAGTAACTCTTACGGAGGGTGCAGTGGTATCATCTTGTCCTCTGCCTCCTCCTCCCCTTCCTTCAACCACCGTCTCAGGTATCCCAGGCTGGCCTTGAACTTGCAGAGCTAACTGAACTTCTATCCTCTTACCTCTACCTCCTGAATACAGGCATCAGAAGGTTTCTCACCATCACACTCTTATGTTGTACTGAGGATTGTGTCTATGTTCCTTATGAGAAAACCTTCTGCCATACAGAAATCTTATAGGCTTAAGACTCCTGAACCTGGTTTGGGTAGCTATCAATTAATGACCTTCAGGGTGCTTTAGAAGGTCTTATCTTCCAGGCCTAGAGAGAGATATGACTTAGCAGTTCCAATCCTTTGATTTTTTAAAATTACTTTTATTTATTTATTAGTTAGAGAGGGAGAGAGAGAATGGGTGTGCCAGGACCTCTAGCCACTGCAAATGAACTCCAGATGCATGTGTCACCATGTGCATCTGGCTTATGTGGGACCTGGAGAATTGAACCTGGGTCCTCAGGCTTCTCAGGCATGCTCCTTAACCGCTAAGCCATCTCTGCAGACCCCAATACTTTGAGTTTTTACGAGCTGTTGATCAGGAGGGAGAGGCCCAGCCCTGATGCCCTCTAAAGCAAGCTAACATTGAACCAGCAGTCTGACAACATGGTGCTATCCAAGAAGAGCCCTGTGTCACTCACCATTAGACCAGCAGATTTTAATTTTGGTTCTGTTCCCTTCTGGTTACATAATTCGGGGCAGAGGACATAGTCTATTTCTTCAACTCTTAAAACGAGGCTACTAATAAAGGCTGGTCATTTGTCTTGAGGCTTGTGTGAGGCGATGAGTATGAAATGTCTAGTGCAGTGCCTGGCACACCACAGACTCTTGTTCAACTTTAGCTACTCGAGGTTTTTCAGTCTGGGAATAAAAGTACAGGTACCTAGTTCTCGGGCTGGAGGTTTCTGGGGAGCTGGTCTTCTATCTCCCACTGACATACACTCTAGCCAATAACTCTGTAATCCAAAAGGTAGTAAGCAAGCCTTTAATTCCTGACCTTATTCCTCTAAAGCCATAGTATTTGAAATTTCTAAGCCAGTAGTATAAAATTTATGATTACTGTTAACACGAATTCTAGTTAGAAATCTACGTGTGTATGTCTGGTTGATTGGTTTTGATTTTATTTTTTATTTTTTATAGCCCAGGCGGGTGCAAATTAATTTCTTTCACAAGGGGGCCAAATACTATTTAAAGTGAAGTCACTCTCCCTAGACTTGGGTGCGCTGGCATGTGATGACAGCTCAGCAGGAAGCCTTGGCAGGCAGGGAGTAGGTGATATTAACTGTGTACACCGAAGTCATCACGCGGAGTGCCAGCATGGATGCCACGAGGATAACTTAACATCGTACTCCTACGGGGCCTCGCCCACAGCCCCGGGATGGATTTAGATGGGCATGTCCCCGGTGAAGGTGGTGGAGTGGGAGGACGTTTATTTTTCCCTTCTGCCTGTCATCCAGTTCTGCACTTTCCCCTGACTTTAGTGAGTGATGAGGTCATCCCAGTGCAGGAAGGGTGGGGGGATTCAAACTTGTATTTTTCAAACCCAATAAAGGCCCGCGTTGTGAGTGAGTCAACAGATCTCAGCCGGCCCGGAGCGCGCCCTCTGGCGGCCGCACGAGACAGCAGCCCCGCGCACCGACGGAGCGCATGGAAGCCAGCGTTGGACCGGTCGTGAGCGCGCGGGTCTCAATCAGTGCCGCGGGGAGGGCGCACAGCCAGCTATTCCTAAGCGAAACCCGGCGTGGTCTCTGCAGCGGAGGGTGCTGACGGCGCCGGCAGCCGGGCGGGGTCCCCGCGGCCTGGGCATCGGCAGCCGGCGCGCCCGTGGGCAGGGGAAGGATGATCCATGCCTGCAGCCCATGACCCCTGTGCCCGGGGGCCCCCTGGCATTCTCTCCCACCCATCCCATATGCCCATTGACTGAACCCCTTACTCTTTAAGCGGAGAAGGCCAAAAATAAAAATAATAGCAATAAAAGTAAAATGGCAAACGCACTCAACCCAGCGCAAGGACCCTCTTGGAGCGAGCCCAGGCGACACTGACCAGTTCTCAGCACCATCTTGACTGCCTTCTGACAATGCTTTCTAAGACCAAGTTCCTGCCTTACTCAGACAACCATCGCCTTCCACTCCGTGAAACCCTGAAACCCAAGTAGGAGCAGGTTCGCGTCAAGGTCTCTGCCTGATAGCTAAGGGCTTGGTCAGCACCATCAGCCCCGGACATCAGGGGCCATGCGGCACATCCAGGCCCATTTATGCCCGTGATGGATGTCGCCTCGGATAAACGCGGTGTCCGCACCTAGCAATTGTGTTAATGTTATTCAACTGCTTTCACTCTTTCAAAGGCACTACAGAAAAAAAAAAAAAAAAAAAAGAAAAGAAAAGAAAAGAAAGAAAGAAAATGGTAAAACCACATATGGCACTCCCCACAGCACAAGACCAAACGATATTTCTATGAGAAGAATGCATTCTTCTCTAGATATGCATATTCTAAATTCTATGTGTTTATTTTTTTAAATTTGCTTTTCTGAATTTGAGAAGTTTCTTTCATAAGTGTGTACAATTTTTATGATAGCAAAACTTTAAAGACCTAAAGAATTTTAAGATTAACTTAAATGTACATGAGAGGTATTTTTAGAATCAACTTATTAGCTGTTATATCATTTGACATAAAAGTCTTTTGAACTAAAGATAGGAACTGAAGCCTTCTTTATTTAACTCTCCTCCTCCTCCAGTTCTTGTTGGCTTACCTCCAAAACACATTACATCTGTCCCTTTCTCAACATCTACACTGCTGCTTGCTTAGCGGTAAATCACCATCTTTATTCTTCACCTGGATTCCAAAAATATCCTTTTGCCTTGGCTGCCTGGCTCTCTGTCCTCCCCAGTGCAGCCTTCAGTCACCAGTAGGAAGCAAAGAGCTCTTCTGAAATGCAAACCAGACCCTGTCTCTTCACGTCACCTTCCTGGTTTCCTCATTTCACCTTGACCAGACCCCATCTTCGTCATCACAGACAAAACGTGACATGCTGTGTCAGTCGTTCATTTTCAAGGAATAGATTTAGAGTCACCTAGGAGGCATGCCTTCTCTTGATGTACCTGTGAAGTCTTTCCAGAAAGGTTTAACTGAGGAGGGAAGAGCCATGCTGAATGTGGACAGGACCATCCCAGGGCAATGAATAAAGAGAGGGGCAAGGAGAAAGCAAGTTGAGTACAAGGGTTTATGGCTCTGTTTCCTGACGGTGGCCCTGGGCCTTCCCAGTGGCGATGAGTGCCACCCCTCAAACCATGGGCCAAAACAAGCACTTCCTTCCTTAAGTTGCACTCTTCAGGTCCGGGGTCACAATGACAGGAGTACTTAACGCACCTGCCATCCGTCTGCTTCCCCCAACCCTCATTTCTCTCCTTTGTCACAGCACGTTTTCGCTCTTTAAATTTTTTTGTATTATTATTATTTGAAAGAGACAGAGGCAGAGGGAGAGAGAGAGAGAGAGAGAATGGGCACACCAGGACCTCCAGCCACTGCAAATGAACTCCAGTTGCATGCACCACCTTGTGCATCTGGCTTATGTGGGTCCTGGGGAATCGAACCTGAGTCCTTTGGCTTTGCAGGCAAACGCCTTAACCACTAAGCCATCGCTCCAGTCCTTGCACAAGTTTTCTTTATGATGCTCAGCCCCACTAGCTCATCCTCTCCTTCCTAGCTGGTGCTGTTCACTGTGTGCTGACGGACGGTCATCTGTTTCAAGCAATGCCACATGTGCCTCTCATTTGTCAACGTTATGATTGAAGCTCAGGAGTCAGAGACCATCTGCCCCTCCAAAACTCGTTATCACATTATCTTATTTCAGCCCAGCAAGTATCTAAATTGGCTTTGTGGATCTGTTGGAAGAGCAGTTTGTTCTCTACCCTCACACGTTACAGCGTAAGCCCCAGGAACGTGGGCTCCCCACTGCTGTTGACCCTCATCTCCTTGGAGTCTAGGATAGCACCTGGCTCAGAGCTGTCACTCAATGAGTACTTGTTCAATGAATTATTGAATGTTATTTCCTAGCAACTCTTTCATAAATGCCACTTGCAGTAGACTTAGTATTTTACCTTGAATTTTAAACTTATTTTTATGCCCAGACTTTCTCTTCTCAGGTGTGAACTCTATGAGGCAGGATCATTTTTAGTTCATTTTCTTTTCAATGGCCTTATGGAGTCTGGCACATCACAGGTGTTTAATATATTTGTTGAATAAAAGTGCAGCAAGTTAAGGGACAAGAAGATGATTCAATATCACCTCATCCCAAGTCTAACCTTTCACATGGAAAAGTAAAGGAAAATAGATTGTGATGTCCAATTGGGATAGATTGTTGCTTTGATCCTTGCAACACATGCACAGACACAAACTTGTTCACATTTTCAAAGAATGCTCTCATATCTGTCACTTTATTTGATCTTTGCACCATCTAGTTTGCGGGAACAGAAGCTCAGGGGCGCTAACTGACTTACTCAGGCTTGCATAGCTAGACGAAGCCGGCAGGGCTAGGGCCTGATATCATCAGATTCCTGCAAACGTGCACACATACATTCACATTTGCCGGTAGCGTCCCCCTTCCTCAAATGCATTTCTGGTTTGGATCAGGTAGAGTCATAAATTCAAAGTTCCTCCAGTGGGCTCTGGCATATGTCAGTTTCCCAACAAATGGCCCTCTCTCTGTGTCACACTCCAACGGCTACAATCTCATCCACACAAAACACGCCTCTGCACTCACTTTGTTCTTTTCCTTGCTAGACTGATCTCCAGGTTCCTTCTTATTGTGAAATTTCTGTGCATAATGGGAACTGGATATTGTCAAAGATCTGAACCATATTAAATTGATTTCTGTACACTGGCAACCTATTGCTCTTTTAACCTTTACTCTGAACACAAAGCAGTAAGAAATAACAGTGCATGTCTACCAGCCCCTATCACAGCTTAAGTCATACAGTGCAGTGTAGTGAGGAAATGGCATGAGCAATGCCTGTGCTTGTCAATCACGAGTGAAGAGTAACCACAGCACTGCTGGAGGAGACAGGTAATATACAAAATTAGTTTTACTGGAGACAAAGCAATTTGCGAGAGCCAGTTTTAATCACTCACTCATATGTTATTCAAGTGTATATTATTTATTTATTTACTTATTTTAACACTCCTATCTTAAAAAATTTTTTTAACAGACTATACCATTTTATTCACTCTCCCCTGTCCCATTTCCCCAAGGCCCTCCTCTGTGAGGTCATGGGATTTGCTAAGGGTCATAAAGGTCTTAGTTAGTCCCAATGGGATAGTGGGGAGACTAAGCCTTGGGGTGTTTCCACCCTCTCTGTGGCTCTTACAGTCTTTCCACCTGCCTCTTCCACAGTAATTCCTGAGCCATGGCAGGCCTGTTGGCAGTCTTGTTTAGTGTTGAGTTCTTTGAAACCTCTGTATTTCTACTTCGATAGATTTTGCTAGATCACCATGTCTGCCACCCTCACCCTGGAGCTGGTTGTCAGGTTAGCAGTAAGAGCAGTGTTCATGGTGCGGCCTCCACTGCAAGTTCTCCTGGGTCCTGGCAGATGTGGAAGAGGTGGCAAGTCTCATGGTGGGCAGTCTGTTTTCTTCTTATCTTATTGATGGATCTTGACTCTCCTCTGTTTTCTCTGCCATCTCCAAAATAAAGCAGATTTTCCAACCAAGAGTGAGAGCAGATTGGGTTAAAGGAGGTATGCAAAGTTATCTGAGAGATTTTTGGTGTCCAAGCCCATGTTTCTTCTCCAGAGAGCAGAGGGGGCTTCTCTCTGAAGTCTGAGTGTCCTGACCATGGGAATCTGACTTAGTTTCCAGTACCATGAGTTCTCTCCCATTGAGCAGGCCTCACGTCCAATCAGAGAATGGTTGGTTACTCACAGAGTCTGTGTGCCACTATTGCACAAGTGTGGACTTCTTGTCCAGCTGGTTGATGTCATAGTCTGCAGGGTCCTCTGCTTATTCATGCTGGTGGTGACTGTTTCCTTTTAGGGGCTCCCACAGCATTTTCCAACACCATGGGGGCTAGCCACGAGGAAGCTAGTTTCCCTTTTGGTTCCAGTATGTGACCTCATCAGTTGATGGACATCTGGGCTGATTCCAGTTCCTACATTTTATGAATAGAGCAGCCACAAGCATGGCTGAGCAAGTGTCCTCTGTAGTAACGAGTGGATTCTTTAGGGAAGTGGTATTTCTGGATCAAATGGTGACTTTATTTTCAAATTTTTCAGGAATATCCATGCTGATTTCAGCAGTGGCTGTATAAGTTTACACTCCCACTAGCAGTGGGTAAAGATTCCTCTTTCCCCACAACCTCGCCAGCATTTGTTATCATTTGACCTTGTTCTTTTGGATAATGATATTCCAAGATATTTAATTTTTTGTGGCTATTGAAAAATGGGATAGCATCACATATCTCTTTTTCCATACATTTATCTTTGGCATATAGGAAGGCTACTGATTTTTGTGTATTAATTTTCTGTCCTGCCATTTCACTGAAAGAATTTATCACCTTTAGAAGGTTTTGGTGGAGTCATTTGGGCCACTTACATGTAGAATCATGTAATCTACAAATAAGGCTAGTTTGAATTCTATCTTATCAATTTGTATCCCTTTTATTTGTTTCTCTTGTCTTATTGCTTGAGCTAAAACTTCAAGCACTGGGTTGGAAAGCAATGGTAAGAGTAGACACTTCTGGGGCTGGAGGGATGGCTTAGTGTCTATGTCATTGGCCTGCAAAGCCAAAGGACCCAGGTTTGATTTCCTAGGACCCACATTAGCCAGCTGCACAAGGGGGCACACGTGTCTGGAGTTCATTTGCAGTGACTGGAGGCCGTGGTGCACCCATTCTCTCTCTCTCTCTCTCTCTCTCTCTCTCTCTCTTTCTCTGTCAAATAAATAAATAAATAAAAATAAAATATTTTTTAAAAAGTAGACACTTCTGTCTTGTTTCAGACCTTAATGGGAAAGCTTCAAGTTTTTCTCCATGTAGTGTGAACTGGGCCTCAGGTGCTTGACAAATAGCCTTTATTATGTTGAGATATGGTCCCTCCATATCAAGTCTTTCTAATGTTTTGATAATGAAGGGGTATTATATTTAGTTGAATGCCTTTTCTGCATCTATTGAAATAACCATGTGACTCTTGTGTTTAAATTTATTTATGTGGTGAATTACATTAATCATTTTCCACATGAGGTACCATCCCTGTATTTCTGTGATGAATCCTACTTGATCAGGGTGGATGATGCTTTTGAAGTATTCTTGAATTCAGTTTGCAAGGATTTTATTAAGCATGTCTGTGCCTAAGTTCATTGGGAATATCAGTTTATAATCTTCTATTTCTGTTGGATCGCTGTCTGGTTTAGGTATTAGACTAATACTGGCTTCATAGAAGGAGTTTGGGAGTATTCCTTCTTTTTAATGCATGCAAAATAGCTTGAGAAGTGGTTTTAGTTCTTGAATGAAGGTTTGGTAGAACTCAGTGGTGAATCTCTCAAGGCCTGGACTTTTGTTGTTGTTGGGAGATGAATTACTTTTTCAATTTCATTGGATGCAGTAGGTTTGTTTAGGAAATCTGTTATGGATTCAGTTTTGGAAGGTCATAAGAGTCAATGAATTTATACATTTCTACCAGGTTTTCCAATTTTATGGAATAAAAGTTTTTGAAATATGTCCTGATGACTCTTCCAGTTTCATTGGTGTCATTTATGATGTCTCCATTTTCATTTCTAATCTTGCTGATTTGAGTCTTCTCCCCTTTTTTTGTTTTATCATATTGACCAGTGGTTTATCAATCTTGTTTAATTTTTTGAAGAACAAGTTCTTCATTTCATCAGTCTTCTAAATTGTTTTCCTTATTTCCAGTTCATTGATTTCTGCTTGCTCTTGATAATTTCTCTCTATCTAGTACTTCTGGGCTTAGACTGTTCATGCCGAACCAGTGTGTTCAGATCTCCCTGTTTTGTAATGCAGGCAGTTAGTGCTATGAACTTCCATCGTAGAACTGCCTTCGTTGTGTCCCTTAAGTTCTGGTGTGATGTGGTTCCACTGTCATTCAGCTCAGTACATTTCTTCAACAACCCACTCATTGTTTACCGGCGAGTTGTTTAGTCTCCAGGAGTCGATACGATTTTTGTTGTCGTCATTGTTGCTGATTGCTAGTTTGAATGCATCATGGTCAGATATAATGCAGGGGATAATGTCAATTTTTCTGAAGTTGTGGAGATATGCTTTATACCCTAGAATATGATCTAATTTAGAGATGGTTCCCTGAGCTGCTGAGAAGGATGTGTTTGGTAGAATTAAGGTGGAATGTTCTACAGGTGTTTGGCTCCATTGTTTCTCTGTTTATTTTCTGCTTAGAGGATCTATTGACAATATTGGAGTATTAAAAAGTCTCTTACTATTATTGTATTGGTATTTATATCTGTCTTTATTTGTTTAGTAAATTTTGTTGTGTAAAATTAGGTGCTCCTGCATTTGATGCATATAAGTTTATGATTGTACTATCTTGTTGGTGAGTGTTCCTTTATCTTATTTATCTCTTTTGATGAGTTTTTGTTTAAAGTCAATTTTTTTTTCTGAAATAAGTACAGCTATTCCTGCTTGCTTTGTGATTCCATATACTTGGAAATTCATTTTCCATCCTTTCACCCTAAGGAGGTATTTATCTTTAATTGTAAGGTGCGTTTCTGTTGAGTGTATTTTACATGCCACATACTGTACCAAGTTTAGGAATATACAGGCAAACAAAGATATTCAGGAGCCTATACTGACATGGCTCTGGTAGAAAAGACAGACATGAAGCAAAGATGCCCACATCAGTGGTCAGTGCTGTGAGAGGGAGAAATGGGACTGGTATAGTTCCAAAGCACCAGGGCAGATTTCCGGAGGAAGTAGTGACGAAGCTGTGCTGTGTCCTGAGTTCTAATGTGGCTCAACCCCTGTCAGGCTTTATAAAGGGAAAGAAGAAAGAAGTGATCAAGTAAGTAAACAATAGTGATCAGCTTTTATTATTTTTTATTTTATAAGCATCTTTGAATACTTGCTATGTACTATGTCTATGTTTTAAGGGTTAGAATAATGATCAAAAAGATCAAAAAGAAAATGCCTGGTCTTCTGTTCTTACATTGTAGATGGAGAAGGTACACTTTAAACCTGCATAATTATCATAGCAAAGAATGTTAAAAGGTGATTTTTTTTTTTTTCCTAAGGGGAAAAACAGTCTCGGAAGCAAGTTAAGGGGCAGGTTAGTGAGACCCTAGGGAAGACATGTATGTGCCTGCTGAACTGACCATTTGAGCAGAACCCACAGGGGTAAGGAGCAAGCTCTGCAGACCAGAGAAATGGGTATGAGTGATTGCAGGGAACGGCCTTTCCAGAGGGCGGTGGCTTGAGAAAGTCCGTGGCCCATGTGTCGGGAGTAAGTGTGGTAGGCAAGGTAGTAAGTGACTCCCAGGTCAAAGAGGTACTACAGTTTGAGGGATCTTACAGATGACTATAACAAATTTGGATTTCCCTCTAAGTCGAATGGGAAGTCACTGGAAGTGTCTGAGCAAATTAGTGATGTAATCTGACCTGTGTGATCATCTCTTTGTGCCCTTATACGGAGTATATTCAGTGTACTCTAACATCTTCACAGATGACCTCATTTTGTCTTCACAGTCCCAAAGTGTGCCATAGTACAGATGATAAGCAAGGCGTGGGGAATTTAAGGACCCTACCCAAGGTGGGGTAAACTGAGAGACTTGAAATTAAAATCCATTGTGATTCTATCACCCAAGCTATTTCCCAGTGTTAGAGTGTCTCCTTAGGAGATGCTGGGACGGCGGGGGTTGGTCACGAGTAACATTAATAACCATCATTAGGCACAGCCTTAGATTTTACATTAATTTTACTGCATTCTCACACCAACCCTATCAGAAAAGTATGACTGCCCCTTTATTAGAGATGAGAAAGCTATGGCACAGAGAAGCATGACACTAACCTAAGTTTAAACAGCTCACATTGAGAAGATAAAACTCAAACCTAGGTTTATTTTCTAAAGCCTGTCTTATTGCCTTACTACTCAGATAGCCAGCTGCAAAACTGATTTCCCATGAGTAACCTAGAAAGGATTAAAAGTGAATTTTACCTTTAAAAAATTGTACTACCTCTCTCTCTCTCTTTCTCTCCCTCTCTGTTTTTGACCAAGGCCCATGTGGCCCAGGTCTGCCTCAAACTCATATAATCCAGACTGATGCCTCCACTTTCCAAGTGCTGGAATTACAATGGTATTTTAGCATTCCCAGTTTATCGCTTTTTTATTTTATTCATTTTTATTTATTTATTTGAGAGTGTCACACAGAGAGAGAAAGAGGCAGATAGAGAAAGAGAGAGAATGAGTGTGCCAGGGCCTCCAACCACTGCAAACGAACTCCAGACGCGTGCGCCCCCTTGTGCATATGGCTAACGTGGGTCCTGGGGAATCGAGCCTCAAACCAGGGTCCTTAGGCTTCACAGGCAAGCGCTTAACCACTAAGCCATCTCTCCAGCCCTATATATGTGTATATTTTTTTGTTAGTTCTTTAAGGAAGATACAGCATTGTCTTCTCATGTCCGTACTTTCTTCTGGAAAGCTGACCCACAGTTTGTTTTAATGTTACAAGTCATGTGTCTGCACCCTCCCAGGCTCAGGAAACATTGAGGAAGAAGGGACAGAAAGATTATGAGAGCCACAGGGTGGGAAGAAGTATCATGTGGCATAGTCTCTAACTCCCTCCCAGCCTGAGTGGAATTCCCGACCCTCAGTGAATACTGATAACCCCACTGAGGAGGGCCCTCAGAGGAATGGGGTTGTTGGACGGGAAACGTAAGAAAATAATCCGATGGGAATGTGACCAATGTGCAATATGTTCAGTAAAGTTCTCCCTTAAAAATTAAGTTTTATAAAGGTTATGTATTCTGCTGGGCTTGCAGTTCAGTTGGTATAATGCTCTCCAGCGTACGTGAAGCCCTGGGTTTGACTGCCTTGCTCCACATCAACTGGGAAGCATGGAGAGGGAGGCAGGAGGATCAGAAGTTCTTGGTTACGTAACAAGTTCAAGGCCAGACCATGTCTTAAAAATAAATTAAAACAAAGAAAAAGAAAAGGTGAGTGACTTTCCTCTCCCCCACACCCATGGTTCTTTTCATATTTTTTATTTCCCTTAATTTCTGTATGTGCTTCAATGGTTAATTTTTAAAATATTTTATTTATTTATGAGAGAGAGAGAGAGTGCCAGGGTGGGAGGAGGCTAGCCAGGGATACTGCCACAGCAAACAAACTCCACTTTGTCCATCTGGCTTGATGTAGGTACTGGGGAACTGAGCCCAGGCTGTCAGGCTTTGCAAACAAGTGCCTTTAACTGCTGAGCCATCTCTCCAGTCCTGGATGGTTAATCTTGATTATCAGCTTGATAGCTTGATTGATTCCAGAATCATCTAGAATACAGAATTCTGGACACATCTGTGAAGGAGTTTCTAGATTAAGTTAATTGAAGTGAAAAGAGTCACTTTAACTGTGAATGGCATCATTCCATGGACTGGGGTCACAGACTGGACAAAAAGAAGACAGGCATTAAGATTGCAAGTGCAGATGGCGAGGAGGAGTACTTTGGAACACTATCTCTTGGACGGACATGAAGGGACCTCACACTGGTTGTCACTAGCTCCATAAGACCTGCACAGTATTAAGCCCATCAACATTTGGACACAGATATTGGAGGAGGGCAGAAAGAATGACTCATCAACACAGAAGACAGAAGCTGGAGAGATTGCATAATGGTTAAGTCACTTCCCTTTGAACCCAAGTTCATTTCCCCAGTACCCACATAAGCCAGATGCACATGGTGGCACATGTGTCTGGTGTTCATTTGCAGTGGCTAGAGGCCCTGGTGTGCTATTTCTGTCTCTATCTTCCTCTTTCTATGACAAATAATTAAACACACACACACACACACACACACACACACACACACACACACACAAGACAAACTATTTGGAAAGAGGAGAGAGTTCAGTGGAATGAGGGTAGGAGAGGGGAACAAAAGAGGGTGATGGGAGGGGATTATGATCAAAATGCAGTGCATGTTCATGCACTAAAATTCGCAGTAACAAGAAGAAGAAGGAGAACGGTAGCTGCACACCACGTTCATGGCTCTGGTCTCTGCTTCCTGAATGCAGACACAGCGAGGTCAGCCCCTCCAGCTCCTGCAGCATGCTGCCCCACCACGGTGGTCTGAGTCCCCAGGAACTGTAAACCAGATTCATGCTTCCTCCCTCAAGCTGCTTCTTGCCAGGCATTTGGACACTGCAGTGAGAGAGTAACTAACAGGATGTTTCTGCTGCCTGTTCTTCTCATCCTTCTTGTAGTGCTTAAAAACAAAGTCCCACTAGAAATAAGAATTTGAAATCATTGTAAAACAGTTCTTCTCCTTGAGTCATGTATCATAGCCTGAGCCCTTGTGGAGCTGCGCTTCACGCTTTTAGATCTGTGGCATTGTTATTCGTTTTGGAAAACTCTCAGTTGTTATCTGTATAACTGCTTTTTCCTCCCACATTCCTCTGTCTTCCTCTGGGGCATCAACTACACATGTTTCTCAACTTTTTATGCACTGCATACTCTTCATGTCTATTCTATCTTCTTCTATTCTTCTATCGTTTTGTTTAAGAATAAAGTTTGGATATTTTGAAACACTGACCCCAATCAGGCATGGTGGTCGGTGAGTGCCTGTAAACCCAATCCTCAGGAAGTTGAGGCAGGAGGATTATTAGTTTGTAGCCAGCCTGGACTATGTAGACAGACTCTGTCTCAGAACACACAGACAACAACAACAAAACTTGATCTTGTCCTTGAGTTGAACGTGCCATGCTGCACATGCCTTTAAGCTCATCCAGCAAGTTTCCGAGTGTAGATTTTGTACTTAATCAATTCTAAAAATGCCCATTTTCATTTTTATCCATTACTATGCTCTAGTAAGATTCTTAATCTTTCAAAACATACTTAATTACTCTTTTTTCTTTAATACAATGACTATTTTAAAGTTATTTTCTGCTACTTCACATAGTTGAGCTATATGTCCTGTTTCCATTTGATTTTTAGCGTATACATGAGTGTGTGCATACTTTATGTGTATGGGAACACGTGTGGGAGGTCACACAGTAAAGGTGTGCATGCACATGTATTTGCATGCACATGAAGCCTATAGGGTGAAGTAGAGTATCTTCCTCAATAGCTCTCCACCTTACACGGCAAACATACTCCACAGTCTATCACTGAACCTACAACTTGATGATCCAGCTAGTCTAAGCTAGCCAGCAAGTCCCGGGGATCCCCCCATCTCCGTCTCCCCAGTGCTGAGTGCCTGCTGCCACACCTAGAGGTTCAGAACTCAAGTCCTCATATATGTGCTGCAAGAACTTCACCCACCCACTGAGCCGTCTCCCTAAGTCTCCACTGTTGGACATTTTAAATCTGGATTCTATAAGACCTCTCTAAATGTCTTCTGAGTTCATTCTGTTTTGTCTCTGTTCTCTGCCAAGGTCACTTTGGGGCTTTTGAAGGGAAATCCGGTAGACCCTGTCTCCCAGCTCCGAGATCTGTGCTCTTTAGAAGCCTCAAGCACGTATCACAAATGCCCACTCCACAGGGTTCAGAGTCTGCCAAATGGTTCAAGGAGAAGGGCTGTTGTGCAATTACTACAAACACTTATTTCGAGTGGGACTTTGTTTCTAAGCATCACAGATTATGGGGATTCCATTCTCTCTCTGGCTCAGCTGCCCATGCCTTTCCCACCACTCCAAACACAGGGGAGCAGTCTCCCACTTTTCATCCTCCCATTTTCCAGTCCACTCCTGGACCTGGACTGAACTCTTCCCGATTGCTTGTTTATTCAGTTATGTTCTTCTGCTTGGCTCAAACTCAATCTTTTTCCTATATCTAAAATAAACTCTTTAGGACACAAATAGTTGGTGATTATAAGCTTACCAAGGAATTTGTGTTTAGGTTTTTTTATGTCTTGAATGATGTTTGCAACTTAACCCTTTCTTTTTTTCTATAAAGTATATGTTAGCCTGCAGTGTCCATCTACATTCTAAGTAGGAATAAAACCCCTTTAGGATATCTGGAGGCTCAGAAATTTTGGAACTCAATCAGAGTTTGATATTCATACAGTATACTGACTTTCTTGGGCAAATGTAAAAACACATGCTTAAAATGCTGCAGTGATATCTTCAAAGTCCAAAACTGGACCCTTAGGTAAAAACTAAGGCAGGTCTCCTGACCTATGTCCCACTCTTAAAGAGGACATGGAGGAGAGTGAGGGACAAAAAATGAGTACAGCACAGAAGAAACTCACTGAGTGTAGAATGCAGAGGGTGGTTCTGGAATTCTTGCTACAGCGCTCCATGTGGCCTTAAGAAATTCACGGGGAAGAAAAAGTCTGAGTCCTTTTGAGTTAATCACTGCATAATCAAATACTGGCTTATTCTATTTTCCAACCTTATTTGAAAACAAGACTTAAAATGCATTGCCAAGCTGGGCTTGGTGACGCATGCCT
The DNA here is from genome assembly GCA_036346955.1 of Dipus sagitta. Taxonomy (NCBI): domain Eukaryota; kingdom Metazoa; phylum Chordata; class Mammalia; order Rodentia; family Dipodidae; genus Dipus; species Dipus sagitta. The sequence continues at coordinate 174,189,830 of CM070774.1, forward strand.
TTAATCCCAGAACTTGGAAGGCAGAGGTAGGAGGATCACCATGAGTTTGGCCACCCTGAGACTACACAGTGAATTCTAGGTCAGCCTGGGCCAGAGTGAGACCCTACCTCAAAAAATAGAAAAAAAAAACATTATTAATAACAAAATCCAATGTTGGGACAGTTAAGGATGAGGTAAATGTGGTGGTAAGGTGGAGAGTAGGGAAGGCTATTGAATATCTAAGACTATTCCCTTACCACGGGAATTTTCATAGGTGATGGTAGTAGGGGGACCAGGTTTTTAGGCTCTTGAATTACTTCACTTAACAGAGCAACTAAGAGAAGGTCTTAGTCTTCTGAAAACAAACATATAAATATTTCTATTGCTTTCTTTCTTTTCTTAAAAGATAATTTTATTTATTTCTTTATTAGAGAAAGTGAGAAACAGAGAGAAAGATCCAGAAAGAGAGTGTATGTGTGAATATGGGCATGCTTGGGCCTCCTGCAAATGAATTCCAGACACATGCACCACTTTATGCATCTGACTTTACATGGATAATGGGGACTCTAACCTAGGCTATCAGGCTTTGCAAGCAAGTACCTTTAACCACATGTCTCTAGTCCCTCTTTTTTTTTTTTAAGGATTTTTTTTTTTTAATTTGCAAGGACAGAGAGAGAAAGAGAGAAGAGAGATATCCAGGGCTTCCCGTCATGACAAATATACTCCAGATACATGCGCCACTCTGTATATCTGGCTTTACATAGGGTACTGAGGAATCGAACCTGGGCTGTCAGGCTTTATAAGCAAGCATCTAAATCACTGAGCCATCTTTCCACTCCTACCCCCTATTGTTTCTATCGGGAGAGTTTATCACTGCCAAAGCCCACAGCTCATGGCTCTTGAGCTAGCGATGAAATGGGACCCTAGAATGGAGAACAGAGACCCACCCTTTTCCATGTAGCACCTTACCTTCTCATCAACGCAGCATGTCTCAGGAGGGAAAGCAGAGAACATCGGAATTTGTAGAGAACGAAATTCCTGAGAAGGTGATTTAAATGAAAAGCATTTTTATGTTTCATCTTTGCTACAGTTGTAGTTTTCTTATGGTTTGTGGTATTTTGCTGTGTTCTTGACTGAAATGTTAGGTATCTGCTCAAGCCTAGAAAAGAGGTTGCTAAGCAATTTGACATTGTAAACAAGTGGGGGCAGCATTTAGAATCAATGGGAAGCAGGATGTTCTTAGAAGAACAAAGTGTATTTAAGGAGATCATTACATTCTTGCCCACATATAAATGTACTATTTGTAAATTTACATCTCTTTATTGATAATGGATGCCTACTTGTCATTCTTACAGCAATTCCAATGACTAAAAATGGTCCCATTTCCTTAAAATTATCCACTGCTGGTGATTATGAGTGTAGTACTTGCTATGAGCCAGGCACGCTTTTTAGCGAGGAACACTTTATACAAGCTACTGCAGGTAATCTTTACGACAGTACTGTGAGGCAACAACTAATATTATTGTTCCTTTAGCCAGTAAGGAAATACAGACTTACTGGCTTGAGTAACTTGTCCAAGGGCATACAGCAAAGAGTAGAGTCCAGTTCAATCTGACCCCAAGGTCACTGGGCTTATTGGTTTGCACTGATGAGAATGGTCATCCAGTGACTCCAAAGCAGTGTGCATGTTTATGATTCAGTGTGGGCCAATGCAGTGGCTCGGTTTCTAAACAGCAATTCCTTCCCTTCTTCCTGTCAACTCAGCCAAATACATTGGTGGCCAGTCTTCCCTTGCAGCCAATGGTCAAATGGCATTGCCTCCTGAGGTATAAGAAAGGGAAGCCAGCAGGTTTTTTTTTTTTTTTCAAGCAAGTCTATAGCAGCCCTTCTACTGGGTTCCAGTACATCACCTTACTAATTGCACATCCAGAGATAATTAACTTTGTTAATTCTCATCTATAAAACTAGAATAATATTAGCAATCATGCGCTGTTGCTGGGGAAATGAAATACCGTATGTAAAATACCTACTTCAAGATACCTTTGACAAATATGACTTCCCTTCTTCCTTTGCCATCATGAATGCATGGTATGGCATGGCTGTCTTTAAAGTCAGCAATTTGCCTCGGAGAGTTCTGACTGTCTTGATTGGATATGCAGACTGTGTCTAACTCTAAGGAGCGTGAGATGACAAATGTTCAGATGTATTTAGATGAGTGATTCTCCACTCCCTACTTGATATACCCTTATTATTCTAGCTTGCTTTGGATGCACTGACCAGTTGTCCTATTTAGCCCAAAGGCTTTCTGTTCTCCATACCATCTCCCACCCCCAACAAATACATTTTACAATAACATACCCAAGAAGCATGAGACCCAAGAGTTCTAATTTCTTCTCATCATTTGGAGACATTGCGAATGGGATGGACAAGGTTTTCTGCTGGGATGAAGTTATCTTCATTTGCAAACGCAAGCCACTGGCCTCCAGGTGGAGCTGCATGAATGAATGAAAGAAAGAAAGAAGGAAAGAAAGAAAGAAAGAGAGAGAGAAAGAAGAGAGAGAGAAAGGAAGAAAGAAAGAAAGAAAGAAAGAGAGAGAAAGAAGAGAGAGAGAAAGGAAGAAAGAAAGAAAGAAAGAAAGAAGGAAAGGAAGAAAAAAGGAAAAGGAAAAAAAGAAAAAAAGAAAGAAAGAAAGAAGAGGGAAAAAAGAAAAATCAGTTGGTGACCCCAAGAGGAACTGGAAGGAGACCGAATAAAACACAAAGATAGTTCATGGTCCCGGGGGATTGCTGAGAAGAGAAGTGACATGTGAACTCATCTAGCCAGATTAATTCCACAGGAATCTGAAGAGACTTCCAATGTGCTCTGCCAGCTCAGGTAGGAGGCAAAAGAAATGAGGCATGGTCCCCAAGGGGCTGACAGTTTGGGGGACTGACTGCTCATAGACTTGGAGGGAAAAAAAAAACCAGCAAAAGCCCATGTGTAACTGGATGGTGGAACTGAACTTCAGGTTAAGGCTGGTCTCTGAGGTCAGAGAAAGGCTGTTATCTTTGTGTGTGCTGCCATATCCCAAGCACTAAATTAGATGGGTCAAATAAATTATCTCATTCAATTTGATCCTAAAAACAGACCTTTGACATGAGCTTATTTTGATGGTGAGAAAATTGAAGTGCAAAGATGAAATTCCCTGCTGCTGAGCCAACAGCAAGCGAGATCTCAGGACTTGAAGTTAAGTGGAATGTGACTGCAGGCAGCAGCAAAACTCTCTGAAGGAAGACAGCCACTTGTTAGCTCGGTGACTCCGTTGTAACTTTCCACATTTCAGTTTCCCTGTTGACAAATGATCATTATAATACTGTACTGGGATTGTTGGGGGGGGGTGGATTTACTCATATTCTCTCCTCTAACATTTTTTTCTCCTTCATCTTAGCCTAATCATTGGGCACCTCTCTGCTCTAGTCATATGACCCCGCCTCAAACCAAAGGCTGCATAGGCTACAGGGGGCATGTTGCTCAAAGGAGGCATGAGTGGAAGGACACAGTGACACGTCCCAATTTTGTCTGTTCTGATGTCTGACCGCTTTATTAGATCCCAGTGAGACTGTGGTACAGCCTTATAGAAAACCCTTTTCTGCCCCATTTTGTTTTCTTGGCCTAAATTGAGCTCCCACGATCGGCAACCAACACATCCCTAAATGGGATGAATACTTTCCTCATTTGAGGAATCTATGAGATAAGGTAAATTACAAAGGGAAAGATCGATGAGACCACAGCTATCCTATCTTAGTGAGTAAAACAACAATTTGGCCTTTATAATTGGGTCCTGAGATTTTTCAGTTTATGAGATGCTTCATTATGTCAAAGAGAGGATATGCATAAATTTCACTACGACGTTTCCTGCCAGGAAGAATCAAAGTGGCTGGCAGTCCTGCCACACTGAAGCCACACCAGCACCAGATCCTCTGTATTAGGGACACGTTGAGCGGCTCCCGGCTGCCCACGTGGTGACCACTTCCACTCGGCTTTTCACTGGAGCCAGACAACACCCCGCGGCCTCTTCTCCAGGGAGTCACAGATAGCCTGGCTGAGTGACAGATGCCGGACTGGCCAGCCGGCCACACTGCTGTCCCGACCTGTGTGGAAATAATCCTGAGCAGAGCTCACAGGTCAAATCCAACGAGTTGTGTCAGCGAAGTCACTTCCTGTGTGATCGGCTCACTTGCATTGGCAAACTGTGTCACTCAGCATCACCAAAACGTGGCGCAAGCTTGCAAATGTGGCGGGAGCTCCAAGGCTGTTTTCCCGAAAGGGACGTAGGAGTCAGCCTCCCCTGGAGACGCGAGGAGTGCGTTACTACCTTCACCTTCGTGCAGCCCGTGAGTCTGGGCTGAGGATCCTGTCCTGCGTTTGCGGAGAAAGCCAGAACAGTGAGCTTTCTGTAGCTATCTGGTCACCCAACCCGTGGCAGGTCACTTTATTTGTCCTGGGCCTCATATGTAGTCCTCCTCTTCCTTTGTTCCTGTTTTTTTTCCTTCCTTCCTTCCTTCCTTCCTTCCTTCCTTCCTTCCTTTCTCTTTCTCTCTTTCTTATTAGTTAGTTTGTTTGTTTAAGGTAGGGTCTCGCTCTAGCCCACGATGACCTGGAATTCACTATGGAGTCCCAGGGTGGCCTCGAACTCATGGCGATCCTCCTACCTCTGCCTCCTGAGTGCTGGGATTAAAGGTGTGTGCCACCACGCCCCTGCCCTTCTTTTGTTTCTTAATCATTTCTGTACCTCTGAGATTAAGATGGACTCATTGACGCCTGGCTCTCCTCCTGGACCCCAGCGCTGTCTCCCACTTCCTTTGGGGACCATGTTCCTTTGTGAATTCTCCATCTCTAGCCAGGCAGCCCATGAGAGTCTCACTGTTCGTGAGTTTTCCCCTTGGCTGTCTCTCCACAGTCCATGTCTGCTTACCGAGACTGTGCGGCTGACCACACTCTGCATCTTAACTGACCGCAGAGCAAGTCCCTGTTCCCTGCCTCTGTTTACTGCTCTTGCTTTTCCCATCTCACCCTATGGACCAGATACGGTGTCCTTCATTGGTGTCTGTAGTGCTCTCTGCTCTCTGAAGCCACAGGTCTCTGAGAGTTTTTTTCAGAAGAGGCTTTGGGGACAGGGATCCACCTAGAGACATGGTGATGGCCTTAAGCCAAGCGAATGCTCAGATGGAAAAGTAGATCGCTGGGGGTGGACCTTGAAGGCAATACCTGCTTCTTGTTCCGGGTCAGCTGTCTGCTTCCTGATCTGATGTGACTAGCTACACTGCAAACTTCTGCTACCCCAGAGCTATGGATAGACACGCTCTAATCTCTGTGCCTTCCCGACACAATGGACTCTATCCCTGAGCTGTGAACACCCCCCCCCAAAAAAAACCTTATAAATTGGCTCTGTCAAGGTGATTTGTCATAGGAATGTTACCCTAGTAGCCCTGTGATATGTTCACAAGTTTTTTTTTAAAGTTTTTGTTATTTATGAGAGAGAGAGAGAGAGAGAGAGAGAGAGAGAGAGAGAATGGGCACGCCAGGGTCTCTAGCCACTGCAGACCAACTCCAGACGCATGCGTCACCTTGTGCATCTGGCTTACATGGGTCCTGGGGAATGGAACCAGGGTCCTTTGGCTTTGCAGGCAAATGCCTTCACCGCTAAGCCATCCCTCCAGCCCTCCACAAGTTTGTTTTTGACTGATTCTAAACAAAAGAAAACTAAAGCCCACAGATAAATTAGGGGACTGACCTAAGGTCACACCACCAGCAGCAGGGAAAGATGAGATTCAAACACGGCTGTCACATTTCAACTCCATGCAGTGAACTATAGCTCCAGCATGGGGGTGCACTGCGAAGCCTATGTGATGGATGTGGACTAGTAGACGTTTCTAGTTCCTTCTGTGACTAAAGCATTAGCTGCTGCCTTCACAGGAGTGGGACTTCTCCACTGCGAGAAACTGCTGCCCCTCGCCGAGCAGCCCACGCTGTCTTGGCCAGAGGCAGGCAGCCTGCACCAGAACTGGCGGCTGCTTGTATGGTTCCTTAGCACGTGGAAGTTATTCTCTTGTCTCTGCTAACACAATTTCTCTCTCCTTAAAACAGGCTTTGTCTGCTGATTTCTATGGAGATTTGCTCCCCCAATACTTTCTGCAAAATACCTGCTTCTAATTGCCAAGAAATCTCCCTCTCTCTCTCTGGGTTTGTTTACATGACACTTAGAATCTGTCTGCTTGGATCTCTGCCCTCCGTGGCCTGTCTGGGTTTCTCTCGTCTATTAGCATTCTCTCCACACTGCAGCTGCGAAAAGAACCATAGTTCCCTGCCTTTGCTAGAAAAAAAAAAAAAAAAAACAACAACAACAACAACATTTTTATGTTGGGATTTCAGCTCAAATGTGCATGTCCCATGGGTACCTCTATGATATAATTAATCCTTCCCTGTAATAATAACTCTGGAGTTTCACTATATAATGTGGTCTCAATATGTAATGCCTCCCATAAGTTCATGTGTTTGTGTACTTGGTTCTCGGCTGGTGTTGGTTCGGGGAGGGTTGTGAGGTCTTTAGGAGGTGGAGCCTTGCTTGAGGAGGTGGGTCACTGGAGGTGGGCACTGAGGTTTTACAGCTCAGCTCCGGCTGCTACTGTTTGTCCTCTGCTTTCTACGGCTACAATGTGACTAGCCAGCCTGTGCTCCCTGGTGCGCTGCACCTCGTGCAGCTGTAAGCCAGGATAAAGTGTTTCCTCCCTTAAGCTTCTGTCTGTCAGGTATTTAGTCACAGCGATGAGAAAATAACTAAAACAAAGCCCGATGTGAAGTAGATGACATACAAATCGGGAGTTTGGCTTCCTATGTGGACACAGGGTGGTGGAGAAGAATGAACATGGATTTTGGGGGTCACCATGTATACCAGTGTACATCGAAGTTCTGGCATACATGGCCTTACATACACATTCAAACTCTCTGAGCTTTCTTCTATGAAAGAGAGATAATACTCAGGTCTTTTTGAGGATGAAAAGTGATGTTAGAGGTGATATGTGCCACATAGACTAGGCACTACTTTCTTTTCTCTCATCAAATGAATTATAACCACAAATACTTAACATTTACATCTTTTGGCACATGTTGTGGGTGCACGTGAGTGTGAAGACGTGTGCACTCTATATGCACACACGTGGAAGCCAGAGGGGAGCGCTGGTCGTCCTCTCCTGCCCCTCTTACGCTTATTTCCATAAGGAAGAATCTTCACAAAACCCCCAGTTGCCATTCTCCATCACACTGACTAATGACTGAGCCCCAGTGATTCCAGTCTCCGCTTCCCACAGGACTGGGGGTACAGGTATGTGTGGCCATACACAGTTGTCAACATTGGTGCTGGGGTCCAGACTCACGGTGAACTGGGGCTCTCAGGCATTGATGTTTCTGTGGCATGTGCTCTTCCTTGCCAAGCCATTTCCCCCACCAATACAGGAATAATTTTACCTCATTTATTAATATTTTTGAGGCAGGGTTTCATGTAACCCAGGCCAGCTTTGGACTCACCATGTATCAGAAGATGGCCTCCTGTCTTAACCACTCAAGTGATGAGATTATGGTCATGTGCCACCATACCCAGTTTATGTGGCACTAGGAATTGACCCCAAGGCATTGTATATACTTGGCCACGATTCTACCATCTGAGCTACCTCCCCACATCTAATGTCTGTACTTCATCTCAGGTAGCCCACTTTCTTCATTTTAAAAAATAACAGATAAATCAGCAAGCTGGTGCAGGAGGATTTCTTCGAGTTTGTGGCCAGCGTGGGATACATAGTGACATCATGTCTCAAAAAAAAAAAAATATATATATATATATATAAAGGAAAAGAAGCCAGGCATGGTGGCACACCACTTTTAATCCCAGCACTCAGGAGGCAGAGGTAGGAGGATAGCCATGAGTTCAAGGCCAACCTCAAACAAACAAACAAAAAAGGAAAAGAACTATGAGGACAAGTTGACTGCCAAGACTTCTGGTTGTGCTTCTAAGTGCTCTCCTTGTGTGATCTCACATGATCCTCTGAACAATTCTTTTACTTAGGTCCAGTTATAATAATCCATATTGTACAGATGGGAAAGGTGAGTCTTGGGAAGCACAAGGAAGCTTCTCAAGACCCTCTTACTAGCAGTGGGTTGGGAAGTGAGGACTTGAACCCAAAGCACACCGGGTCAGAGCCCTGAGCTGAGAAATCCAGTCACAGCAGACAGGTCCTTGGGAAGCTCTCATAGTTACTGTCCATACACTCAGCATTTGGAAGAGATCTCAGCCAGGATACGACGCTGTGGGAGTGTTCTTATCCAGTAGCTTTCCTAACGGGACCCAAATCCAGGACATCTCCTTAAGTAGAACCCGGGGGAGAAGGCTGGCTCTCTGAGCTAGGGAGACGGCTCAGTGGTTAAAGGCACTTGCTTGCAAGCCTGCCAACCTGAGTTTGATCTTCCTTAGCACACGGGTCAGTGGGACACAAAGCGGAGCACATGCCCTTGATGCCAGCACACTTAGAGCCCTGGAGGTGGAGGCGGGAGACTCCGGGAAGCTATCAAACAGAACCCGCAAGAGAGACGGTCTCAAGGTGGAGGAAGAAGAGGAGAAACACCCCGGGGCTGTCCTTTGACTCCCCCACACTCATTGTACCCGTACACATGTGCATATAAATAATAAAAATACAAATAAATAATAAAACTAGGAAAACGAGAATTTGGTTTACTCACTGATGGGCTTCTTGGCTCCCCAATGGCTGACATTGTCCACGGGGGAAGAGGGTGATTGAATAGACTGAACCGAACATCTGGCACACACGCCTGCTCCTCTCCCCGTGGGGCCACGGTGCCTGTCCATGGCCGCATTCCACTCCATCGTTTCCTGACTCTAACATGCCCTGTTGTTAGAGTCCAGCCCTCCAAAGCTGGGCCTCCAAGATGAATAAACACCCTTTGAGGAAATGCTCCAGCTGCCCTCAGAGAAGCTTTAGGTCTAGAAATGTTGAGGTTTCAGTGTCATCAGAGAGAAGGAAAAGCCATTCAAAGAAATTTGAACCCTATCAAATGTTTACACTAATTTACATACATAAGTACAGCGACGTTTAGGTCTGCTACACCCACATTTGGCTCCGCTTAAGTGTTCTGTTCCTTACATTTGCTGATCTCAAATGCAAATAGTAGCTGTATTAAGCTTTCCCACATATATTACCTAAAACACCAGGTACTGATTCCTCATACTTTTATGTGACTACCTCTCAGGAATCCATAACTGGCCTTAAAATTATTTGTTGGTAGGAAGCTAGTATCCACATATCTGGGCTTTACAGCTTGTTGTTTTTTGTTGTTTGTATTTTATTCAGATATTGTGGATGATAATTACTGTTTTAGATTATCCATACATTTGTGAGTGTAAGTGACATTAATGTGCTGTTTTCTTCAATGTGGGTAGTAAAAGTTCACCCAGCACCCATGATTCAGATGCAACTGAATATTTGAAAGATGGTGTAATCAGGTTCACATTGCTGACAGAAATCACCCAACCAAGAGCAGCTTTTGAGGTAAAAAGGGTTTATTTTGGCTTACAGACTTGAGGGGAAGTTCCATGATGGCAGGGAAAAATGATGGCATGAGCAGAGGGTGGACATCACCCCCCTGGCCAACATAAGGTGGACAATAGCAACAGGAGAATGTGCCAAACACTGGCAAGGGGAAACTGGCTACAACACCCATAAGCCAGCCCCCAGTAGAACACTGCCTCCAGGAGGTGTTGATTCCTAAATCTCCATCAGCTGGGAACCTAGCATTCAGAACACCTAAGTTTATGGGGGACACCTAAATCAAACCACCACAATCTGCCCCTGGCCCCCATAAACTGATAACCATCCATGATGTAAAATGCAATGCATTCAGTCAAGCTTTAAAAGTCCCCATAATTTTTATCAATCCTAATGATGTTCAAACACTTCCATAGTCCAAGATCTTTTAACTGAGCCATAATACCAAAAAAAAAAAAAAAAAATCCCCCCAAAACTCATAATGGTACAGAATAATCTTTCACACTTCAAAAAAAAAGCACTGGACATAGCAAAGAATTATTCAACCAATACAAGATTTAAAACAACCAGGACAAACATCAAACTCTGTAGCTTCAAGTCCAACAACTCCAGCCAGTGACAAATCTCCAAGTCTGATAATTCTAACCAGCAGCAAGTCTCTGGAACTCCCATTCCGCCCCTCCAGCTAGAGCACTCACCGTCCTGGAAAACTTCATCTGGGGCCAGCAGCTTTCCTCAGCAGCTGTCTCCTGGTCCCAGCATCACCACTGGGTCTCCACTGCAATCCAAGGTTCATACTCACGGCTCCATCAGGTCTCTATGCAGGCATCCAGCAAGCCTGCTTCACACTACCCACAGCCATTTCCAAAACACAAAACCATGCTGCAATTTCAATGATCCTCTCTTTCCTGCATTTCCTATATTCCACAGTACCATTAGGGTAAATTAGGGTGCCAATTTGTCAATCCATGGGGGAATAAAGCAGACTTTGAAAAACAGGGCACTCCTTGAGCACTCAGGCCCCTTCAAAAGAGTCTACATTCTTCCTGTTGCCCCAGTACAGGTCAGCTGGCCCAATCTCAAAGGTTGTAATTTCTCAATTGCACCTGAATGGGCAGCAGTTTGGGCCCAAAGATTTCATTTCTGTGCCATATCCCTCTACTGACACCATTCCATTTCTACTCAAAGCAACCTTGCACAAATTGTCAGGACAGGGGCATAATAGCAAGTCTTTCACAAAACTGCTTCTCTACCAGTCCAAACAAAGCTCTTTCTCAGCTTCATAAGCTGAACCTCACAGTCCATAGTTCTTACTGCATTCAGGTCTTTCAGCTCTGACTGGAATAATCCATTAAGCTGTACTTACAGCACTTCAAGGTGTCTCTTACACCAAGGTTTCAAATCCTTCCACATTGCTCTTTAAAATCAGCTCCAAAAGGCCAAAGCCACACAGTCATATGTCTAGCAGCAAATGACACCACTCCTTGGTACCAACATTACTGTTGCAGTCAGGTTTGCATTGCTGGTAAAAATCACCCAACCAAGACAAACTTGTGGGGGAAAAAAGAGGTTTATTTTGGCTTATAGACTCGAGAGGAAGCTCCATGATGGCAGGGGGAAACAATGGCAGGAGCAGAGGGTGGACATCACCCCCTGGCCAACATCAGGTGGACAATAGCAACAGGGGAGTGTGCCAAACACTGGCATGGGGAAACTGGCTATAACACCCATAAGCCCACCACCAATAATACACTGCCTCCAGGAGGCTTTAATTCCCAAATCTCTATCAGCTGGGAACCTAGCAGTCAGAACACCGAAGTTTATAGGGGACACCTGAATCAAACCACCACAAAAATAGTTTTATTTATTTGCAGAGACACACAGAATGAGAATGGACCTGACAGGGCCTTCTGCCACTTCAACCAAGCTCCAGATGCATGTGCCACTTTGTGCATCTGGCTTTGCATAGGAACTGGGAAATTGAACCTAGGCTGTTAAGCTTTGCAAGCAAGCACTTTTAACCATTGAGCAATCTCTCTGCCCCACAACTGAGTTTCATTTTACTTTATAACCTAAACCCCAGGAAAAATTGTGCTCCATCACTGTAAGCCTAAAGTTTGGCCAGCCAGTTCAAATGAGCCAATGAATGCACTAGTGGCATTTCTGTTATGGGGGAAACCAACCACTCTTTAATTGGACTGGAGGCCTGCTTTGTGGGAGGGAATACATGCCTGGTATGAAAAACCTAGTAAAGCCTGCGGCTGCATGGGAGACAATACATGCCTGATACCGAAAACCCGTGAAGGGGTAGTCATGAGCCCTAGGGGTGTAACACCTGATGGTGTCTGGCTAATTGCATATATTATACTCACCAAACTGCCAAGCAAGCACTTTTCTTAATGTTCATACCCATATATTAGTGCTACTCTCACTTTTGGTTAGAGAAGCTTCTCTTTTCATATGGTGGTGACCTCTGGGATGACTCAAAAGACACCATGGTGCTGAGAAGAAGTGACAGAGGAGGGCTCAGCACTGAAACATCTCTATCACACCTTCCAAGGCTCAGGGTCCATTGCGGAAGAGGTTGCGGGAAGAATGTAAGAGCCAAAGGAAGGGTATGACTGTTTCCAATAAGGTCTTCCAGACACAATTTGGGCTGGACATTCATGACCTCACAGTGCCTAATACTACGTACACAAGACCATCATAATAGGAGGGAAAGATGATGACATCAAATAAAAGGGAGATTAATTGAAGGGGGAGGGGATATGATATAGAGTGGATTTGTGAAGGGGGAAGTAGGGGAGGAGATTATTGTGGTTTATTGTCTATAATCATGGAAGCTGTCAAAAAAAAAAAAAACAACGTTTTTTAAAAAAATTGCGCTCCAAGACTTTGAGTGGCAGTCAATGTCTTTCTGCAGAGAAACTCAAACTTCTTCCCAAACATTCATTAAACCATACTACACTGTTACCAAGTCCTATACCGAATTTTTCCATAACAGAAAAAGAAATAAAAACAATGCAAGCAAGTAGGCGATAGACGTACAAGGCGGGAAAAATGAAAAGTCAGAGAGACAGATTTGAGCTGCCAAGTGACAAGGGCCTCTGCTTTCTTTTAATAAAGTGGTATGTCTGTTGCTGATGGCATCTGTTGCTCGTATCCTTACACCCAGAGCCACGGATCAGGTCTCCCTGTCTGCAGGTTGTATCCCTTGGCTCAGGCAGAAACATTTCTTCCTGACTGTATCACCATTGGGCGTGTGGCACACTGGGAAGCCTTCCAAGATGGCGGAGAAGTTGGGAGTGTTTCTAGCACATCTCCCTGGTCCTCTGGGAATGGAAGGTTGAAAAGCCAGGTTGGGTCTCCTGGAAGTAGCAGGGTGTGGGGGATGAAAGCCACAGAGCCCAGGCTTCTCTTACATGGAACGTGGATTTGTAGCTCAAGGTCATGCAAGGGACCAAGAGGAGCCTGGAGCCGAGGGAGACTGAAATGTCGGCACGTGGGCCTGCGCCTCTGAACCTTCTCCCCTCAAAAGAAAATTCAGTTGTCACACTTAACCTGGCAGTGGTCTTTCGGTTGAAGGCCTCTCACAGCAGCTGCACTACCCATAAAGAGAAATTAGTTGGCAGTTTCCTGGACTTCTTGATTGACCTTGAGTCTAGCTTATGGCTGCAAACCTGCAGACACATTAAATCATGCCTCCTGATGTCACATTCTACACAACTACTGGGTTCAATATTTGAGTACAGCTTCTTCACCAGATATCATTGCTTTTTGTATTGATCCCAATATTGTCATGATATGTGTTAGCTCTTGGCATTCTTACTAGCGTCCTTGAAATCAAAACACTGCAACTTAGCAATCTTCAAGAAGCACTGTACAGTGATCACAAAAATACTTTTCACTTTAAAAATAGTTTCCTAACCATTATCTCACGTCTGGATTCACTTCTTTATTTGCTCATTTATTCACTCATTCAACCAAGAGACTTCTATGGTCTCATCGGGCATAAAATGATAATTAAAATGAAGTTACTGGTTTCAAGGCGCTGATGTTGCAGTGGGGGGGGGCGGGGGGCGGGGGGCGGGGCACTTGCAAACAGATGCCGAGGACCTGAGCGCTGAGCTCTGCTTGATCCTCACACCCTCGCATTCACCTGTGAAAGAAGGAGATGGCCGGGAAGGGCCTTCTCAAGGTCACCCAGCTTGAGGAATAAAAGGTGCATTTCCAGACTTCTGCTGAGGTTGTCTCAATGCAGCATTTTTTATAAGCAGCACTCAAAAACGCAGCCCAAAGACCAGGAGTGTTGGCACCATTTCAGAACTTACTTGAAAAGCAAATTTTCAGACTCTGCCCCAGAAGCAAAAATTTGGGGAGTGGGGCCCAGGAGTCTGTCTCTTCACAAGCCTTCTAGATGACTGAAAACCATTGCTCTAGATCAGTGCTTCCCAAAGTTCCTGTGTGTACGGATAGCACTTGGGGATCTTATTAAAATGCAGATTTGGATTCAGTACCTCTTAGGAGGGCTTTTTGATTTGCATTCCTAATAAGATCTCTGGAAATGCCTATGCCTCTGATCCTTGGGACCCTGCTTGACGAGTAAGAATACACAGGCAATTAACACCAACAGAGAGCACTGGCTAAGCCTGGCTAATGAGTGATGCTGAGGTGTCAAGAGAGTTCAATAAAAATGTCCCCTGTCATCCAGGAGCCTCAAGATCAGCACAGACAATGCTCAAGAACATAGAAACGTAAGGGTATGAAAGCTATCAACTCCTGAGTCTGCATGCATGTGTGTGCATGTGCAGGCATGAACACCCCCACCCCCCCTCCACACACTTACACACGCAAACAGAATGAACAAATGTTTAGAGACAGGATTGCGGAGCAGGTCCTCTCAGGAAGCCATTGAATATGCGAGTGTTGCAACCAAACATAATTAAGGACCTGGAGGTTAGAAATGTTTCTTGAAGGAAATACAATGCACACCACAGTATTCATCTTTTTTACTGATAGATTAGTCCATCAAGTCACTACTCGGAGTCATTTAATCTTAGACAAACTTCTACCGTGGTCACATTAACGACAGTCTAGAATGAGTAAATTGTGTACTCAGAGGTCTACATACTAATGCGGTGCCACTGGCAAGGAGGAAACATTGTATGTGCATGTGCACACGCATATGAACACACATACGTATCTTTGTATATTTAAAAAAATGTAGCAGATTGGAATGATTTCACATAGGAGAAACACATCAGTAAACATCAATAAAGAGCATTGTATAGCAAGCACAATGTAGTAATCACAGAATCATGCAGAAATATTAAAATTATGAAAGGTTCAAAATATCTGAAATGCATGGAAAACATTTTAGATAGTCTCCAAACAAAATGGCAGGGTTGCAAGATTTTGCAAATGAAAACAATTTATTTGGCACGCTTAAAAATGTTTTAAAATAAGAGGGTTTGACAATCTCTGGGAATTTCGTTTGTGAGGCTTCTGGTCCTCAAACAGTGCCTGTCAAATGTCGGTGTGGGGTGGTTGTGACCATTAATTTTATGTCATCTAAGGCCATGGCATGCCAGGACCTTTGATCAAATGTTTTTGTTTTTGGTTTTTTTTTGTGTTTTTTTTTCCCTGGATTTGTGTGCTCATTAATGTTACATCACTGTGGCAAGATAACTGACATGAACCACTTTAAGGAAGTTAAATTTATTTTGGCTCAGAGGTTTCAGTCCATCGTTGCTCGGTCCTATTGCTGTTGAGACAGACCATCATGACATAGTGGCGCACAGCTGCTCTCTCATAGTGAGCAGACAAAATGTAACCTTCAAAGCCTCATGTTCCATGATCTGATTTATTCAATTAGTTCCCACCTCCTAAAATTTCTAGCACCTCCCCGTAGCCCATTGAAGTATAAGTCAACTGATAGTTAATCCATTGATAATGTTAAAGTGCTTGTGATCCAATTGTGTAACAAGGCTCGGCCTCTGAGCCCTCTGGCATGGAATGGAGAACTTATAATCCAATTATGTATTACCCCTGAGCCATCTCCCCAGCACTGAAACAATTCTTTTAAAAAGTGTGTGTGTGTGTGTGTGTGTGTG
The DNA here is from genome assembly GCA_036346955.1 of Dipus sagitta. NCBI lineage: Eukaryota > Metazoa > Chordata > Mammalia > Rodentia > Dipodidae > Dipus > Dipus sagitta. The sequence goes on from CM070774.1 coordinate 174,205,516, forward strand.
TGTGTGTGTGTGTACTCTCTCTTTCTCTAGAGAACCCTGGCTAATGTAGGTTATAAATGAAATATTTGTAGTTGTGCGTTTGGACAGGAAAACTCTCAAGCCAATTTACTGTCTATGAGCCTCTCTCCTAGTTAAGAAGGTGCTTTGGCAATAGTTTATTTATAGTTGCAAGTAACAAAACCCAGCAATGGATGGCTGGAAGTAGGGAGGAGGTTAGTAGTCTCATGCCACAGAAGACAGAGGCAGGTCGTTCCGTAGCAATGAGGTAAACCAGCAGTGCTACCAAGGGTCCAGATTCTTTTAATCTCACTCCTTGACTACCCTCAGCTTATAGTTCTATACACTGTAAAATGTCTGTCACACTTCCAAATGCTAAGTCTATAAGGGAAAGGCAGTGGCCAAGCTTAGGAGGCCAAAGCGCTTAACAGATAAATTAGCTTTAAAATATAATTTCAAAATTGTTTAATTTCTATTCAGTAAATTCCATCTTCATCTCATGGACCCAAACTGGATTGTATGGCCATTCTTGATTATTTAGAAATCTATTTTATAGTGTTATTTCTTATTTTACTTTATTTTTTGACACAAGATCTCACATAATCCAAGCTGACCATAAACTCACTATGTAGCTAAAAATCATCTTAAGATGCTGATCCTCCTGCCTCCACCTTCGTAGGTGTGTGTCACTATACCTGGTTCATGTGGTGCTTAGGATTGAACTCAGGGCTTTCGTGCATGCCAGGAAATCACTCTATCAAGTTAAGCATGTCTTAAGACCTTGAAAATCTACTTTAAATTGGATACATGAACTTTAATAAATTGGTAGAAAAACTGGAGGCAATTTAATACATATTGGATGACTAATTAGCAATGTGTGTCTTCAAGGTAATCATGGAAGAGGCAGTATTTGAACAGAGAGAGAGAAAGAGAGACACTGAGGAACCCCAAAGAAATTTGGAAGCCCAATGGCGAGGTTTTAGTAGATTGTTGTACATAGAAACCTTCATATGTCTTTAAGGAGGGGTGCGATTGCTCAGCTCAGACTAATGAGATGTGAAACGTGCCATCTCGCCTGATGCTGTCTACCCTCAGACTCTTTAAAAGAATACGTTTTGTGCCTAGTGGCAAATGTTATGTATTTATTTGACCCGTCCTTATTAGAAGACCATGTTGCTTTTCAATTTAGTTTAATTTGAGAGAGATGGTAGGCAAGGTCTCCGGGCAATTGAAAAATCTATTACGGAGGTGACCCTTCTGATATTACATTACTTTAACCACCATTAAAACAAAATGGGAGCCTCATTGCAGTTTTCATAGCATCCTCTGCTTGGAGTAGTGAGATCTATAATACTATCTGAAACAAATGGCTGTGTTATATGAGGAGAATGGCGAGACGCTGGGGAAAAGCTTCATAAAATATCATTTGAACCTGCCTGAAAGAATAAGACTTCAACTGAGGCAGACACCGAAATATTTCAACACCCTGCATCATTAGCAAACTTTTAAATTATCCTGAATAGACATATCTTGGTATGTCAGAAATACACACTTACCTGTGTTACAAAGAAAAAAATGTGCCAGGAAAAGGAGATGAAGTAAGACGTTTTCTTATACGCTGCACTGGCATTCTCCTTTAATCCTGATTCAATTATCTGGGAGACATCACTCCTCCAAGTCCTTTAGAGTCAGCCACCTTTTACCTGAATCCTGAAGCATTTTCCTTGTCTTGGTGTGTTTTGTGAACATTTCTTTCTTTTTTCTCCCCCCTGCAAGTATTGTGAATGGCCCAATTTTGTTCTTTTTTTTTTTTTTTTTGACGAGGACAGTCTTCTCTCTCACCTCCATCTCGGTAACAATGCCAGGAATTGTTCTTCTCTGACTTGGCATTTGTATGCTGGGGGAGGAAAAAATAAAACAAAACAAGACAAAATGAAGAAGGGAATCAGGAAAGGAGGTTCAGAGCGTGTCTCGCAGACCCTGTGAACAGTCAAAGCAAGCTGCCAGCGACAAGAAGCTCTCTAATAAGGAAATTAGACCATGATCATTTCTGGCTATGTGACTCTGATGCTAAATAGGTTTTACAAATAGATTGTGATGGAACTTGGAAACATAAACAAATTGGTTTTGAAGAATAAAGACTGAACTACATTTTGGTTAGAAAACTGAAATGCTTTTACGGGAGCACTGCGGGGGAAGGGACAGCTATTTTCATGGCAGAATATGTTACTGATATACATGGGCCTGGTTGGCTGCCCTTTGGAGAATGAAGAGAAAGTGTCTCAACAGGGTCTCTAAGAGGGAACTGATAAAGGTATGGGGTGGAGAGATGCGTGTTTGAAATTCCCCATTTAGATGCTGGAAGAAGCGCCATTTAAAAGTAATAGATTTTAAAATATCAGGAGCTTAAAAATATTCTGGCCAGCTGTCTCCCTTGGACATTTCTTTTGTCTCATACAGGGCTAGGGATAGAGGTTTTTTAATGCATTTTCATTTATAAATATTCATACCCTGTTCCCCGTGACTCTCCAGCCTGGCAGAGCTGGAGAAGGTGCTAAACTTCCCCTAAGGCCCAGGTTCAGCCTCAGATAAGCCAGAGCCATTTGAAAGCGCCAAAGACTTTTCAGTCAAGATATCAAAGGTTGCAACTGTGTGTTCAAGCTTATATTCCACATGAGGGGATTAGCTTTCACTCTGCAAACTCTCCCAGTTGTTGTGAGCAGTCAGAGCTTTGTGTGCTTTGTGCTTCACACAGCGAGGAAATGGATCTGTCTATGAGAAAGGTGCTCTTTTTCTTTTCCCTTTTCTAAATCCTTCAGTTACTTGCTAAGTCTTGATACATTATGGGGTCCGAGTCAGCAAAATCTCTCCAACCTTAGGCAGTTTGTGCACTTGGAAATGCCAAGTGGGAGCTCATAGGCACCATGGAGCCCGCAGGATTGTGAGGGTGGAGAGGGGCGTTTGCACCAGGTCCCCACGGGGGATTTGCTGTGATCACATGGCGGGACCTTATGTTCTCTGTGCTCACGGTTCTCATGTCCCAGGGATTTGTTTGGGAAATTCATAAAATCTAAATCTGCATAAGTGAAACTCATTCTCTCTTTGTGTTGGGAGGGGAGTGTGATATCTACTAGATTGGACTATTGGATACCCAGAGAGCTAGCGAAGCAGGATTTCTGGGTGTGTATATGAGAGTGTGTTCAGAAAAGATTATCTTCAAAGCAACAGACTACGTAAAGAGGGGGACCACCCTTGCCAGGGTGAGCACCCTGCAGCCCACAGAGGCCCAAATAGAACAAAATGGCAGAGGAAGGGCAAATTGTCTCAGTTTTCTGGAGCTGGTTATTCATTTTCTTCTGTTTTTGGACAGCAGAACTTTGACTCTGGAAATTATACCCAGTACCCCGACCTCCTTCCTGTCTTTACAGTCAATATGCAGATGGTACGTTACGGAACTTCTCAGCCTTCATAACTGCATAAGCCAATTCTTGTGATAAATCTCTTCATTTAAATATCTCCCCCTCTCTCATATATATGCATATATATGTATATACATATATAAGCATATATATGATATAATGGGATTGTTCACTCCCCCAGGGCTTAATTTTTAAAAATATTATTTATTTATTTATTTACTTGAGAGAGAAGTAGGCAGGGAGAGAGAGAGTGAGAATGGGCGTGCCAGGGACTCCAGCCACTGCAAACAAACTCCAGATGGGTATATTCCCTTGTGCATCTGGCTTACATGGGTCCTGGGGAATTGAACAAGGGTCCTTTGGCTTTGCAGGCAAGCACCTTAACTGCCAAGCCATCTTTCCAGTCCCCGAGGGCTTAATTTTTTAACATGAAATATTTTCTGGGGCCAAGTAAATGAGAACACAGAACTTATATTTCTACTTGTACACTTGTCTCTTTGACTCCACTTTACAAAAATAATCTTCTTAAATTATATAAGAAAATAAAATATTTTGCTAAAAGAAGGTTATGTTGTCTTACATTTTTATTTCAGAGATATTTTATTTCATTTATGATTCAGCTTTAACTGGGTCTTTAGCTCTAACATTTCACTCCCCTGGAGACACTTTTGCTGTCAAACATATAGAAATTTATAAACAAATTACCAAGCGAACTGTTTCTTTAAAAGGAACACTTAATCTACTGTGAAAATAAAACTTCTGTTGTCTGTAACTCACCCGCTCCCCATAAACAATTTACTTTCTTTACGGTGTGTGATCCAGATCAAGAAAATATTTCAAAGTGTGCATCCTGTAAACTAGATCCTTGATGAGTCTTTTCTACAAATGGGTGGATTCAGGCAAGTCATACATAACAGAATTCTGTCAGGCACATTCCAAGGTGAGCTTCCAATCTCTACTTGTGTGTTAGTCAGGGTTCACTAGAGCAGAAGACCTGATAGGGTGTGTTCTTCTGTCTGTGTATCTACCTATATCTATATCATTTCTGAAGAGTAACAAAGAGAGAGGACCACACTTCCTCACCTTTGAGTGCATTACAAAGTTATCGTATTTAAAGCAACACAGTGTAGGCAGCTCATTAGAACAGAAATGATAACCAGCTGGAGCCATGACAAGGTACATGCATGGTGAGGGAAAGGCAGGACACCAGCGAGCACAGAAGAAAGTGGCTATCGGTGTGAGAAAAAATAGACTTCCTATATACATCACACATTAAAATAAATCCCAGATGGATCTACATAAAAGAAAAATTTTAAAACTTTTCCTCATCATATTTGTGGGGCTATTATAAAGCTGTAGTGTTGAAAAACAGACCCTTGGGGCAGGATCAAGGACCCACCGACTTAATAATAGAGGTATACTGTGAGAAAAGGATCAGCTATCAATAAATGCTGCTAAAATGACTCTCCACGTGAGAAACATGGAATTCCTACAAGTGCTACACTTAAATAAACTCCAGTTGGATGAGTGTAGAAGCAAACATTTGAAACATGTCACGGGAGATTTAAAAGAATGTTTTTATACCAAGGAAGATAAGTACTTCTTCCATAGGATAAGAACAAGCCGTAAAGTGCAGTAATAGTAATAATAAGCCAATATTTGTTGAGGCATCATATATATATATATATATATATATAACATTATTTTGAGGATATGTGAGATATATATATCAACTTATAAAATCTTCATGAAAATTCTATGAGGCACTTCCCACTATAGTCTGCATAAAACGACTGAGGCCTGGAGAGGTCACTAACTCAGGCATCCTAATTTTAGAGCCAGTGTTTTTACTCAATGTCACTGAATGTCAAGAGAGGAAAACCACACACATTTAAGTGGAAAGAATGCATATTGCATAATCTGATCAAACCTACCACCTAGATACTAGGAGAAAATATATTCAATGAATTTAATCATCAAAAGAAAGGAATATTATATATATATATATATATATATATACATATAACAACTTCATAGGAAAATGGGCACAGATTATAAACAGCTAGTTCATCAGAAATGTAAGTCACATGACTACAGTCATATTAAAATGTGCACAATAGTAGGCACATACATCAGTATAACCACTTTGGAGAACAGTTTGACAGTATCTACTGAAATAGAACACATGCATTTCCTATAATGTAGGAAATGCTTGATATACAAAGAAACTGTCAAAGAAATAATTTAATACATTTCAATACAAGGTAAACTAGACCCATATATATGTACACAAATAAAGTTCAAGAATCAAATGTTAATTGAAACAGTTGAATAGGGTGTTTACTGCACACATCACGTGAGTATAGTCTCAAACCTCTCCAAACTGTGCTATACTGTTATGGGTGTGCAGCGTCCATCAATTTCAGAACAATGGAGCCGGGCGTGGTGGCACACGCCTTTAATCCAAGCACTTGGGAGGCAGAGGTAGGAGGATTGCTATGAGTTCGAGGCCACCATGAGACTCCATAGTGAATTCCAGGTCAGCCTGAGCTAAAGTGAAACCCTACCTTGAAAACCCAAACAACAGCAACAACCAAAACCCCAACAACAAGAGAATAATGGTTACTCATGAGAGTTAAGGATGGGAAAGGATTATCAGCTAGGAAAAGAAATATAGCTTTATCTTGTTTTCTTTGAAAAAATTTCAAGAAGACATGGCAAAGTGCTAAGACATGTTAAATCGGAGTACTACATACCTGCAATGGTTAATCTCAAGTGCCCATTTGATTGGGTTGTGAAGCACCTAGGAGACTGTGAAAGCACACTTCTGGGCGTGCCTGGGAGAACGTTTCCAGAGATGGCTGACAAAGGGCGAAAACTTGCCCTAAATGTGAGCACCATCATCCAAGAGGTAGGGACCCAGATGGAATAGAAGGAGGAAAAGCAAAAAGCTAGCTAGTACAGGCATTCACTCCCCTTCTGCTTCATGGCCTTCATGAAGTGAGCTGCTCTGCTCTGCCACACTCTCCCTTCAGTGATGGACCAGAACCTCTGAAACCACAGGCCAAAACAACCTTTCCTTCCCTTTAACTACTTCATGTGAGGTATCCAGTCATAGCATTGAAAGTTCTACCAACACAGACTCACAGCATTCCTCTTATTTTCTATGTATGTGAAATCATTCATAATTATATTGTTAAAGAAATTAAAGGGGCTAGAGAGATGACCTAGTGGTTAAAGCACTTGCTTGCAAAGCCTAAGGACCCAGGTTCAACTCTCCACATCCCAGATAAGCCAGATGCACAAAGGTGAGGCAAGCGCAAGGTCGCACAGGCCCACTAGGTGGTGCAAGTGTCTGGGGTTCAATTGCAGTGGCTGAGGCCCTGGAGCACCCATTCTCTCCCCCTCTCTGTCTCACTCTCTCTCTAAAATAAAAAAAAGAAAATTAAAAAAAAAGAAATTAAAGCACTCCCATGATAGTGATTATTTCTAATATATAATTGTGATTTTTTTCCCCCTGATTGAAAGGGTCTCTCTCTTTTCATATTAGTATTTCTGAATATCCTTTTATGCTTATTATAAAATCTTAGAGTAGAAAGAAACTTAGAGGGCATTTGCCTAATCTATCTCTTCACATAGCACTTCCAGGTAAAACACCAGATTTGCTTTTATGTTTAATAATCTGGAAAATATGATTTTGGTTAACTGGCTATTTTGTAATAATTGAGTCAAGCTCCATAGGGGATGAATTTTTGAAGAAGTAGGACATAATCACTTACACTTAACATTAATCCTACGCTGCACACGTCGTTTTATCTGTAATGACACGGAAGGCTGTGAAGAGCTTCGGGGCCATCGTCATAACCATCAATTATCATTATTTTGGTACTGTGTGGAAGCACCAGTTTAAAGAGATCAGACTGGGAAAATGTCAGATAACACTGAATAAAAAGTCTACAGGGAGAGTCAGCTGGAGATATTGCAGGAAATGCTTTGATTATATAATTTCATAAATCTTGTAGCAACCTATAAGGTAGAAGTTATTCCCAATTTTCAGACAATGGTAGACAAGTTCAATGAGATGAAAAAATTTCTCCTACTAAATCTTAGGGAAAATGCCCAAAGCTTGAGCGTATGGCACAATATTATAGTGGAACTTGTGAGCTATTCTAGGGGAAGCATCTGAGGTTAACTTAGATATTTATTATCAATTAGTATGATGAGATTTTGTGAAGCTCTGGTAACTGGCAGAGTTTTATTTCATGATAGGGCTGGCTATGAAGTGTAGTGGAACAGTGTTTCCCGAGCATGTGCAAGGCCCTACGTTCAATGATTTGTACTGAATAAATAAATAAATAAATAAATAAATAAATGAAGAAGAAGAAAGAGAAAAGAGGAAAGAGAGAGAAAAATTGTTTTGGTTCAGTAGAATGTATAATTCCTAAGACCTATCTATCTACCTGTCTACTTATCTATTCAGGTACTTATTGATAAATTATATATTATATATCTACTTTGTGTCTCCAATTCTGGAAACACTTATAAAATCCTAAGAATTCATTAATAAGTAAAATAAATTTTAGCATGTATTTTTTGTGTACTTGTATGACAATCAAGTTTTTAAAAATTATTTATTTATTTATTTAAGATGGAGAGAGACAGAGAGAAAGAGAGAGAATATGGGCACATCAGGGTTTCCAGCCACTACAATCAAGCTCCAGATGCACGAGCCACCTTGTGCGTCTGGCTTATGTGGGCCTTGGGGAATCGAACCTAGATCCTTTCATCTTGCAGGCAAGTACCTTAACTGCTAAGCCATCTCTCTAGCCCGACAATAAAGTTTTTAACTCATTAGAAAGTCTGTTTCAATATTCCCACAGCTGACGAGTGGTAAAGCCTTCATTCAAGCCAGGGCTTTAGCTCCAGAATTGAACTCTTGCCCCATACTCACTTTTCTTGGCCATATTCAGAGTATTTTTCTAAAATCCTTTGCTCCGTTATGGCACTGATCCTCCAATGTGGGGGCAAGAAAAATATCTCATTACTGGAGAAATGGTTACTTTTCATTCATGTAAGAAAACAACGCAATATGGGACAAATCCCAGCATAGCCAGTTTCTAATCCCTAAAGGCCGTCATGGCTGGCATCTGGAATGGCAGCACAGGCTCTTGCTTCGAACACCTGCTCTCGGGCCTGTGACACTGTTTTGAAGGCCGTGGAGCCCCTTGGAGGTGAGCCTCGCTGGCTGAGGAAGTAGGTCACTAGGGGTAAATGGGGGATTGTTTTGTCTGCTTTTGATTTTTGGTTTTTCTACATAGGGTTTCACTCTAGCCCAGGCTGACCTGGAATTCACTATGGAGTCTCAGGGTGGCCTCGAACTCATGTTGATCCTCCTACCGCTGCCTCCGGAGCGCTGGGATTCAAGGCGTGCGCCACCACGCCCAGTTCAGGGGTGAGCTTTTGAATGTCACGTGGGCCTGCGTGCTCCACTTTCTGGTGTGACAAGATGAGAAGAGTCCTGCCACATGATCCCACCCTACCAAGCCTTCTCTGTCACGACAGACTGAAATCTCTTTAAAACTGTGAAACAAAATAAACCTTTCCTCCCTTACGTTGTTTCTGACAGATGTTTTGGCTACATGACACAAGGTAACCTAGTGCATAGGCTCTACTCCTTGAGCCTGGACAGTTGGCACCTCCTATAAATCTTCCTCTTCCCCTCTGGAGTGATGCCACGGATTATCCCTGAATTCAAACTGCATGCAGCCCTGGAGTGGGTTGTATTGAATATATACTGGAAGGTTTTAGAGTCAAGGTTACCACCTACTTTCCATCACTGTCTCCACTCAATTTCTAGCTCTACGCCAAATACCTACAACTCACTTTACACAGATATATTCTATGAAACCCAGCAACATGTTCATAAGCTATGCTGTGACTGCAGGAGAGGATGGAGTTGGTAAAAACAGGAAATGGAGAACCATTTTTTTTAAAGACTGAAGTAGTATTATTTTGAAGTACTAACACGGTTATATTTCAGCGGGGAAACTCATACCCAGTATTTGTCCTTGCAGCTTAATTAACGAGGAAATAAAAGAGGCAATCAGCTTGTGAACGGAAGGAAGACATGGGCACCTTAAGTAATTGCAAAGTTTGTTCTCTTAAGCAAGTTTAATAACTCCTACTTTCCTTACAGCCCTTTCCAGATTCCTAATTAACACAGAATACCCTTTATTAATGAGAATAAAATCAACAGAGGTCTTTGAAATCCAAAGCTGGGATATGTAAACTGAGGAGGCTGTGTTGCTTCTTCTTCTTTTTTTCTGCTTTATCTTCTTCCTCCTCCTCTCCTCCTCCTCCTCCTCCTCCTCCTCCTCTTCTTCTTCTTTTCTATATGTCTCCTCGTCTGAAGAGGCTCACTGGCTCTGTTCACATCGCTGGCAACACCATTTTGAAGAAAAATGTTGGACAAGGTCTCTTGGCAGTGAGTGGCCACCACCTTTTGGTCCAGAGTGGGGGCTCTGTCGACCCAGCTGAAATCCTCTGCCCCCGGGCAGCCAACTGCAAAATTCCTTCTCAAGCCAGCGCTGCCCTTCTGGAGACCTGGGAGGAGAGAAGTCCACGCCAGGCTCATGTACAAGGTCAGATGCTCTGGAGGAAAAGAGCCAGGGTTAAATTAGCAGTCAGGCTGAGGCAAGGAACTGGGTGGAGAAACACAGGCTGCGAGGAATGCTGCTGGAAACTCAAATGGAGACAGCAGTTGAAAGTAATTACAAACACATTTCCCAACTTGGAAAGCCAGCCACATCCCTCACCAGGGCCAGACTCGGCGGCCTTCTGTTCCAAGGCTGCTGGAACAGGCCCAGGGGCAGGAAGGGATGGTGGCAGCCAGTCGCCTCTCCCTGGCTTTGGAGCCGTTCAGCCACAAAACAACGAAATGGATCTTGAAAGAGAAAGTAAAGGATGTTTCTTTCGAAAGTCTCCCTTAAGAGAAACGTTGTCCGCATCTGTAACGTGCCCATCCTCTTAGGGTTGCTCCATAGTAAGATAAATACACAAATAAAATCAGCATCAAAGAAAAGGAGGGGATACCCTTTTAGGAAGACGTAAGCCATTGCAAACCCCAGATCTCACTTTTCTCTTCTGCTCCCTGACATGACTGGAGCAGAGAAGCTGTTTGTGGGAGGGCGGCGTGCTAGGAGAGGAGGAGGAAGGAACAAATGGGGTGGGAGGGGAGGCAGGAGCAGCCCCGCTCCCTGGTGTCAGGGAGATTTCCACCACTGCATTGACTGTTTGAGATTGACTGTCTTGACAGTTGATTTTCATCTTTTTCTCCCTCCACCTTCACAATCATGACAGACAATTGCTGAACATCAGATTGATGAGTGAACACTTCATCAGCTATGGTTGCCTTAACAACTAAAATAGCCAAAATGTTAAGACAGTCAAATAGGATTGATTATTTTTGATACAATCTGTGGGTGGTTGGCCCAAGAATTCTCAGCCTGATCATGCATATAAACACAGAGGCTCCATCATCCAATGCGCAGGCAGCCAGAGGACAAGGGGGGATTCATCAGGTCTGTCACCGTGTCACCCATCTCGCCAATGCTCCTAAAAAGAATGAGAAACAGCCACAAGGGCCCCTGGATGGCTTCTGGGGGCTGGGTGGGAGAGGAGGCAGCCATCTGCAAAACCTGGGATTCAGTTCATTTCAGTTCCTCCCAAGAAGACAGCCCGGCTTGAACGGAAAGACAGGTTTCTCCAAATGGTTGTCTAGAGATGCTGAGTCATGTGTGAATGTCGCATGTTGGTGCCAACCATCGCATCTTTTCCTGGGGACTGTATCTAGTATGAGCCCAGAGAGTTCCAGATTATGAATTTTTAAAAAGCATCCACAGATAATTGTTGTGCTGTGCGATAGACCCAAAGGGAAATTAAATCTCTCTCATAATTGGATGTGGTATTTGCAAGCTTCCTAAAGACAGGAGAAAGGAAATTCATTTTAGATTCCTTAGCATCTTGGATTTAAAAGTTTCCATCTGAGACAGTCATGATGGTACACATTTGAGCTCCCACACTCAGGAGACTAACGCAGGGGACTGCAAATCTGAAGGCAGCCTGATGTGCTACGTAGCAAGTTCCGGGCCAGCTACAGAGTGGGTCCCTGTCTCAAAAACTGAAAAAAAGGGCTGGAGAGATGGCTTAGCGGTTAAGCGCTTGCCTGTGAAGCCTAAGGACCCCGGTTCGAGGCTCGATTCCCCAGGACCCACGTTAGCCAGATGCACAAAGGGGTGCACGCATCTGGAGTTACGTTTGCAGTGGCTGGAAGCCCTGGTGCGCCCATTCTCTCTCTCTATCTCTGCCTCTTTCTCTCTCTGTCACTCTCAAATAAATAAAATAACAAAAAAAAAAAAACTGAAAAAAAAATTAAAGAATTTCATCAACCTATCAGGCATTTCAATCTAAATTGAGCCACCAGCATGGCCTAGAGGTAGAAGCCAGACCCTACTGTATTGGGTTGTGAAAAGGGTCCCTGAAATTTCATTATTTTTTAAAAATTTATTTTAGTTTCAATCTTTTTTCTTTTTATTGTCAACCTCTAAACGTATAGACTATATATCAGGATCATAATCCCCTTCCACCACTCTCTAGTGCCCCTTCCGAGTCCTCCCTCCACTGAATCCCATCTTCTTTTCAATTAGTCTCTCTTCCATTTTCATGCCATCATTTCCCCCCTCCTATTATTCAGGTCTTGTGTACATAGTGTCAGGCACTGTGAGGTCATGAATATCAAGCACACTTTGTGCCTGGAAGACAGCAATGTAAGCACGCTTCCTCTTCCTTTGATTCTTGCATTCTTTCTGCTACCTCTTCTGCAATGGACTCTGAGCCTTGGGGGGTGTGATAGAGGTATCTCAGTGCTAAACACTCCTCTATCACTGTCACCTCCTCTTGGCGTTTTATTTTATTTATTTTTATTTTTTTAAGTATGTTTCATTTTTATTTATTTGTTAGAGCCAGGGGGGGGGGGGAGAGAAAGAGAGAATGGGTGTGTCAGGGCTTCCAGCCACTGCAAATGAACTCCAGACGCATGTACCCCCTTGTGCATCTGGCTACCGTGGGTCCTGGGGAATTGAACCTGGGTCCTTTGCCTTTGCAGGCAAGCGTCTTAACCACTAATCCATCCCTCCAGCCCCTTCTTGGCATTTTAGGGAGGTTTGAGTCACCCCAGTGGCCACCATCATCTGGAAATCTGAAAAGAGAATTTTCTCTAACAAAAAGTGAAAGTGGCATTAATATATGGGCCTAGACAGCAACAGTTAGAGAGCAGTTTGGTGGGCATAAAATATACATTTAGCTACACAACACAACAGTAGTAGTTCCCCCACCTCCCCAGGACTTATAGCTGCCACAGTAGGCCTTTGATTTGTTTGCTTGGAGTGGGCCTCAAATCCAGTAAGAGAGCATTTGGTTTCCCCTATAACAGACATTCCACCACTGCACAGTTGGAACATTTGGCCTGGCTGTCCAGCGGTAAAGCTTTCGGGGTCCACTGCTGGCTACGACCGTTGATGACTTTTCTCACCCAACGGGCTGCATAGCTCTTTCCAGCATCAAGACAGCTAATCAACAGGGTGGAATATCCAGCTCAGGGCCAGCTTGATTTCCCAGTACCCTGCAGTCCAAGCATGTAGTATCCTCAGCAGTAGGATCTTAATATCTAGTTCAGGTGGGCAACCAAGAGCCTTGACAACAGACTATAATATACTATTTTTAATCTTTATTTATATTGTGTGTGTGTTTGTGCATGCACATGCACATGCACGTGCACTTACATGCACTTCTGGAAGCCAAAAGATAACACCAGATGTCATGTTATTTGTTAGGCTACATCATCTTTTCTTTTCTTTCTTTTTTTTTTTTTTGGTTTTGTTTTTTGAGGTAGGGTCTCACTCTAGCCCAGGCTGACCTGGAATTCACTCTATAGTCTCAGGGTGGCCTCGAACTCACAGTGATCCTCCTCCCTCTGCCTCTCGAGTGCTGGGATTAAAGGCGTGCGCCACCACACCAGCCTCTTTTCTTTGTTTTTGAGACAGGTTTTTCTTACTGTCCTGAAACTCACAAAATAACCTAGACTGGCTGGCCAGTAAGCCCCAGGATATGTCTATCTCCATCTCCCCAAGTACTGGGATTATAAACACACATTTCTACACCTGACCCTTTATACTTATATGGGGTTCTGGGGAGCAAACGCAGGCTTATATGGCAAGTGCTTCGGCAACAGGGCTATCTTCTCATACCCTGAAGTTGCAATCTTGTTTGGTTGGTTTGTGGGGTTTTTTCTTTCCATTCTGATATCTTTAAAAAAAAGTGGAAATAAATTATTTGCTAGCTTGGTGGCAATGCAGCCTTTGTTGGAGGAAAAGGAATTGGTTAAAAAGTGAGGCAATGTGAGAGGCTGAAAAATCCTACAGGGCATTCACAGAGTAATTTTCCACTACAGATTTGGGTAGATAGCACAAGCAGGTAAAAGCAGATGCATTTTCAAGTCTTTATTATTGAACAAAGAGTAATTCCTGAGTTTCTCCACTTTCAAAAAGATATAATGCTAAAATATAGAAAAGCACAGCCTTCATTTGAAGGCCTAATTGCTTGAAACGTGATTCCATTTCACCCCTTGGAAGTTCTTGCTAGCATGTGGCTGGATATTGAGGAAGAAGGTCACCAGGAACATTTATGGAAACAAAACCTTTAACCTTTAGATATCAGTTTGCTAGATGAATTACCAAAGATGTTAAATTGATACATTGATTCTGGAAAGATGAATTTCCGGATACATTTGAATGTGTGCTTTAAATACAAGATCACCCCTTCTTAAAACAGTTTACCTTTTGCAGTTCCTTTCTCTTCTCTTATTTTAATTGATCCAGCGCACAAGCCTTCGGAGGAGGCTGACATTTACTCTGGAATATGCTGATGCGCGCACAGCCGGGCTGGTGGGCCTCCCTCGGCTTTCCAGCTTCACTTGCTAGGAGCCGAACTTCTTTCCACACAAGAGTGGTTGCTAAATGAGGAAAAAAAAAAAAAAAAAAAAAAAAAAAAAGGACGTGACTGAAACACAGACAATCTAGTCTGAGGCTAGCAAATGATCCCTTTCCTGGGAGTTGAAACCAGGGAATTCCTAGAGGATGAGACACAGGCTGGCGAGGGCTGGTAGGTTAATGTCTTCATGTAGGCAGATGCCGGATAGGCCAGGATGCCAACGCACGCTCTAAGAGAAGAGAGAGACGTGGAATGGGCAGAGGGGTGTGCAGAGAGCTCAGAGGCCGAAGGCGGCGGGGTGGACAGAGTGAGGGTCAGAAGAGCCGCCCTCCTCCAGCTCGGGAGCAGCTGCCGTTCAAGTTCGGGTTTCCTGGCGACCTTTGGTAGCATGAGTGAGGTCCTGTTCTTTGCATCCAAGTCTGACTAAAAAGTGTTGACTGAGTACAACGTCAATCTAATGGAGAGCAAAACATTACATTTTTTTTAAGGGCTAATTAAGATTGTAAACTGAGAACGTAGATTTGAGATGAAGCTAGAAAAGGATACAACTTCTGCCCGGCCTTCTGGGAATGTTTACTTTGGGCACTTAATGGTCATACTGTAAGAAGGCCCGACCTGCTTTATGTGCACAGAACTACCTGGAAGTGTTCTGGGACAAAGGAAAGGAACGATAGTGACAGTGATGAAGGGGAGGATGAGTGTGATGCTGTCCCCTTCCCTTCTTTTTCCAGGCCGTCCCCTTCCACTCCTCCATGATCTAACTCAATCACTGGCTGTAAACCCATGAGGCTGCACATGTTAGGCTCTCCCAGATGAGACCCTCCTGTATTTCTGCCCCACGGAAACAGACTGACATGCTGATTGCTCTGAGCTACCTTTGGAACATAGCGATAGACTCCTGATCAGAGCACATGCGCCAAGGGCAGCCACAACCTTCCTGATACCACTGCTTCAGAAGGACAGGGTTTACTTCAGTTTACAAGTTATGAGGGACATTTCACCCTGTCAGGGAAAGCATGGTGGGCAGCTGGGTGTTGCATCTTGTCTCATTAGCAGCAGAGAAGAGACCAGCTAGGGTGAGCTCCCGAGGGGCTGGAGAAACGACTCAGCAGTAAAGGCGCTTGACTGCAAAGCCTAACGACCCAGGTTCAGTTCCCCAGTGCCCATGTAAAGCCAGATGCATAAAGTGGCACATGCAATCTGGAGTTTGTTTGCAGGGGCTGGAGGCCCTGGAGTTCTCTCTCTTTCTTTTTCTCCTTGTAAATAAATAAAGAATAATTTTTTTTTCTTCAAAAACGAATGAGCTCGCTAGTACCGGCAAGGGGAGTAGACTATAAAGTCCCAAGGTCAGTCCCCAGTGACACGCCGCCTCCTCCAGAGCTTCACCTCCCAGATGCTCCACCCGCTGGGGATTAAGCGTGAGGCTTAATCACAAACATGTGCGGCTCTGTGGAACATGTCACGTTGAAACCACCACACCCAGTGTGCAGGTGCTCTGCATCCAGAACCTAAAAAGGCCTATAGAGCATTGAGCCTCTTCCTTGGGTAAGGCCACATGCAATTCTTTATCCTTTATGATGAAGAAAATATGCTGGTATGCTCAAACGATACTGCTCCCCACCAAATTTTCTATGGTGTTTAAAATATAATATCCCATTTTATTAAAATACTATATGCATTGCGATGTCTCTTTCTGTTCTTATTTCAATCGATCCACACCGCAATCCTTCAGAGGCCGCTGACATTTACACTGACTATGAGGATGCGCGCCCAGCCCGGCTGCTGGGTCTGCCTGTGCTTCCCAGCTTCACCTGCGAGGGGCTCAGCGTCTCTCCACACAAGAGTGGCTTTGTTGGATGGATGAAATTCCTGGAAAGATTCTGAGACTAAGGAAAGAGAAAGTAACGACGATGATGATTGAGAAGGAAGAGGAGGGCAGGGAAGCAGCAGCTGACGTGGCAGTCTTTGAAACTTCGTGAAATGTCTCTCCCATCTTTAGGACTTCGTGGATCTTTTCAAGGCGTAAGAAGTGCTTGTTGCTTCTTGCCTAAGGTAGACAAAGGCAAAGTTCTCAAGAGTGCGCAGTCTCCCCTCTAGGTCATGCGAAAGGGAGAGAGTTTGCACAGCTCTCAGACAAGACCGTAAATATGTGCTGCTTTGTAGCCTAGTGCCGTGTGCCATGGGGGTGCATAGGGGAAAAGCGCTTCCTCTGCTCTTTCACTCGACAGCCAGCACACACACCAGAGGGTGACGATGGCTCAGTTCCACAAGGCTGCTCTTCATTTCAGATGCTAATTGCAACCCCCAGGTTACTTAACCTGTGCTACAGACTATAAATGGGGGTTCCCATAGCCTGCTCACTAGGTTTGGGTCATCTGTTAGAGCAGTTTAAGGAACTCGGGAAACAATTTATATTTACTAGCTCATTATGAGGTCTATTCAAAGGACACACAGGTGTACCGTCAGATGCAGAGGGAGGAGATACACAGGGGGAGACAAATGAGGAGGATTTTTATATCCTCCTCAGCACTCCACTCTCCAGGATCTTCCACGTGTTCAACCGCACAGAAGCCCATGTGAACTCTGGCCTTTGGAATGTGATACAAGCTTCATTACATTGGCATGGTTAAGTACACAATTTATTATCGGTAGTTAACTAAATTTCATCCACTCTCCTCCTCCCCGAGGTCATTTATTAGCCAGTTTTAGCACTGCAATGACCAATACCCAAGCGGGGGGAAGAAACTGAAAGGGAGGAACGCCTTATTCTGGCTCATGGCCTTCGAGGTGTCAGTCCAGTGTAGCAGGGACAGCATGGTGAGGCATCAGGGAGGTCAGAGAGCAGAGAAAGGGAATAAACAGAGACGCCAGGGCAAGGGTGACTACATCCCCAAGAAGACACTGCCTGTGACCCACTTGGAAAGAGCCTTCTGTTCTTCTGTTCTCCCTGACGGTCATGCAATCCCATTAGGTCCGTGGTCCAGGCCCAAGGGTCTGTGGAGTAATGGCGACGGTAACAAAGCAACCAGAGTTAGATTTTCAACTTGATTTGGGCCCTTGCATAGAATACAGCAGGATATTCATTCCTGCTGGAGCCAGAAGGTAAAAGAAACTTACAGTTATTCTGGGCGTTGCTACTCATTAGCTAAATTATGCTGAGCAAGTCACTTAACATCACTGTGTCTGTGTTCTGAAGGGCAAACTAAGCATCATATTGATAGGGGATAGGAGCAAAGTAGCTATTTTTATAGGTAGTCAGTCAGGGACAGTGGCCCAAGGAAAATATGGATGTCCTCTGGCCTGCCCTAGCAAGTCTAGAACTAGCATCTGACCCAGTTTATTCAACATGGTGGCCAAAGTAACAGCTTCCTGATTCTTCAAGGTTTCCCCAGGCTTAGCACTCCTATGGGCTGGTCCTTCCCGAGTCATCTCCTTGAGCGAGCTGTTGGACACAGGCACGACCCTGGGTTAAACCAGGCTTAAGCTTTCAGACATGACTAAGGGCCCCAGGCTATGGAGAGGTCACAGTAGCCTGAACCACGGGACACAGCTCGGGTCCTGGACCAGCAGGGGAGCTTCTCCCCCCATTCTTGGGGGTCCCAGTAAGCCTAGACCCCTGGAAAAATCTCAGACCCCAAGATGGGCAGGAAGTAGGGCCACTCCCTCCCAGCCCAGGGTACCTGAATGTCCAGATAAGACTTAGGCTTCGCTCATAGCCATGTGACCTTTGGCCAGTTGCCTAGGAAACTCCTTATATAGTATCAGCCAGTAGCCTTCACACAGCCCATCCCCCTGTGACCTGTACCCCATACCTCTTCCCGCCACTACGTAGATCACCTGACTCTCTCTATGTGCTGGAATGAACGTCTCTATATGCCAGCTATGCATTGGCAAGCAGCTTTGTACCCACCAATACCCTTAGGACCCTCTTCCTGCTCTCTCTCAACTGCTTATAAAAACTCAGTCCCCTGACAAATAAACGAGTTGCTCTCTGAAGCCATCTCCGGGTGTTTCTTCCTGTTGCACTCACGACCACTCAAGACCCTGCTCTGGGGAGCCCGTGAGCAAAGCCCCCTAAGGAACCAGGAACCCACAGCCCACCAACCAACTAGGTCCCTACCATACACATTCGAGTCTGATGTTGAGGCTCGTCCTAATTTGGTGTTTGATCCATATAAATCTCATAAGCCATGTTGTGAACCTCTCTCATTTTCCTGGTCTCTGACTGTCCTAGCCCTTGCTTCTTGGCCCCTTTTGGTAAGCTCTCCCCTTTCCTAGTCTGCCTAGGAAGGGAAGGGTTTCTTTTTACTGGGCATTTTCCTGTTGTTGTTTTTTTTTACATGTGTTTTGTTTTTGGATGCTTTCCTACTTTAACACATGTGTGACATCGCTTCAAGTTCCAAGCCCCTTACTATCTCTTAGTCCTCTCTAGCATCCTGTGTGAGGGAAACTTTTTGGCCTGGGCCCTCCTGCTTTGCTTCAGGTGTGTGTATGTGGGGTCTTCCCTAGAGGTTTCTACCCCAGATATGTGAGGGGACTTTTTCCTCTATCTCCCCTCCTACTATCTAGCTGAGCTTTGGGGAAAACCCATTTTGGCTTGGGTTTCCCTCTGGATCCTAATACTCCCTAAAATAAACCTTATAATTCATATTTTACCCTTTCCTGAATCCACATTTTCAATTCTTTGCTAAATTGTATAAGGACCCAAAAGTCCAAAAGTTTGGGTCCATGGTATGGAATCTCCCGCATCTTTATAGAATTTAATTGATCCCTGGATTCAACAATCCTTGCAGCATTTTTGATGAGCTAATGCAATACTTATTTTACAGGTGACTATAGAAACCAAGAGGCAATGTTAATGAAATATCAATATTATTATTGTTTTTGGTTAAAAGGGGAATTTCTTTAAGGATTGTAACAGGGCTTTAAATTGACTTTATTTTAACACTTCACTAGCTTTGAGTCCCTAATGGGCAAATATCTAAAAATTATACTTACTATTCTATGTTTTTTTTTTTCACTTTATAGGATATTAGCGGGAAGCACAAAGGAAAACTTGCCAAGTTTGCTTCCCTCACAGTCTAGGAGGTTTAATTCGAAACCTCCTCTCAAGATACAGAAGGGAACTGTGGTGGTTTGATTCAGGTTTCCCCCATAAACTTCGGTGTTCTGAATGCTAGGTTCCCAGCTGATGGAGATTTGGGAATTAACACCTCCTGGAGGCAGTGTATTGTTTGGCACACTCTCCTGTTGCTATTGTCCATCTTATGTTGGTCAGGGGGTGATGTTCCCCCTCTGCTCATGCCATCATTTTCCCCTGCCATTGTGGAGCTTCCCCTCGAGCCTGTAAGCCAAAATAAATCTCCTTTTCCCAGAAGCTGCTCTTGGTTGGGTGATTTCTACCAGCAATGAGAACCTGACTACAACAGGAACTTTCAAACAGATCATTTAATTACAGGAGATAGCCAACCATCTCCACAGTAGCTACCAGAAGAAAAACAACCATACGTAGTGCTCACTGAGTCTCCTGGAGGAACAGTGCAAGACCAAGCAGAGGAGGTAGCAAGAAAGAGAACGCAGGAGTGACAGCAATACTTTATGCTGATCTAGATTCTGCCCTCCATTGATTCCTGAGCATTGGCAAACGTTAATTGGATAATCTTCACATATCCCTCTGAAGTTAAGTAGGCGGCAAGTATTATCCCAGGTTTTCAGAAGTACAAAGAGCTAAGTGTCTCGCCTGAGGTCACACCCATGGTCTAATGACAAAGCTGGGAAGCCAGGGCAGGTAGGACCCCTGCAAACCCCTTCCCAGATGTGGAGGCCTTTCTATAAAGTTGTGTGAGGTCTTTTGTTGATCATTCTGTTCAAAAACCTTGACAATTCATTTTACCAAAGGCAAACAATGGGACATCTTTATACTTACGTAGCATTTGCTGTAGATCAAAGGCAAAAAAGTACATGTTTTCAGGCATGATGAACTTTTCCACAGTTAAGCAGTTCTCAGTATATACAGAAAAGTGTGTGTGTGTGTGTTTAATTTCCAAGAAAGATGTTGATGTTCTTTTCTGGGGCTGGACACCCTTTGAATCCAACAGCAAGGCGGACCCTGAGAACAAAACCATTCCTATTCACTTCAGACTCTAGTCTCTTTGCTAAACACTCTTCAGAGAATTCCCAGCTTTGTTTAGCCAGTGACCAAGGCTTTTCTTCAAAGCAGCCAGCTGACCCCTGTCCATCTAGTTGCCTCGCTGTTGCCAGGAGAAACAGATTATACTGGCTGCATCGAAGCATCAGCTTGGAATCGAAGACATGTTTGCATCCAACACAGAAAAGCATATCTAGGAAAGAATTTTTTAATTTTAATTTTTATTTCTTTATTTGAGAGGGACAGACACAGAGAGAAAGAGGCAGAGAGAGAGAGAGAGAGAGAGAATGGGTGTGCCAAGGCGTCCAGCCACTGCAAACGAACTCCAGATGCATGTGCCACCTTGTGCATCTGGCTTGCGTGGGTCCTGGGGATTTGAGCCTCAAACCGGCATCCTTAGGCTCCACAGGCAAGCACTTAACCGCTAAGCCATCTCTCCAGCCCCCTAGGAAAGAATTTTGAAAAGCCTCTAGGTACATATGCAGGCAGAGCATCTTCAGTTAATAAGAACACAGTTAACTCATCATAATGAGACTCACAGAACATTGAAATTTTCAGAGTCATTATGTGGAGAAAATGAAATCTCCATCCAGGTTTTGTGAGGAACTGGGTTGTGTTCTGGGCACCTGAGATCCTTCAACGACACCCCAAAACCCAGTTCTTTGAATTGTAAATGCAGAGGAAGAAGCACAAATTGAGAAGGACAGTTGTGCCATAACAAATTGATAACAATTCCCTAGCCTTATCTTTAAGTTAAACCCCATTCAAAGTGAGAAATAAGATGCAATCTGACACACGCTCAATGGACCTGGCCCTGGAGGTCTGGAGTTGAAGGAAAGTCATGATGCTCAGCAGTTCGACCACTTTGGGCAATGCTTTTGATACTCATGGACCTCCTGTTCCTGACAAACAAGAGAGTGATTGGGGTTTTAAGTTCATTTCTCACAGTCACTCAAGTGACGAGACCGAAAACAGTCAATTAGCCCCTGCCCCCTCTAACTTCTCTTTTGATGAACTCGTGGCCTGATGATGGGACCAGGATTCTGTTCACCTGGACATTCCATTTCTCTTACTCTGGAAGCTTCACCGTCCCGCAATGGGCTGCTCAGAAGTTAGCTCTTAAGAGAGCGGGAGGGGTTGGGGATTTAGCTCAGTGGATGAGCGCTTGCCTAGCAAGCGCAAGGCCCTGGGTTCGGTCCTCAGCACCGAAAAAAAAAAAAAAAAAAAAAGAGAGAGAGAGCGGGAGAGAAAGCGCCCCGGGGGTAGAGTGGGTGAAAAGGGAAGCCCTGAGCATTCACATCTCGTGCTTTTCAACCCTAAGAGGAAAATAATGAAGTTTATTTTGCAGATGAGGAAGTTGAACATTGAGAGAGGTATAACTGCTTGTTGATAAGGAACAATGTAAGAAGCAGAATTAGGACAGGATATGTAAATTGTGAGGCCAAAACAAAAGCAAATTCTGTGGCCTTTCTCCAAACATTATTTAGAGCTCTAGCTAGAAATTGAGGTGTAGTTCAGTGGCAGAATTCTAGGCTACTATGCACAAAACCCTGGATTTAAACCCTGGCAATGCATTCATGCACAGATGCGCGCGCGTGCGCGCGCGCACACACACACACACACACACACACAATGCTGATGGCAAAGCAACAAGGCTAGTGCCAGTCCCCTCTTGGGAATGAGCATCTCTCTCTCTGTGGATTTTGTGTTGGTTTGCCTCCATCTTCTCTCCTGATTCGTGCTATACACATCTACACCGTGCTGTGAGCCAGGTACTTTGCTGGAATGTCCTCCGGCTCCTGGTTGGGTGTAGGGATCCTTGGAAGGATGCTGGAGTGAGGAGACTGGTGAACTTCCTGTCTCACTGGTGGCAGATTGATAGTTGATGGTTTGTTCTTCCCTCCTTCTCTGGTGGTGACTATCACCACTCCTGCAAATTTCATTAGTGGTTTTTCTCTCTGCTCCATCAAGCCTACACTTCCCCTGTTGATAGTCTCCATCCATCCTTCCACTGCCCATGCCTTTTAGAGTGTCATGTGTTTCTTATAGGGGACTTACTGGGTTTGCCCAGCAACTCTCCTCTCTTCTCATTGTAGCAGCAACCTACTTGTTTTGGTCGGGAGTAACTGTCCTGCCGCAGCTAACCAGGGGTCCCAGAACTTAAACCTGACTAGAATTCCTTTACTCCTTGCCACTTAACAGTGTGACGTCTCCCCAGGGTATTTCTGCCAGAGCAGGTAGAGATGAGGGACTGCCTTTCATCTTTCAGGAGTCGGCAAGCTTGTTCTGTAATGAGACAAAGAAAAAATAGTTCCACGCTACAAACGATCCTGCTACTTAGCTTGCTTTTTTGCTTTACAACCTTGTAAACATTTAAAGTGAATTTTGAGTTGCTGAATATAACTGTGGAATACATAAACCAGTCACCAGGTCAGTAGTGAGCTGACCCAGTAGGGGGACTAGTGTAAGCAAAAGGTAGGGAAGATCTACCCACACGTGTCCTCTCTGGTGGCATAAAAGAAGCTAGGATAGCACCATCCTGATCCAGCACACATAAATTCACAGGTGTGTAGATGAGTGCACATGTGTGTGGGCAATGTAAATATATAGATGTAGACACGCAAGACAAGGAGAAAAGTCCTGCAAGTATTAAGACCCCGCCATGTTAGTCCTTAAGACCCTGGCATGCTACCCTGTCTTCTACCTGACAGCTACCCAGAATTCTTCCCAGCACCAAAGCTTAATCTGAACCTGTTTGGATTGGCTTTCTAGCACTTGTAAGTGAGCAAATCCAGCTAGTACCCCCCATAACCCACAGCTGACTGCTCTCTTGATTTCAATGGCCTCTAGAGCAATCCCATGGAGCACATGAACATACTGCTTTTGATCAAGGCAAGGGCACTTGATAGTGGTTTCCCATACTTACACACACACACACTTTAGAAAAATGAAAAACCACCACTAAACCTGAAGTTGACTTGCAGTGTCCTCTGCATACTCATAGAAGTCACAGCTCAGGTCAGGAGGAGCTGCTGTTTCCAAGCAGGTCTCCATGGCATCGCGTGCGGTAGCCAGAGACCTGGGGTCGGCGTCCCTGGCTTCAGCAGCAGCTGCCTCTGCTTCTAATTACTTCAGTCCCTGATGGAGCTGCTGCTCTCTGGCCGCTACGTGTTGCAGGTCACGCCTGCAAGTTGCTGTTTGCACATGGCTTGGTGTCTTGCTTGGGCAGCTGCGAGGGTGGGCATTGGGCGATCAGGGCCTGCAGTGTTCACTGAGAAGTGAGGCCCGGTGGTCTCGTGGTGCTGTTCTATCAGCACAGTGACTGACCTCCACACACAGAGCAGAAAGGGGGGCAGATCTTTAGAGCGTGTTCCTGAGGGAATCTTTTGTCCCTGAAATGTTTTCACATAGAAATTTTAAAGAGCCACCTTATAGCCTCATCCATGACAAGAATAGCAGAGTAGAGAGATGGGCTGTTAAAATAATTCTCTGCCCTTTCCAGACATAAGAAAGCAAAATGGTTTCGAAGTAGGAGTTAAATGTAGTGATGGGAGCACTCACTGCCCAATATTCTTTCCCATTATTCCCATGAAGTGAATGCACACTTGAATTGTCCCCATGCCTAGATTTGATTGTAGGAAAGACATTCACCAAAAGACAGCCAGGAGATAGTGTCCTTCCAATAAAGTATAAAGGGTGTGTGTGAGCCCCTTCAGGATGTGTGGAGTGGACGACAGTGCCTCAACGCTGATGTGTGTAGGAACCTCCTAGGCATGGTGCCCCCACGCGGGTTCTTATCTGGTGGGCCTTGGCTGAGACCCGAGGTGCCGTCTAGCTAACTAGCTCCCGAGCAATGCAGAAGCCACTCCTCTGCGGGTGGACTGTGAGGCTCAAGCCAGGAGAGGATTACAGAGTGTCTATGCTGGTGGCCTTTGGTCATTAATAAGTGTTAATGATGACAGCTAACACGCACCAAGTGCCAATGACAAGAAAAGCACTCACAGAGTTAGCAAGGAGGGTTGCCAGAGATTCTTCCTAAACTCTGTCCCTTCCACTGCTCCACAGCAGATCACCACAGGCAGAGGCTGGAGGGCAGGTTTCTGCCGTCGGAAGTCGTGGCCGTTTGCAGTCCAGCACCTGGTCCACTCCCTGACCAGAGCTGTCTTGATGCAGGTGCAGAACGATGCAGCAAAATGCATTCCGGGCTTCAAAGAAAAACAGAAAAGAAAAATAAAATAAACGAGAAAACAAGTCTGTCTGGCATTTATAGACAGAGACAAACAGGCTGGCTGCTCTGCTCAGCCAGTCTGACTGACTGTGCAGAAAAGACGGTCTAGGATAAATGAAAGTCGGAAAGCCTGTATCTCCTTGAGAAATGGTGGCTGGTGGACAAAACCCAGTGGAACGATGAGCTGTCCCTAAGGCAAGCACTGGGCGTCCATGTGGCGCATCGAGAGGAAAGATCTCAAGGACGTGCTGCTGACGTTGCCTTTGTTTCCCCAAATGACAGTAAGACACACGGTTATGGTGAACACATTATCCAGTGGGGGATCGTATGACTTAGGTAACTTTGTCTCTTAAGAGAAAGCTGGGTCCCAGACAGTGTGGTCATGTAGGACCATCACGTGCCTCACTGAGTAGAGCATGGACTGATCAGCTGGGAGAAGCAACGATCTACTGTTCAGAAATGTCTGTCCTCGGAAACCTGACAAAGGGATGTCTCTGTGTGGACTCTTTTCTAGAAGTCTCTCTTGTAGAGCTCCAAGCAGAAGCAGTTTCAGGGAAAGTAGGACACAAGGGAAATTTCTCTTTCACATTTTCCCACCTCTTCCTTGTGGGCCCTTCTTTCTGCCCTCCAACCCCCCCCACCCCACCCCACAGCCTCCTCTGCTCTCTGCACTGCATCTAGTCCTCAGACCAAAGGAGCACAGAGTGTGTCCTGGGAAGAAGGAGGTGGAAACAGCCACTTGGTTATTGTGCAAACTCATATTTAGTTGCCATCCTCATGAAAAATTACCCATTTTTAGTTGTCACAGAACAAATAGAATCATGACTTATGCTTTATAATTTACACAACTGACTTCATATACTTGTCAACTTCATATCAGATTTCTGACAATTATAAATCATGTCCCCTTTGTGGAAAGATGAAAACATGCCCCCTCCCTCTGCCCACCTGTAGCTGTTTCCAGAATTTGATTTTCATGTGTTCCTCCTTGTGGCATAACCAGGGACCAGAAATATTTACTGATGAGAACTCGGCCTGTGCAGACCCCACAGTCTGTAAGCCTGGACTCTATAGTGTGGTCTGAAGCTTTTTTTATTTTTTTATTTTTTTGAGGCAGGGTCTCGCTCTAGCCCAGGCTGACCTGGAATTCACTATGGAGTCTCAGGGTGGCCTCGAACTCACACCTCCTCGATCCTCCTACCTCTGCCTCCCAAGTGCTGGGATTAAAGGCATGCGCCACCACGCCCGGCTTGCTCTGAGGCTTTTGAGAGGGAGTCTGTGCAGGGGTGAAATGATCCCAGGCCCTTGGCATCTCTACCCTGCAAACTCCATGACGTAGGAAGCTCCTGAGACATCCGAAGACAGAGTCAGGAGGTTTGGAGAGTGGATTGGGATTCTCCTCAGGGCAAGGGAAGAGTCTTTGATGAAGGTACCTAGTTCACAGCATTTTTTATTTATTATTCTTGCTGTGTGTATTTTTCTACCTCAAATGAATGCCAGGCGATTGTGCCGCCATTTGTATCCTGCTGATATGCACATCTTGGGAATTGAGCCCTGGCCAGCAGGTTTTGCAAGCAAGATCCTTTAACCATTGAGCAATTTTCATAGCTTCCTGAACATTTTATAACAATGGTAAGCTACTAGAAGTAATCAGCAATGATGGGGGCAAGCTTTGCCCAAAATTATCAAGCTACTAAACAAAACCATGGTGCTACAGTACAATGGAGCCATAGAAAAAACCAGTTAGAGCTCTGTGTGACAATAGGCAAAAGTCTTTAAGCACTTTGTTACAAAGATCGGATTCTATTCTTTGGTATGTATATAACATTTCTTGGGTAATATATGAGGAAATATTAATAATGGTCATGATAGGTTATGTCGTATGACAGGTTATGATAGGTAATATTTTCAATATGTACCCTTTAATAATAAATACTTTCCCATTATTATTAATTATTTATTGAATACTTGCCCTATGTTTCAAGTGATATATATATATATATATATATATATATATATATATATATATGATTCCATTTAATCATATAAAACCCATATGACATATTTTAATTTATCTTTGTATAAATTTTATCTTTGCTTCTCTTATATAAACTGAGGGAAAGAGATGTCAAATGACTTGCTTCAGAGTCATACAGCAGGTAGGTGATACAGCTGGGCCTTGAACTCAGTATGTAAACCACTTGCATCTTATTACTATATCATAACACTTTTATTATCCATCACCTCTCTATGTGGCTATGGAATTGGAGGCTAATTCATAAAGTTGAGAAGTGAGGTCTAGATTCAAGTTCAGGAACTATATTCTCTATGCTATATGGTCTGTCTTATTATACTGTTGGAACTTTTATAAAGTAGATGTATTAATTTTATGATTTAACAACAATCTGATAAGCCTAACATGGCGACACACAACTGTAATCCCCCCTCTATCTACTTGGGAGGCTGGAGCAGGAGGATCACAAGTTCTGGGGCTAGTTTAGGCCACATAGTAAGACCCAACCCCATTTCAAAAACTATATATATCTTGACAAAACTATATTCTTTATCTTTTAAAATTCTTTGAGAACCAACAGTGTGAGCAAGCAGGGGATGTGCAAGCTTATGAAATCACCCAGCCAGAGAAGATGTACAAACCTGTGCAATGGTAACACACAGCCTACACAGGTAACCAGTGGTTCACTGAGTGGATATGAGGCCTGCTCCGTGGGAGAAAACCCACACCTGGTTCTGAGACCCTAGCCAGAATCCCATGGATAAGAAGGCCATAGACTCCAGAGACAAGCTCCCACTGGTCTTTGGCTAAGAAGAGTGGCTACACTCACCATAAAGCCTCTTACATTACTAGGCCTATGCCCTTTGTCCCATGCTGCTCTGCTCTCTCCCACTCTTGGCTGAAGTTTCTGCACTTTCTTTTTCTCCTCATTTTTTTTTTTTACTGACAACTTCCATGATTGTAAACAATATCCCATGGTAATTCCCTCCCTCCCCCCTCTTTCTGCTTTGAAACTCCACTGTCCATCATATCCCCTCCCCCTCTCAATCTGTCTCTTTGATTTTAATGTCATGATCTTCTCCTCCTATTATGATGGTCTTGTGTAGGTAATGTCAAGCACTGTGAGGTCATGGATATCCAGGTCATTTTGTGTCTGGAGGAGCACATTGTAAGGAGTTGTACCCTTCATTTTGCTCTTACATTCTTTCTGCCACCTCTTCCACAATGGACCCTGAGCCTTGGAAGGTTTGACAGAGATATTTCAGTACTCCTCTGTCACTTCTCAGCACCATGGTGCCTTATGAGTCATCCCAAGGTCACCGCCGTCTGAAAAGAGAAGGTTCTCTAACCAAAAGTGAGAGTAGAATTAACATATGGGTATGAACATTAAGAGAAGTGCTTACTGGGCAGTTTGGTGAGCATTCTATACACATTTAGCCAGACAGTAGCAGAATTACACCCATTGGGCTCATGACTACCCCTGTTCTAGGTTTTCAGTATCAGGGATGTATTCTCTCCTATGGAGCAGACCTCCAGTCAAATTAGAGGGCAGTTGGTTTTCCCCATAACATATGTGCCACTATTGCACCCGTTGGCTAATTTGGCCTGGCTGGCCAAATATAACGCTTGCAGTGTCCACTATTAGTATCTTCACTAATGATTTCTCTCTCTTCCATTGAGCTGCATGCAGCATGGCTTTTTCCCAGCTTTCTGTCCACTGGTCTACATGGAGGAGGTTTTCAGCTCAGTTTTAGCAGGATTTCTCAGTGACCTTGCAACTCAAGTATGGGAGTCTTCAGCAATAGGGTCTTACTATCTATCCTGGTGGGAAACCAAGGGCCTCAGCGATGGCTTGTAATGTTTTGGGGTCATCAGGGACCTCTTTGGCCAACAACTCACTGGAAGGTATCCCATCTCTGGCACTAGAAATTTTCTAGTAACAATCTATGGCTCCTGAGTGTTCTTTGTCCAAAAATGAAGGTTTCCATATGATTTATTTATATACTTTAAGATTTTGATTAGGTCTCCTTCCACCTTTCCTTTACTCAATCTCTTCCCCTGACCTCACTTAGGCCTTTTCACCCCCATTAATCTGTTCTTCTACTTACATATATACAATACCATCCTATTAAGTCCCCCCTCCCTTTCTATTGCCTTTAATATCTCCTTTCTAGCTTACTGGGCTCTGCTACTGAGTTTTCTTCCTACTCACACAGAAGTCCAATCTTTTTTTTTTTTTAACAGGTTGTAGTGAAGACTATGGAGAACCAAGATCCATTAAATTCATTAATATGACAAGAAAAGACAAGACAAGAAAAGATGGTCGACTACCTGTGAGATGACCCCTCCATTACATCTGCCAGGTCCCACGAGACACTCCACAGGAAGTGGCAATCTAAACATAGTGCTACTCTCACTGCTGGCCTGACAACCAGCCCTCGGAGATGGCCATAGACACTGAGGACACTCAAAACACTGCAAAGCAGAAATTCAGCATTTGCAGAGAACCTATCACTCAAGTATCAGCCATCAAGGCTCAGGGGACATTGCAGAAGAGGGGACAGAAAGATTGTAAGAGCTACAGCAAATGAAGGAGTATCCTGAGTACTCCCCACCACTGAAGACTGATGTGTTCATGACCCCACAGGGAACACCACTGAGGAGGGGCTCGATGGAATGAGGACAGGGGAGAGAAAACATAAGCGTATAAACATGACCAACACCTGATAAGTTCCTACAATAAAATTCATAATCAATTAAAAGATTCTTTGAGAACACACTATGCTCTGCCTTGCCCTTCAGGACTCAAGGGAGTATCTTGCACAAGAAACACACTTTAGACACAATTGAAGGGGAGTAAGTACAGGGTGATTTTGGAGTCCAGGCTGCAGACCCAGCCAGCACAAGGGTGAACAAGAAGGGAACCTCACACTGGAACATTTGAGCTCACTGTAGAAAAGCAGGCAGGAGAAAGTTGACCAATAAGGAAGTCAATGAGTGGGGCTGACCGGGGGAGGGGGAGAGGCAAAGACAGAAGCATGAGGATGCCTGGGAACTGCAAACTTCAAGATGGTTCCAACACAAACTGAGTAAGCTTGAGTAGCAAGAAAGCAGACAGAAGGGCTGGAGAGATGGCTTAGCGGTTAAGCGCTTGCCTGTGAAGCCTAAGGACCCTGGTTCGACGCTTGCTTCCCCAGGACCCACGTTAGCCAGATGCACAAGGGGGCGCACGTGTCTGGAGTTCGTTTTCAGTGGCTAGAAGCCCTGGCGCGCCCATTCTCTCTCTCTCTATCTGCCTCTTCCTCTCTCTGTCTGTCACTCTCAAATAAATAAATAAAAACAAAAAAAAATTAAAGAAAAAAAGAAAGAAAGCAGACAGAAGCAGTGGTCAGGAACCGGCCAGACTGTTGATATTTTTGCACGGGACACCTCTTCACTGGGCAGAACTACATCTCCCAGTTTAGAATGTTCAGCGTCTTTGGCCTACTTTACTCTGTCAGCAGTCATTTGGAAACTCAACCAAAAAGTATGCTACTGCCAAAAAGTATGCTACTGAGAACTGTGAGGTAACAAGTCTTGTGTGTCCAGGGGTGAGAATTTTATTCCAAAGACAACAAGAGGCATGGAAGAATAACATAATATTTGTACTTCAGAAACATTCCTCTGGTTTAAGGATTCCGTTAAATTCATAGACATGAGACATTTGGAGGCGGTAAAAATAATTTGCAATTGAAGGTGCAATGGATAATGTTAATTGTCAACGTGACGGGGTCTGGAATCAGCCAGGTGACAAATCTGTGGCCATATCTATGAGGGACTTTCTAGATGAGGTCAATTGAAGTGGGAAGACTTGCTCTAACAGATGGTGGCACTATTCCATAGGCTGGGGTCCTGGACTGAATGAACAGGAGAAATGGTAGCTGAGCAGTAGCCTTCGTCGCTTCCTGTTTCCTGACTGCAGACACAGGATGGCCAGCTGCTTTGTGCTCCTGCGGCCGCGCTGTCCCCATCACAGAGGACAAAACAAACCCCTCCTCCTTCAACTTCCTCCTTTTCAGCTACCTTGCCACGGCAGCAAGGAAAGTAACCAACACGTAAATGACAGAGGGGAAATATAAGATGTATTAAACACCACTAGGGAAATATTACTGACATCGTTACTGAACAATAAGCAGTGATGGTCTCAGGATAAAAGCTGGTGGTTTGGGGAGACAGTGGAGTGCTTTGCCATAGGGACGTACAAGGAGCCAACCCACGGAGGGAAGGGTGAATTCATCCTGAACACGTCAGGTATTTGTCACATCTGAACAGTGATGTCCATCCAGGAGACACAGGACGAGGTTGGAGTTGGAGATTATACTTGAGAATTGGCCAACTGCGCAGTACAAGTCATGGACTAAGACCAAGCCAGTGGACTTGGACAGTCGATGTGTGCCCTAAATGGGTTTCTTCAGGCAGGATCATCATTAGGTCGCAGTACAGAACGGCCACCATTCCCCTGCTCTTTGGCCTACCATGGAAGAATTTCATCTGGTTCAAACAAAGAATGGCCACATCTTTGTTTCATCACAACATTGCTTTCCCTCTTACTTCCTGAACTAGGGACTTAGGTATCTTGTCTTTACCTTCTGCTTAGAGTGAAACAGGAAGGTGTATGGCAGCCTGAGAATATGAGAGCCTTGGAAGTGGCGGCTAGGAGAAGGTTGGCCACAGTGAAACCAGTGGCTCTGGGAAAGGCTGTGCTCCAGGTTGAAGGAGGGTCTTTCTGCTGGAGGGAAGCTCTGATGCTCATTAAACAGAAGCAGGCCCTCTGTTTCCCTATCGGGAAAGCCCAGGGTCAGCTGCTAGCAAGAAAGAAGTCAAAGGACTTGGTCCAAAGAAGGCGGATGAAGAGCCAAGATTTTCAGGATCTGGGTTTCATTTTTCTTTTGTCTTGTTTTGATTTTACTTTAAGACAATGTCTCAGAGCTAGAGATGTAGATCAGTTGATCAAGTATTTGCCTAGCATGCACAAGAGCCTAGGTTTGATTCCCAGTACCATTATCAGCTGGGTGTGGTAGTGCACACTTGTAATCCCAGCAGTCAGGAGGCAGAGAAGGCCAGACGATTGGAAGTTCAAAGGTTATCTTCATCTATATAGAGTTCTAGGCTAGCCAGGGACACATGGACCTTGTCTCAACAGAGAGAGAGAAGGAAGGAGAAAGAAAAAGAAAGAAGACAACTTTCATTTTGTAGCCCAGGCTGCTCTCAAACTCATAGCAATTCTCCTGCCTCTGCTTCCTAAATGCTGGGATTTGTGGTATGAGCCACCCTGCTCAGTTTCTAGGCTTCACCTTATAGGGGATGGTCCCAACTCTCCCTTTCTAGGTCAAGGAGAAGAACTCAGCAAGCCAATGACACTTCAGAGTGAATAAGCACACCCTTATATTACAAGTGTATGGCGCCTCTGATTCAAGAGTCTTGTCCTTAGATAGTAGTTTGAGGGTCTCTCATGCCTCCATTGAGCTTTCCACTGGGCAGATGCTGTCCTGTGATGTGCTATTCGTTAGAACACGCAGATGTTCCTCAGCCCATCGTTCATGCTCCTGACAATTACAGCAGTTGAACGTCCGAGCTCCAGTGCCTCTTGATGGGATGACTTCCTTTATGTGATCAATATTCGAGAGATAAATGTCGAAGACAGCCACACTCCTCTTGACTGTCCCTAATTCCGGTCTCCAAAATGGTATAATATGAGATGGTATAGTTATATGTTCCCCAGGGGTTGTATGCTTCTAGAGGGATTTATGTTAGGTGAGGGGTATCTTTATTTTTTTTTTTGTTCATTTGCTCTGCATGACTAATTTACATTTCTTCAAGGTCAAGGTTTTCTAAGTAAAAGACATTTGTAGCTGAATTTCAAATGTTTGCATAAGGAGATGTTCTAGGATAGTAAAGTCTGAACCTTTCCTTCCCGGGAGATGCTTCAAAGTAGAAAAAAAAAAAACAAAAAACAAAACTCCCTTGCTGCTCGACTCAAAGATTAGCTTAAGTTTTAGAGTAAAGGTGCATTTCCCTTTCTCTGTGGAGAGGGTGCAAGTTGCTGGCAGGTCTGTGTAAGTTCTCTAACCATGCTCCCCAATGTGTGTCTAGATGCCCTCGGCCTTCATTGCAAGGCTCTGCAGAGGCCACTGCTGTGACCTCTCCTCTTTCTGCTTCTGCTGAGAGTCCTAAACAGGCTTTGCCTCTGACCCAGAAGTCTCCTGCATTCTGTACATATATACGAAGGCATATACATCTGTTAAATTTATGCATATCTCTGTGCATATATGCATATAGGAATAAAAATACATATATGTGGACATACCCACATACATATGTAAATAAAACTGTGACTAGCTAACTTGCCTTTAAATATGTGAAAATCTCATACCTTCACATATTCTAATTTAGCAATTTAAAATGTAGATCCCCTTTAAGAAAATCTACTCCCATCTAGAAAGATTATCCTGGCCTACAAACGGCTCCTTCCTTATCACAGGAAATAGTGTAAGGATTTTTTTTTTTTTTTTTTTGGATACTTTAGGATTGGTTTTGACATTCCAAGGTCAGGACTATTGTCTCCTCACCGTTCAAGGTCGTCTGACAGTTAATCATTGAATCTGGTGCATGCTCTCTCTTTCACATGTAGATAAAACACTAGGATAATCATTACTTATCAGTGGCAGTCAGCCCCAAATCTTACAGGGAAGAGACCCCTATCTAATGACAACTTGGACCCTGCCCAGCCACTGCTGGTCCCAGGAAATCTGTGTACTTGACACACAGCTGCAGCACAGACTTCGGAATCCTCTGCTTCTAGTTTCTGGTTCCTGGCCGCCCCAGGGCCACTGCACGTCTGTCTCCCAGAGGCGTCCAGGCAACTGTGGAGCAGGGTCTTGAGTGGCCGTGAGTGCGACAGGAAGAAACACCCGGGAGGCTGTGTCAGAGGACAGCTCATTTATTTGCTCACAGGTCACAGGGGGATTGGCTGTGCGAAGGCTGCTGGCTGATACCTCATTAACATACAGGGACCTTCCAAGTGAGTGGTAAAAGGTCACAAGGCCAAGGGGAAACCAAAGCCTAAGTCTCATCAGGATGTCCAGGTGCCCCAGGCAAAGGGAGGGAGCGGCCCACTCCTGCAGGTCTGAAGGTGAGATTACTATTATGAGGTCTAGGCCTGCTACAACCTCCTGTATCCTGGGACCCTTAGTCTTGCCTGACAGCTCAGGCCTACTTTAGCCTCCAGTGGCCTGGGGCCCATAACTGTACCCCACACTATTCCAGTTCGAGACCATGCCTGGGGCCCTCAGATGCCAAAGTGGCACCCTTCCTCGGGCACTGCTATCTCAGGGCTACTTCCGAACTCTACACAGACCTGCGTGTGTCTGTGTACACGCAGCCTCCATCAGCTTTGACATTAGTATGTGCCTATATAAAAAACACTAACTGCAGGGGGCTGGAGAGTTGGCTTAGTGGTTAAGCGCTTGCCTGTGAAGCCTAAGAATCCCAGTTCGAGGCTCAATTTCCCCAGGACCCACGTTAGCCAGATGCACAAGGGGGTGCATGCATTTGGAGTTCGTTTGCAGTGGCTGGAGGCCCTGTCGTGCCCATTCTCTCTCTTTCTCTCTGCCCCTTTCTCTCTCTGTCTGTCTCAAATAAATAAAAAATAAACACAAAATTTAAAAAATACGGTATATTGAATTCCTATATATTTAAGAAAAAAAATACTAACTACAGGGCTGGGGAGACAGCTCAGTGGGTACAGTCCTTGCTTTGTAAGTAAGAGTAACCACCATGATTTTCGGATCTCAGGACCCATGGAAAAAGCTGGATACTGCAGCTGGCTTCTCTCATCTCAGTGACACGTATGGCCAAGAAAGGAAGGAAAGATGGGAGAACCCAGATGGGAGCCGCAAGCAAGCAGCCCAGATTGTCCAGAGAAAGAAACTGCAGGCAACATGAGAGCCTGCTACAAAGGAGATAGAAAGGGAGGCCCGGCACTGACCACTGTCCTCTCACCTCCACACGAGGCCCCCGACACTCACCGCTGTCCTCGCACCTCCACACATGGCCCCCGACACTGACCGCTGTCCTCTCACCTCCACACACGGCCCCCGACACTGACCACTGTCCTCTCACCTCCACACATGGCCCCGACACTGACCGCTGTTCTCTCACCTCCACACACGGCCCCGACACTGACCACTGTCCTCTCACCTCCACACACGGCCCCGACACTGACCACTGTCCTCTCACCTCCACACATGGCCCCCGACACTGACCGCTGTCCTCTCACCTCCACACACGGCCCCGACACTGACCACTGTCCTCTCACCTCCACACATGGCCCCCGACACTGACCGCTGTCCTCTCACCTCCACACGAGCGCCCCCGACACTGACCACTGTCCTCTCACCTCCACACATGGCCCCCGACACTGACCGCTGTCCTCTCACCTCCACACACGGCCCCCGACACTGACCACTGTCCTCTCACCTCCACACACGGCCCCGACACTGACCGCTGTCCTCTCACCTCCACACACGGCCCCCGACACTGACCGCTGTCCTCTCACCTCCACACATGGCCCCGACACTGACCGCTGTCCTCTCACCTCCACACGACGGCCCCGACACTGACCGCTGTCCTCTCACCTCCACACACGGCCCCGACACTGACCACTGTCCTCTCACCTCCACACACGGCCCCCGACACTGACCGCTGTGCTCTCACCTCCACACATGGTCCCCGACACTGACCACTGTCCTCTCACCTCCACACACGGCCCCTGACACTGACCGCTGTCCTCTCACCTCCACACATGGCCCCCGACACTGACCACTGTCCTCTCACCTCCACACATGGCCCCCGACACTGACCACTGTCCTCTCACCTCCACACACGGCCCCCGACACTGACCGCTGTCCTCTCACCTCCACACGAGGCCCCCGACACTGACCGCTGTCCTCTCACCTCCACACATGGCCCCGACACTGACCACGGTCCTCTCACCTCCACACACGGCCCGACACTGACCGCTGTCCTCTCACCTCCACACGAGGCCCCCGACACTGACCACTGTCCTCTCACCTCCACACACGCCCCCGACACTGACCGCTGTCCTCTCACCTCCACACACGCCCCCGACACTGACCGCTGTCCTCTCACCTCCACACACGGCCCGACACTGACCACTGTCCTCTCACCTCCACACACGGCCCCGACACTGACCGCTGTCCTCTCACCTCCACACGAAGCCCCCGACACTGACCACTGTCCTCTCACCTCCACACGAAGCCCCCGACACTGACCACTGTGCTCTCACCTCCACACGAAGCCCCCGACACTGACCACTGTCCTCTCACCTCCACACGAAGCCCCCGACACTGACCGCTGTCCTCTCACCTCCACACACGGCCCCGACACTGACCGCTGTCCTCTCACCTCCACACACGGCCCCCGACACTGACCGCTGTCCTCTCACCTCCACATGAAGCCCCCGACACTGACCGCTGTGCTCTCACCTCCACACACGGCCCCCGACACTCACCGCTGTCCTCTCACCTCCACACACGGCCCCCGACACTGACCGCTGTCCTCTCACCTCCACACATGGCCCCCAACACTGACCACTGTCCTCTCACCTCCACACACGGCCCCCGACACTGACCGCTGTCCTCTCACCTCCACACACGGCCCCCGACACTGACCGCTGTCCTCTCACCTCCACACACGGCCCCCGACACTGACCGCTGTCCTCTCACCTCCACACGAAGCCCCCGACACTGACCGCTGTGCTCTCACCTCCACACACGGCCCCCGACACTGACCGCTGTCCTCTCACCTCCACACACGGCCCCCGACACTGACCGCTGTCCTCTCACCTCCACACGAGGCCCCTGGTACACACTTGCTCACAGTCATGCACTCGTGCACACAAAAATATTATTAACTGCAACCTGGTTTCTCCTCTACCCACCTAGAACACTCTAAAACTCCCAGCAACTCTCAGTACGTTCAGAGGCCCAACCAAGTGGGAAAAAATTAAGCTCTACTAACTTTATGGAAAACATATAGCCGGTGTATTTGTTTTCCCTTTCCCGAGTTAATTACTGACATCCCCCACATTTTTTAATACTGAAATGAAACACAACTAAAAATAAGCCTTGCCTCACAGTAGGGACTGATGCTCAAGGGCCCATTTTCAGCGTAGCTCTACATTACCGCTCATCTGACCCTCACTACCACCCTCCACTTCCTCTCACCCCCGCATAGTCACGGCTGCTCGTTTCCATGTGGCAAAGCCAGCCGGGACTGCACAGGAGATGGTCGGGATGCAAGAGCCCAGCCTAGCCCCTGGGGAGACAGCCAGTGTGTCCTAACAGTCACCAGTGCGAAACTCACACTTACCTCCCAGTTGTCTTCGCTGTCTGTCACTCACTAATAGAAAAGATTTGGAGTTAATCCTTCTCCTTCCGTCCAGGAAGGAAGAAAGGGCTCATCCGAGCCCTGTTGTGCGGCACCACCTGCCCATTTGTCCCGAGCCATGCAAGGATGGATTTGGAGCTTGGACGATGAATGGGAATTGTGTTGATTTCATGAGCTGCAGTAACTTGGCAGCAGGAGGCTTAGCTAGAAAAAAAAAAATTAATAATTTTATCTTGTGCTGTCTATCTGCCCTTTGGAAAAATATAGGACATTATTCTTTCTTGAGACCAGGAAAGAAAAGAATAGAGAAAGGCATTTTCTCCAAATATGGGACTTGAGGGCCGAGAGCTTCAGTTAGGACTTCCTGGGTTTGCTTGCCGCAGCTGTCCCGCCAGTGGTCTGAGTGGCGGCAGGAAGAGATGGGGCGCCCCGACAGAGTCGGGGGGTCAGTCCTCAGCAGCCTGCGGAGGCCCCCCCCCACTGTTAGGATAGGAGAAGGGAGCAGCTTTCTGTGAGGATTAAAGCTTCTCCTTTTAGCAATGTTCTGCTTGCTTTGTTCTAGAAGTCATTTTACTTATCTTAATGAGAATTTACCTAAACTGCTTCAGATGATGCTAAAAAAAAAATAATAATAACAAACAAAACTGGGTCCTTGGGGAGATGACTCAAACAGTAAAGTGCTTGCTTGACCTGAGTTGGATCCTCCATAGCCGCATAAATGCTGGGTGTGTGACACATACTGTAACCCCAGTGCTGGGAGGTAGAGGCAGATCAATCCCCTGGGGTTGCTGGCCAGCCATCCTAGCCTAATTGGTGAGCTCCCAGCCAGAGAGAGAGAGAGAGAGAGCGAGAGCGCTTGAGAGCTTGTCTCAAAGGAAGCTGGGTGGTGTTCCCGCGGATCATGACCCCCGAGGCTGATCTCTGGTCTCCACATCCATGCACACTCAAGTACGCGTGCAACTCCTCCACATGTACAGCCACACATATGTAAACACTCACACACACATGCATGCATACCACGCACACCTACAAAACAGAAAAACACTGGTGAGAAATGGCATCTGAGCTGCTTCCTTTGTACCCTAAGTGTTACTTTGCACAAGGCCAAGTTGACTTCAGTGTGAGGACAGAGATGTGGTGTAGGCATTTGAAGGAGCACCTCACGGAGGCCCCCGGCTAGAAGGCCATGGGTGGGGGAGGGTGCTGAGCAAGGGGTGCGGCAGTGAGGGAAGGGTGCTGTTGATGAACAGGAACGGTGAGGACAGACACGGAGCCAAGTCCCAAGAGGACTGTGTTATAGTCACAGTTCTTACACTTCAAGTCTCCTTCCTCACTTCCTCACCACCGTGAACGCAGACAAAGGCCCTGTGCGAATTAGAAAATATCCTGTGACCTCCGAGTGGTGCGGCTGGGGCGTGGAGCGAGGGCGGGATTCCAGCCCCGCCGCAGCCCCTTGCCGGGATGCTCTTGAGCAGCGAGCAGCCCACGGCCCGGGAGAGAAGCCCTTGTGCGTGAGGACAGACAATGAACTTGGACGTGAGTTCTGCTGGTGTCATTTCTCTCCATCCCAGGACACAGCTCCAGGACTTCAGGGCAACCCAATTACGTGATGGCAAATGTCACAGCCACAGAGTATCGTTTTATTTTATTTTTTTCCCTTCAATAAGAAACCCTTTCCTCCCAGAGGCCACTATAATTAACCCTAGAGAGAATAAGTTGTCCTTCAGGCCAAGGGAGGAGCTGCCGTCACCATCTGATGTATTCAAACTGAAAATCTGTTTTCAGGTCTCACCCGATACACATGTCTTTCCATGTGAAAACCTTATAGTGCCTGCTAATTTTAAAAAAAAATGGAGAAATTGCATGAATGGTCCATTTCCTCCTTCCGCCCCCACCCCTGTCCTATATCCACACCACATCTAATGGCAAAATAGTCCCTGCGAAGGACCTCTCTGCTCATTAAGGAATCAGACAATGGTAATCACATCTTCTCCAAGGTGGGGGCAGGGCCAAGCGCCTTTGTCTAAATGCCACAAATTGTTCCTGTTTTGCTCTGTGTTTCGGAGCCAGTGTCCTCACCTTTTAATTGGCCAGAGGACTGCTGTAACATTCAAAAGGAATAACAACATTCTTCGTCCCTGTCCAGATTTCAATACAATTATTTGTCAGAATCATATCAGCCTGATGTATGACAAACTCATAAAATGGATTCATTTAGGTCTCTAGGAGTCCTCCCTCATTAACTCCGATATTTATAGCCACCGCTTCAATGCTGCAGTCTCTCCCCCGTGAAACAGGGACCAGGGATGGTGGCAGGTTTCTCAGATGCTATTAGAGGAATCATTTGTTTCCCACTATTGCAAGGAGAGGTAGAAGACGCCTAGCCTTAGGTATTATTTCTCTCTTCTTAGGGAAGGAAAAGAAACTCAAATTACACACGTGTGCACGAATCCTGTATGGTTAATAGCTCACTGAAGGTAACGAGGCAGAACTAATTAGACTGAGCTATTCGGGGGGCTGGGTCTGAAATCCATCTTCCTGGGATCAAAGTCTGGCCTTACCCCTTAGCAGCTTGGGCAGAATGTTATATTTCCTTTCGCCTTGCTTTCCTTGTGTGTAAAATAGGGGCAATGATGGTCCCTAGCCTCACGAGGTTGACGTAGTAATTCAATAATTAACACTTAGTGCTTAGCTTAGAATAACCTTTAGCTTATACTAAGTACAAAATAAATGTCACCTGAAGTGTCACTGGAGTCAGTTCAGTTACTGTGGACCATAGCTTCTGTTCTGCAAACTGATAGTCCAGCTCAGCTGAATTCATTCTCCTCTAGTGAGCCTTGGGCTCAGACAGAGGTGACAGGTTCCCAGAGGTGACGCGTGTCAGCTGCGGAAAGTGTGGCAGACAAACGCCCATCGGAGAGGACTCTGTCTTGCCAGAGCCTTAACACTTTCATTCACTTCATGAATCGAAATTCAAGTTAATTTAAAGAACAAGTTCAGGCCTCAAGATACATTGGAAACCCCAGTGTCAGGTATTTGTGACCTGCACAAGTTCTGCAGCCAGTGCAAGTGACCCTGGGAGCTCCTGTCTCTGCTGCTACCCAGAATTCTTCGGAAGACTGTGACCAGAGGCTCACGGATGTTGTTTCTTATGTTTTTAACAAAAAATTCTGGTGGTCACATGTCCACGGCTAATATCCTGGCATTGCCAAATGCAATGGGGCTTTTAAGGTATTGCAAAGGGTTTTGGGAAAGTTGTCCATGACGAAACCAGAATCCAAAGCTTGGATTTCGTCAGGATCGGCGGAGGTGGCTATTAATAACGACGGGCTCTGATTTCCCTGAGGTGCGGTTACCTTCCTGGAGGCTGAGCTTGTTCTAGAAATCCAAGGGTCACTGTGTTCTCCAGTCATGGACCTGTCCGCCAGAGAGCCGGCACGGGACATTCCCAGTCAGACACAGAGCACGTCTTTGTGGGGAAGACTCCTTCACTGGATTCCTTAGTTCTGAACAATGAGGAGAATGCAGCGAGGTCCTGCTCCCATCAAATGATCTAGGCTGCCCCAGAACTTCTGCGTCTCCCTCATCAGCCTGTTGGATAAAGCCCAAACCCTCCCGTCCGGCTTTAGGCTCACTTACAAAACTTCTCTCTAAGTCTCCTCTAAACAAACTTTCTGAGAGAGCAGATAGATCTTATCACCACTTCATCAGCTTTTGTTCTGCGTGGTTCTGAGGATCAAACCACAAAAGCAGACAGTCTAGCACTGAGCTACACCCCTAGCTTGTATGTGCCTGTTTCTTTGAGGTAGGGTTTCACTCTAGCCCAGGCTGACCTGGAATTGACTCTGTAGTCCCAGGTTGGCCTCAAACTCACAGCGCTCCTCCTCCTACCTCTGCCTCCCAACTGCTGGGATTAAAGGCGTGCACCACCACCGGCTCTAGCATTTGGTATTTTTTTTTTTTTTAAGACAGGAACTCACTCTGTAGCGCATCTAGATTTGACCTGGAATTGTTTGTGACCCCGCCTCCTGGGTGCTGAGATCACAGGCATTCACTGCTGCACCTGGTCTTGCTTCTCTTCCTTTCTGAGCCTCCGCTGACACCTCAAACAAGCAGTGCTCCCCTCTGGGATCTGCAGTATACATTTTATTATTTTTTTTGCCTGCCAAGATCTCTTACCTTCTTTTTCCCTTCCCTTCCCTTCCCTTCCCTTCCCTTCCCTTCCCTTCCCTTCCCTTCCCTTCCCTTCCCTTCCCTTCCCTTCCCTTCCTTCCTTCCTTCCTTCCTTCCTTCCTTCCTTCCTTCCTTCCTTCCTTCCTTCCTTCCTTCCTTCCTTCCTTCCTTCCTTCCTTCCTTCCTTCCTTCCTTCCTTCCTTCCTTCCTTCCTTCCTTCCTTCCTTCCTTCCTTCCTTCCTTCCTTCCTTCCTTCCTTCCTTCCTTCCTTCCTTCCTTCCTTCCTTCCTTCCTTCCTTCCTTCCTTCCTTCCTTCCTTCCTTCCCTTCCCTTCCCTTCCCTTCCCTTCCCTTCCCTTCCCTTCCCTTCCCTTCCCTCCCTTCCCTTCCCTTCCCTTCCCTTCCCTTCCCTTCCCTTCCCTTCCCTTCCCTTCCCTTCCCTTCCCTTCCCTTCCCTTCCCTTCCCTTCCCTTCCCTTCCCTTCCCTTCCCTTCCCTTCCCTTCCCTTCCCTTCCCTTCCCTTCCCTTCCCTTCCCTTCCCTTCCCTCCCTTCCCTTCCCTTCCCTTCCCTTCCCTTCCCTTCCCTTCCCTTCCCTTCCCTTCCTTCCTTCCTTCCTTCCTTCCTTCCTTCCTTCCTTCCTTCCTTCCTTCCTTCCTTCCTTCCTTCCTTCCTTCCTTCCTTCCTTCCTTCCTTCCTTCCTTCCTTCCTTCCTTCCTTCCTTCCTTCCTTCCTTCCTTCCTTCCTTCCTTCCTTCCTTCCTTCCTTCCTTCCTTCCTTCCTTCCTTCCTTCCTTCCTTCCTTCCTTCCTTCCTTCCTTCCTTCCTTCCTTCCCTTCCCTTCCCTTCCCTTCCCTTCCCTTCCCTTCCCTTCCCTTCCCTTCCCTTCCCTTCCCTTCCCTTCCCTTCCCTTCCCTTCCCTTCCCTTCCCTTCCCTTCCCTTCCCTTCCCTTCCCTTCCCTTCCCTTCCCTTCCCTTCCCTTCCCTTCCCTTCCCTTCCCTTCCCTTCCCTTCCCTTCCCTTCCCTTCCCTTCCCTTCCCTTCCCTTCCCTTCCCTTCC
Source organism: Dipus sagitta (assembly GCA_036346955.1). Classification (NCBI taxonomy): domain Eukaryota; kingdom Metazoa; phylum Chordata; class Mammalia; order Rodentia; family Dipodidae; genus Dipus; species Dipus sagitta. The sequence continues at coordinate 174,248,046 of CM070774.1, forward strand.
CTTCCCTTCCCTTCCCTTCTCTTTTGTCTTTAGAGTTTTTGTTGTTGTTGTTTTTGCTCTATTCCCGTTGTCATCATCATTTGCAGTGTGCCACGAAGCCTTCACCCCCTCAACTCACAGAGCTGGTTCCAGACGGACCAACCTGACACCCACCACTGAACTTCCATGCCTGAGGAAGTGACCTCGATTGCCCTACTCCTGCTTGGAGGGGACATTGCACCATCCTGTGTGAAAGTCAGGCGCTAGGAAAGGGGAGGTGTATAGGTGGAAACTGTTTTCCTCCAGCTTAGGGATTGTTAGATCTGAACTCAGTGGGCCTCCTCAACATGCCAAGTCAGCTATCTATGCCCTTGAGGCTCCCTTGTCACTCCCTGTGAATGGCTGTTTAAATGTTTGTCTTACCCAGACACCCCGGAAATCTCAGCTTGTACAGAACCTGAGATTTCACTGGGGCCTCAGTTATGGACCATTCAACAAACAATATATAGTGTGGTTCTGATTTTAAAAGCCAATCCCTTCCTCCTACGAAATAGTCCCTTCCCTTCCCTTCCCTTCCCTCCCTTCCCTTCCCTTCCCTTCCCTTCCTTCCTTCCTTCCTTCCTTCCTTCCTTCCTTCCTTCCTTCCTTCCTTCCTTCCTTCCTTCCTTCCTTCCTTCCTTCCTTCCTTCCTTCCTTCCTTCCTTCCTTCCTTCCTTCCTTCCTTCCTTCCTTCCTTCCTTCCTTCCTTCCTTCCTTCCTTCCTTCCTTCCTTCCTTCCTTCCTTCCTTCCTTCCTTCCCTTCCCTTCCCTTCCCTTCCCTTCCCTTCCCTTCCCTTCCCTTCCCTTCCCTTCCCTTCCCTTCCCTTCCCTTCCCTTCCCTCCCTTCCCTTCCCTTCCCTTCCCTTCCCTTCCCTTCCCTTCCCTTCCCTTCCCTTCCCTTCCCTTCCCTTCCCTTCCCTTCCCTTCCCTTCCCTTCCCTTCCCTTCCCTTCCCTTCCCTTCCCTTCCCTTCCCTTCCCTTCCCTTCCCTTCCCTTCCCTTCCCTTCCCTTCCCTTAAAGAGCCCTACTTTGCCAGATGTAAGAGTTACTTTCTCATTAGTGGGACAAAACACCTGACCAAAAGCAGCTTATGAAAGGAGACGGTTCTTCTGCCTCCCAGTTTCTAGGGGACGTTTAATCGTGGTGGGGAAAGCATGGCATGAGCAGGAGGCTGGCTCACATCTTCACATATCAGCAGTGGGATAGCAGAGAGCACGAACTAGCTAGCTCTGGTGAGCTGGGCTGTATATAAAACCCCAAGGCTCACCCTCAGGGAAATACCCCCTCCAGCAAGGGTCTTCCTTCTAAGGGCTCCACAGACTGGGGATAAACACATGAGGCTATGGGGGAGGGGAAGACTCTACAGTCAAGTCATTTAGTCAAGATAAATAATCTGCAATTCAGGAAAGGAGATTTTTTTTGCATATATTCTTACATATATCTATATGCCTCTCTCTACATGGATATCTATATGCATATCTATCTATCTATCTATCTATCTATCTATCTATGTATCTATCTTCAAATTAAAATGGAATCCCTTCCCTTCCCTTCCCTTCCCTTCCCTTCCCTTCCCTTCCCTTCCCTTCCCTTCCCTTCCCTTCCCTTCCCTTCCCTTCCCTTCCCTTCCCTTCCCTTCCCTTCCCTTCCCTTCCCTTCCCTTCCCTTCCCTTCCCTTCCCTTCCCTTCCCTTCCCTTCCCTTCCCTTCCCTTCCCTTCCCTTCCCTTCCCTTCCCTTCCCTTCCCTTCCCTTCCCTTCCCTTCCCTTCCCTTCCCTTCCCTTCCCTTCCCTTCCCTTCCCTTCCCTTCCCTTCCCTTCCCTTCCCTTCCCTTCCCTTCCCTTCCCTTCCCTTCCCTTCCCTTCCCTTCCCTTCCCTTCCCTTCCCTTCCCTTCCCTTCCCTTCCCTTCCCTTCCCTTCCCTTCCCTTCCCTTCCCTTCCCTTCCCTTCCCTTCCCTTCCCTTCCCTTCCCTCCCTTCCCTTCCCTTCCCTTCCCTTCCCTTCCCTTCCCTTCCCTTCCCTTCCCTTCCCTTCCCTTCAGATAGGAAGTGTTCCATAAGGTTGCCTCATGTTGGGGTACTTTGGACTTGTAAACACTCAGTGTTGTCAGACATTAGAACCAGGTGGGAGTCCCAACTTCTTGATCTACTGACATGTTGTATCACCCAGCCTTTTTGTATGTCAGGAGGCAAGGCTTGACTGATCCTCGTTAGTAATGCCATTTTAGCTTATGTCCCTCTCTGCTATCAACGTAGAGGCAGTTCAGAGAGGTCAACTTGTCACAACACCCTACTTGCAGATCACCACCATCCATAATAAGAAACCTCCACAGCTCTATTGTATGAGAGATGGCTTCATTTTATTTTAAAGGGCAATACTTTTAGATGGTTTAAATCACAACACTCAGACAAATATCAAATGAACAAACGTCACAGATTTGATTTAACTCATTAATTAATGAGAAAGTCAGTGAGATGTTCTGACGGGCTCAAATGAGAATTCAAAGTGGGCACATCAATAAGCAATTGGGAGTGCTGAAATGAATAGATGGAGAACTGGTGAATGGCCACGGGCCAGTATTCAATTGCATTGCACAGCTTGTTTTCCTCTTTATGGGTAAGAAAACGGTGCATTATGGTCTGCTGTATAGAACTGACAGAGTTGTAAAACAGCTCAAGGACAACAAGAGGCAGAGATGACCCCTAGACAGGACACTCCGTAATACTTTCTGCTCATTTAAAACTTTGACATTTCTAATCATGAGCCCTTGCCCTAGCTGCGAGATCCTCTTTGGGTGTAGGTAGGTAGGTGTCATTGAGCAATGTTGGTTTGCGCAGGGGAGTAAACAGTACTGTCATGCTGGGAATGACAGGGACTCGCAGGAGTGAAAGGATTTACCAGGCTGGAGCAGAAATAGAACAGATTTATGAAGGAATGTTTAGTAAATAAAGTAGACTGCCTCTAAGAGACAAAGATGTGGCAGGCAAATTCTGGGAGACGGGGGAGAGAGACTGAGAACTGCTCCCCCTCAAAGTGAACTGGAATTCTTCCATAACAGTTAAGAGATGTCACTTGCTCTTATGTGCCGTTTTTGTAGATTCCATATGTAGGTAGATAAGCTTGTATCTCACTATCTCTTTCTATTGACTTTTTGATTGAAAACCTCCATAAATATCAATGACGTAACTGATCATAATCCCCTCCCACCACCCTCCCTTTTCTTCTTTCCCAACCCCCTCCACTGAATCCCTTCTCACTGTTTTATTAAGTAGTCACTTTTATGATGCCAGTTGTCTTTTCTGAGTTTTGTCATTTGGGGTAAGGTCATTAAGTGGTAAGCTTATGACATCATCACAAGTCACTGAGGTCACCTTCTGAGAATTCAGGGTCTGATGAAGCGAGTGAATTTCTGCGTTCATGTTTTGTGTTGTGTTGTGTTATGTTGTGGTGTGTTGTGTTGTGTTGTTGTGTTGTGTTGTGGTGTGGTGTGTGTTGTGTGTTGTGTTGTTGTGTTGTGTTGTGTTGTGTTACTTGGTATTACAGTTACCACACGGGGAAGCTGCTCTGAGCCAAAGCTGAGCGCCACTCCCTTTAGACCATCAGCGGATCAGTGCACGAGAAGTTGTGGAGAAGAAGTAGGAAGCGGATGCTTCCTGGGTAAGTTCCCTTAGTAACAGCAAAACATCTGAACTGTCAGTGACTTCAAGCTCACACAGGAAGTGCCTTATCTCAGCCTGGTTGGTCAGACCCCCTGGAGCTCCCTGGAGTGAGCCTGAGGGCAGGGCTGGGGTAGACTGAGCCACAGGGGCCCTGCAGGTCAGAGGTAACCAGACTCACAGGATTTTTGTGTGTGTGGGTTCAGGGATGGAATCTGGCGCTTTGTAAAACTATATATTTTTATGACTTTTTATATTTTATAATACATAATAAATATATATTATAGATAATATATGTCTTTATAACTTAATCTTAAAAACATTTTATTTATTTATTTGCAAGCAGAAATACAGACAGAGAGAGAGAGAGAGAGAGGGAGAGAGAGAGAGAAGTATGGGCATGCCAGGGCCTCCAGCCACTGCAAACAAACTCCAGATGCATGTGCCACGTTGGGCATCTGGCTTCACTTGGGTACTGGGGAATCAAACCCTGGTCGTTAGGCCTTGCAGGCAAGTACCTTAATTTCTGAACAATGTTTTTCAGCCTTTTAAAAAAATACATAACTTAAACAATTTGAATATTTAAATCATCCCTGTCAGAGTTGGTGTCATTGGGATTAATTCTCCATCTGATTTTTAAAACAATTTTATTTATTTATTTGAGACATACAGAGATAGAAATAGGTAGGGAGAAAGAGAGAGAGAGAGAGAATGGGCATGCCAGGGCCTCCAGCCAACGAACTCCAAATGCATGCGTCCCGTTGTGTATCTGGCTTACGTGGCTCCTGGAAAATCGAACCTGTATCCTTTGGTTTTGCAGGCAAACTCCTTAACAGATTAGCCATCCCTCCAGCCCTCTCCATCTGATTTTAACCACAGCATGAAAAGAATCTTCAAATAAGCCCACAGATGCTCAGATCAAACCACCTCTGCCAGAGTGTGTGTTCAGCACTGTCCAGGGCACTGAGTGGCCTCTGGAATCCTTCAAGTCAAAATTCGTTGTCTGGTCACAAGCAGCCAACCAGGCCTCCAGAGAGCCCCAGCCCCCGGGGAATATTAGCCCTCTTGGATAGAAGGCAGAGTCTTCACAAAGTATGCCTGGTGTTTGTTTTGGTTACTTTCTGAGTGGTCACTGGTCACAGTTTCCTCTAAATCCTTCCGACTCCAGCCTGATGGAAATACAACACCCCGCCCTATCTACTTCACTCAATGGGAGTTCTGTGTGGCCAAGAAAGCACCGGGGCAAAGAAAGGTCTTCCATTGTTCTGAGACCTAGAGATCGACTTTCCCAGGAAGAGCCAGGCTTTGCAGAGGAGGTGAGCAGGGGCCAGTGTATTGGACATATTGGACAGCTTCCCAGCAACTCGTGAGTCAGGTCACTACCATGCAGTTTCATCATTTTGCTTGAAGGGAATTCCCAGGATTGCTCAGGTTCATGTGCTATGCAGAAAAGCAATCCAAAGTTAACAAATGCAGCCGCTGTGCTTTGGAACTTTCCACACCTCTACTTCCCACGAATCCTCTAATGTAAGTATGCATGTAATATAATTAGAGTATGTTTGGCCACACATTTGAAGGTTGTACGTAGTGTCTGTCTGTGGGACCAGGCACCGTGTGACCACGGGCACGCTGCCTCACGGCTCTTCGTCAGCGCACTCACGTGAGCTTAGAGAAGGGAGACCAGATGGTCTTTCAACTCCCTCTGACTCCACACATACACTTTCATCTTCAAACTGAGTCTGAGCTCCTGACTAAAGGTTGTCAAGAGTCCTGTGCCTGATCAAGCTCTTGGAGGACGATGGTATTGTACTGAGTCCAGCTGCTCAGTTAAAATTAAATATTACTCACATGGTTATTGAAGGTATTTCTCTCTTGCTGGACACTAACCTTCAAGGAGACGGGGCTGATGTCTTTGTTAACCAGCCCCATCTCCTCAGCACCTACCACAGAGCCCGGCACAGAGGACATGCTAAGTAACCCCAAGTTGATCAAAGCAATGAGCTTACCAGGGATTTGGAGCCGCATCCGCTCAGTGAAGGCAGAGAGGAAGGCTGGCGTGGGTAGGGCTGTGGGAACTTTCCAAAGCTACTTTGCCTTCAAAGGCAGTGGAAGCGCCTAGGTCGTGATGATTCCAGTCCACGCCTCTTCTGGCAGCTGAAGGTTCCTGATCCTCAGTACTCAGTCCCTAAAATATCCGAGCAGTGACTTCATACCCTGGAATGGACACTAGTACTACATGCATCAGCCCTGCAGTTCTACGCATGCCTGGGCTCTACACACAGACGTTTAGGGGTGTCCCTGGTGTGTCTGTACCCACAGCATGTCTTGGATGACCCTCATAGCTGAGATGGAGTTCGGTGGAAGAGAATTCACCAAGCATGAGCAAGGTCACTGAGCCTGAGTCCTAGCACCACCAAAACAACCAAAACCCAAACCAAAGAAAGAGAAAAGCACGGATAAGAAGGCTGCTCCTTGCAGCCGTCCATGCTTCCCGACGTGCTCCCGTGCTCCAGGCTCAGCCCTCAGCACCGTGCTCCTCCCTCATCTCCCACCAGGCCTGCTCGGCTTCGGAGAGCAGAGATGCGGGAGGGGCTGTTTGGGATGGAATGGCTCTAGAACCTTTCCGCCGATTCTGATGCAATTTCACCAAATCCAAACTACTATAAGAAGACACAATGGGGCCTGGTACTCCCCCCGCCTTCCGCACCCCACCCCTATATTCCTCTACCAGGAGTTAGCCATGCCTGGTGTGAAGCTTTCCAAAAAAAAAGGGGGGGGGAAGGAAACTGAGGAATCTGAATAGAGCAAACCAGGACCCAGGCGTGACACTTCTGCCTGCCAGAAGCATACTTTCTTAGCTTCCCTCCCTCCGTCTCTCCCTCCCTCCCTCCCTCCTTCCCTCCCTTCTCTCCTTTCCTGTCTCCTTCCCTCTCTCAAGGTCTCACCATGAGACCAGGAACATCTGGAACTTTCTGGTCTCCAACTGGTAGTCTTCCTGCTGGGGTGACAGGTGTGTGCCACCAACCCTGGCTCATTTCAGTTTCTCATTCTCATTTTTCCTCCTCCTCCTCTCCTCTCTTCCTCCCCACTTCCTCAATGTTAAAGAGCTAATGGACCATAGACATGTATGTAAATTTGGGCATTTGTGTAGTATGGAGGCTTTCTGTCCTGTGAGTAAGCAGGTTGGGGCCCGGGAGACACGCTTCTTCCCCCAGAAACAACTGCGGGGCGGGGGGAGCCAGAAGAGCGCTTCACACCGAGCCCGTGTGCCCTGTAGACGGGAAGAGCCAGATTCCCGCATGGACGTACGTTCCGCTCAGCATCACAGGGACAAAGACATTTTACTTATCATGATGTCATACTTTAATAAGAGTTTTAAGCTTATGAAAGCATCCTTAATGTTCTCCACAGTACTTAATGTTTAGCTCTGATTGTGCTCACCACCAGAGAGGCCTGAGGATCACATGCAGCGTAGGGCTTGGAAAACCACAGTTGGAGGCGGCGCTGGCGGCGTGACTGAACGGGGCCTGTGGCAGCAGCAGACGTCAGCTCTGCCTGGGCAGACTCCTTTGTTGTCTCTGGGGCGTAGCTGTTTCTTGGGACTGAACTATCTGGTTAATATAAATTTTTCCCTATACACTGTTCATAAATTATGATCAAGGGTGGCGTACACACAAAACATGGGTCTCTCCTGACTTTCACAATCCAAAGTCTTGAGGGATGTTGGACCATGTTGACATCCATTTTCAAATGTCTAGCAGTTTACACACATTATGTAAAAGGGATGAAAATCAACAGAATATGTCACTTTTACAAAGTGCAAAACAGAAGGTATATCACCATAACACGTATCTGAAGGTCATTTTTTGTTAAAAAATGCAAATTATTTATTTAAAATCTACAGGGAGCAGAAGACATCAATAGATTTTAAATGTATGTGTGCATGTGCAAATTCTGCGAAAGTGGGGGAGGGTAGGACAAGAGATGGTAGGAACCCTTTCTCTTTTTACTAATGAGAAACAGAAATGGAAACGATTTGGTCTGGGAAGCTTTGCTGTATTTTCTGGAAGGCCTTCGTGTACTGCTAGTGATTTGCATACCGCTGGGGCAGCCAGGCCCCGGCCCGGCATCGCCCAGGCCTTTCCGCTCTTACTCCTGCTTCTCCTTCCGCTAGGAATATGGTACTAATTAAGCTCCATGAAACACGGAGAACAAAAGACGCAGTGGCAGAGCTCAAAGTCACCTCTTACTTTGAACTTCATAAAGATCTGGGGACAGATCTGCTCTGTCAGCTTCTTGAGCGAAGCAAGCCAACTGCATTTTCCCTCTTCTCCGAAAGGAGAGAACCATTCGGGGGGGATTGTGAATGTTACTGTGTCTCAGTTTGAAGTTTAAATCTTTTCAAGCATGTAGTTATTAAGATGCCAAGTTGCCTCACTTAATTACAACCTTTATTATAGTATTGAATACTTTAAATGCACTATTTATCACACCTGAAGAGATGTGCAGTTCTGCCTTAATGGACCCCGCTCAGTGGGCTATCTATCGATTATCTTCTCCACTGAATTAATTCCCAGTAATCGTCTAGTGAGCAGTCATTAAAGAGACTCTTCTTGAGTACATAGGGCTGGGGTTGAAGGGATGGGATGGGCCTCTCAGGCAGTGGCAGCTTTGGGGACTCCCTTAGTACAATGTCAACCCGTATCCTCAGGGAACGGAGACGTCCTCAAAGAATGAAGTTCTCAGGCAGCTTGAGTATTCACCACAGAGAGGCTTTCCTCAGTGGGGTTCCCAGTCAGAGCAGGACAAAGCAGCTCCTTCCTCAAGCGCTTCTTCTACCTAAGCCAGCTGCACTCTTGCTCCATGCTCAAGACCCTCCAACACCAACGTGGGAACGGCAAGTCAGGACCCCACGGGAGACTAGGGTTTTGGGAGTATCGTCATGGGCTGGTGCTACGTGCCATATGTGGCCTCACTTCATTGACTTTAACCTAGTCATTGAATGAGTTTCTCCTTTAAGACATAGATTTCAAAGGACATATGACTAGTTAAGACTTGGGATGGAGTTCCCTGGGGTCCAGAAAGGAGCTGCGGGTTGTCACCTGAACACATAGGAGCTGGTAGGCGGCAGCTCTGTCTGACTTCAAGGAAGAGCCTTTCAATAAAAGAGCGTGCCAAGGAGGGGCACGGGAAGGTCAGCTCACAGCCGTGACGTTGTCTTTCCCTGGTGGGCGACAGAGGTCCCCACAGACCCAGCATCTCCCTAGTGACCTCCATTCTCTTGTGCTTTTATGAATCCCATTTTTTTTGTTCATTTTTATTTCTTTAAGAGTTACAGAGAGAGAAAGGGGCAGATAGAGAGAGAGAGAGAGAGAGAGAGAGAGAGAGAAAATGGGTGTGCCAGGGCCTCCAGCCACTGCGAACGAACTCCAGACACGTGCGGCCCCTTGTGCATCTGGTTAAGGTGGGTCCTGGGGAATCGAGCCTTGAACCAAGGTCCTTAGCTTCATAGGCAAGCGCTTAACCGCTAAGCCATCTCTCCAGCCCTATGAATCCCATTTAAAAGTCACTTTATAGCACTCGGCAGAGCCTGCCTATCACAGGAGCGTCAGGCTTTTACAAATGAGCTGTCTCTTCGAATTCACCTCCACGGCAGTGTCCAGTGGCCAGTGTCGCAGTGTGTTTGCAGAGTTGGGTAATGAGAAATCTGGAGGCTGCTTCTTTCACCACTTCCTTTGCTTGCTCTGGACCGCACCCAGAAATACAGCTTCTGCTCCCTGCCTTCAATTTCTCTTCCTGAACCCGAGCCAAGGGCAAGGAATGGGGAGCTGTGCTCAGAGACCAGGTGTCGGATCTGGATGCTGTGAGACTTCCAGCGAGTTAGGTTATTGGGATCGTCTAGGGCCACGATCAGCTGAACGCCAACATTGGCACACTTAGCTCTGACCAGCCTGTGATGCCCCTAGCTCTGCGTTAAGCCTCCAGTTTTTCTGCTCGTGGATCTTACAGTGGCAACAATGATGGCAGTATTTCTTTAAAAAAAATCTACCATTTATTAAACTTTTTTTTTTAAACATAAAGCATGTGTGTGTAAGTTCATGTGTGTGGAGGCTAGGGGTCAACGTTGGTGCCTCCTCACTTGCTCTCACTTTCCAGCTTGTTTTTGGAGCCAGGCTTCCTGAGCCTGGAGCTGGTCAATCCATCTAGAACAGCTAGCCAGCCAGCCTGAGAGCTCCTGCTGCGTCCGCCTCCCCAGTGCCAGGGCTACAGGTGGAGGCCCGCACCTCCACTGCTGGGGTTCCTGCGGCTGCTGGGCTTCTGAACTCAGCTTCCTGTGCGAGCTGTCTGCTCAGCCCCTTGTTAAACATGGATTAAGAACCAAGCACTGCGCCGCATACACCGTATCCATTATTGTATTTAATCCTGACAGCATCTTCGCTGACCACGGTCATGTCCTCGCTAATGAGAGTCTGTGTTGTCAGCCACCACTGGGTGTTATGATCACCCAACGGTGTTTTTTTTTTTTTTTTAATGTAGAGATTTATTTGCTCAGGGGTGGAGAATGACAACTTGTGGCTCCCGGAGAGCTGACTGACCCCTCATCCTACTCCCATACAGCTTGATTTGGCCTGTCTGGGATGAGGTACAGGTATCGGGATGTCTGAAATCTCTCCAGGTGAGTTAAAGGAATAGCCAACATTGAACACAGCTACCCTGGGTTGAATAGTGTGCCCCCGGTCTGCAGGAGTCAGCAATGAAGTTGGACTATAAAGGGCTGGCCCTGCTGCGCACTGCCAACTGCTATGCCTAACCCTTTCCCTGTCGGGCCAACGCAGGTAGGAAGCTGTTCATTATTGATACCTTCAGAGTAGTGCATTCTGGTAGCATTTTAAATCCTTCTTTCCTATTTGTAGAAAGAGAACTAGTGTACTCCGTGAGAAGACTGTTAGGCCCCTGGTGGCTGGTTGGAAGCATTTTGGAGGTTAGCAGGAGCCGCAACCTCACTGTTTAGTCTCCATGACTGCATTTATGCCCAACAACCAAGGTCATAAATCTTAAGGGTGTCCTGGGGCTGCTAGGAGCGGAGCACAGAGCACAGACTGCATGTGCTGGAAACCGGAGCAAAATGATCTCCTCCACACCCCGTCCTCATTAGCATAGCTGCTCTCATCTTGTGACTTAATCCTCACTCAAAGGGGGAAAAAATTCTAATAGAGTTTGAAATATGACAGTGCAAACCCATCCCATCTCAATGTGTTAACCTTTCTAAGCCCCTCATGCTTTCAAAATGGCTCTCCACTATCCCTCTTGTTCCAGATGTGCCTCTGAAACTTGTCCTCACGGCTCTACCTGGGAGTTGTCCCTCTGCTCTTAGATTCTTGCACCCATTCCCAGACCTGAATTTACAAGATAGGCTCTGAGCAGTTTTCCTGGGACATGGAGCTGAGAAACCACTTCCTGGAGGACTCCCACCCTCCGTGCTAGCCTGGCTGTCATTCCTAGTCCTAGTGCTGGCCTGTGCTTCCCATCATGGGTTTCTGGGCACCCGGGAGGGTGTCCTGTGTTCACTGTGGAAGGATGACAGTCCAAGTTTACTTAACCTCCCTGAGTCTGACCTTTAATCACTGCAGTGGGAGGAAGTAGCACAGGTGATGAGTGTCCTTTGAGTCATAGCTGAGCACTGCTACAGAGGGGCTTTTTTGTTTATTTTTATTTATTATTATTATTAATAATTTTAAATTTTTTGGTTTTATGAGGTAGGGTCTCACTCTAGCTCAGGCTGACCTGGAATTCACTATGTAGTCTCAGGGTGGCCTCCAACTCACAGTGATCTTCCTACCTCTGCCTCCCAAGTTCTGGGATCAAAGGCGTGTGCCACCACACCTGGGATTTTATTTTATTTATTTATTTTCTAATGTGCCAGAGAGATGGGTGATTGGCATGCCAGGGCCTCCAGCCATTGCAATTGAACTACAGAAGCACGCACCATCTTGTGTGCACACGCAATCTCACCAGTTAGCTAATCCGGAGGGTTTAGCTCAGCTCACAACCAGGGTCCAACCGCTTCTCACTGTCTCCACTCATTCCACCTGGGTCCACAAACCATCCTCTCTGGACAACTCCTGGTATTCCAGTTTGGTTTCAGCTTTTGCTACTGTTTGGTCAGAGTTAAACTGGATCATGGCTCTCTCCTATTTAGCACTCTCCCGCCACTGACTTTTCACTTTAGCGGCAGTGAAGCAAAGCTGGCCCACTGGGGTCTCTCCATGCTCTGCCTGCTTTCTCTAGCTCCTTCTCCGTCAGCCACAGGACATGGGAACTTACCTTCTGCCAACAAGGTTCTTCCCTGAACTACAAGCCTGACTGGCTGAGCTCTAGTCAAATAACTGCTTGATTGTTCTGCATTGAATTCTAAATCCAGAAAGCTCACTTGAAGTCTTTGTTTCTCCTCTATCAGTTAAGACAATATACAGGATCGATGGGGAGAAAACCCAGACCAGATCTTCACAAATTCCCATCTCCTCCCTTCCTTTCCTGAACTGGATTTATATTTGGCCTCGGGTAGGTGATGCATTATATAGGGCATGGAGGAAATCTGTCCACTTGCTAATGAGAATATCTCAAAGGAATACCCAGATGAACCCTGGGCAATGTCTGACAACCATTTATGAGCACTAAGAACCAAGTGAAGTGAGAATTTACTTTGAAAAATGAGGATTAGTAATGAAAATGTCAAGTAAACTCTGACATTCTGTAACCGAAGTAGATGTATTCATCTTTTTACAAAGCTTCAGCATGCAAAATGGGCTCTGATCTTTCACCAGGATGAAAACCTATTTAAGGCTGTGACCGGAAGCACATGGTAGCAGTATCCCAGAAAAGAACTGGCCTGCTTTTTAAATTATGGCTTCAGATGTCTTTAAATTATTCTCAGAACCTGAGTAAGGCCAGCTTGACCATTTGAATGGATTCATTTTCTAGTATTTCCCAGATTGGCTGCGACGTAGAGATACAAGATTCATACGCATATGCGAAGCAGGCATCTCTGTGCCACCTCAATTGCTGCCAGTCTGGGTGGTACGTGGTTTATCTGGGATTAAGCAGGAAGACTCTTTGGAGATGTTGGCTGACTGCAAGCTGCGATTGTGGACTCCAGGTTAAGGCAGGGCTTATAACTCAAAGTATCACGAACCCATCCTGCTTCCTGCTCATTAGCTGAGTAACCCTGCATCCTTCTGTAATTGCCTAGATTCCGTCAAAGACTTCACTTTAACAACCTTCCAAATTTGGTGCCAGATTTAAACCTAACACGGTTTCCTTTCATGTACCAGCTGCTTAAAAAAAAAAAAAAATTAAGACAGCTCCACATTATCACAGCCTGAGGCGACGAATAAACCCTTGCCTCACTTATCTCCACATAAGCGTGTCCTACATCCATGTAGCTAATCACTCCTTAAAACCTGTCTGTGCAAAAGGAAGTGAAGGTAAAGGCGTCCACGTTCGCTTCGTGGCCTCGCTCGCACGTGCGGGACATTCTTTGATCCATCAGTCAGGCCGCCTGCGGCGAGTTCTCGGACAAGGAAGGGAAGCTGTCCTCTTTGGGATAAACTGTGTCAAATGAAAGGGCCAGCTGCTCCTCTCTGGTGGAGCTGAGAAAGAGGAAATTTAAATTGTAGTTATTTTCTATCCGCATTTATCTCTCAACCCCTTCTTTTGTTCTTTATATTTGCTTTTCCGTGTCTCTTCCAAATGGGGGTGAAAATTGAAAAGGCATGAAGTAAACTGGAAAATCAAAGGTACTGAAAATAGGAGACTTGAAAGGGGAGTCTACATGCAAATATTACCTTTCAGGTTATTTCTAAGTCACCCTATGTACATCTGCTTGCTTGCTGTCAAATTCAATTAGCATTATCAGTTCTGTCAGCTGCCATGTGCTGCCAATGCTAGTCACTAAAGATGCCCCAGAAAAGAAGGCAAAACTTCCCTTGCGAGGGACTTGTGGTGACGCGGGTCTCACGTGGAAGCCCACATTTCACCTTGGCCAGTCCCCCAAGAGAAACACAACTAAAACCCAGCCATATTCCCGTGGCTTGAGAAGTGCTGCATCGTAAGAGGTGAAGCGATAGTTTCTGTTCTTTGTGGCCACGTGTGGAGGGGCCTGGAGGCACGGACGTGAGGGCCCACCCCACGGACAGGGGTCCTGGCCTTCCACTGTGTTTGAGGTAGAGTCTCTCGCTGTTCCGAGCTGCGCTTGCCAGGCTGACTGCCCGTGAGCTTGTGGGCGATCGTCCTGTTGCTGCTTCCTTTCTTGCTCCAGGCACACTGAGTTCCAGACCCTTCTGCTGGACTATCCACTTTTAGGTGGCTCCTGAGAATCCAAACTGAGGTCATTTTGCATACGCGACAAGAGCTTTCTCCACTGTGCCATCTCCCCAGCCCCTAAAGTGACAATTTTCAGCTAGGAGTGACAGGGCCTCAGCAGTTCCAGACTGTTCTCTTATGCATACACAGACATAGCTATGTCCTTGTATGTGTAGGGGATCCCCAAAGCCATTCCTGGGTTCCATAACTTGCTAGAAGATCTTCAGCATGTAGTCACACTCATAGCACAATTGTATTAGGTGGAAAAGGCAGGATCTGTCTTCAGTTCTAAGTGGTCTGATGCCAGCCATGTTGGACCTTGATGTCACCATGTGTGGACCTTGGAAGCAGGACGGCCAAAGGATAGCCGTGGAGCTTGCTGGGCTAACTTTCCCGCCCAATTTCCCAGTTCATTTCACACAAAATGCCTTTATGCATTTTCTACAGATGTCTGTGTGCGACTTTTAAAAGCCAACACTCATCACAGACCTCTTTTCAAGTCTGCTCATGTCGTTCTACCTAATTCTTTGTCATGGTTGCATCACATTCCATTTTATAGACAGACAATGTTTAACCTTTCCTATAATAAGAGGTAGGATATTTTTCTTTGAAAATTATATGTATATGCTTATTGTTTCTTTTATATATATTTACATATGCTTCTAGAAATAGTTTCTTAATGTTCAATTTGGCAAGGACAGAAGGCCAGCATTGTGTGGAAATTTTTGTGGGTATATTAGAGTTGGGAGAGATGGTGGGCAAGAGGACAGTTAATGAGGCTATTCCAGTAACTTAAGTGACAATAAGTGTTGTGGTTTGCATGTAAAACGTCCCCCATAGGCTCGTGCATTTGAACACTTGGTCCCCAGCTAGTGACATTGTTTGGGAAGGTTGTAGAGCCTTTTCTAGTGGAGCCGGAGGAAGTGTCACTGGAGGGTGGGTCTTGAGGTTTTGTAGTTTCTGCCGTCTTTCTCTACTTCCTGACTGCGAACACAATGTGGCCAGTTCGGCTCCTGTGGCCAGTTCGGCTCCTGCCGCAATACCTGCCCTCCCCCACCCCCCCGAAGCTTCCCCTTGAAATTGTCAGATGAGCTGAACCCTTCCTTCGGTTGCCCCTGGCCAGGTATTTGTTCACAGCAGTGCGAAAGTAACTGCTGCCGTCGGGGCTCAAACTAAGCTGTGGCAAGGAGCAGAAATGGTGTAGACGTCATTGGAAACCAGTACAACAGCCCCGATGCTGGGCAGGGAGTGAGGAGGAGTTCAAAGTGACTCCTGGTTACGTGACACGGAGGACAGCAGCCAGGAGAACTGCAAGAAGGTCACCTGTGATGCAAGTTAATAATTCTGAAGAGGAATGACAGGAGCTCAGATCTTCAATTGATCCTTCAGTCACCCACTCGCTCATTCATCCACAATACATGTTGAGCATCTGTCACACATCAGTCACCCCCTCAGTGGTTAGTTCGCACTGGCTCAAGTTGTGTCTTTTTCCTTTTTGTCTTGCTGAAAACACTGAGATAGAAATTTCTGCAATAGAGATCCCGAATAACTTGGCCATTAATTAACTTCCTTGCTATTCTTTCTTGGGGGACACACAGCTCAATAAAAGCTGCCGAGAGCAATAGTGAGTCATGTCCCAGATGCTTGAAGCATTTGCACATGCCTGAGAGTAAAAATATAAGAAGGGAGGGAGAAAGGAATTGTAAAACAAACAAACAAACAAACAATAGATTGCTCTTGTGTCTGAGTTTGAAGACAGGCTCCTTCCTCCACTCGTTTCAGATAAATGACCTTTGCAAATGTGAGCAGGTGACCCTCCCCCCCTCCCCCAGCAGTCTTCTTTCCTGCGCACTGCCAAGAGTCCCTTGCGTGGGCATCAAGGGCGACAAGAGGGACGGGAGCAGCACACAGGTCCCCCACTCGCTTCCCGGGTCTGCCGCTGTGCCTTTCGCAGTCATCCCTCCTCTGTGGACTGCTGGGCGTCTCAGCTGCAGCTTCCCATCAACTGCAGCCAGACACGCATAAGTTGCAACTTGAATGATAAGGGGAGTTTTATTTTTATAGGATTTTATGCATCCTTCAATAGAAATTGAAGTGCTTTTATGCATTTTATTTCACAACTTGTTTGAATTGATATTGGAATCTGCTTCCTGATTAAGTTTAGTTGACTATGCAGAGCCTCCCTTCTGCATTCATTTGCAACTGGTGTGAGCCCACGCATTCTTTATGAAAATTGTTTCTTAATACTTTCTGAAGTCTACATGGGGGGTTACTTTTTTTTCCTGTTTACGTAAGTGTCTTTATTTTCCTTTAAATTCATGTATGAGGTCAACTTCTCCAAAGAAGAGACACAGCTTGCCAGTAAGCACATGAAAGTGTGCTACTCACCACTGACCATCAGGACAATGCACATCAAACTCACGAGGTCTCCATCCCTCCAGTTCCAAAGGGTAGGTAGAGTCCCTCTCTGCCAGGAAAGCACTAAGTAAGTGCCAGGAAGCCAGTGTCTCACTGTCCCCTCCATGGGGAGGAGGGAGAGCGAGGGAAGCCAGAGTCTCACTGTCCCCTCCATGGGGAGGAGGGAGAGCGAGGGAAGCCAGTGTCTCACTGTCCCATCCACGGGGAGGAGGGAGAGCAAGGGGACGGATTCTACACTCCAAGGCTTATTTCCAGGGACACGCTTTCTCCAGCAGGGCTCTACCACCATCCCAAATAGTGTCACTGTGCTGGGGACCAAGTGGTCAAACTTCAAACACATGAGCCTATGGGGGTGGGGGTGGAGCATCACATTTAAACCACCACACCTGGGATTAACTGTCTTACCCCAAAGCGAGGATTTGAGCAGATATTTGGACACCAATGTTCATAGTGGCATCAGTCACAGGAGCCAAAGGTGGAAGCCACTCAAATTTATTAATAGATAAATAAATAAAATACAGTAGATCTACTTAATAGAACATATTAAGCCTTAAAAACACTTCAATTCTGACATGTAATACACCATGGATAAACATTATGCTAAAACAAAATACCCCCTCTCCAAGAAAAAAAAGACAGGGCATGGTTCAACTTATAACAAGATTCCTAGATCATCAAATTCATAGAGACAGGATGTAGGAGTGGATGGCAGAGACCTCACACAGCAGGAAATTGACAGCTGTTGTATAACTGGAAGATGGACAAGCCATCCGTGGTCATCCCAACACTTGAGAGGCTAAGACTGGAGGATCATGAGCTTGAGGCTGGCATGGGCTACACAGGAAGACCCTATTTAAAAATTCAAGAAGAGGAGAGAGAAAGAGAAAGAGGAGAGAGAGAGAGAGAGAGAGAGAGAGGGAGAGAGAGAGAGAGAGAGAGAGAGAGAGAAGAAACAGAGACAGAAAAGGAAAGGTAAGGGAAAAGAAGAAAATAAACTGCCAAGAAAAGAGTTCTAGAAGTGGCACTGGGGAAAACAGCTTAGCCAGTAAAGTGCTTGAGGATCTGAGTTTGAATCCCCGGCATTCCTATAAAAGCCAGGCCTGGTAGCACGTGCTTATAACCCTATGACTGAGGAGGGGCACAACAGGACCCCGGTAACTTTCTGGCTAACTAGCCAGATTTGTGGGCTCAGAGACCTTAGATTACAGGTTCCGAGCCCTTGTGAGTCCACAAGTTGTACAGCAAGGTGGACGCTGCACTTCACAAGCAATTTCCTGCACAAACCCGGTGTTGCACAAGCATTGGGATGAGCCCTTCACCTAGACACTTGAATTCCTCGTGATGAGACAGGAAATGCCTCCGGGAAGATCGTGGGTCCCACGTCACTCCGGCACGCCTCTCCACCTCTGTGGTCTTGAGCCATAGCAGCAGCAGTTAGTCACTGAAAGCCCTTCAGGAAGACGAGTGCTCTGGGAGGGGCTTCAGACCTCACGCCACCCAGCCCGAGAGGGAAGTTCTGCCATTTCCACTTAATAGATAAGAACAGTGGTGGATCTGATCAAACCCCAGCCTGACAGTCTGTCCTATTGTTCTTTTCCAAGCTTCAATTTCCAACTCACAGGCTTCTTAAGGTTTCAGTATCACTCTACTTTCAAGTTCTTTGTCCCCAGGAATATCGCATTCACCCCTCACCATTCACTCCTATCTGCATTGGATTCCTCTGTTAAGAACAAACTCCGTGCAGTCTCCTTCCGTTCTGAAATTCTATCTCCCTCTGCGAAGTGGGTGCCGGGTCAGTACCACTGTCTGCTGCTTCTAACAAATGACCTGTGAGACCAAAGGTAGAAGACCCTCAGTGGTTTCTGCTACTTCTCCCCATCCCATCTCTGTGTCTCTACTGACTGCTGTAACAAGCTGTTGCAGTCAGGTTCGCATTGCTGGCAGAAATCACCCAACCCAGAGCAGCTTGTGAGAAAAGAGGTTTATTTTGACTTACAGGCTCGAGGGGAAGCTCCATGATGGCAGGGAAAACGATGGCATGAGCAGAGGGTGGACATGACCCCCTGGACAACACAAAGTGGACCATAGCAACAGGAGTGTGTGCCAAACACTGGCATGGGGAAACTGGCTAGAACACCCATAAGCCCACCCCCAACAATACACTGCCTCCAAGAGGAGTTAATTCTCAACTCTCTGCTGGGAACCTAGCATTCAGAACACCTGAGTTTATGGGGGACACCTGAATCAAACCACCACGCAAGCACTAACCTGTTGGCGTCCCAAAGAGAAATCTATACTCTTCCAGTCCCGGAGGGCATGAGGATGAACTCTACGCATGAGCAGCCACATGCCTCCTGAGACTCCACGGCAGATTCTTCCAGCTTCTGCCAGCTCCCAGCATTCCTCAGAGGGCCTGCCTTGACCATCACGTCACCTTTCCTGTGAGTCTCATCTCGCTCTGCCGTTCTCTGTCTAGGCTACCTCTGATGACATTCGGGCTCATGTGGATAATCTAGGATAATCTCTTCTCAAGATCTTTAATTTAAGCACACCTGCAAAGACCTTTATCCCACGGCAATACTCTCAGGCTCCCAGAATTTTGATGAGATTATATCTCCTGGGGGAAGCATGTGGCCCACTCCATCATCCTGGGGATTTGAGAAGAGGGACACATGGCATGTTTTCTTGTCCTAGAGATGTATCTTTAGATGTCTTTCTATTTCATTCTGTTTGCTCCAGTATTTCCTGGGTAGCACCACTGGAAAAAGAAATAGGTATCATGAGGCATACACTATAAGATATGGTATATATATACAAGTAAAACAGTGCTGTCTTCCTCATTTACACGAAGTTAATACAGTCCAGACTCACTTCCAGCCACACAACTCTCCCAGAGACCCCCAAATCTGCAGTGTTCTCCCCTCAGAGAAACTGCTCAAAGGAGTCACTCTCCTTTGGAGACAAAAGCCCACGAGAAGTGTTGTTGGGCTTCTCTGGGCTCTGGGAGGGCTCAGAATTCACCACGCCAGTGGCTTTCAGGTTCGAATCTACAACTAGCAAATTATGGAAAAACATACACATGAAGAAGGGTAAATTATGAAAGATTTATTTTAGAAAAGAGTGTAAACAGACTGAGAGAAGCAAAGCATCAAAGCTCCCAAGCTAAGAGGGGTTTCCCCTTCCTGGCTTGGAGAGGTTCCTGAGAAGGAAAACCCAGGAACAAATCCAAGTGGTAACTTGAGTTAGGTCTTTTTATCAATTAGGGAAGCGAGTGGGAATGAGCCACGCTGCCAAGATCAAATGTACACGAAGGACCTTGATTGGTTGGTGGATTCAGGAGGAGAGCGCAGATGCAGAGAAGGTCTGCCTGTCCCTGGGGGTTGGGGTTCAGGAGTGGACCATGAGCAGTCAAGGAGGAGGGGTCAGGAAGATGCCCCTTTGCCACCAACACCGCTTGAGTCAGTCCTATGTCGCTCCTAGCCTTTGCAAGAGGATTCTCCAGCTCACAGGCCCTTCCTGGCTTCCCCTTGCTGGGCTTCATTTCGCGAAAGTACTTTAGAACCCCCGTGCCTTTAGATCTCTGGTGGATGCCCACAGTCACACTTCCGAATTTCCTCCCTGTCTACCTGGCACCCCGAGAACCATTCGCTCTATTTTCACTTCTCCAGACTTCCCAGAATGTCATTATGAAAAATGTAGCAGGGCTGGAGGGATGGCTTAGCAGTTAAGGCATTTTCCTGCAAAACCAAAGGACCCAGGTTGGATTCCCCAGGACCCACATAAGCCAGATGCACAAGGTGGCGCATGTGTCTGGAGTTTGTCTGCAGTGGCCGGAGGCCCTGGCGTGCCCATTTTTTTTCTCTCTCTCTCTGTTTCTCTCCCTCCCTCTTTCTCAAATATATATATATATATATATATTTTTTTTTCTTTTTTTTAAAAAAAGAAAAATGTAAAGCACAGCTCTGGAACTCAAGGATAACCTCCCATGAAGGGAAGGAGATGAGTGACCCCACTTTCAAGCAGGATTTGGGGGAAAGGGTTTCTCTTCTGGAACCTCAGTGGAAAAGATGGCCCTCAGGTTCCCCTGCTGTGTCCACCCGCAGCACGCTCACCTCTCCCTTGTAGGTCAAGTCCACTCAGAACAGGCTCTCCACAGCATGGCCTCCAGGGGTGGCTTCAGGCTCCCCCACCTGATCCTGTGCCCTTCACACGGGGCCTGGCCCTGCACCCCATCCATCTCTCATGAGACTGATCTGTGCACAGCTCCCCTAAACCACAGAAGAGCTTCCATTCGTGCAGCATTTCCACCTTGGTAGACGTCTACTTGTTTTCACATCGATTTGTATTGAATCCTAAAAACTGATGACGCAGTGGGCTGGAGGTCACTGAGCTCCTTTGGCCCATGAGAGAAGGTGGTCAGCTGACTGGTCCGAAGTCACTGGCCGGACTGTGGCAGAGCTCAACTCCCAGTGCAGGAGGCCTGGCTGGGGGGTCAGCTTGCTTCCCGGTTCTGAACCTTCGCTGTCAGCCTCCCTGTTCCTCCTTTGTTATCTTCCCTTCGCCCCCTCCCTCCCTCAGTTCTCTACCACGTGTTCGCCTCTCTCTTCTTCCTGTTCCACATCCTGAACCTGAGCCTGTACAGACTTCGCTGCTTGCTGTGTGACCTTGGGCACATTTTTAAAAATTTATTTATTTCGGGGGGGGGGGGAGAAAGAGGCAGGTAGAGAAAGAAAGAGAGAGAGAGAGAGAACTAATGGGCGCACCAGGGCCTCCAGCCACTGCAAACAAATCCAGATGCATGCGCCACCTTGTGCATCTGGCTTACGTGGGTCCTGGGGAATCGAACCTGGTTCTTAGGCTATGCAGACAAGTGCCTTAACCACTAAACCATGTCTCCAGCCCCTTGGGCACATTTCTTAACATCTCTGAGTTTCTATTGCCTGGTCTGAAAAGAGGGACAAGACTAATTTCCTCACGAGGTGATGGTAAATATTGGATGAAAATACATAGTGAGATAAGGGCAGAGTTCCGTTGAAAGAGTGTTTTGTGTATAATTAATGGTCCCGGGCACTTGGTAGGCAGTCAGCACACATTTTCCTCGCTGCCCTTCTTTTTTTAACAGCAGGGACTCATGGCTAAGACCATACACGTTTGTCCCCCATTCACCTGTGTCATCCTTATCATAGAACTGTTGGATTTGATTTATCAAGAGACCCTGACTGTGCCTCTGTGACTATGAGCCGTGGCCAAATGAGAGAAGCCTGATAGATGCGGTCAGAGTGATTAATAGCAGCCTGCCTCGGGAGCTCCGGGAGTGACAGGTGAGACACCTTGCCCCGGCTTCCCTCCGAGTTCTAGATTGTTGTAGGCGGCTGCTTGGCTCAGGCAGGAGCCCCGCCGCCGCAGAATGCTGCCTGACGGCAAGCCCTGGATTTCCTGGGTCATCCAAGACAAATTCTCTGGGCACTGGCATTTACCCGGAGCCGAGGATGAGCACCGGGTACCAGCGCCATGTGCTTCTGCCCTTGACCGATTTCATCTCAGGACAACGCGTGGGTCAGGGAAGGTGCCACAGAGGCACGCCCACGCCTGGCTGACCCCCACTCCCGCAATGTCGTTGTCGGGAGCTTTCTCTATGAGAAATCTATCCGGGAATGCCAGAGCCAAGCCAGAGGGAGTTGCTCCTCCTTGTCAGATGCTGGGACTGCCGACCTTGAACCTATCTTCTGCCAATGAAATCGCGTCGTTTTGCAAAGCCAAACACTTACCAACTTCTTCTGTGTAAGGCAGATTAAACAGAGGACACTCAGGAGGCAGCATCACGACCTACTAATGGTGGGCTCTTCCCCAACCCTCAGGGCTTGAGCACCCCGCAGAGCATCCTCTGATTTCCTTCCAGGTAAAAGCGACCCTGCAAGTGGTTTGTTCTCCTCGAGCCAGTTCGTGAATCATTCACGGAGCCTGTCAGAAACGGGGAAGCTGAGGTCCTGCCTTGCTGGGCCAGCCTCTCGCGTCTCAGCCCTTGGCCCCAGTAGAGCTGGAAGAAAATGCCACAGCTCCTAGTTGAAATCACACAGTTGGATGATGTTTCTTTTGGCTTCACGTATAAAGGCTTGTGCTCAGAGACAACTTTTGGCAAAAATGAAATGTATGAAGCTTGTCTTTCCTCTTCTAACATTCCCAGCATTCCTCTTAATCACTTTTTCTCTTGATTTCTCTCCAAGCTCCTCAAGAGTGCTTTCTTCCTTTGCCTCCTCTGCCTGGGAACTCTGAAACTGTGAATCAATTTCTCTATCTCTAAGTGAATGGAAAATCTAGAGCAGTGTTTGACAACTGTACAATGGTGTATGAATCTGACCCACTCTTTCTATTGGTCCTGTTCTGATAATAAAACACCCGAGGCTTGGCAAGGCGCAAAGACAAGAGGTTGATCGTGTTTGGGAGGCTGAGAGTTCAGAAGAGCACAGGCTCTGGCAAGAACCCCCTAGGCTCCGTCACATTATGGTGATGGCATTGGGTGAGGATCTCCCATATAGGGGAGGGAAACATACGGCAAGACAGGAAGCTAGAGAGCAGGGAGGGGCTAGGACTGCTTTGTTATAACAACTTCTTCCGAGAACTAACCAGTGTCTGGACAGGGATACATCAATTTCCTTCCATTCCTTTGGTACATAACAGCCTGTGTCACCTATTTACTTCTCTCTACTTCTGCCGTGTGCCACTACCCAGAGGACCCAGCTCCCAACACAGGAACCCTTGAGGGACACACTCCATCCATAACCCGGCCACACCGCTATGAAAATGCAGATTTAGATCTGGTTGTTCTGCTGGAGCCTGAGATTCTGCGTCTCCTGGAGCTGAGCTTGCCGGTCCATGGGCCACACTTTGAGTAGCAAAGCCTTAAACCAGTGTCAAGGAGATTGAGGAATGGTCTCTCATTTTCCATTCTGATTGGAGGGAGGGAAAAGGGGAAAGGGAGAGAGAGAGATTGAGAGAGAGAGAGAGAGAGAGAGAGAGGGAGGGAGAGAGAGGACGTAGTTACATCCTGGTACTGTCTTCAGATCATGCCATGACTGCTTTACTTGAATTTTCAAGTTAATTCTGCAGGATTCTGTTCTCATTGTCTGATGTATAGTCACAGTAAGCACAATTTTCACTTTTAGAAACTTGTCTTCTCCCATATATCTCGATATCTTATTGAAATTGTTTCCTATAAAAATATGCTTCTGGGCTGGGGAGATGGCTTAGCAGTTAGGCGCTTGCCTATGAAGCCTAAGGACCCTGGTTCGAGGCTCGATTCCCCAGGACCCACGTAAGCCAGATGCACAAGGGGCACACGCATCTGGAGTTCGTTTGCAGTGGCTGGAGGCCCTGGCACACTCATTCTCTCTTCCTTTCTCTCTCTCTCTCTCTCTCTCTCTCTCTCTCCTTCTTTCTCTGTCTGCCACTCTCAAATAAATAAATAAAAATAAACAAAAAATTATAAAATAAATTTGCTTTTCTGCTTTGGTTTGGAGGAGCAGTGGTGACTGACTCTGAGTCCACAGGAAACATCCTGACTTCTGCCCAAACCCTATCTACCACTGCCATTCCATGCACCTAGTGGACCCTGGGAAGACAGGTACCTGAGAAGCGGAAGGGCCAAAACAGAAGTCACTGGGAAAAGCAGGCTCTGCCCCAGAGCCAGACTCAGGAACTCAGCCTTGGTCTGAAGTGACACGGATGAACAGTCATCTCATTCTTCCACTGACTCAGCTCGAAAGCCACGAGAAGGGGGCAGGCTGGGACCAAATGCAAAGGGGCTATATTCAGGTGGGACTCTTGCTGCTGTACCTTTGAAAGAAAATGGAATTCCCAAGAAGGAAGAAGTCCTCTCGCTCCGCTGCACTCGCAGGGACACTTGCCAAAGCCAGTAGTCTGCACAGGGCATGAGTCATGACAGTCACATGAGGAAACACCTTGCATGGAGTCTGGAGGACAAGGGTGAGGACACGGGGGGGGGGGGGGACAGAGGAGAGGGAGCATATGGGAGCCCCGAGGGAAGGGTCAAGCTCATCGATGGTCTTTACTGAGAAGTTCCCCAGAGCCTCTTGGTGCACAAGTAGTAACAAGTGGGGGTCTGCAGGAACTAAAGCTCTGGGTTAACCAATGGGACTAAAAGCCTCGGATTATACGCCTCATGTTTTCCAAGTTCCATTCTGAGATGTGAACGCTAGCCCTTGGCTGAGACAGTGGCTTGGAGTTGGCACACATGCTGGTCAGAACAGCTCTCATTTTCTTAGGGAGCTGCCATACGTGGCTTCATTTGAGGAATTCATAGTTCAAGCCCCCAGAGCAATGGCCTGTCCAGCGGAAGAGTCTTGGGACTCTTCTCCTGCGAATGAGGAACCAGTGGGCTTGTCAAACCCAGAGGCCCAAAGGGGGGAAGCTATAGGGGATTCCCTTGCTCTGGGGCCTTCTTTTATAACGGATGAAGTCTGACTCCTAAGAGGCATTGAAGCCACCCCGGGTGGTTGTGGCGACATTTAGGGCAGGAAGAGGATGTTGGGACAGGTGCTTAAATCCCTGGAGATGATGGTGGATGCCCCAGCCCTCCACGACTTTTCCTCCATGAATTTAAGAAATGAATGGGTGTTTTGTCAGTTTTGCTCAGATTCAGGCCCTATCGTCAGCTGGACTCTATGGCTCTGAGTGTCCCCGGGGAAGAAGGACATTTCCATATTAGCCAGGACCCAAATCAGACACCTCATTCTGCCGTGATTGAAATGTTCCAAGTAAAGGGATTTTGCATAAATTAGTTATTCATCACGGAAGAGGTATTATAGATAAATACCGTACCACATTGCTATTCTAAGTTGCCCACCAGTCATCTCTTTTAAGTAGAAAAATAGGAGAATTAACGTGATTCTGAACAGTGATCTGCTTAATGATTTCAAGGTTTTTATCTGGAGAGGGTTTCAATAAACTACTTTAAAAGAAGTGGAAAGCAGAAAAAAAAAACAACAAAACCCGCGTGAAGGGCTCATATAATTGCTGAAAGTCTGGTTATCTAGGGCGAGAAATCAACAAAAAGGGTGAATGTTATGAGAAGATTTTTAAGTACTTATTCAGGAAAACTAAATAGAAAATCAATCAGGAAAATAAAAAATTCATAAATCCAATTGCTTCTAATTGGCTTAGAACATAGTACAGAATTTAAAATGTTGGACTGTGAACAGCTCAGTCTCTTGAAATTATGACTCTTATCATAGGCAGGAGTATTTGGGTTACTTTTTTTTTTTTTTTTTGCTATCAAAGAAAACTCATCAAGGCTGAAGCGATCCTTCAAAGCACAAGCTGAAAAACTTCTCATCTTGGCTATTTATGGAGACATTCCTGCTAAGGAATTACTTAAGGCATGCAAGAGCATACTTTCGTATCAAGCCTTGAAACATTTATTAAGTCCCTACTACGTACACAGCACTAGGCTGGGCCCCACAGGACAGACACAAGGTCCTGAGCTCGGACTCCTGCGAATTCGTGATCTTGACGGGGAAATGGACGGGAGCCCTCGTCACTTTAGGACGGGATCAATGCAGAGAGCGCCAGAGCACACGGATACCGCCACACAGCGCGAGAGGAGAGAAGGCTGTGATGATTTCTCGTGAAAGGGATTTTCAAACTTTTCTTGGAAGAGGTCAAGCCCATTTCAAGGGGTGTGAAGGTATCCCACACAGGAAAACAAAGATATTTTGGATAAACGTCCAGCAGAAATGTGAACCAGGATTGGTAACTGCAAACTGTTTAGTAACTAAGCAAGAGCAGCAGGTGAAAAGAGCTTAAGGAACAGGCCACGGGGCCCGAGCGTCGTCGTGGACACCCAGGCTTTGTGTGCTGCCCCCACTTCTCTTCTCATGACAAAAATACCCCGGAAAGCACATCTGCCCCCCACCCAAGTATTATGACCCAGTAGCATCTCCATCCCAAAGAGTATTTGCTTTATTTTTTTTTGAAATTACTATGTATTCATTTAAGGAATAGGAGAATTCAAGATATGGGAGTGCTCGTATTTAATAAGGACAACTTCAAGAAGCTGCTGGTCCCCTTTTCTTTATCATAATCACTTTCAGCATTCTAAACCTCACTTGGCATTTTATTATTATTATTTTCATAGTG
Organism: Dipus sagitta; assembly: GCA_036346955.1. Classification (NCBI taxonomy): domain Eukaryota; kingdom Metazoa; phylum Chordata; class Mammalia; order Rodentia; family Dipodidae; genus Dipus; species Dipus sagitta. The sequence goes on from CM070774.1 coordinate 174,274,654, forward strand.
GAGACATGAGAAAAGAAACACAGTATTTTCTAAGGCGTAATGTTTCTCCCCTGGAGGGATGCCAGGCACCCGGGTGAAGCTCCTCAAATTTCATGGTTGGAAGACCAAAGAACCACCTCACATGTTTTAGAGACAGAACATTCTGGCTCTCAATTCCTACCCTGTCTTTCAAAACACTGGCTCTGAGACAAGCTGCTCAGCTTCCCAGAGTCCACAGGTCCATGTGTGCAAGCCGGAAGTGACTGCTGACCACCATGCCCGGAGGGTGGCACAAAATGCTCTCAGACCATGCCAGGAGGTGGCAGGTACACCTAGCAGCACGGTCATCTGAGGTACACACGGGATTTGCCAAAAGCGTCCAGGGCAGCTGTAGGTCTGAAGGCCACGGGGACCTGCTTGTAGCTCAGAAGAGCTCCCATGCTCCTGTCCCACTATCCTTGCCAGCCCGGAGATCCTTTCTCCAGTTCTCCAGGCTGGGCTGGTCGCTGTTCAAATCTGAAGGGAAGGCTGGTCTTCCAAGGCCTCCGCCCATGCAGGTCAGGATGGATCTCAGTTCCCCTTATGACCATGACAACTTCCAACTTCTCAACATTCAGTGCCTTCTTCCTGGGAACATTCACAGTGGAGTTCACAGATTGACCTGTGCTGGATGCTCTCAAATATTCTTCTTTTAAAATATTTTGAGTCATGAACCTTAGAGGTGTAACGTCTGCTGATGTCTGGATAAATATATATGCTATGCTTATCAAACTGCCCAGTAAGCACTTCTCTTAATATTCATACCCTTATATTAATGCTACTCTCACTTTGGGTAGAGAATCTTCTCTTTTCAGATGGCAGTGACCTTGGGACGACTCAGAAGGCATCATGGTGCTGGAAAGAAGTGACTGGAGTACTGAGTAATATCTCGATCACACCTTCCAAGGCTCAGGGTCCATTGTGGAAGAGATGGTAGAAAGAATGTAAGAGCCAAAGGAAAGGTAGGACTCCTTACAATGTGCTCCTCCAGACACAAAATGGCCTGGATATCCCTGACCTCACAGTGCCTGACACTACCTACATAAGACCATCATAAGAGGAGGAAAAGATGATGACATCAAAATAAAAGAGAGACTGACTGAGATGGGGAGAGTGTATGATGGAGAATGGAGTTTCAAAGGGGAAAGTGGGGAAAGGGGGTATTACCATGGGATATTTTTTTATAATCATTGAAGATGTTAATAAAAACTGAGAAAAAAATAAATAAAAATAAATATTTTGTTTATTTATTTAAGAGAGAGAGAAAAAAATGGGTTCATAGCAGGGCATCCAGTCCCTGCAAATGAACTCCAGTCACACACCCCACCTTTTGAATCTGGCTTACATGGGTCCTCGGGGCTCAAACCTGGGTCCTTAGTTAGGCTTTGCAGGCAAGCGCCTTAATGGCTAAGCCATCTCTCCAGCCCACCCTCAAGTATTCTTGAGTGACTTGGTAAAGGAGAAGGGAAAGTGAGGGAGAAGAAAGGAAACACCCTGTGAAAATTCTTTGCCTTACAACCAAATAGACCCTCCAGAGGCGTGACGGATGGTGTGCTCAGGCTAACGTGGCGGGCACTGAGGAAAATCCGAGACTGCTCCTATTAATATGCTGTGATCTTTCTGAAAGAACAAAATGGCATCGCCAGGGCTCACTCCCTCTTACACGTGCCTGCGCTGCTTCCAGCACAGTCCTCGCTGACGCTGAAATGCCAGCTTCACGCCCCTGGGGCCTCGCGGACTTCACACAATAATTTCCCACAAACTGACACTCTTCCGTGGCGCAAGAGAGAGCCTCGTTATGTCTGTTGTTCACCTGCATTGCAAAACTGGCGGTCTTTTACTGAGGAGGGTGGATGAATATTTTATAATGGCCTTTCAGGAAAATATAATAGAATATTCCATCATAAAGCATTCTGCTTCTGTTTGCAATTCAAAAGTCTCTGATGGTGTCCGGGAATGGGGGTTGTGGACGGTTCTGATTTTTATCGTGACTGCACGTCAGATGTCCTGGGAAGGGGGGAGTGAGGCCACCAAAGGAGAGGCAGCAGCGACAGGAGCTCAGCAGTGGGATCGCGAGCTCCATTCAGTGCAGGGCACCTCTGCGAGGCACTGAGCGGGTTCAGCAGTTCAAAATAATGCCAAGCATCACATACTGTATTAATAATTGAAATGTGTTATGCAAATATGTGCCAAGTAATAAATGGTCTCATTTAATCCCATCACCTTTGTAGCTGATATTACACTACAGTTACCCTACTTTACAGATGGAGAACCAGGCCCAGTGATCAATTTGAAATGTGTAAAAACAAGCAAAACTACAATGCGTGGGCTGGAGAGATGGCTTAGCAGTTAAGGCACATGCCTCCGAAGCCTAAGGACCCAGGTTCGATTCTCCAGGTCCCACGTTTGCCAGATGCACATGGTGGTGCATGTGTATGAAACTCGTTTGCAGTAGCTAACTGGCACACCCATCCTCTCTCTCTCTCTCTCTCTCTCTCTCTCTCTCTCTCTCTCTCCCACTCCTCTCTGTGTCCTAAATAAATAAATAAATAAATAAATAAATAAATTTAGGGCCAGGCATGGTGGCACACGCCTTTAATCCCAGCACTCGGGAGGCAAAGGTAGGAGGATTGCCATGAGTTTGAGGCTACTCTGAGACTACATAGTTAATTCCAGGTCAGCTTGGGCCAGAGTGAGACCCTACCTCGAAAAACTAAAACAAAATAAAACAAAAAAATAATAATAAAATAAATCTTTTAAAAAAAATACAATGTGCAGCACAGGAACTCATAGCCATTACCTGATGAAAGCAAGAACGCAACAGGAAAACTGCCTCCCAGCCTTGGCAGTGCGGGTCAGGGGGAGCAGAGGGGGTGCGGATGGGAGAGCAGTCACGAGAAGAGGGGGGCCGAGTGGGGAGACCATCCTGATTCGGGGGAAGCCCACAGCCACGGGGGTGTCTGGTAGCAAGCCCTGAGACTCTGGCATAGTCCTCAGACTTACTCATAGTCTCAGAGTTTTTCTTCGGAACTTGGGGGAAGTCTATGGTGCTCTGCATCTTCCCATATCCAGTCTCCTGTCTACCTGACACTGTGGCCCCAGCTGATTGGACTGAAAATACAGGAAAAGGAAACGCACCATCTAGGCAGAGGAAATGGCTTTTCAGAGGTGCCTGATGGGGTAATTCCCAGGAACTGAGAAGAGCATGAGGAAAGGGAAGAGAGACAGATGGACAGAGAAGGAACAAGGGGGTGAACCAAGCTAGACCTAGGCGTCATCTCGCCCTGGCAGTCCAGATAGTTCAGCAGCCTTCAGAACTTTGTTCTTTAAATATTTACTCAACATTTATTTAAATGAGAGGCTGAGATCGGCCTGGGAAAAGGGCAGGAGGAAGTCTGGCCCATTTGTTCCATAGTTGTACTTTAGCTTTCATCTCAAACCTCATGCAGACCCGTGGAACCAAGGGAGAGTCTGTGGTAGAGGAGGTGCACTCCCTCTCTTCTCCCCATCCCTTCCCACGCACCTCTGCTTCCTGCCATCCGCTGTGGCTCCTGCACTCACGTGGTGATCTCAGAGAAGTCACTGCCCGCCCCAGTAACCCTTTGTTGCCAAGTTGCATTCAAGTATTTCTTGTGGAAGGCGCTTCAGTAGAATTGTTCCAAGCCTGACCTTATCTCAGAGACAAGGAGCAGCAATTGAAGAAATCAACGCAAAGTCACATGGACATTAATTGGGACACTGGAGGTCTTAAAAGGAGGTGATGTGGTTTGTGTTCAACAGACTCTTCTGGAGACAGTGTACAGAACCCTATGCTGGTCATGACTGGTTGGTCTGGAACAATGAGTGTGGGCAATGTTTGAACCCCTCAACCTCACCACTGCTTCTTTTTTCTTTTTGTTACTAATTGTGGTCACTGTGGTCCCCTTCATCATCCTAACTTGGAGGGTGTGGTGGTTTGAATCAGATGGTCCCCATAAACTCATGTGTTCGGAATGCTACATTCTCAGCTGATGGTAATTTGGGAGGTGGAGCCTTGCTGAAGGAGGCGTGTGGCCTGGGGCAGGGTTTGGGGTGTTATAGCCAGCTCCCTCTTGCTTGGCTCACTCTCCAGCTCCTGTGGCAGTCGTGATGTCCAGCCTCAGCCCATGCCATTCGCTGCCATCGTGAAGCTTCCTCTTGAGACTGTGAAACAAAATAAAAACTTTCCTACCACCGTTGCTTTTGGTCGGGTGCCTTGTCCCAGCAACGAGAAGAAAAAAAAAAAAAACAGAAGGCCCAGTACTAAGTAAGATTTAGGCTCCTTAATAATTCCAATATCAAAACCAGCTGCTGGGGAGTCTTTCTGACCTTAGAGTCCCGTGTAGTTGCGTAGATCACACCCCCCACTAAGTCTGCAGCCATCATACCTTCCCTGTCCCAGAATTGTTCATAGTAACTGAGCCATTTTGTGTTCCAACTCCTCATGTTTTACATGAGTTGCGTTTTCGCTGTTTCACTCTGCCTCGTGGTGTACTTATTGCCTTCATTCTGAATGTACTCGTCTCTTCTGAAGATTGTCTCTGAGTAACTCATTCTCAGCCCCCACACAAGAAAGGCTCTGAAAAAATTGAAGCAAATGCCATCGAGTGCAGACTTTTTTTTTTTTTTAACTTGGATGAATACCTACCAATAATTAATATCAAAGTCATGTACTGGCCTTGACTCAGGGATCCTCTGTTGGGCAGGCTGGCAGCAATGCATGGCACATGGGCATGCAAGGCAGGGCAGGCATGGTTGTGCATTAGCCTACTCCTTGATTGAAAACACAATGGAGGCACGAGTCCTTGTGTAGGGTCCCGAGCTAACATTAATTATATGCAATTCGATGGAGCCATTCTTCCTATACTCAGAGACCTTATAATCTTACTGAGTAGTCTTTAGTCTGTTTTCTGCTGTTGAAATATACTGTCTGAGATGGAGCAATGTTCCTTAACTTTTTATTGACAGCCTGCATACATGCACACAATGTGACCTGAGAGCATAATCCCCTGCCACCTTTCCCCTTACTTCCCCTCCCTTGTGACCCCTGCACTGAACCTCTTCTTCTTTCTAAGCAGACCCTCTTCTATTTTGGTGTCTTTCTTTCTTTCTTCTTTGCCCTCAAATTATGCAGGTCTTGTTGTAGGTAGCAAGAGCCACTTTGAGGCTATGAACGCAAGGGTCACTATGTGTCTGGAAAACAGCATTGCAAAGCATTCTTCCCCATCCTTTGGCTTTTACATTCTTTCTGCCAAATCTTCCACAAGGATCCCTGACCCTTGGATGGTGCGATAGAGAGGTCTCACTTGTGCTGAACACTCCACTGTCACTTCTCAACACTTTGCTGAGTTTTGAGTTTTCCTAGTGAAACAACATTTTTTTTTTTTTTAAGAAAAGACTCTTATTTGGGTCACCATTACAGAGGCTGAGAATCCCATGAACATGACGTGGGGCCTTTGTTGAGGTGGCGCTGGTGCTACATCATCCCAAGGTCAAAGGGCAAGTGTGTACCACAGAGAGGTAAGGAAGGAGGACCATAAAACTTGGTTTTATGGAGCCCATTACCATAGTAACAAGACCAGTTCTGCTATTAACAGTACTAAGCCCTTTAGGAGAGTAGAGACCTCATCAGCTCTTTAAAGGGCCCTGCCTCTTAATACTTTCACAATAATGTGCAAATTTCAACATGCCTTGCAGAGCCTATATTCAAACCACAGCAGGGAGGAAGGACACAGAAAAAGTAAACTAAGCAAGAAAGCACTTTTCATGACTAATGATGAGACTAAGCAAGAAAGCACTTTTCATGACTAATGATGAGGCAGGGAACCCACCCGTCACACTGCACCAGTGATAGCAGCAATCCAGCAAAAGTAGGAAGCTGCGAGCCAGCCTAAGACCAGGGGCAACAACCTAGATGTCCACATGTCTGTCCTAGAACTTTCGACCTAACTGTCATAGATGAGTGTCATGTTATCTTTGTCCAGAGGAAGCTATCACCCAACCTTTGCACATTTTGAGCCTTAATCAAAGCGAAACACATGTACAGTGAAAATCACCTCTCTTTCCTGGAAAAGACATGAATTCTCCAACTCTTTTCCATGAGATGATGTTTTTCTTAAAAAAGAAATGTTCACTTTGGGGGCCCTGTTACCATCAGCTGCCTAGCCATATCTTTTTAAATTTAATTTTATTTAATTGAGAGAGAGAGAGAGAGAGAGAGAGAGAGAGAGAGAGAGAGAGAGGGCAAACCAGGTCCTCTAGCCACTGTAAATGAACTCCAGATGCATGTACCACCTTGTGTATCTGGCTTTATATGGGGACTGAGGAATTGAACCTGGGTCCTTAGGCTTCACAAGCAAGTGCCTTAACTGCTAAGCCATTTCTCCAGCCCAAGATAAGTTTATATATATATATATATATTCAAGGCTGCTCTGCCAATGGGTAACGTACAATACTTTTTTCCTCTAACAATATTTGCTTTACTTTTGCTTCAGAAGTATGCCTAATTCAGATCCTACATGTGGCAAAAGACCCACCCAACTGGTGCCAGTAAGATGTGTCTCCCACTGCCCCTGGGCCGTGCCCATCTCCTCCCCTCCTGATACAGGGTGGGGAGAGGCTTTGCCCACATTTCCTTCCTGGCCCCCACCTGCTGGACTGGGTCTTGGGGCCTGCTCTTTTACCTTGTCATGCCTCAGTATTCTCAGTTACAAAATCAGAATAAGTGTACAGCTCCACTGATTTTTAAAAAAATTCTTTTTAAAATTTAATTTTATTTGAGATAGACACACACACACACACACAGAGACAAAGAGAGACAGAGAGAGCACGGACGTACCAGGACCTCTAACCAATGCACAGGAACTCCAGAAGCATGTGCCACCATGTGCATTTGGATGACGTGGGATCTGGAGAGTTGAACATGGGTACTTAGGCTTTGCAGACAAGCGCCTTAACCATTAAGCATCTCTCCAAACCCCAGCTCCACTGTTTTGTGACAACAGGAGATCACTTTTTTTTTGCTTAGAAAGTGAGTAGACTTAGTAATTTTTTTTTTAACCATAAACTAGTTTCTCTATTCCTAAATGTCTCGGCCTCATTTTGGACAGAAAATCAGGTCTCTCTCCCTCCGGAAGAGCATGCTCTGTTCTTGCTCTGTGCTTTGTTTCTGTGTTTCCACACTCAGTGTAGCCTCCGTCCTCCTAAGCCCTGTTGAAGCACAGTCTATCTCTGCAGCCCAGCGTGGCTCTGCAGACCTCCACTGAACTCTGGTGATCTCGGCTCACAGACACTCTCTGCGCGGTTCCCAGGGCTGAAGCCCGCATATCTTGGAATGCAGCTCCTTCGCTGCTAAGGAAATCGAGGCTGACTGAGCCCAACATCGCATGTGTCTCTTTCCTACTCTTACATCATTTTTACCACACATCACGACAAGCTCTCATTGCCTATGTTCCTCCTTCCTGTCCCAGCAGCTACTCAGTCTTCAGCTGACATATAAAATGTGTCTTCAGCTCCTCCTTCGCTCCTCAAACACTGTAGTTCTACCAGCAAGCCCTTCCCACAGCTTCCTGCTCTGCCTAAGGGCAGGTTTCCCCAAAAAGCACCAGAGAGCGGCTGCTACCTGTTAGTCCTTTAATGCCCACCTGCCCCACTCACTAGAATGAAAACTATTGCTTCAAAACAGAATGCTCCTTGAGTGTCTAAGTAATGTGACTATTGGTGACTCAGTGGTGACATGAGAGATTTGTTCCTTGCCTTTGAAAATTCTATATAAAGCTCTACAACTGCGAATGGAGAATGAGCTCTTGGACTTTGCGGGACTCTCATGAACTGCAAGTACCACTTTAGAAAATAAAAATAGAACTGGGGATTCCTCCCACTAAGCTAAAGTAAAACAATGACACAATTTTTACAGTCAGACAGAAGCTGGTAGAAAGATATCATGTTCCATAGCTAAAGCAAACTGTTTTTGAAAAGGAAATACCAGGGCTGGAGAGATGGCTTAGTGGTTAAGCACTTGCCTATGAAGCCTAAGGACCCCGGTTCAAGGCTCCATTCCCCAGGACCCACGTTAGCCAGATGCACAAGGGGGCGCACGCATCTGGAGTTCGTTTGCAGTGGCTGGAAGCCCTGGCACGCCCATTCTCTCTCTCTCTCTATCTGCCTCTTTCTCTCTCTGTCTGTCACTCTCAAATAAATAAATAAAAATTAAGAAAATTAAAAAAAAAAAGAAAAGGAAATACCAGGGCTGAAGGGATGGCTTAGAGGTTAAGGCATTTCCCTGCAAAGCCAAAAGACCCTGGTTCAAGTCCCCCAGAACCCACATAAGCCAGATGCACAAGGTGGCACATGCATCTGGAGTTCGTTTGCAGTGGTTGGAGGCCCTGTCACACCCATTCTCTTTCTCTCTGACTCAAATTTTTTTTAAAAAAGGAAATACCATGTTTTTTAGGGTTGTTTAGGGGAAGTTCCCCTGTCAGAGGCTAAGCTTCAACATTTGCTTTAGTTTTAGTTATCTAAGCAGATTGAATGCCTTGCCTCCCCATCCCCCCGCCCCCTATCACTTCTAAGAAACAGGCTGGTTCTGTCAGGAAGGGGTTGGCCCCAGCACCTGAGCAGCTAGGTTCCTTTGTGAACTAACCTGAGTGTAAACAAAGTTCTTCACTGAAATTCAAGGGCTTCCTGTGCCCACTGCTTGAAGAAAGGGCATTCCTGTGAGCTGGTGCTGAATTAAAAGTATGCCATCCATTGAGGGGGGCTTCAGATGTCTGCTTATGGGGCCTTCCTCTTTCTGGCTCGTTGGTCAGAAACCACTGTCTGGAGGAAGTAGAATGTTCACAGTTCAACCCTCACCAGGTCCCCGTGCCCTCCCGGCCTCTCTGCCAGTCTCTCAAGTTCCAGATGGAGCCACGGGGAGCCTTTCTCTCTTTTTATCCTGATATCTCTGAGTGCTGCCTCTGAACTAGACATCTGAAATGTGTCCTTGATGACTTCCTATGCAAACAAAAAACTCGGCTGCTATTACCCAAGCATCTTTTGAATTTGCTTCTCAGTCCCTTCCTCCACCACTCTTTCTCTTCCTGCCATCCCTTCTTCTCTTGCCCTGGTCCACGTCTTTATACCTTTATTATCCTTGAAGTTCCTTGAGCTTCCTAATTTTCCTCAAGCCATGATGCCTGTCTTTCTGAATCCCGCAGTCCCCTTAAATCATCCTGATCTATGCAATTTCTATCTTGTCACTTCCTTACTCAAGCCCCTTCCAACTGTTAGCCAGCAGATTTTCTCAAGGGGATGGGGCTCCTTTGAAACTTTGGGAAGGACAAATTTCCTGAGTGTCCATCATGCTGCAGGACATTAAGCATCCCCGTAGGCTAGTAACTTCCAAAGTGACCTCCACTCTCAGTCACTGTCACAACCAGAGTGCACACACATTTCTAAGTATTGCCTAGTACCACCTCCACCGATACTCATCTCGATGAGAAAAAGCTGCCCTTTGCGTGGGCTCCAAAGCCTGCCAGCACGCAGTGCTTGCCTGGACTTGCAGGCCTCTGTCCTGCCACTACACACTTGATTCTCAGCCAACAGTGAACTGCTGTTGTTCTTCATGTCTGAAGTTTGCCCGCGTTTATCACCCAGCGAACTCCTTATCATTTGTCAAGACTCATTTCAGGATCTCCTTCTTGAAGCCTTCCTTCACTTGCCTTCCCTACCCCATCTCCCTGAGTGTTCTTCCTCTTGTCCAGCCTCAGTCAAGCACTTGAGTCAGGATCAAAAGATAGGAAATGCTGGGAGACATGAGAAGGGAATCATAAGAGAGGGCAGAGGCTCTGTTTCTTCTGAGATATGATCTGCCTTTTCTGTTGAGAATGCCAGGAAACTTCCTATGCCACTGGTAAAGCCTAAAAGACCCACAAAGACAAAGGGCATTATCCAAAAGGCATCTTGACAAAGACAGTAAATAAACTGCGCTCACATATGGCCAGATAATGCATTCCCAAAGACACCTCAATCAAGGACTCAAGCATTATAAATAAAGTTATGGCCAAAATGGTATACAACCTTAAGTGCCCACTACTCTTTCCTAAGCCTAAGTCTGGACAGTGTCCCTCATCAATTATAAACTTTGTTTACAAAAAAAATCTTTTGTGCTGGAGAGATGGCTTAGTGGTTAAGTCACTTGTCTGCAAAGCCAAAGGACCTTGGTTCAATTCCCCAGGACCCACATAAGCCAGACGCACAAGGGGGCACATGTGTCTAGAGTTCATTTGCAGTGGCTGGAGGCCTTGGAGTGCCCAGTCTCTCTCGCCCTCTCTTTGCCTCTTTCTCTCTCAATAAATAAATAAAAATAAAGCTTTTTAAAATTTTTATAAATGAAGTTTTATTCAACAACAGAAGTATGCATACTTGGTTCAATACTATTTTTTTATTAACAACTTCCATAATTATAAAAAAAAATCCCATGGTGATACCTCCCTCCCCCCCCCCACTTTCCCCTTTGAAACTCCATTCTCCATCAGATCCGCTCCCCATCTCAATCAGTCTCTCTTTTATTTTGATGTCATGATCTTTTCCTCCTATTATGACGGTCTTATGTAGGGCACTGCAAGGTCATGGATATCCAGGCCATTTTATTTCTGGGAGGAGCACGTTGTAAGCAGTCCTACCCTTCCTTTGGCTCTTACATTCTTTTCCGCCACCTCTTCTGCAATAGACCCTGTGCCTTGGAAGGTGTGATAGAGATATTGCAGTACTGAGCACTCCAGTCACTTCTTTCCAGCACCATGATGCCTTCTGAGTCATCCCAAGGTCACTGCCATCGCAAAAGAGAAGATTCTTTACCAAAAGTGAGAGTAGCATTAATATAAAGGTATGAACACTAAAAGAAGTGCTTACTGGACAATTTGATAAGCCTAGTATATACATTTATCCAGACAGCAGCAGATGTTACACCCCTAGGGCTCATGACTACCCCTGTTTTAAGATTTTGGAGCAGGCCTCCAGTCCAATTAGAGGTCAGTTGGTATCCACCATGACAGACGTGCCACTATTGCACCCGTTGGCTCATTTGGCCTGGATGGACAAATATTAAGCTTGCAGTGTCCACTGTTGAGTATCTTCACTGGTGTTTTCTGTTTCTCCCATTGAACTGCATGCAGAATGGCTTCTTCCAGCTTTCTGTCAGCTGGTCTACATGGAGGAGGTTATCAGCTCAGTTCCAGCAGGATTTCTCAGTGGCCTTGCCGCCCAAGTATGTGGAGTCTTCAGCAATAGAGTCTTACCATATATTCCTGGTGGGAAACCAAGGGCCTTGGCAATGGCCTGTAATGTTTTGGGCGTATCAGGGACCTCCCTGGCCAACAACTCACTGGAAGGTATCCCATCCCTGGCACTGAAAATATTCTAGCAATGATCTATGGCTCCTGAGTGTTCCATTGTCAAAAAATGTAGGTTTCCAAAGAAAATAAGGTGGGAATGGTTTCTTAGCACAGTGTACAAATGTAACTTAAGAGCCAGTGAACTAGTTGCTTTCTCATTGCTGAGTCCAAATACCTTTTGGAAGCATGGTAAGGAGGAAGGATTTGCTTCAGCTTATGATGCCATCATGGAGAAAGGGGCATGGCAGCAGGAAGGCTGAGCCGCTGGCCATGTGGTGTCCGACACCAGGAAGCAGAGAGAGACCTGAATATTCATGTCCAGCCAGCTGTCTCCTTATTCACTGTTCCGGGCCTCAGGCCATGGAATAGTGCCACACTCACAGTTAAGTTGGGTCTTTCCACCTCATGTAACCTAGTCTAGCAACTCTGTAACAGACGTAACGAGAGATTTGTTTCCATGGTGCTTCCACATCCTGTCAGATTGACGGGCCAAGATGAACTGTCATAGCCACCAAACCTTAATATGTGCCTGCTACAAAGACACTTGAAACTCGCCCAGGGAAGTCCATACCCATGCTCTGGGGTGTGGCTTTCGTTTGGAACATCTCTATCTTAACCTGCAAGCTTAAGCCTGAGTGAAAAATAGCTTTAACAAAATCTCTAACCTTGCTTCATACTGGCTTGTCGGAAATTCTTTTCAAAGCCCCAAATCCCTGCTTTGCCTGAATGGAAGTCCCTCAGGGAAGAGAGGCTCTCCTTCAGGCTCCTTCGGGGAACAGAGTGGAGCTGTACCCCACTCATAGCTAGTGACATATCCACTGGACAAGTTGTTCTCTGGGGGCACTGAGTACCCTAGGAACATGGTCACAATGCTGGTCCTATCAGGTCAAAGTGACCTGCTTTAACACTGATGGCTACACTCACATTTCTGGGACAGATGTACCTTTCAAATCTCCTTTCACGGATGCAACTGTGGTGGTTGGAATGAAAAGTTCCCCACAAGCTCATGTGTTTTGAAGACGTGGTCCCCAGCTGGTGGCAAGGCTGTTGGTGGCGGATCTCTGTTGGAGGAGCTGTGTCACTGAGCGGGGGCTTTGCAGTAATACAGCCCGGCTGCAAGGCCAGTGTGGAGACAGAATCCTTCAGGTTGCTGTGGAGATGTGGCGCCTGGCTGGCTCTCTTCTCATGCCAAGCTCTCCCTGCCATGGTGGGACTTCCCTACTATCAACCCTTCCTCCCATTAGCTACTTCTTACTGGGGTTTGTCCCAGCAGTGAGATGGCAACTCTGTAGGAATTGGTACTGAGGCTGTTGCTGCCCTAAGCCTGACCGTGTGGGTTTTGGCCTTTTGGAACTTGTTTGGGAGAGGAATTTGGAAATATTTTGAACTTTGGACTAGAGAATCCTTGCACTGCTGTAATCAGAGCTTATTGGACTGTTCCCGTGAAAGTTTGAAAGACTTAAATACAGGGAGACGTGTGGACTGAGGTGGCTCATCTTACGATGTTTCAGAGGTGACCGAGGACTTTGTCAGGACTGGGCTAGTCTGTGTGATGCTATGGCAGAGAGGCTGCCTGTGTTATGCTCATGCCCTGAGCTCCTGGGCAAAGTCGAATTTAAAAGCAATGCATTGGTGTGTTTGACAGAAGAAAATACAGAGTAGGATATAAAAGGTATGAGGTTTGGTGTGAAAAGAAATGAAAAGGCTCAGGTCCCAGAGACTGCAGCTGCTTGACCTGATTGTTTAATAGCCACCACTGAGGCATGCCAGCTGTTTTGCATTAGGACAAAAGGAGGAGTATGGTTGTTTTGAAGGTAAGAGCTTAAAGGAAGAATGTTAAAGTATTTCCTGCTCCTCAAAATTGGGCTTTATGTTACCTGGATTAACAAAGTTGGTAGTGTTGCTTGCTGGGTACTGACATGTCAAATTCAGAAAATAGAGGGTCATTGGAATACAACATGGTTCTGGAGATGGCCACTAAGGCTGGCGATGTTAGGCAGCATTGAAGTGCCAGCATGGAATCCATTGGTGGGGGGGGGGGGTCTCACATGGAGCTGTGAAGATGAACCATGGGTGGAAGTGAAGCCCCCAGGGCATTGAACATGGCAGGACAATGAGGTAGCTCCCCTGAGAATACCTGTTAGCTTGGACTGTATTCTTCTGTCCCAGGAAGCTTCACAGCTGGATGGGTCGAGTTGTCCCAGCCTTTCTGAGCCGGAGGATTTCATCACAAGTCTCGGGTGTCAGACATGGAGTTGCAGGGTGCATGTCTGCTCTGCTGGTTTCTAATATTTCCTCACCATCCCCCCTTTCCAATGCTAATGCAAATGTTTACTCTGTGTGGGAAGGGCGTAACCTGTGCTTCGAGATAACAGAGTTCACAGTTAAGAGACTTTCTTGAGTCTCAGACAAGACTTTGGACTTTAGAACAGTGTTGGGACTGGTAAAATCTCTAGACACCTTGTTGGACTGAAGTTATTTTTCTGTCTTGAGATTCTATGAGTCTGTGCAGGTCAGGGGCAGAATGTGAGTTGTAGATCTAACTTCAGATGTGCAAAACAGAGGCTTTCCAGCTGTGACTTGCCCTAGGTGACTCCCGATTACAAGCAGCAGTGGGGTCCACTTTGAGTGTAAACGCAGAGGCAGAGCAACTTCACCTATCATGTAGGCATAGAGATACCACCACGTGTCTAGCAGCCACCAGGTCAGAGACTGCTAGGGTTCTTCTGCATGTAAAAAGATTCCACCTATGAACCTACCAAGCTGGAGCAAGGAGACAAGAGCACATGTGTGTATTAAAACCATATCAGACAGACAGGGCAGGAGAGATGGCTTAGTGGTTAAGACATTTGCCTGCAAAGCCAAAGGACCCAGGTTCAACTACCCAGGACCCATGTTAAGTCAGGTACACGAGGGGTCACATGCATCTGGAGTTCATTTGCAGTGGCTGGAGGCCCTGGTGTGCCCATTCTCTCTCTACCTGCCCATTTCTCTCTGTCTCTATCTCAAATAAATAAATAAAAATAAAATATTTAAAAGCATATCAGAAAAACCAAGCCCATGCACTTATCACTCATCAGACCTCACCTGGCCCCACAAACAAGGAGGACCCGTGACACTGTGGTGGTGATGGCCCCTTCCACCTGTCGTACAACCACCTGAACATGCATCTAAGTGACACTGCGGTGGTGATGGCCCCTTCCACCTGTCATACAACCACCTGAACATGCATCCAAGTGACACTGCGGTGGTGATGGCCCCTTCCACCTGTCGTACAACCACCTGAACATACATCCAAGTGACACTGCGGTGGTGATGGCCCCTTCCACCTGTCGTACAACCACCTGAACATACATCTAAGTGACACTGCGGTGGTGATGGCCCCTTCCACCTGTCGTACAACCACCTGAACATACATCTAAGTGACACTGCGGTGGTGATGGCCCCTTCCACCTGTCGTACAACCACCTGAACATACATCTAAGTGACACTGCGGTGGTGATGGCCCCTTCCACCTGTCGTACAACCACCTGAACATACATCTAAGTGACACTGCGGTGGTGATGTCTCCTTCCACCTGTCATACAACCACCTGAACATACATCTAAGTGACACTGCGGTGGTGATGTCTCCTTCCACCTGTCGTACAACCACCTGAACATACATCTAAGTGACACTGCGGTGGTGATGGCCCCTTCCACCTGTCGTACAACCACCTGAACATACATCTAAGTGACACTGCGGTGGTGATGGCCCCTTCCACCTGTCGTACAACCACCTGAACATACATCTAAGTGACACTGCGGTGGTGAAGGCCCCTTCCACCTGTCATACAACCACCTGAACATACATCTAAGTGACACTGTGGTGGTGATGTCTCCTTCCACCTGTCATACAATCACCTGAACATACATCTAAGTGACACTGCGGTGGTGATGGCCCCTTCCACCTGTCGTACAACCACCTGAACATACATCTAAGTGACACTGCGGTGGTGATGGCCCCTTCCACCTGTCGTACAACCACCTGAACATACATCTAAGTGACACTGCGGTGGTGATGTCTCCTTCCACCTGTCGTACAACCACCTGAACATACATCTAAGTGACACTGTGGTGGTGATGGCCCCTTCCACCTGTCGTACAACCACCTGAACATACATCTAAGTGACACTGCGGTGGTGATGGCCCCTTCCACGTGTCGTACAACCACCTGAACATACATCTAAGTGACACTGTGGTGGTGAAGGCCCCTTCCACCTGTCGTACAACCACCTGAACATACATCTAAGTGACACTGTGGTGGTGATGTCTCCTTCCACCTGTCGTACAACCACCTGAACATACATCTAAGTGACACTGTGGTGGTGAAGGCCCCTTCCACCTGTCGTACAACCACCTGAACATACATCTAAGTGACACTGTGGTGGTGAAGGCCCCTTCCACCTGTCGTACAACCACCTGAACATACATCTAAGTGACACTGTGGTGGTGAAGGCCCCTTCCACCTGTCGTACAACCACCTGAACATACATCTAAGTGACACTGTGGGGGTGATGTCTCCTTCCACCTGTCATACAACCACCTGAACATACATCTAAGTGACACTGTGGTGGTGAAGGCCCCTTCCACCTGTCGTACAACCACCTGAACATACATCTAAGTGACACTGTGGTGGTGAAGGCCCCTTCCACCTGTCGTACAACCACCTGAACATACATCTAAGTGACGCTGCGATGGTGATGGCCCCTTCCACCTGTCGTACAACCACCTGAACATACATCTAAGTGACACTGTGGTGGTGATGGCCCCTTCCACCTGTCATACAACCACCTGAACATACATCTAAGTGACACTGCGGTGGTGATGTCTCCTTCCACCTGTCGTACAACCACCTGAACATACATCTAAGTGACACTGTGGTGGTGATGTCTCCTTCCACCTGTCGTACAACCACCTGAACATACATCTAAGTGACACTGTGGTGGTGATGGCCCCTTCCACCTGTCATACAACCACCTGAACATGCATCTAAGTGACACTGCGGTGGTGATGTCTCCTTCCACCTGTCATACAACCACCTGAACATGCATCTAAGTGACACTGTGGTGGTGATGTCTCCTTCCACCTGTCATACAACCACGTGAATATACATCTAAGTGACACTGTGGTGGTGAAGGCCCCTTCCACCTGTCGTACAACCACCTGAACATACATCTAAGTGACACTGTGGTGGTGAAGGCCCCTTCCACCTGTCGTACAACCACCTGAACATACATCTAAGTGACACTGTGGTGGTGATGTCTCCTTCCACCTGTCATACAACCACCTGAACATACATCTAAGTGACACTGTGGTGGTGATGGCCCCTTCCACCTGTCATACAACCACCTGAACATACATCTAAGTGACACTGTGGTGGTGATGTCTCCTTCCACCTGTCATACAATCACCTGAACATACATCTAAGTGACACTGCGGTGGTGATGGCCCCTTCCACCTGTCATACAATCACCTGAACATACATCTAAGTGACACTGCAGTGGTGATGTCTCCTTCCACCTGTCATACAATCACCTGAACATGCATCTAAGTGACACTGTGGTGGTGATGTCTCCTTCCACCTGTCATACAACCACCTGAACATACATCTAAGTGACACTGTGGTGGTGAAGGCCCCTTCCACCTGTCGTACAACCACCTGAACATACATCTAAGTGACACTGCAGTGGTGATGGCCCCTTCCACCTGTCGTACAACCACCTGAACATACATCTAAGTGACACTGTGGTGGTGATGGCCCCTTCCACCTGTCATACAACCACCTGAACATACATCTAAGTGACACTGAGGTGGTGATGTCTCCTTCCACTTGTCGTACAACCACCTGAACATACATCTAAGTGACACTGTGGTGGTGATGGCCCCTTCCACCTGTCGTACAACCACCTGAACATACATCTAAGTGACACTGAGGTGGTGATGTCTCCTTCCACCTCTCATACAACCACCTGAACATACATCTAAGTGACACTGCGGTGGTGATGTCTCCTTCCACCTGTCCTACAACCACCTGAACATACATCTAAGTGACGCTGCAGTGGTGATGGCCCCTTCCACCTGTCGTACAACCACCTGAACATACATATAAGTGACACTGTGGTGGTGAAGGCCCCTTCCACCTGTCATACAACCACCTGAACATACATCTAAGTGACACTGTGGGGGTGATGTCTCCTTCCACCTGTCATACAACCACCTGAACATACATCTAAGTGACACTGCGGTGGTGATGTCTCCTTCCACCTGTCATACAATCACCTGAACATACATCTATGTGACACTGTGGTGGTGAAGGCCCCTTCCACCTGTCGTACAACCACCTGAACATACATCTAAGTGACACTGCGGTGGTGATGGCCCCTTCCACGTGTCGTACAACCACCTGAACATACATCTAAGTGACACTGTGGTGGTGAAGGCCCCTTCCACCTGTCGTACAATCACCTGAACATACATCTAAGTGACACTGTGGTGGTGATGTCTCCTTCCACCTGTCATACGACCACCTGAACATGCATCTAAGTGACACTGTGGTGGTGATGGCTCCTTCCACCTGTCGTACAACCACCTGTACGTGCATCTAAGTGTCGACAGGCCTCAGACTCCTGACTTCCCAGTGCTTCAGCTCATCTGTTTCGGCTACCTGATGCAGCTCAATCACATTGTCATCTAGTCATCTGTCCATCACCTATTCATCCCTCTAGACCCAGTCCTGTGCCTCCCCTCAACAGTCCTATGTCTCAGCAGGGGACCACAGCATTAGACTATTCTCTCATCCATTTGGACCCATTCATGTGCCTCCCCACAGCAGTCCTATGTCTCAGCAGGGGCCCACAGCATTAGACTATTCTCTCATCCATTTGGACCCATTCCTGCCCCTCCCCTCAACAGTCCCATGTCTCAGCAGGGGACCTCCAGGTCCAGGCTCTGAAGCTCTGACTTAGCTCTTCAGACCTCTAGAAACTCTCCAACTGACTTCTGACCACTTCCAGTGACTCTTTAACCTTTTGGTAGCTATTCTATAACTCTGTGTGTGTGTTTGTGTGGGTTATATGTGATCTGAGTGTAATTAAGATTGGAATAAAAGAACTTGTGATTGTTAATGTCCATGATATCTTGGGAAATTGAGATTAGTTGTTAAATTGTAGTCACAAAACCAAAGTTATTTCTTATTCAACAAATTCTGACATTGTAAAGAGACAAAAAATGTGTCTGTGTCTGACACAGCACACTCGTGACACCAACACACCACACTTGCCAATTCCAGGAGCCCCTTGGGATCAGTTGCACTGAAAAGTCATGTTAGAACAGGGAACTTGACAGTTGAATGTGAGGGCAGGTCACTGAGAACTGGTCACCTTGTCACTGGGCAATGAATGAGAATGTCCATGGCCAAATTCATTCTCTCTTTTGTTCATTTCCTCATGCTGGCATGACTCACTTTCTCAGAGGGTCTTTCAATGTTAATTTTGTGAGATCCTTTTAAGCCTCTCATCTGAGATGTTGAGGTTACTAAGAAAGCCACCTAATAGATTCCCTGGTCCTCCTGGGGCCAAGCTTCTTGATAGGAAAGACATGATTACTTGTCAAGATGAGTGATAAAGAAGAGTGGCGGCTTCAGAACAGGAACAAGGTCAGGCTCCCTCAGGCTCAAGTTCCTGGGCTGTAAAGGCAGGCTGCACTTTGATGTCTTAAGAGTTTTCAGTACTAGCCACTTCTCCACAAGTCTTTGCATGTAGGCAGAAATCATCAATGACAGTCTCATGCCAACTTTGAGCCCTGAGTGGTCTGTTAAACTAGAAGGATCTTCAGCAAGGAGATGGGAAAGGGAAGACCGACACCAGGGCAGGACATCCTCAGAAAGATTTGGTTGCTGGGCTGGAGGGATTGCTTAGTGGTTAATGTGCATGCCTGCAAAGCCTAAGGACCCAGGTTCTATTCTATAGGTCCCACATAAGCCAGATACACATGGTGGCACATGGATCTGGAGTTCGTTTGCAGTGGCTAGAGGCCCTGTTGGGCCCATTCTCTCTCTCCCTCTCTCTGCCTCTTCCTCTCTCTCAAATAAATAAACAAACAAACAAAAATATGACTGCACTACAGGGAGGAAGAGGAACTGGCTTGGGATGGAAGAGCTGGGTCATCAGTGTGAACCCGTGGCAGTGAGAATGCAGGCAATCTGAAATTTAGGAGCCAGTTGGAGGCACAGAGGCTGGGAGGAGTTTCAAATGGGAGGAGAAGTTGAGGTTATAAAATACTAAATGGAGCTGGGCGTGGTGGCACACGCCTTTAATCCCAGCACTCAGGAGGCAGAGGTAGGAGGATTGCTGAGAGTTCGAGGCCACCCTGAGACTACATAGTTAATTCCAGGTCAGCCTGGACCAGAGTGAGACCCTACCTCGAAAAACCAAACTAAAATAAAATAAAATACTAAATGGTTATTTTAATGGCTGGGAGGAGTATAGTTCAGTGGTAGAGCACTTCTCTAACCTGCACAAGGTACTGGTTTTTTAATCTTTGGCACTGTGGATAAATGAACAACTGGTCTTTTAAGGAAGTTCCTCAGGGCTGTGGAGATGGTTGAATAAGCATGCAGACCCAAGTCTCATCCTTAGTGCCCACAAAAAAAGCAGGACATGGCCACTCATGCCTGTCACCACAGAGTTGAGTGAGGCAAAGATAGGAAGATCATTGGTGCTCCCTAGATGTCAGTTGGTTCTAACTGAAAACTTGGCAAGCTCCAGACTGAATGAGAGACAACAAAATAAGAGGGATAGAAGAGGCCACCTGACAAATTCTCCTAGTCTCTGCATGCAAGCATGTGGGCTCACACACCTTCACATACCACACACATACATATGCACCAAAAAAATAAAATAAAATAAAATTGCTCAAAACACAAAGGTAAGGGAGCCATGCCAGAAGCCATTGAGATGCATCAGTCTCCCAGGTGTACGGCAGCACAGGACTTGGAAACCAGGCAGTAGAGACATTTGAGACCCATATAAATTGTTGATTTAGTAACTGGTGTGAACTTTAAAGTGAACAAAGTCTCCAATCACTCCAAAATTCACAGCCTGGGAGGTGCTGAGGAGTAAAGATTTTTCAAAAAAATGATGGGCTTGCTTTGGAACGCGTTGACTTGATGGAATGTCAGGAAATCTAAATAGAAACGTCCGGTGCTCTGTGAAGCTCTCTTGGCCCCTCATGGCTGCTGCTTTGTGCTGCCCCTGTCTGGCTTAACGCGCTGTCTCTCCTTGCTCCTGGGCAGACAGCCTCCTGTTAACTCCACAGAAGCATCCTCCGTCTTATCTTGAATGTGACCTTTCCCTTAATTTATAATGTCTACTCTCGAATCTTCTGTTGTGTTGGCATTTATTTTCCACCCAAAGTAGCTGACAAAATCGAGCAAGTCAGAACAGCGTGTATTTATTTATTTGCTCAACAGAAATTTTTCAAGCAGTGATTTTGTGCCATGTAGTGTGCTAGGTACCGGGCATCTAGAATGGCATAAAACTGGCCTTATGGTGGGGTTGATGTATAACAAATGAGGGTGGCGTGCAAGAAAAGGAGGCATAGGATCCTTAGAGCATAAAATAGGCAAGTCTGGAGAATGCAAAGGGGTCATAGTTATTCATTGCAGCTCAGGCCTTGCAGGGACTGGTGATGTGATTAGAGGTGATTTTGACTCATGCTAACTAACTTCATCAGACATTAATAAACATAAACTCCCATATCTGTTTGTTAATTTTCATGTGAAATTAGAGTCTCTGTCACGTAGACCGGAGATTGACAGTCTAGAGGTGCTGACTCATGCTAAGTAAACTCCCAGGACATGAATATATGCAAGCCAGCCTACCGATTTGTTAATTTTCTATGAGAAACAGAATCTATCTGTCAAGTAGACCTCAGATTGACAGCCTGCCCTGTCTTAGTGTAGGGGGCTCCCTGGGAAGCTTAATTATCCTTACACTTCATGGGGAGCCAAGAATCAGACATAAGAGCAAATAGTTACATGACCTGCAGACTTATGGAACTCGGCGTCTGCGTGTGGCGCACTTGACCCTGCTGGGACAGGCTCGGTGGGCTTGTCAGGGGCAGGGCGGTGTGCAGATTCTCTCAGTCCGTAGTGACCCCTTTGTACCTATCTGCTCCAGAGCTCGTTAACACACCTGATCGGTATACTCACCTAGCTCGAATTAATGTGTTTGCTATGTAACTTTAGAAGAGCAACTGTGGCCAGGCGTGGTGGCTCACGCCTTTAATCCCAGCACTCGGGAGGCAGAGGTAGGAGGGTCGCCGAGAGTTCGAGGCCACCCTGAGACTACATAGTGAATTCCAGGTCAGCCTGAGCTAGAGTGAGACCCTACCTCGAAAAACCAAAAAAATAAAATAAATAAATAAATAAAAGCAACTGCGTGGGTTGATTCTAGTAATTTAATTCTCATGGCACCTTCCTGCTGTCCCCAGGTTTCCCCACACCTACGAGCTAGTTTGAAATGGTAGCGTTATGGTTCTGCCCCAAAGCTCACGTGCTTTTAAGCCTTCAATACAATGGTGTGGAGAAATGGGGTCTAGCTGGGGGTGTTTAGGTCATGAGGATTCTGGCCTCATGAATGGGCTAATTCTGTCATGGTAGGAATTGGTTAGTCAAGGCAGTGGTGGGTTCCTGACAAAAGGACGAGTCTGCACCCCTCCTTTTCTTCCATTCTTTCATGCTCTCTTATCCTCAGCCTTTTTGTCATAATATGTCACTGCAACATACTCCTTAGTGGATACCAGTCCTTGACCTTGGACTTGCAGTTTCCCATCTGTACAAAGCACCCGTACTTAGATACTCACTCACAGAAGCACAGAGTGGGCGAAGACATTCGGCTCATCAGTGACAGCTCTAAGCTGAATTCAGACCCGCCTGTAACCACATAGGAAACGAGCTCAGCCTTGAGCCCTCCGGTAAGCCGTTTGCCAAGATGAGAACTTACACCTCCAATCTTCTCGCCTCCTTCTGCGCAACTGCCTAAGCAGGCCTGGCTGGGTGATGTCCTGACGTCATGGTGGCAGCGTGCCTGGGCCCTGGGCTTAACCACACCAAGTCCTGCTGAGTCTGACATGGTGGTGAGCAGCTTGGTGTCCTCTGGTAAGTTCCTTTTGAGTTTTCACATCACAAACCACATGCAGTGTGGACTGTAGACATTCCAAGTCTGTTTGGCTCTTGGTTCTGGAGGCTGAGAAGTCCAGGGTACAGAGTTCACATCTGTCGAGGTTCATCTTGCTGTGTTCTAACATGGTGAGAAACATCGCATGGTGAGAGAGCATATGTACAGAAGAGGGCTCACTCCGCAAAGCCTTTATTCAAGGCTAATGAACCCATCCAGGAATCACTGGCTGGTCACCTCGGAAGGCCTTCCAATACCACTACAGTGGAAATGAATTCAACATGAGTTTCGGAGGGGACATTCAAACCATCACCCCTCTCCTCCAAAGACTTCCCCATCTTAACTCCTTAAACCTGTGAGTATGGATTTTATTTTGCAAGTGGACTTTAAGAATGCAATTAAGAATCTTGCAACGAAGGGGAGGCATGTGTGCATTGGAGAGATCCCTCAGTGCTTCCTACACAAACATGAGGGCCTGAAACCACATGAGTTTAAAGCTACAGATCCCATGTGATCATTTGGAAGTGGCTATGCATGAGACCAGAGACCGGGAATTGGTAAATTAATAGGGCTTGTGAAAAACAGCAAGCTCTGATACCAGTAAGAGCCTTGGGCTCCAGTAGGAGCAGGGAGAGGAGTGATGGAGCAGTGCACTGGGCGCTAGGCTCTGGCCGCCACAGGCAAGCATCCCCTTCTGTAGGTGAGCACACATGGTACTACAAGGGCACATTCATGTACACACACACACACACACACACACACACTACACACACAAATATATACACAAACAAAACAGCCGAATTTTGGATAGGGGATACAGGACTGGGGAAACGGCTCAGTGGGTCAGGTGCTTGCTGTACAATATCGAGACTCTGAATTTAGATCCCCAGCACTCATGTAACATGTCACATGTGGAAGGACATGTCTGTAATGAGACAGGTGGGTTCCCAAGATTTGCTGGCTAGCTGGTCTAGCTGAATCAGTGAGCTTTACGTGCAGTAAAAGATCCTGCCTCAAAGAATATGATGGGGAATGACCGAAGGCGGTACCCACCTTGAATCTCTGGCTTCCACGTGCATATGTGTTTTTGTATACCCACATATATTTGAGCCTACACACATATGAACATGCATATATGTACACATACCTCAGATGGAAAAAAGACTGAATCTTGGGTAGTAAAGAAGATTGTGCATTATCTGACTCCAATGCCATCACAAGGGTTCATATAAGGGAGGAACACAGAGGAATAGGAGGTGATGAGGTGGACTCTGGCCGGTTAAACCCCTAGGCCCAGAATAGGGTTTCCCCTCCCCCAGCAAGCTGTTGGCCAGGGACACCTATGAGGTCCCCAAAACAATGTAGACCATTGCTAAAACACTGGATTACCTGCCACAGCTAAAAGGTAAGACCCTCTTGCTGAAGACACTGCAGGCTGCTGCCACAGGACATGAAATTATCATGCAGGAAGCTAAAGGGAAACTAGCTCCCTTTAGACTAGCCTGCATAGTGCTGGAAGAAAAAGGTCACCAATAGTATGAATAAGCAGGGGACCCTGCCGACTGCAAAATCCACCAGCAGGACAAGAAGCTTGTGAAATAGTGGCACGCAGCCTATGCAGGTAACCAACCATTCTCGGATTGCACACGAGGCCCGCTCAGTGGGAGAGAGCTCATATCTGGTACAGGAAACCAAGTCAGAATCCCATGGTCAGGACACTCAGACTTCAGAGAGAAGCCCCCACTGCTCTCTGGAGAAGAAACATGGGCTTGGACACCAAAAATCTCTCAGATAACTTTGCATACCCCCTTTAACCCAACTCTTGGTTGAAGAATCTGTTTTATTTTACAGATGGCAGAGAAAATTTAGGATAGCCAAGATCCATTGATAAAACAAGTAGACAACTGACTTCCCACCATGAGACTTGCCACCTCTTCCACTTCTGCCAGGGCCCCGCAGAACTTGCATGGGACGCAGCACCATAAACACTGCTCTTACTGCTAACCTGACAACCAGCCCCAGGGTGATGGTGACAGACAGGGTGAGCAATCAAAACTTATCAAAGCAGAAATCCAGAGGTTACAAAGAACTCAACACTAAATCAGACTGCCCACATGCCTGCCATGGCTCAGGGATCATTGTAGAAGATATTGTAAGAGCCACAGAGTGGGTAGGAATAGCTTGAAGTGCTATCCCCCTGCTACCCTAGAGAGACTGACTGAGGTCTTCATGACCCCACAAGTGAATACCATAACCCCACTGAGAAGGGCCCCCAGGGTCACAGGAGCAGGTGAGGGAATATAAGAGTACATCCTGTTACAGTATTTATAAAATAAATTTTTTTTTTTAAAAAAAAAGAGGAGATGAGGGAATGGAAACAGAAGTCAAGTATTTGAAGATGTGTGAAGGTGACAAGCTCCAAGGAGTGTGACAGGTTCTAGAAAAGGCCAGGAGACAGGGACTGTTCTGGAGCCTTCCAGAAGAAACACAGCCCTGCTGACATCTTGATTTGAGATCTGACTTATGACATACAGAGCTATCAGGTCATATATTTGTATTGTTTGAAGCCATGTTTCAGAGTAGTTATAATAGTAGGAAACTAATATACTTCACTTCTCTCTCTCTCTCAAATCTACCTGGCATTGTCTACCCTGCTTTGGAGGGAGGGTCTGTCGCTGACAGACCAGTTCTCAGTGTTTGTGCAGGACAGTGTCATATTTCTCACAAATGATTCTGCAGTATGAAAACCCTGTGTATAAGTGGTGTCTCTATGTACTGGGCCAAAAATACAGTCCCACCACCTGTGCCTGACACGGGCCCCCTGGGGTGCTGATGAAGATGTGGGCTCATTGTTCAGATAAACTCTACTGGCGTCTGAAGCAAGATGAGAAATAAGTCCACGATTCTCATCATGATGCAGGTTTTGTATCAAAATGCACAATCAACTGACTGGAACAGGAAATAATTAATCAGGATATTACAGAGCAGTTAACTATAATTAATTCATACAAAAGAATGTGAGTGTATGCAGTTTTAGCTGCCACAGTGGTTTTATTTCCCTGCAAATTTAGTTTAAGATAAACAAACATCAGGATATTCTTTTCAAATTTTTCATGACTCAGGGGTTATTTTCTCCTTTTTATTTGGTTACCAAAAATATTAGTAAGCACACACACTAACAACTTGAGGCTGGCCATATAATGCAAAAAGAGCTCCCTG